>OY757021.1:106510271-107710271 GCA_963580285.1 Lucinisca nassula | reverse complement strand
CTTTTAGGGGTTTCCATTCTGAAATGGGTTAATGTACATGTATGAGCAAAATTGAATTGTAAAGGCAAGAAACACAAGCGGCCCTTCGTGGCCTACACTTAAACATTAGATCTTTCACTCGGGCTACATGTGAGCTTAAGTGTAAGCATCAGTGATGTTTGATTACTCGCAGTGTAAGACAAAGATCAACCAAAATGTAGAGTGAGATCAGCGCCCACACATACATGTACAACCAGGATCCCCGTTATTATATACATTGAGTTTGATTTTTCTTAAGTATTTACTTGAGAAAAAAATAAAGTACACCCAATATGGTGAACCGATAGAAAATCAACAGTTCTCAATTTATGAAGCGTTTACACAACAGTAAAAAAATAGGAAAACAGAAAACATTCATCATGTTCATACTGCGTTGTAAAGTGCATAAGATGCAAATCATTATGATTCCAACCGGATCAAAATCATACTTTACGATCCATTTCGTCATATGCTTCAAACTTTTAATGCATGAAAAAATACATGCACATGAACAAATATACAAGCCATGTAGGTATAGGCAGATTTCGCGGAGAAACACCGTGAACGACTTCACCTGTACTGATTGGCTTTCTCCGAGAAAAAGCGATGTTCGCAGAGAAATTTCGCGGCGTTTCGCGGTGAAATTAACCGCTTTGAAACACGAAATTTTTTTCTTCTCGGAGACATTTCTCGCTTGTTCTCCGAGTCTATCGCGAGGAAAAAAAATATGGGTTATTACCGGTAGCTGGTCTGTAAATTCTAAATTCAGCTAAGCATCCAACTGAGGTAATGGCCAAATATGACCGACTCAGTGTAAGAAGATAGAAAGAAAGATAGGGAGACAAAAATATTTTCACAGGAGTTGCCTCCCCTGAAGGTGTTTATCGTGTGTACTCATTAGAATCACAATATTAACTAAACTGGAGCATTCCGATATGAGTGAAATAATCTGAAAGGGCCGTAAAACAAAACCAAAAAAACTTGAGCATTACAACATCAGGAAATAAACAACTTCATATGGCCTGGGGATACATGTTATTGCTCAAATGGTTTCATTCAATGAATGCATGTTATGTCATTTCAAAATGTTTGCTGGCTGTTCAATCAAATGAAACCGCGCATGGTAAAATATCTGTTGTTGATAAAATGCGTTGAGCACCCTGTTCCCACTTGAAACCCTAGAGGAATAAATAATGTTTACCATTGGTGGGCAGTGGCCAGAAGAAAATGGGTTAGACATAACAGAACAACTTTCTCCGTGACATAGTTTTCTCAAAAATTACTTCCTTTACACGCAACACCTATAGAACGGAATAGAAAATGTTATATAAGGTGATTTCTCTTTTTATTGCATATATTTCAATTAAGCATGCCTAATATGCGTATTCAGCAGTACATCTGTGCTGAAGAATGCTATCGAGACGGTACACTTGGTATATTATTCTGTGATTCTGAACACGCCTATTCAAATAAACTATTAAGACCACCTAAACTTAAGACTAAATTTGCTTTTAAAAGCTTATAGAGAAGGTTTCAGTTATTATTTCTTTCTGTTTTCTACGCCCAGTGTCTCCCAATGGAAGACCACCTGTGGAACTGTTCAAAAATAGTCTTAAAGATCACTTTTGAACAGTCCGAAAGATGGTCTTATTATAGGAATTTTACTGTACATTGCAAATTTTTTCGCCGAAAAATGAAAATTTGCAGCTGAAAAATTGTGATATTTTTTCTTATTTCTGCTCTAAATAAGAGTGTCGGTACTCGTTAGAACCCGCCTCTTCGAGTCGGTTCTTACGAGTACCCACAATCTATATTTAGAGCAGATATAAGAAAAATAAGGTTTCCCCTTGTAAACCCCAGTTTTACTATATAAAAGTGGGGTTCAATTGGGTCAAAACTATTTAGGCGGATTTTCGTGATGATTGAAAAACGTTGAGGTTCATAAAAACTTTAATTGACATTTAACATGTTATTGATGGTATGTATATTTACATCTATTAAATGAGAAGCTAACGTTTGAATAGTTAAATAGTTAAAGAATGAAAATTCGTTATCAGGTATGTGTCCTTACTTTTTTCTTCTGCATTTTTTCAATATATAATTTAACGCTCTCCGTCGTTTTAATTTTTTTCAAATTCTGTGTCCAGATTCTGTCATTAAGATATATTTTTAATTAGCTACATGGCAACATTATGATTTTCTGTTATTACGAATGTGATACATTTTAAATTTCAGAACGTTGGTCGGTCCGTGAGAACCGATTTCGACTTTTTGGGGCGATCATACATGACGAAGGTAACCCACAACGAGGACCGATTTTCGTATTATCTAGAAGGATGGCACTTGCGTCGGTGTCATTTGTATATAGGCTGTTTTCTAATTGGTCCGTCTTGCTATTACAAGAATCTTCATTCCAAATGTATTTTTTTTATTTAGATGATATTTATTTCATAGGTTATTCCTTTCTATACTTACAAATGGAGCGAAAAAAAGTATGTATGCGATTTAAAGTAGAAGAAAAACAAAGATCAGGAATTGATACAATTAACTTACTCCATCCATAAAAGACACCAAAGGGAAAGAAATACAAACATTAAGCGACCAGACCATAATGGAAACCTAAACAAAGGAAGGCCATATGGACAGTTACTTTCCCACAAAATGGCCATATGGCCATCCAAAATTAAAAGACACAAGTGATACACACAGTAAGTAACAAACAACAACATAAATAAATCGCCACAGAAGAGCCGCCTTGGAACGGGCAGTAGTTTGCTAAAATGTCAACATATGTATTGATCCATAACTTGTCAGAGTGAGGCGTCTTGTGTTACCTATCATTTACTGTTGCTATCAGAAGTTCACAAATGTTCAAGCATGACTGGCTTTATTTTTAGATTATGTTGTTATGATTCTACGATTTGCAGAACGTACTCAAAAGCAAATATATATATTTGGAGAAAAGCTTAATACTTAAATGTAAGCTAAACAGCTTCCATCTGACTGAACGTGGTCATCTCCTTCGATAGAACTTGAAACTAACCCGCGCAAGCGCGAGATAGAAGTCGCTTCTGTTACACTTAATGGCATCACTTCTATATTCATAGCAAGTTTATACCTTCTGGAAGGCACACAACATGGCCTCAACAGCTACTAAATTTTAACTTCGCCGTGGCGCCTGCAACCATGACTTCGTAGGTACTACCGTTCGAAGTCTACTGTACCAGAAGACCCATGTTGACCAGAATTCCGCCCAATCGCTGCAGAGAAGAATTTGAAGTCTGCTGTACCATGTGTCTTGACGTTGATAACAATCACCACAGCTTTTCTGAAAAAGAAGCTTGTAGAAAGTGACATGCAGAACTGTCTGAAGTTACTTAAGCTTTCAGTTCGATGTCTACTTATTTGGACGATTCACATTAAATATTGGCAATGGTTTGATCAGTCATACTCATAATTACCCTTTAGAACTTAACGTCACGTTAACAAGTACGAGATATGAATACCCCATTAACACAACTTAAAAAAGAGACAACTGAGGTTTAAGGGTGTATTCATTATCTTTCTTATTTCTGCTCCAAGACATAGGTTGTGGGTACTCGTTAGAAATGAGGCGGTTCTAACAAGCACCCACAACCTATGTTGACAGTATAAATAAGAGAAATATCACGGATTTCCATGAAAAAGTAGCCATTTTGGAGATGCGAAAAATGCACTATGTCGCACGGGTGTGTTATCGTACTGATTTAACCCTTATCATGCTGTTCACGACAACCTCTATCTTTGGAAACAGTGTAGATCCAGATCAGATGGCTTCTGAAGAAGCCATCTGATCAGGATCTACACTGTTTGGATTCAGTTTATTAATTTGTAGCAATAAATTACATCAAGTAATTTGATTGGTTGATAAACAGAAATGGGTATGGCTAGTCTGAATATTCAGCAAGAGAAGGGTTAACAAAGCAAATTGTTCTAATTTTTGGATTTTAGATGGGTTTGTTTCATGCAGAATCTATGATAAATGCGATGATTTCGATTTTGAGATTGTAAATTTTCATTTTTCGATGGGGATGATCCTTATGGGCATCATACGTTGTTTGTATATCGCTACGTACTCGGTTCGCCAGAGTGTCAAGTCATGTCACTGAATTCAACAATCGTAATAAATTATTAACTGTTAAACTTCTAAATCAGGGTTATATAAAACAAAGACTTCAATGAATTTCGCAGAAGTCATTTCGCTTTACTTTCAAAATCCAATGTTGATCTAAAATCACGGTTTGTTTGTGTTTGTGCTTCATTCGCTTTGGTGTCTTTGATGGAGGATGTAATGCAATCCTCTTGATTCCTGATCTTTGCCTTCACTTCTGTTTTAATTCCGGCACTCCTAAAATCTGTATTAACAAAGGATGGCGGTTGTGGCCATGTAAAATTGATTTTAGCCCAACCCCCCATCCCCCACCCCCACCCCCACCCGCCCCCTCCCCACACACACACGCGCCCTCTAGTGTCATGTACTGAATGGGTTAGGTAATTCTATTGATTCCTGAGCATTGTTTCTCTCGAAATGTCAATATTGGCACTATTTTAACAAATTAATCGTCGCTGTTTTCACGTTTAATCGAACAATCGATTTATCTGAATAGTATAGATGTCATCTTTAAAACGTCTCTTTTGGGCCAACCGCCATGTTGAAGTTAACGTTAATGCTTCGCTTACGATTTACGTGACGCCGTTTCATCACGTGAACAAGTCCGTGAAATGAACACCCCCTTACACCCCACTTTATATAGAGAAAACTGGGGTTTACGGGGTTAAACAATATTTTTCTTATTTCTGCTCCAAGACATAGGTTGTGGGTACTCGTTAGAACCGCCTCAATGAGGCGGTTCTAACGAGTACCCACAACCTATGTTTGCAGTATAAATAAGAAAAATATCACAGATTTTCGTCAGAAAAGTAGCCATTTCGGAGATATAAAAATTGCACTATATCGCACGGATGTGTTATCGTAATGTGCTGTTGGTGTGGGAGAAGAAAGTCGGTCCGCGATGTATACAACGCAGTTTGTCCGTTTTGTGGAATCCTGGTCCCTGTTATACACCCTGTCTCGATATAAGCTTATTTATGCATATATTTGCAGGTTTTCATCCTGACTTTGGCTTTGGTGATGAATGGCACCGTTGGTTGGAGTCAATGGCTCGTGTAAGTGAGAAAAAAAAACATTGTGATACACGCTTTGACATCATATTACTGTGTGTATTGGCCTGCCTTAAAGTGTTTTTATTACGAACTTCGAATTACTTTGTTTCACCCACGTCTGTCCGTTCTTCCGTTCTTCCATTCTGGGAATAAGTTTTTTGATGTATGTATCCCCCAGAACAATTTGGACCTAATTAATTGTCTTTGTATTTCTAACAAAATTATTTCATCAAACAGCTTATGTACACTGTACACCATATACTGTTGTTAAAGCAGTCGGTTCAAAAGCTCATACAGAGCTTATGTTGTATTGTTTATACCTTGCCGACTTTAAATAAATCTTATCTTATCTTATCCATAGTGAAGTAAAGGCTTGCTTTAAACATTTATTTCTCTGTATAACATACATATGGTACAATACAAATGAAGATGAATCATTAAGTACAATTATACAATGGGATTCAGAAGGAAGTCTACTGACTTATGAAGATCTGTCTCTCATTAATGCAACGGATAAGAGTACTATATTGATATGTGACTAGTAATGAAACAAATGATAGATTATGACTATTGTATGTTCTTGGCTGTTTGCCTAATCCATGTTGATATGTTCTATCTTAAGATAGACTGATAGATCTAAATGCTTATGGATATGCATCCTTATATTTGGTTTATTAGTAAAACACATTGACAGTAATTGTTTTTTTTTGCAGAAAATCCAGCTTCCGTCTGGCAACTTTTCTTGTATTTGTCCGCCTTATTGGGTTGGACATGTCCGTCCGTCCGTCTCTCTGACTATCCGTCCGTTACACTTGCATACGGTATGTAGTGGTTACGCTACTCCCCTTGTAAACCAGGGGTCGCACGATCGATCCCGGGCTTCTCCAGACTTTCGGGTGAGTCTTTAAACCGAGGTCACGTCTCCGTATGATCTTAGCTGTTGGTGGGACGTAAAACTCAAACACTCACTCACTCATACTTGCATACGGTCAAGCATGCTTAGGGCTAGAGTCCTAAACTGTTTTGTGTAGCACCTTTTTGCCCCTTTTTCGATTTGTGTATTTGAAGACACACGGTAAGTGCGGTGAAATACATTTTACTGACCGTTCTAAGGCAGTTGTTCTGTCCGTGATTTATTATTGTTATAGTTCGTTAATGCATGTGTGTATTGCTTATAGCTTTCTATTTTGGATAAGCGTTTTACTATTGGACATTTTGTGGGAAAGTAACTGTTCATTTGGCTTTCCGCTTATGATGTTTTCATTCGGGTTTAGTTATTTCATGTCGTGTTTCTTTCCTTTTGGTGTCTCCGGGGGAAGTGTTGGGTGATTGTGTCGATTGTTTATCATTGCCTTCACTTCTATTTTGTGTGCGCCACTCTTCACAGTGTTTCATACTGAACACTTTGAAACTTTGCAAGCTCTTTTGTCATTGTCTATAGATGTGCATTTGACTTTTGCATCATCGTCATCTGAATTCTTGTCAATTTTTTTCATTTGATGAACTATTCCATGCTGTTGAGTCCTCACTATTGTTTCATCTCTGTGGTAGTTTGATTTTTCTTTGTGTTCACGGAGATGTTGCACTGGTGAGTTTGGAGGCCTTCATGCTGACTGACCAAATTGTCTAAATCGCGACGGAAGTAAGGGCGAGGATTGTGGCCGCGTAAAATCGGTTTGGGCCCCCGGTGGGGTTCGTTTCGCTGATCGTTCCCAGCCGGGTCTGCTGTCGCGAATTAATTCTAGAAACGAATAATGCAGTGATTGTGGCTTACAACGTATGAGAGGGAATGGGCTTTCTCAGCTAATTTGTCCATCTCTTCTTTCTTTCTTCCTTCTCTCCACAGCGGTCCGAGTCGAAAACATGACAAAAATTAAATTGACGATAATGCCAAAATTACACCATAGCCTGCAAAGGGCCTGCAAAGTTTCAAACTTGTATTGTTCACAAACTGTACTCATTGTAATGGTTTTTAATAAGACTTAAGCTTCAAAAAAGCTAAGTTCAGATATCAAAATAAGATGATCACATGCACATTTAAAGGTCTGTAAAGTTTCAAACTGATCGGTATAAAACTGTTTGAGGATTTGCGCACATAGGGTACACACTGACTGTCGTCAAATACCCGAGTCGATAACAGGAATATCCATTTTATTTTTGACTGTTTGGGAAAACAGTCGAACTTCAATGGCTCGAACACCTTTTGGGCCAAAAAAATCTGTTTGAGACATGGGTAGTTCGAGCCACTGAGGGTTACTGTCAGGAGGCATAAAGGGGTTAATTTAAGGATATATTTTCGGTGTTCTATGAGTGTGTACTCATTAGAATCGCCTCATCGAGGCAATTCTAATGAATGCACACAGCATACATTTGCAAGATAATAGTAAAAAATCTCCACAATTATCCCACACTACTTCTTATGTATAGGAACTCTCCAGGGGCTAAAAACCCGGTTCGACTCAGCCATGGTAAATGAACCATCGGTGTTCGAGTCATCGAAGTTCCGCTGTTCTTCTTTTCTTCAAATCTATTTCTGTGATCAGTGTTTGCATTGCCAGATGATAACTGTATTAGAATTTACATTTCGTCCATTCACACGTTACGAAGACGTTAACGTCATTTTCGACGATGACGTCGCGTATTTTGTCGCGCGACGTTAGATCAGTCCTCAACTTCTTTTGGGAACTTCTCTCTCAATTATTTCAGTAACCATTTATAATAATGCCATCCCAGGAAACACCCTATATAATACCCAATAAATACGTTGGATACCACTACAACCGGGAACAAAGTAAGTTTTCTCCATGGTTGGCTAACGCGATTAGTGAAGCTAAATATTGCCGTTTTTAAGCTTGTAAGAAACAGAAAATTTGATTTTTTTTTTTTTCAGTGTAAGATCAAATTTTTTTCACTCATGGACACCAAAACTGGCATTTTCACTCGTGGTTAAGTCTAGCTTTGGTGTTCATTCGATAAAATAAAATTCGATCTTACACTAGAAAAAAAATAAAATATCCTCTATGTGTTATCGTAATGATTATTTGAGCCAGCGCACGACAAAATCTACAATAAGACATGTGCGCCCAACGAAGACTCAGATCAGTCTGCGCATCCGCGCAGTCTGATCAGAGTCTCCGTTGTGCGCGCTAAGCATAGCTAAGGGCCCAATGCTCCTTCACGCAGCAAGAGAAGTCTCTGGTTAGACTATATGAATGCGCAGGCGGATCTGATTCTTCGCTTGGCGCATATGTAAATTGTAGGAAATACTGTGCCCCGGCTCATTTTTATTTTGTTTATTTTTTTTATATATATACAGTAGAACTTCGATGGCTCGAACACCGATGGCTCGTTTACCATGGCTGAGTCGAACCCGTTCTTGAGTCCCGAGGGAATTTCTCCACATAAGAAAAAGGGAAGGTAATTAAGGATTTTTTACTATTCTCTTGTAAATGTATGCTGTGTGTACTCATTAGAATCGCCTCTATGAGGCGATTCTAATGAGTACACACAGCATACCTTTTTTATAGAACACCGAAAAGATGTCCCCAAATTAAGGTTGTTATGCCTCCTGGCAGTAACCTTCAGTGGTTCGAACTACCCCTGTCTCGAACAGATTTTCATCGTCCCAAAGGTGTTCGAGCCATTGAAGTTCTACTGTATATTTTATTTTTGCAGACGTAGTGACCCAGAGCCTGAGCCAGACCCATCACCTCGCCAGTTTTATCCTCTCTACAGGCTTTATCCTGTCCAGAGCTTTCATCGCTCATTCATGTTTGAAGACCCTACCCCAGAACCGGATGCATTTCTTCGAGCAGTATTAGTTTAAAATCCTACATCCCCTTTAGTACAAAGCAACATGGACGAACGGTTGGTCGGGTCAATACGAACCATCGGCGGACATTGCAACGTTTTACTCAGACAACTGAAAATCATTTTACTTAACCAACAACAAACGAGACATTGACAAACAGTGTGGATCCAGATCAGATGTTGTATAATTTATCTTTGCTCAAATGATAGGATTTATATGGGGTTTACGGGATTATGAATTATTTTCCGTATTTGTGGTGAAAATATAGATTGTAAGTACTCGTTAGAATCGTCGCAATTGGGCGGTCCTAACGAGTACCTAAAATTTATATTTAGACTAGAAATAAGAAAAATATCAAACATTTTCATCCGAAATTTGCAACTTTTAACAATAAGGAAAACGTCCGTAATGTGTTGAAAAAGCCTAATTGAGGCAGACTAGCAGCCAATTGTTTTAAGCAAATGCACGACAATGCCTACAACAAGATCCGCGCAAAGTGCAAAAATTCCGATCAGCCTGCACATCCACACAGTACGTTGAACGTGTTCCCTTATCTCTCCTTGGATAGACCGGAGGCTAAACAAAATATAACGAAAACTGGCCTATACAAATGCATTGTAAACTTTACCAAAGAAATAGCGAAAATTTTAAGATATTTTTTCATATTTCTGCTCAAAATATAGATTGTAGGTACTTGTTAGAACCTGTAGGTTGCAGGTACTTGTTAGAACCGCCTCATCGAGGCGGTTCTAACGAGTACCGACAATCTATATTTTAGAGCAGAAATAAGAAAAAATAAGGTTTACCCCTGTAAACCCCAGTTATACTATATAAAAATGGGGTTCAAGGGGATCAAACATATATAGGTGTGTTTTAGTGATACACTGCGTGGATGCGCAGGCTGATCTGAGTCTTCTCTTGTCGCACAAGTATTATTGAAGGTTTTGTCGTGCGCTGCCTCATGTGTGAAATTTGATTCAGCGGCTTTCTGTATGCGAGCCAATGGAACACTCGGGTCAGCATTTACATCCGGGCAGTCTACACAGGGCCTTCATTGAATCCTGTATAGTTGGTTATTGATCTGGGGCCAGTTGCTCAAAAACTAACGGAGTCGTTAGTAAATGAATATTTAAAGTATTGTTTGTTTGTTTGATTTTAAGTTTAACGTCCCCGTCAACACGGTATAGGTCATTTTGGTGACGTTGCTTCCAATTGTGCGGGACTTTTACCCGATATTGAGATGAAATGACATCTCAAGCCCTGTCGCCCAATGAAACCAATAGGGTTTATAAGCATGGACGGTCTGACTCGCATCGCTTTGCCTGGACAGGCTTAGATCCTCTAAGTCGGATTCAGGTCTGCGTGTAAGCATCATGCAGCCCATCTATTTCTTCAAGCGCCGATGGGCTGGGCCGAAATATTTAAAGTAAAATTCCGCTATTAAGACCACTTAAAATTAAGACAAAATCTGCTGTTAAAGGCTTGTTGAGAAGTTATTCTTTCTTTGTGTTATCTAGACAAAGTGTCTCCTAATAAGAGACCACCTTCGGGATCTTTCAGCCCACGTTTCAACAGTCTCAAGGGTGGTCTTAATAAAGGACATTTACTGTACTAATATTATTGCTGAAGAAAAATGGGAATGCAAAAGCTACTCATATTTTTCAGCAAAAATAAAATTTTAGATGTGCTTGCTAGAACAGTTAACAATTTGACCACTAACGAGCTTGTTAAGCTTATGCGGCTTTGAACAATTAGAAACTGGAGTTTTTGTTGTGGTTGTTATTTATTTATTTATTTATTTACGTTTTAATGCATATGTGTTTGTTTGATTTGGCTTTACATGTAATAGCCCAGGCAAAGCTACATTTGGGTTATTTATTTATTATCAATTTCTTGACAACATACTCGTATATACATACAAAGTACATAAATATGCATCAAAGGTCAAGGAGAGGATACGTATAGGCTGAGCCTACATCCAATCCTTTGATGCATATGTATGTACTTTGTATATATATATATATGTTGTCAAGAAATTGATAATAAATAAATATTTGGGCTATATCGAGCCGATCAGTTTATCAGTTTAAATAACCGAACTTTTCCTACACAAGTGGTTAACCAGCTTTTTCGCAAGAAACAGACATGTGCCCTGCTCGAAACAGCGAAAGGGAGGTAATAAACTGTAGACAAGATTCCACGATCAACCCCCACGAAAGGATATTGTCGATGGATCCCAAATCAGACACGCATCCGGCTAAGCTAGAGAGGCCGGCTTTCATATAGGTATGAAAGATGGATATCAGGCTGGCTTGAGTCGTCGCTGCAACAGGTTAACAAGCCTGTTTAATGAACATGGTAATGAGTAAAGTTTAAGTGCCAGTAACGATAACACTCCCATTCGACATAGTGCATTTTTCACATCTCCAAAATTGCTACTTTTCTTACGAAAATCCTTGACATTTTTCTTATTTTTACTGCAAACATAGGCTGTGGGTGCTTATTAGAACCGCCTCATTGAGGCGGTTCTAACGAGTACCCACAATCTATGTCTTAGAGCAGAAATAAAAATAATGTATCCCCCCGTAAACCCCAGTTTTCTCTAGATAAAGTGAGGTTTAGGGGGTATTCATTTCACTTACCTGTTCACGTGGTGTGAGACACAGAAGTGGATGCAGTGTTCATACACTTCTGAAACCGGTCCAGCCATGTTGCAAATACAAAACTATTAGGAGAACTGGAAATGGGCAAATGCTCCCATGGCGGCCGGAAGAACCCTCAAGGCCTCTTTGAAGGACTTCAGCATGGCTATACTGTCGTTGAAACAAATTGCACAGGACCGAGCAAAGCGGCGGGAATGCTAGTGAATATGATTTATCTGTTTGTTTGTTTGTTTGATTTTAGGTTTAACGTCCCCGTCAACACTGTATATGTCATTTTGGAGACGTTGCTTGCAATTTTGTGGGACTTTTACCCGCTATTGAGATAAATTGACATCTCAAACCCTGTCACCCAATGAAACCAATAGCATTTATAAGCATGGACGGTCCGACTCGCACCGCTTTGCCTGGGCAGGCTTAGATCCTGTAAGCGGTTTACCAGTACTCGTGTGCGGGCCAGTGTCAGCTCTGCCTGGAAGCATCATGCAGCCCATCTATTTCTTCAAGCCCCGATGGGCGGGGGTCGCTGGTGAATATGAGGCAAAACGAATCGGCAAAGTTGAATAGAAACGTTCACGTCACAAAGCCAAAGCTAAGACATTACCAACAGAACCTTCTTCCCCTGCATAAGACAGTTTAGCACTGGCCCCATCAGCCATTATACAACACATCTCGCATTTGATTAAGATTGTTCATTGTCATTCGTGACAGACGAACTATTTATAGGCACCCCTCAAAACCCACACTTCAAAAAGAAAAAAGTGGGTTTACCGAGCATTACGCTAACGCACCCATGCGATATAGCGCATTTTTTCACATCTCCAAAATGGCTACTTTTCTGATGAAAATCCGTGATATTTTTCTTACAATACTTCAAACAGAGGTCGTGGGTGCTCGTTAGAACCGCCTCATTGAGGCGGTTCTAACGAGTACCCACAACCTATGTCTTGGAGCAAAACTGGGGTATAGGGGGTCTTCATTTCACGGACGTGTTCACGTGATGGTATTTATTATTACGCTAATTTTGTTCAAAAACATAGATTGTGGGCATTTAGAATCTAATCTGAATAAGAAATAAAGAAAAATATCAATAGGCCTCCGAAGCTTAGTGAAGAGCGCTGACTCTTAATCATTAGGTCTCTCACCACTTAGGTTCGAGCCTGGCTCGGGTCTTATGGGAGACAACAAGTTCTGCAACGGAAGGAAGGCCAGGTGTTCTCCCGTTTTGGCCCACCTCTGATTAAACACCTTTAATATAATGCAAACAGTGTGGACCTAGACTTGCCCAAGTCTGTTAATAAATTGCCATTTGTAGAACTAATTGTAAAAAGAATAGTAAAAAAAAATAAACACCATTTATATCAACAAATTAACAGACTAATATTTGAAAGAACACATTCACCTTTCCTGTACAGTCAGAGATAAAGATTAAAGAGACTTTTACATATATTTTGTTTAATTTCAGTAAAAAGTAAAAATAGGTAAAAAATAATTGTAGGGACTTGGGCAAGTCTAAGTGTGGACCCTGATCAAACTGTTCCACTAGGAGCATCTGATCTGGGACTACACTTTTGCAACAATGACTATAAAGGAAACCTGCAGACAACAAATCAACTGATATTTTTGTTGTAATTGTCATCTTAAGGCTTCCAGTCGAAATCTCGTACTCATGCGCACATTGAAGACTGATCAGACTGCGAATGCGCATCTGACCAGAGTCATTGCTCTGTACTTCAAGGGTGCGAGCGGTAATGCTTTGTTCAGGCTGATTCAGTACGCTGACTGACCTCAGTCTTCCCTGAGCGAACATACCAGAAGGCAAAATTATGCTTGACGTGGCTGTAAAATCCCGCGTTCTCCAACCGATAGTGTATGAACAGAATTTGTTTATGTTGATGTTTTACGTTCCCTCCAACACTATTTAAGTCATTTTGGAGATTGTGTGACTTTTACCAATAACGTCTAAAGCCCTGTCACCTAAAGACCGTCCGACTCACACCTATTAGCCTGAGAAGTATTGGGGTCGCTTTAACCCATGGACTGCGCATGCGCGGGGATGACGTCACGGCGCGTCGGCGCGGCAGTCATATTGGATGACCTCGGAATAACTTTGGCCCAAAGGACTGCGCATGCGCGGGGACGACGTCTCGGCGCGTCGGTGCGTCGGCCATATTGGATGACCTTTGCCACGTCTCTATTGTTTGGTGAAGGCACTAAAATTTAAACAAAAGGTCTTTTCAAAACCCAGCTGCTCCGTGACCTCGGAATAAAAATCCGTCTCTATTGTTCGAAGAAGACACTAAAATTTAAACAAAAGGTCTCTTCAAAACCCAGCTGCTCCTGCTCTATTGTTCCCAGGAGGCACTAAAATGTGAAAACAAAAGCTTTGGCATCCCTCTAGGAGTTTTTACGAACGCCGTAAAATTCATACAATACCTAGCCGATACAATCGATGATTTTTATGATGAGCCGAGAGAGATTATCGATATAAAATTCGGACTGTGCATGTTTGATTTGGGGTATCAGTCAAAAAGACGCATGCATCTATCTCTCTCTCTCTCTCTCTCTCTCTCTCTCTCTCTCTCTCTCTCTCTCTCTCTCTCTCTCTCTCTCTCTCTTCTTGTTATACGAGTACCCACAATCTATGTTTTGAGCTATCGAAAATTTTTATAAGAATTTTTTCTATATTTTTGTCGTAAACATGTTTGAATAGACGTGTGTTTGTCTTTCAAAACCAACTTGCGAAAATATCATCTGCTAGTTGGTTTTACCTTGAAATGCGCCAGTCCGCTAAAAAATCACACAGCAGACGATATGTTTCTTTGATTCAAGGGTACCCCTGCTAGTAGGTTTGGCACTTTTAGCTTGAAATGCGCCGCTTAAAACTACGTGCCACGGATAATCGTTCTATTTCTTAATTTCCAGGGTACATGTTTAACGCGAATCACCTGCCATTAGCAGGACTGCTGAACCCAAACAAAGAAAAATGTCATCTTCTAGTTGTGATTAGCGCTTGAAGGTTCATTCACGGTACATTGACTTTATTGATACGATACGGGTATTGGGCCGGCGACTGAAAAAAACCTATAAAGGTAAAACTTAAGCGACAATATAAGACCGATCAGCCCGCGTATAAACGCGGTCTCATCACAAAACTAAGGATCAGGAGGGGTTCTAAAATTCGAAAAGAAAAGCCTAATCCCTAAATGTTATATTCTTAAGTGGAGCCCGCCCCCGCCCATAGGGGCTTGAAGAAATATATGGGCTGCATGATGCTTCCACGCAGAGCTGAATCCGGCCCGCACACTAGTACTGGTAAACCGCTTAGAGGATCTAAGCCTGTCCAGGAACCGCGGTGCGAGGCGGACCGTCCATGCTAATAAACCCTATTGGTTTCTTTGGGCGACAGGGCTTGAGATGTCATTTCATCTCAATGTCGGGTAAAAATCCCACAAAATTGGAAGCAACGTCTCCAAAATGACCTTTACAGTGTTGACGGGGACGTTAAACCTCAAATCAAACAAACAAACTTAAGTGGAGCTTTTAGTAGCAGCACACCTCTAAGAGTTTTACGAACGCAATTAAATTTATACAAAACCTTGCCCGCAAAATCGGTGATTTTTATGATGAGCCGTGGGATTGATATAAAATTCGGACTTTGTTTGCGGATTACAGTTTACACACTGATCAGATGTTTTGCGGCGTCTGATCCGGATCTACAGTGTTTGCGAAACCAAACGGCCTTAGATTTTATCCGAAGGGGATCGTGTTTTGACTCGTCTAAAGGAGACCTACGCGACGCAATCATCGGACCGTGGCGGAATTATCTCCCCAGGTGGTTCAAATTATCTCCCTTTTTGTACGCTTTAAATGGCTCTATTACTCTTACGCCTGAACCGATTTGGGTGATCTGGGTATCAAACTAATCTTCTAAAGGAGACCTACACGATGAAATCATCGGACCGTGACCAAAATGCGTGAAATCGCTTTTAACTCCCTATAGAATGGCTCGAAATTGACACGTTACGTCTCATTTGAAAGGTATACTTAGTATTGGTGATAAACTCAAAGATCTCATCACGTGAACACCCCCACTAAATCCTCACTTTTTATAGAGAAATCTGGGTGTACATTATTTTTTCTTATTTCTGCTCCAAGACCACAAAGAGGCGGTTCTAACGAGTACCCACAACCTATGTTTGCAGTATAAAAAAGAAAAATATCATGGATTTTCATAAAAATGTCGCCATATTTGGAGATGTGAAAAATGTCGCACGGGTATGTTATCGTAATGCGAAAAATGAATCAGCATCACACACGCACACTCATACATACATACAAATAAACATACATACACTCACATATATGCACACACACTCACATACACACATACACATGCACAACGCAAACAAACTGCTTCAAACCCTAATAAAAAGCTTAAAACGACATACCCGATCAGAGCGCTACGCCATCCTAACAGACAATAACTTCTAATGGATAAAGGCCTATGTTTTAATGTGGCTACGACACATCTTGATTGGTTGCTATTAATAACCGACCTATAATACTTATGCTGTGAACAAATGACAGCCTCGTTTTGAAATCGGCGAAGAAAACACAAAGGTTGTAGTAAATAACTTCAGTCTCAAACGAATCCGCAAAGACAAAACACGACGCGTTCTGTTCCAGGTAGGATGGGAAGGTTTCTGACATTATATCGCGCTTGTGACGGTGAGGAGTGCGTCGAAAATGATATGCACGTAATTAATGAAATTAACAGGAATTTCAACGAAAGGGGCCTATGTAATTGGATCGAGGACAACTATAAGTTTCACTATGGCCAGGAACCCCAACTCACTTTTTACAAGGTAACTTCACACCATGACGGGGAAGGCAATACGAGCTACACCAGAAAGCAGATCTACGATACGGTAAAGCACTACTGGAAGCGGCTAAAGCAAAAGCTAAGGTGTGGTCAGTGTTATTTCTTCCCACCCACAAGAACTCCACCGACGGATAGCGGCGACAAGCCTGTCAGATATAAGCTGAGTACTGGAGACCTGTATTCGTTACCCATGTCTGGAGAGAAATGTCCCATGAATTTGAAAGATATTGAGTTTTACGAAAAGTGGTTCAAAGACTTACTCGCTTTTGTAATAGAATATCTAAGAGATGAGACCCTTAGCTTAGCTGTATCTGATTAGACATATTAGCAAATCGAATATTTGGGACCAGTAGCATTATCAAACAAATTGAAAGGAGATGCACTGACATTGGTGGTAGTTGTGGTGGTGGTGGTTGTGGTGGTGTTGTTGGTGGTGCTGTGGTGGTGGTGGTGGCTGTGCTGGTGGTGGTGGTGGCTGTGGTGGTGGTTGTGGTTGTGGTGGCTGTGGTGGTGGTGGTGGTGGCTGTGGTGGTTGTGGTGGTGGTGGTGGTTGTGGTGGTGGTGGTGGGGTTGTTGTTTGTAAAAAACGTGAAAAGTTTGTAAGAATGACCCAACTGCAAACTCTTGGCAAACAAAAATGAATCGATGCTCAGACTGTAACCTCGAGTTCTCCAGACGTGATGCTTTGTTAAGGCACCAACGCAATAAGCACGGCAGTGGGATAGAACCGCAATCAGACATGACCAACAGCATTATCTTTCAACATCCGTTTTCTATGGTGATGACTGGTCCTAGTGGAAGCAGTAAAACGGAATGGACTAGAAAGTTACTCCTATCCGACCTCATATACCCTCCACCTGAACGTATCGTATGGTGTTTTGGTCAATGGCAAAGACTGTACGACGACTTGCTGGTGTTGTGCCATGTGGCGGCCGTAAAACGTCTCCCCGTACATCAACCACAGTGCAGTTTATATTTTACTTTTGGTCCTTTGAGATCAGCGCGAATATTCTGAGAAATCATAAATAAATTATTGGTTTAGACTCATATTCTAGACCGGTTTTTAATTATTTGGACCCCATTTTGATTTATATCAGTCTTTGAATCGACTGCCTGTTTGAAATTCACAAATTTGTAGTATGTTTCCTCTGGCTGTCGTTGCCGGATCATTACAGGGTCACTGATGAGTCTTTATTAGCCGAAACTACGTAGTATGACCCATCTTCTTTCTTATGAATGTTTTCATTGCTCTTAAGGGAACTCATTTTTGATTTTTATTTGCAACGCAGACTTCTCAAGATAGAGTTTGTACATGGTATACCGGACAGCCTGACTATCTCCGAGTATGTCGATACCCGCAAAAGGAACGTACTGGTTTTTGACGATTAGATGACAGAGGCTAAATGCGAGCAAAGAATTTCGGACCTCTTTACCAAGGGAAGCCATCACAGAAACTTATCTGTCGTATATCTCACACAAAATCTATTTCCACAAGGAAAATCCTGCAGAGACATCGCTTTGAACACGCAATACCTCGTCCTTTTCAATAATCCAATCGACAGACAACAAGTGGCGATGTTGGCGAGAAGAATTTATCCGGCATCCAATTCCGTGTTTATGAAACGATTCGAACAGGCTACGAGTCAGCCTTACGGGTACCTGATAGTCGACCTAAAATCGAGCACGTCCGAACAAGAGCGTTAACGCAGTGACATATTTCCGGTAGAAGGAAAGCGGAAATCGGAGGTATCCGATGAACACGATATAAATGATGAAGACAGTGACGATGACATGGAATCGATAAGTGAAGTAAACGACACGCATTACCCCTTATTGGGACCTCCGGGTAAACGTGCCAAAGCTGATCTGGAAGAAGACCGCCTATGTCTAGAAAAATGGGAAAGAAGGTTTAAGGAACCTCTAAGGCAATCGAATGCAGAGCGCTTTAAAGACAAGGTTAATAGCTACATCGAAGAAGGGACTGCTCCTGAGGTCGCTTATCATCGCGCAGCAAACGAGGACTTACCCTCCCTCAGAAAAGACTAAGACACGATTACGCGATGTTTCTAATGGATTATCACCAGCTGCAAAAGGATCATACTCAGCGGCAGGTTCTACAGTCGGCTAAAACTTTAAGAATACAGCATGGTATGAATGTCGACGAATCCATCCAGCAAGCCGTAAAACTGAGAAAGGATTTATTCGCCAGTGTTTGGCCCGACCATGTCTTGACAGAAGACCAGGAATCTGATGACGAATGAAATAAACGTAAGAAGGGTAAAGCATCGCTATATTTGGAGAAAAACAAGATGGGTTCGATAGAAGTGTTTGACAAGAAACTGCTAAAATGGGTGCCTTATGTCCCGGACTACGACGCATGATACCAACACTTCAAAGACTTGAGCGAGGGCTACGTTCAACCCGATTACAGGGGGCGTTATATCGTCGGTAGTGGTAGCAGAAATCGTCTTCTACAGGAAATGGCAGTTGAATGGCAAAAAGAAATAGAAATGCGGGAACAGCAAAAACCCTTGGTGAAATTGGTCACTCCAGCGGCTCAAGCGGTTGGAATGGCAAAGTCAGACCTAGCACGATTACAAAAGGAGCATAAGGGCGAGACCTCTGCTCGTAAGAAACCAAGAGTAAAAAACGGGCAGTTGGTAGACTGGAATAAATTTAAATATTAAGCGACGATGAACAGTGATCAATTGACTCATATTCTTACTGGATGTCTCGTGACTGTCTGCGCAGCGGACCAAATTAAAAAACGAAGAGGAAGGTTCGTCATTTCCAACACACCCACCAGTTATCAAAGAGGGTAACATTTTATTTTCCCAAACACGGACCGTACGAATTTTTCGACTCAGTAGGAAACGACCCTAGAAGTTATGGCGTTGGATTTGAAGAGGTACTCAATAAACCCTACCTAATGAACAATAAACGGCTTCAACAATCTAGTTCTAACGTATGCGGACTATACTGCGCATACTATGTGATGGCGAGATCTCGAGGTAAAACCATGCAAGACATTATCAAAGAATTCAACCCACACCAGAAGAAGTTCAACGACCACCTGATTGTGTCTAAAATGAACAGAATGCTTAGAAGAAGACATTTATAATGTGTAATTAACCACTATGTCGTTGATAAATAAATGCGTGAAATATACTTTTGTTTTGTAATCATTTCTATCCTAACACTCTCAAAATAGAATTGAAGGCAATGATCAGGAATCGATACAAGTAGCCAGCACCCACTTGAGTTGCTCAGGAATGGCCTCGTCCCCGTATTGTCAATTATATTTTTCATGACCTCGCTAGTGGCTTGGGGTTAAAACGAAGAAAAGTACTGTTTCAAGTCTGACCTGTTTTATTGTAAACATATAAATACATCTCTTACAAATTTACAATGCAATACAATTTACCATATAACGCTATATGTATGTTCACATGGGTTCGTCTCTGCTATCACTCCAGTTACGAAAGTGTTTTGGATCCAATGTTCTCACAAAATTATCGGATCCTGTCCGAAACCGCCTAAGGTCGCACTTGATCCGAACATGAACCCTGTCTGTCTTTGAGGCGGTGCCCCGACCATCTTGATGTATGTACAATTCGGTGACCATTTGTAGTGTTCTTTGATGGCGTCATCATCTTGTTCCCAAGAGCTGAGTTTTACGTAACAACTGAAGCACTGACATACTTCCGATTTCCCCGTGTAATAAAGTCCCGTCCGTGCTAGTTGGTATTTGTCCGGTCGCATCTGTTTAGGATAAGTATCGAATGTTTTGAGTCTGTTTTCGAAGAATTCAATGTCGAGTTGATCAGCTTTACTGTCCATGACGTTCATGATGAGAATGACGATACATCGTACACACGTCGTTTATATACATAATGCCTTCTTTCTGATTGGTTTTTATTTTTAGAACTCAAATAGCTTTTGAAAGTCACGTTTGATTATAGATTATACGTTCTATTGGAAAGGTCAACTTTTAACAGTACCTACAATAATTACACGTATTCTTTTTACTTTCTCCAACCAGTCTTCTACAGTCACACGGTGTACTTTTCTCAAATGAGAAACAATATACAACACATTCTTTCTATGACATATAGGATATTCATATACGTATCTGCGAGGCATATTTTCGCAACAGATACAGAATGCATTGTTCATTTTGTCTTTTTACGCATTCAAAGCTCCTTCTCCATCTCAAAGATCCCCACTGACTGTTTACAGTATTATAGGTCGGTTATTAATAGCAACCAATCAAAATGTGTCGTAGCCATATTAAAACACAGGCCTTTATCCATTAGAAGTTATTATCTGTTAGAATGGCGTAGAGCTCTGATCGGGTATGTCGTTTTAAGCTTTTTATAAGGGTTTGAAGCAGTTTGTTTGCGTTGTGCATGTGTATGTATGTATGTATGTATGTATGTATGTATGTATGTATGTATGTATGTATATGTACATGTGTGTACATGTGTGTATATGCGTAGATGCGCGAGTGTGTGTTTGTATTTTCATGTATGTATGTATGTATGTATGTATGTATGTATGTATGTATAAGTGAGTGTGTATGTGCGTGCATGTGTGTATGTGTGTATGTACATGAGTGTGTGTTTATGTATGTATGTATGTATGTATGTATGTATGTATGTATGTATGTGTGTTTATGTATGTATGTGCGTATGCATATGAGTACGTATGTGTGTGTGTGTGTGTGTGTGTGTGTGTGTGTGTGTGTGTGTGTGTGTGTGTGTGTGTGTGTGTGTGTGTGTGTGTTTTATATGCGTTTCTATGTGTGTATGTATGTGAGTGTGTGTGCATATATGTGAGTTTATGTATGTTTGTTTGTATGTATGTATGAGTGTGCGTGTGTGATGCTGATTCATTTTTCGCATTACGATAACATACCCATGCGACATTTTTCACATCTCCAAATATGGCGACAGTTTTATGAAAATCCATGATATTTTTCTTTTTTATACTGCAAACATAGGTTGTGGGTACTCGTTAGAACCGCCTCTTTGTGGTCTTGGAGCAGAAATAAGAAAAAATAATGTGCACCCAGATTTCTCCGTAAAAAGTTAGGATTTAGTGGGGGTGTTCACGTGATGAGATCTATGAGTTCATCACCAATACTTAGTATACCTTTCAAATGAGACGTAACGTGTCAATTTCGAGCCATTCTATAGGGAGTTAAAAGCGATTTCACGCATTTTGGTCACGGTCCGATGATTTCATCGTGTAGGTCTTCTTTAGAAGATTAGTTTGATACCCAGATCACCCAAATCGGTTCCGGCGAAAGGGAAATAGAGCCATTTAAAGCGTACCAAAAGGGAGATAATTTGAACCACCAAGGGAGATAATTCCGCCACGGTCCGATGATTGCGTCGCGTAGGTCTCCTTTAGACGAGTCCAAACACGACCCCCTTCGGATAAACTCTAAGGCCGTTTGGTTTCGCAAACACTGTAGATCCGGATCAGACGCCGCAAAACATCTGATCAGTGTGTAAACTGTAATCCGCAAACAAAGTCCGAATTTTATATCAATCCCACGGCTCATCATAAAAATCACCGATTTTGCGGGCCAGGTTTTGTATAAATTTAATTGCTTTCGTAAAACTCTTAGAGGTGTGCTGCTACTAAAAGCTCCACTTGAGAATATAACATTTAGGGATTAGGCTTTTGTTTTCGAATTTTAGTACCCCTCCTGGTCCTTAGTTTTGTGATGAGACCGCGTTTATACGCGGGCTGATCGGTCTTATGTTGTCGGTAATGTTTTACCTTTATAGGTTTTTTTCAGTCGCCGGCCCAATACCCGTATCGTATCAATAAAAGTCAATGTACCGTGAATGAACCTTCAAGCGCTAATCACAACTAGAAGATGACATTTTTTCTTTGTTTGGGTTCAGCAGTCCTGCTAATGGCAGGTGATTCGCGTTAAACATGTACCCTGGAAATTAAGAAATAGAACGATTTTCCGTGGCACGTAGTTTTAAGCGGCGCATTTCAAGATAAAAGTGCCAAACCTGCTAGCAGATATACCCTTGAATCAAAGAAACATATCGTCTGCTATGCGATTTTTAGCGGACTGGCGCATTTCAAGGTAAAACCAACTAGCAGATGATATTTTCGCAAGTTGGTTTTGAAAGACAAACACACGTCTATTCAAACATGTTTACGACAAAATTATAGAAAAAAATCTGATAAAAATGTTCGATAGCTCAAAACATAGATTGTGGGTACTCATATAACAAGAAAGAGAGAGAGAGAGAGAGAGAGAGAGAGAGAGAGAGAGAGAGAGAGAGAGAGAGAGAGAGAGAGAGAGAGATGCATCTTTTTGACTGATACCCCAGATCAAACATGCACAGTCCGAATTTTATATCGATAATCTCTCTCGGCTCATCATAAAAATCACCGATTGTATCGGCTAGGTATTGTATGAATTTTACGGCGTTCGTAAAAACTCTTAGAGGGATGCTTCACATTTTAGTGCCTCCTTGGAACAATAGAGACGGAGCAGCTGGGTTTTGAAAGGGCCTTCTGTTTAAAATTAAGTGTCTTCTTCGAACAATAGAGACGGATTTTTATTCCGAGGTCGCGGAGCAGCTGGGTTTTGAAGAGACCTTTTGTTTAAATTTTAGTACCTTCTTCGAACAAAGGTCATCCAATATCGCCGACGCACCGACGCGCCGTGACGTCGTCCCCGCGCATGCGCAGTCCGTGGGGCCAAAGTTATTCAGAGGTCATCCAATATGGCTGCCGCGCCGTGACGTCATCCCCGCGCATGCGCAGTCCATGGGGTTAAAGCGACCCCAATACTACTAGCCTGAGCAAGCTTACATCACGTTAACAAGTCAATGAAATGAACATCCCCTACACCTCCTTTTATACAATGAAAACTGGGGTTTACGGGGGTATATATATATTATCTGCCTTATTTTTTGTTCAAAAACATAGTTTGTGGGTACTCGTTAGAACCATTGAGGCGGTTCTGTCGACACCAACGATCTATGTTGAAAGCAGACATAAGAAAGATATTATTATTTTTTAACCTCTGATGCTAGAGGTCCCGGGTTCGATCCCCGGTAGCGGCGATAAAATTCGGTGTCCGAACACGCTCCATTGGCATCATTTGCAGGGATGAATGTCATAAAGTGCACCGTCCTTTGGATCGGGACGTTAACTGGAGGCCCCCTGTGCAGGGAGAACCATCCCCTGTGCAGGTTAAAGATCCCTACCGTAATATATTCATGATTACTGTGTAGGCTTTCATCCTGCAAAACCTGGAGTGTATGTAATATACACCTAATGTGACCGACGCAGTATCAGCAGATAGATAGATAGAACATGTGTCATTTCTGACACCATGTTGGACGCCATTATTTCACACGGACATTTTGGCCTAATGTAGACCTGTTCGGTTGGTTACAGCTCGGCGCGGAAGCAGTATCAGCCCAGTCTATTTCTTCGAGCCCCGATAGGGTAGTTGAAACAAGGGTCATAGGCATATTTTCTCTTGACGTGATTTAGAAGAGGATAAAGGTGAATCCACGGTCACTGGCAGACTGAACGGATATTTTTGACGGTGGTAAGTAAGTGTGTTTGTCAGTTAACCCATTTAGTACCGGAAACCCCTAAAGGGGTACCTTGGCGAATAGTGCAGGCCCAGATCAGACGCCGCAGAACGCGGCGTCTGACCAGGGTCTACACTGTTTGCAAAATTTTCAGCCAGTTTCCAATTAGGTTCTGGAGAAAACACAACCAGGCACCCCCTAAATTTTGGAATAGACTCTTGCTATATAGAAGGAGGAAGATTCCATTTCATACAAAAAGGGTTAGCGATTATTATTAGTATTAACCTACTTTTATTTAGCTCAGAATATCATTTTGTCACTATAAATATTGCAAATATTTTTATTTGATTTGATTTGAGGTTTAGTGTCCCCGTTAACACTGTTAGATCATTTTGGAGACGTTGCTTCAAATATTGTGGGACTTTTACCCGGCACTGAGATGAAATGACATTTCAAGCCCTGTCGCCCAATGAAACCAATAGGGTTTATAAGCATGGACTCGCACCGCTTTGCCTGGGCAGGCATCACTAAATTACCCTTATGGGGAACATGTTTCTATGACATAATTTGTTGCATTACTGTGCTAGATAGCGAAAATGTGGTTTAAGATTATAAAAAATTCAATATTTTACCGTTAATTTGAATATAGATTTGTATATATTTCGTCAAATTAAGATTAGAATAAAAATAGCACCCTATGTCTAATGTACTTCAATAGTAAATTAGCAAAAATACCCGACTGTATCTGATTTTACAAGAAAACATTCATTATGCAATGAAAAAAGTGACTTTAAGTAGAAAAATGATTTTTCTTTCCTCCAATGTCGAATTTAAGAAAATGAAATAAAAACAAATTGGGTCATTTTGAGGTTGTTTTAATTTTTTCGGGATTTTCGGAGTTGGAAAAACTGCCAGTACAGGTAAAGTCCCTTGATTTGACATGAGGCATGATGATCCCAATTGTCCCGTATGCTTATATCCCAGTACTCGTGTGCAGTTGGTTTCAGCTCTGCATGGAAGCATCATGCAGCCCATCTATTTCTTCAAGCCCCGATGGGCGGGGCCGAGATATTGCATATAACGATGTTCCATTTGTATTGTACAGAATATTCTTCCTCGTATAAAGTAGAACTCAGGGGCGTGAGATTAACCGATATATAACAATGGAATCTTCCACCTTTTAAGTTTGGAGTGTTCAATTTCCAAATATAGGTGTCAGGATTGTTTTGTTTGTTAAAAGTTTCATAAATATATATGGTCTTGTGGCAAACAATGTAGACCCAGATCAGACGCCCCATTCTGAGGCGTCTGATCTGGGACTACACTGCCAACTTCCCCCAAAAGGGTCGCTATAGGCATATATGGGTTTAAAACATTGCTTGACATTTTGTACCTGATGATTTGATACAAGACATACTTAGGCGTAAAATAAAAATAGCTGTGCTTCTACTAACATGCTGAAAAAAAAATGGTCGGTAGGTAGGAGAAACTAAATTTCATTATTTTATGTTCTCCCGAAGAAACCGGGTCGGGCCAGTGTTTTCTGTTTGTTTTTGTTTTTGTATGTTTTTTTTTTTTTTTGTTGTTGTTGTTGCCATGTTGAGTGTTGCACTGTTACAACGCATAATGTAGTAATGTAGTAATTACTACATTTTGATTTTTTTTACTACATTATGCGTTGGCATAGTCGACGCGAAATGAAGTAAAAAAATTATTTCATTTCGCGTTGATATGCACCATATCGACGCATAATGAAGTAATGATGGTAGAACATAGCTGTCTTCGAAAAGACTTAGGAAGCAATACAGTTAAATTCCTACAATTTAGACCACATTTGAGACGGTTCAAAAGTGGTCTTTAAGACCACAGTTGAACAGTCCAAAAGACGGTCTTCCACAAAAGCACACTGAAGGTCAAAATCACAAAGAAAAAGGTTTATTGGGCGGCATCTCAATGTCGGGTAAAAGTCCCATGAAATTGGAAGCAACGTCTCCAAAATGACCTAAATAGTGTTGACGGGGACGTTAAACCTCAAATCAAACAAATCAAACAAAAGACAGACAGGCAGACAGACAGACAGACAGACAGACAGAATGGACAAAAACTATATACCCCCTTGCATACTTCGTATGCCGGGGGTATAAATAGATGGGCTGCACGATGCTTCCACGCAGAGCTGATACCGCCCGTACATGAGTCCTCGTAATCTGCTTAGAAGGTCTAAGCCTGTCCAGGAAAACTGCTGCGAGTCGACCCATCCATGCATATAAACCCTATTGCTTTTAATTGGACGGCAGCGATTGAGATGTCATTTCATCTCAATATCGGGTAAAAGTCCCATAAAATTTGAAGCAATGTCTCCAAAATGACCTAAATAGTCTTGACGGGAACGTTAAACCTCAAATCAAACAAACAAACTGTTGACGCATAATGAAGTAAAATTAAGTATGCCACCCATCGCCGCAAAATGTAATAATTCTTTCATTTTGCTCAAACCTCTTAGTATCGACGCATAATGTAGTAAAAACGACATTTTATTTCATTTCGCGTCGACTATGCCAACGCATAATGTAGTAAAAATTTCATAATGTAGTAATTATTACATTACTACATTATGCGTTGTAACATTGCACTGTATATTATAATTCATTTTAGATTCTCAAAAATGTCAGCTCTGTATTTTGGAAGGTACTAAATGCCCAAAACTACAAAAAAATACTTAAAACGGAAACTGCAAAGACGATACTGGGTAGGGTCGGATATAGACTTGCCCAAGTCTGTTAATTAGGTGTAGAAATAATTGTTTACATAAAAGAATAAAAAATAAAAAAATAAATAATTGTAAATGAAATAGCAATACAGTCTTTTATGAAAATTGTGAAATTAACATTCAGAGATGAAGACAAAAGAGACGTTTACATATGTTTTTTGTTTACGGGACTTTCATTTAAAAAAATATATGTAAATGTAGGGACTTGGGCAAGTCTAGGTCGGATATTGAAAATGGTAGCTCCCTGCTAGCATTCTACATAAATCTACAGCGGGCCGTTAGCGGCCCGTCAGCTGCCCTGACGGGCCGCTAACGGCCCGCTGTAGATTTATGTAGAATGCTTACTGGGAGGGTCGGTATTTTAATTTTTTTATTATTATTTTATTTTATTGATAAAAATAGCAGAGTCGGGGGTCTGATGCAGGATCGGTCGGGTTTGCGGAAACACGGCTACCTTTTAGGCCTTATTGTTAGTCTGTCCCTTTCGGGGGTTTTCCGCCTTACATGTAACATGATAAACAGGGCCTTAGGTGCACTTGATTTTAGGTTGCCATAACATTACGAAAACACATCCGTGTCACACAGTGCAAAATTTCATGTCTCCAAAAGATGAAAATTTGTAGTATTTTGCTTAACCCTTTTTGTACCAAATGGAATCTTCCTCCTTATATATAGCAGGAGTTCATTTTAAAATTTAGGGGTGTCAGATTGCGTTTTCTAAAAAATATATTCGGGAAATGGCTGAACTTTTTGCAAGCAGTGTAGGCCCTGATCAGACGCCGCGTTCTGCGGCGTCTGATCTGGGCCTGCACTGTTTGCTAAGATACCCCATTTAGGGGTTTCTGGTACTGAATGGGTTAATTGTACTCCGAACATATGTTGTGTGTGCTCGTAAGAGCCACTGAGGTGGTTCTATTCTAACGAGTACCCAAAACCTTTGTCTTAGAGCAGAAATAAGAAAAATGATGCATACCCCTGTAAACCCTTTTTTGTTTATATGTTTGTATTGAAATTTAACCGCCTTGTCAATACTATTTAGGTCATTTAGGAGAAATTGCTATTTTTACCCGACATTGAGATGAAATGACATCTCAAGCCCTGACGTTCAATGAAACTAAGGGTTTATATGCATGGACAGTCCGAGTCACACCACTTTGCCTGGGCAGGCTTAGACCATCTGAAGCGGTTTACGAGTACTCATGGGCGGTCGTTTACAGCTCTGTGTGGAAGCACATTGCAGCCCAATCTATTTCTAAAGCCTCGATGGGCGGGAGCCTTGTAAACCATTCTATCTCTATATGTAGTGGGGCTTGAAGGAGTGGTTATTTCATGGACTTGTTTACATGGTCGACATGTAAATCACAGAGGCGAAAAACCTCAGATCCCAACCAAACACTCGGGAAAGTATCGTCGTAATACATGTCGTATAGTCATAGCTAAGCCGAGGGGTTGGGTGGGGCTAAGGGGTGGGGGCCACTATTTTATTGCTAGGTTAGGCTCTAGCACTTAATGTTCACCGTCAAAAAATAGCTCGTGGGACAGGTTATGTAACCCCAAACACACACACATACACACACACGCGCGCGCAAAAAGTAGCTTGAACATGTTGAAATAGCTTACCACGAAAACTTATTCCTATATGTATTGTATCTTAAAAAATGATGTTCGAAAAACCAGACAGAATCGTGGAGACTTTGACAAATGCAACTGAATTAAGAAACTTTGTATTATTGTTTACGAAAAAAAATCCAGGCTTTCGGGTCCATAAGAGTAAATTTTTGCTGATCATCGGATTACGTCGGAGGCAATGCACGTAGTGCCCATTACGTTTAGTACGCATGTGCGTACTGAGAAATATTTACAATAAAGAGAAATCGTTTTTACGTAAACAATTCCTGGGAATAATATGTGCCCAAGGGTTATGCTTAACAGTAGAAAAAAACCTTTAGGAGGAGACGTTTTATTCACAATTTTTGTGCGTAATAACACATTGTTCCAAGGGTGAACAAACTTATGTAGCCTAGATTCATACAACTGTAAATATAGTTTTCGTCTAGACGAAATAAAACACGAGGTTTGATATTTATCTGCAGCAGCAGCAGCAACATCTGATATACATTACAAAAACACGCCTATACAGATACACTGTAACATTACCGCCGAAAAAAAAATACGATGAAAAAGTGAAATTTTTCTTATTTCTGCTTAAAATTTAGATCCTGGGTACTCGTTAGAACCGCCTCATCGAGGCGGTTCTAACGTGTACCCACAATCTAAATTTTAGAGCAGACATAAGAAAAAGAAGGTTTACCCCTGTAAACCCAAGTTTTGCTATCTAAAAGTGGGGTTCAATGGGGTCAAAATGACGATATTAGACAGTTTCCTTTAACCCTTGAATTGCTATATTTTATGCATATATTTTATTTAGACCCTGATCAGACGCCGCAGAACGAGGCTTCTGGTCTGGGTATGCTATGTTAGTCTAGCACAGCACTATATTATGCCAGAATAACCCTCTGACAACAACAAGAATAGCGTCGCTATTGCTATTCTGACTCCCACATGAAACCCCAATTTTGTTTACTAACTTATTGTAAAAGGAAAGATCTAGAAATTAGTTACAGAATAATTGAAGTTGGTTCACAACTTTTTTTGACAAGAAATGGATAAAGTAATAATCAAGAAATTTTAAGATCACTTTATTTGTAGCACATGAGACTATTTCTTTTCTACAGGATTCTAGAATCTCATCACGAAAACACGCCTATATAATTTAGACCCCCCTTGAACCGCAGATTAATATAGTAAAACTGGGGTTTGCAGGGGTAACCTTATTTTTCTTATTTCTGCTCAAAATATAGATTGTGGGCACTCGTTAGAACCGCCTCGTCGAGGCGGTTCTAACGAGTACACACAATCTATATTTTAGAGCAGAAATAAGAGAAATGTCACAATTTTTCATCTTAAATTTTTCATTTTTTTGGCGATAAAGGTTACAACGTATTTGTATAGGCGTGTTTTCGTAATGTTCTCTGAATCTGTATGAGGAGACGGACTTTCCTTTAGATTACCGGCCCCGATAGCTCAGTTGGTAGAGTGTCCGCTCCGGGGAACGGGAGGTCACGGGTTCGATCCCGGGCCGCGACATACCAAAGTCGTTAAAATGGTACTAGCTGCTCCTCGCTTGGCACTCAGATTTACGGGGTAGGGCTATGACTGGTCGACCCAGTGTCAGGATAATGTGACTGGGTGTGGTATCATGTAATGTGTCTGGGACATGATCCTTCAGTGAGGCAGCACTATAAAAGTGAGCATTGAGCTCCCTGTCGCAACCAGACACCGTCGTGATATGACTGAAAAATTGTTGAAAGCGACGTTAAACCCGAATTCACACACACACACACACACACACACACACACACACACACACACACACACACACACACACACACACACACACACTTTCCTTTAGATTAGTTTGGGACTTATAAGAAACTTTCATTCTAAATCCTGTGCTGGGTTACATAAATATTATAATCCATTCATACTGTGGGGATTAGAAACAGAATTTAAAAAAAAATACAGTAAAATCCTATATTAAGACCACCTTTGAGACTGTTCAAAAGTGGTCTAAAAGACCACTTTTGAACAGTCCCAAAGGTGGTCACTTAATGGGAGACACTAGGTGTAGAAAACACAAAGAAAGAATCACTGAAACTTTCTAAATGAGTTTTTAAAAGTAATTTTAGGTGGTCTTAATAGTGGAATTTTACTGTATTTAAAAATAGAATTAAACAGACCTTTGTTTATTTCACTTCAAAAGTTTTGTAAATACATTTTGTTATTTTTAGCTCACCAGAGCCGAAGGCTCCGGGGGAGCTTATAGTATAGGCATTGGTCCGTCGTCCGTCGTCGTCGTCTGCGTCAGCGTCGTCAACATTTTCAAACAATATCTCCTCTGAAACTACTTGGCCAATTGAAACCAAATTGCGCGTGGAGCCTCTATGGGAATTACATGTGGAGCCTGTATGGGAAGGGGAACGAAACTTTGTTCGGGAGGACTGGGTCACATGACCGATATGGCCGCCATGCCCATAAATGGTAAAATCTTTTAAAAATCTTCTTCTCAAGAACCGAATAGCCGATGATCTTGAAACTTGGTATGCAGCATCGGTGACTCGGGCCCTACCAAGTTTGTTCAAATGATGACCTTCGGTTGACCTTGACCTGTTTTACGTCAAGGTCAAATTTGGTCACTTAGACATTTGTATGGAAAAATGGCAAAACAGTGGATTTTTCTGACTGTGTGTTAGCTAGTGGCATCAGAAATGGTATTTGCAATCAGCTGAATGGAAGTTTATCAGTTTCAAAGGTCAAGGTCATTTACCGACCTTTGTCCAGGACGCCTCAGATTCAGTATTTTTATCTTCCTCTCCACTTAAACTACTGGGCCAATTGTAACCAAATTACAAGTGGAGCCTCTATGGAATGAGGGACCGAAATTTGTTTCGCGAGGACTGGGTCACATGACTAATATGGCCGCCATGCCCATATATGGTAAAAACCTTTAAAAATCTTCTTCTCAAGAACCGAATGGCCGATAATCTTGAAACTTGGTATACAACATCAGGGGCTCTGGCCCTACCAAATTTGTTCAAATGATGACCTTAGGTTGACCTTGACCTGTTTTATGTCAAGGTCAAATTTGGTCACTTAGACATTTGTATGGAAAAAATGGCAAAACAGTGAATTTTTCTGATTGTATATTAGCTAGTGGCATCAGAAATGGTATTTATAATTAGCTGAATGGAAGTTTATCAGTTCCAAAGGTCAAGGTCATTACCGACCTTTGTCCAGGACGCCTCAGATTAAGTATTTTTATCTTCTTCACTTAAACTACTCGGCCAATTGAAACCAAAATATATGTGGTGCCTCTATGGAATGAGGGAACGAATGTTTGTTCGTGAGGACTGGGTCACATGACCAATATGGCCGCCATTCCCATATATGGTAAAAACTTTTAAAAATCTTCTCCTCAAGAACTGAATGTCCGATGATCTTGAAACTTGGTATACATCATTAGGGACTCTGGCCCTACCAAATTTGTTCAAATGATGACCTTAGGTTGACATTGACCTGTTTTACGTCAAGGTCAAATTGGGTCACTTAGACATTTGTATGGAAAAATGGCAAAAAAGTGGATTTTTCTGATTGTATATTAGCTAGTGGCATCAGAAATGGTATTTACCTCCAGCTGAATGGAAGTTTATCAGTTCCAAAGGTCAAGGTCATTTACCGACCTTTGTCCAGAACGCCTCAGATTCAGTATTTTTATCTTCTTCTTCACTTAAACTACTTGGCCAGTTGAAACCAAATTACATGTGGAACCTCTATGGAATGAGGGAACGAAAATTTGTTCGTTAGGACTGGGTCACATGACCAATATGGGCCGCCTTGCCCATATATGGTAAAAACCTTTAAAAATCTTCTTCTCAAGAACCGAATGGCCGATGATCTTGAAACTTGGTATGCAGCATCAGGGACCCTGGCCCTACCAAGTTTGTTCAAATGATGACCTTTGGTTGACCTTGACCTGTTTAATATCAAGGTCAAATTTGGTCACTTAGACATTTGTATGGAAAAATGGCAAAGTAGTGGATATTTCTGATTGCCTGGTGAGCTGTGACATCAAAAATGATATTTGCAGTAAGCTGAATGGAAGTTTATCAATTCCAACGGTCAAGGTCATTACTGACCTTTGTCTTGGATGGCTCTGATTCAGTATTTTTATCTTCTTCTCCAGTAAAAGAGCTGTGCGGATTGAAACCAAATTACATGAAAAGCCTCTATGGGGGTTATGCAATTAAACATTATTCGTGGTATTGTCGCATGACCAAGATGGGCACCTTGCCTGTATATGGTATAAACCACATGACCTCTGGTGAGCGTAGTGGCCCATGGGCCTCTTGTTTAAACAGACTTGTCTGCTTTTTCGGTTCCATTTCCTTTCCGCTATGCTTAGCTCATAACACTATAGATAATCATTATCTTGATTCTGTATAAATCAGTGATAGTCACGTGGATGTCCATTACATGGTTGTCCATTACATGTACTAGTTAAATTATAAGACATATATCAAAGATTGCAACTGCGTAAATCGTTTTAAGCCTCCCACCCCACCCTCCCCAGTGAAATTCGTTTCACTGACCGTTCCAAAACAGTTGTTCTGTCGCGGTTGGTTTGTCTTTTGGGTGTGTGTTTTGTATTGCTCGTATTATTTTGCTTTGGACAGCCAATTGACCATTTTGTGGGGCAGTAAAAGTCCTTTTGGTTCAAGTTATTTCATGTTTGTGTTTCTTTCCCTTTGGTGTCACTGATGGGAGCTGTGGGTTAATTGTATCGATTCCTGGCCATTGCCTTCACTTCTACATGCATATCCATTTTCATAAGGAAGATTAATTAACCCATACAGCAAGCCTTCAGCCACCACAGAACGCGGCATCTGATCTGCTTTTGGATAATATTAGAGTTCTAGGTCGATGGATGTGTATCAATCAACCCTGGTACCTATTTTAAGACCACCTTTGGGACTATTCAAAAGTGGTCTCAAAGAGACCACTTTTGAATAGTCCCAAATGTGGTCTCTTATTAGAAGACACTGGCTGTAGAAAGCACAAAGAAAGAATGACTGCAACCTTTAAACTTTAAAAGGCAGAGTCAGTCTTAATTTTAGGTGGCATCAATATATATGCAGGATGATATCAACACACCCCGGGCAAACAACACAAACAGCAACTACTAGGCTGAAGTGACTGTCCATAATATTGAACGCCAATCTTAATCAGGGTTATCGGTATCATAAACGACGAAAAGCCTTTTCTGAGTTTTATAGACGCCATTCCGTAAAGGCTAACTTAGTCTTAAAAGTTAAAGTTATGTAATGTTGGTTGGTACCTGGCCTGGCCCATCGGAGTCTTACTGTTGGTTTTCTTTTGCTCGAGTATTTCACCGTTGTTTCATCTCTAAGTTTTTTTTGTTTTTTTTTCATTTTTAGCTCACCAGAGCCGAAGGCTCCGGGGGAGCTTATAGGATAGGCAGTTGTCCGTCGTCTGCGTCTGCGTCGTCTGCGTCTGCGTCTGGTGACGGCAACACTTTTAAACGACATCTCCTCTGAAGCCGCTAGGCCAATTGGGCCCAAATTTCATCTGTAGCATCCTTGGGTTGGGGGATTGAAAGTTTGTGTTTTTTATGAAATTCGGCTCATTAGTTTGGTTGCTATGGTAACTTAGAGTTTCTATAGACTTATAATGGGGAAAATTGAAAAATGGTATTTACTGCCAAGCCGCTGCAGATATTTTGACAAAACTTTCATAGAAATATTCCTTAGGCAATCTACTATCTGCCATATGATTTTAGGCTTACTCCTCATTTGTATTGGTTGCCATGGAAACCAAATTGAAAAAAAAATAGAAAAAAAAATACTTAAAAAATCATCTCCTCAGAAACCGTATGCTCTATGAGGCTGAGAGTTTATGAAAATATTCACTAAATTTGCCTTTACACGTTTTGTGTTTTTTTTATGAAATTCGGCTCTTTAGTTTGGATGCTATGGCAACTTAGATTTTCCATAAACTTATAATGGGGAAAATTGAAAAATGGCATTTGCTGCCAAGCCGCTGCAGATATTTTGACAAAACTTTCATAGAAATATTCCTTAGGCAATCTACTATCTGCCATATGATTTTAGGCCTACTGCTTATTTGTATTGGTTGCCATGGAAACCAAATTGAAAAACATAGAAAAAAAATACTTAAAAAATCATCTCCTCAGAAACCGTATGCTCTATGAGGCTGAGAGTTTATGAAAATATTCACCATATTTGCCTTTACAGGTTTTGTGTTTTTTATGAAATTCGGCTCTTTAGTTTGGTTGCTATGGCAACTTAGATTTTCCATAGACTTAAAATGGGGAAAATTGAAAAATGGCATTAACTACAATGCCTTTGCAGATATTTTGACAAAACTTTCATAGAAATGTTCCTTTAGTAAACTTCTCACAGCAATATGCTTTTATGTCAACCTGGGGGTCTTGTAGGTTGTGCCGGGGCCATTCCCCGCCCCAGTACTTCATAAAATTCCTTATATCTCAGAATTCTTACAGATCCCCACCCCTAAACCATATATATTCTTGTTCCTTATGATAAGATGCATTAAGTGACACCAACCTGGGGATCTCCCCGGATGTGCCGGGGACATGCCCCACCCCCACCACTTCATAAAATGCCATTTATCTCAGAAACCATTCAGATCCCCACCCGTAAAGCGTATATATTCTTGTCTCTTATGATAAGATGCACTCAGTGACACCAACCTGGGTGTCCCCCAGGATGTGCCTGGGCCATGCCCCACCCCTCCATTTCACAACAGGCCCAATATTCCAGAAACCTAACAGATCCAAACCCCGAAATGAAATATATTTTTGTTCCTTATGATAAGTTGCATTCAGTGACACCAACCTGGGGGACACCTGGGATGTGCCGGGGACATTCCCAACCCCCTCCACTTCATAAAAGGTTGGCCCCCGCCCATAGGGGCTTGAAGAAATATATGGGCTGCATGATGCTTCCACGCAGAGCTGAATCCGGCCCGCACACTAGTACTGGTAAACCGCTTAGAGGATCTAAGCCTGTCCAGGAACCGCGGTGCGAGGCGGACCGTCCATGCTAATAAACCCTATTGGTTTCATTGGGCGGCAGGTCTTGTTTCTTTGTTCTCGGAGATCTTGTTCTGATGAGTAAGGAAGCCCTCATGCGGACTTGTCTAAACCGCGACGGAAATAAGGACGAGGATTGCGGCCGCGTAAAATCGATTTAAGTGCTTTCACTGACCGTTCCAAGGAGGTTCGTCTGCCGTCTGCCCCCCTAACCCCGCCCCCACCGTTTATTTTTGTTATAGATCGTCTTCGAATGTGTGTGACGCTCGTATTTTTTTGTTTGGATGCTAATTGGTCCCCCCACCCCATCCCCCCTCGTTTATTTTTGTTATAGATCGTCTTTGAATGTGTGTATCGCTTATATGTTTTTGTTTGGATTTCTAATTTGCCATTTTGTCGGAACGTAAATGTCCCTTTTGCTTTCCGCTTTTGTTTTTTTCCATTAGGGTCTAGTTATTTCAAGCTTGTGTTTCTTTCCGTTTTGTGTCCCTGATGGGAGGTGTGGGTTAATTGTATCGATTCCTGATCATTGCCTTCACTTCTATTTTGTACGAAATTTTGTACTGTAATTTTTAGCCGCCCTGTTCTTGTCGTGTTTACGTCATTAGGTTAGCTGTAAAACATGGGCTAGACTCATGTGCTGGTCATTATCAAACGTCTGATCAGGGTTGGCACTGTTTGCTTAGAGTACAGGAGTTCAAGGGTCAAACGAAATACGGTAAAATTCTGATATTAAGACCACCTAAAATTGAGACTAATTCTTATGGAACGCCCTGGCTGTCTTACGGGGATAAAATTCATTATGTTTGGTGGTTTTCCTATTATATGCTGTGATAAAAACAGTATATGTAGTGGTTAATCTAGTATATGTAGTAGAAACCTCATTATTTTCGGTGGTAAAACCTGTATATGCTGTAGTATTTTTGTTATATGCGGTAGTATTTTTGTTATACGCGGTAGTATTTCTATTATATGCTGCGGTATTTTTATTATTGCACGACCCGCAGAAAAAGAAACCGACAGAAGTCGGTTGATTTCTAAGAGTGCCCTAAAATCACCGTGTCATTCTGTCATTCTGTCAGTCTGTCAGTCTGTCAGTCTGTCATTCTGTCATTCTGTCAGTCTGTCAGTCTGTCCGTCCGTCCGTAACCCGTTTGTGAAAATTGGTGATAGTGACTTAACCGCTCGGAATATTTAAACAATTTTTGGCATACTGATAGATATCAATGAGATCTAACCAATGAGCTTGCGAAATATTACATTCCATTTAGTATAGCGTCGCCGAGGCAAAAAAAAAAATGTGAAAATTTTTTAACTGCTTCTCCTCGGAAACCGTTGGGCCGATTGAAGTCAAATTTCATATGGAGCCTCTATGGGGTGGGGGAAACCAAAATTTGCTCATGGGGTCCAGGTCACATGACCAAAATGGCCGCCAAGCCATATATGGTCTGTCTGTCTGTCCGTCCGTAACCCGTTTGTGAAAACTGGTGATAGTGACTTAACCGCTTGGAATATTTAAACAATTTTTGGCATACTGATAGATATCAATGAGATCTAACCAATGAGCTTGCGAAATATTACATTCCATTTAGTATAGCCTCGCCGAGGCAAAAAATGTGAAAATTTTTGAACTGCTTCTCCTCAGAAACCGTTGGGCCGATTTAAGTCAAATTTCATATGGAGCCTCTATGGGATAGGGAAACCAAAATTTGTTCATGAGGTCCAGGTCACATGACCAAAATGGCCGCCAAGCTATATATGGTAAAAACCCTTCATAAATAGTCTTCTCCAGAACCACTGGGAAGATTTCCACGAAACTTGATAAATAGCATCTGGGACGTAGGCCCATCAAAAATTGCTAAAATGGTGACCCTCGGTTGACCTTGACCTTCTTTGGGTCCGTCCGTAACCCGTTTGTGAAAATTGGTGATAGTGACTTAACCGCTTGGAATATTTAAACAATTTTTGGCATACTGATAGACATCAATGAGATCTAACCAATGAACTTGCGGAATATTACATTCCATTTAGTATAGCCTCGCCGAGACGAAAAATGTGAAAACTTTCGAACTGCTTCTCCTTGGAAACCGTTGGGCCGATTGAAATCAAATTTCATATGAAGGCTCTATGGGACGGGGGAAACCAAAATTTGCTCATGGGGTCCAGGTCACATGACCAAAATGGCAGCCAAGCCATATATGGTCTCTCTGTCTGTCCGTCCATAACCCGTTTGTGAAAATTGGTGATAGTGACTTAACCGCTTGGAATATTTAAACAATTTTGGTATACTGATAGATATAAATGAGATCTTACCAATGAACTTGCGAAATATTACATTCCATTTAGTATAGCCTCGCCGAGGCAAAAAATGTGAAAATTTTCGAACTGCTTCTCCTCGGAAACCGTTGGGCCGATTGAAGTCAAAGGGGGTCTTTCAAGGTATAGGAAATTTGCATTGGTTTCTGCCCACGCTTGGATTTTGATGAAATTATGCACAATACCTGCCTTGGGTATAACCATTATAATTATGATGCATTCACTTTTAGATTTTATTTCCGTAGTAAATTTATTACATATTTTATGAAGTCTCTATCACAACAGAGAGTACTCTCATATAAACTTGTCTACAGTATTCAGAGTTTCATATATATAATGCTGCTATGTTTATGAATTAAAGCCATAATTGGTGAGTAAGTTGATACTATGAATGACCTCAAATGTCTAGTAATAGTTGCTGGGCATTCAGTTTTCTTTGATGGTGTCCCCATATTTCAGCTCCTATTTTTGTATTCATTACAATTTTATATGCATTTTTACCATGTTCCAATTTTTGTCAAGACACCATTTTAGCATAAAAACTACCCACATATCTTAGGTACATATTGATGAATTTTGATGGAAATTGAGGGCCGGTAACATTGTGTTTTAACAGACTGAATACTAATAGTCCTGATTCAGCAAAATGTGAAATTATAAGATTATCATGTTTTGGTCATGCTGTTTAATAATACTTTACTTTTGCTTTCAATTTGGATGACTATAGTATAGTATGGTTTGTGTAAGCAGTTCATAGTATAATTATAAGTATTATTTCAAAACATCCATTTCAGTAAATTTGCCCACCCCTATGGAACAAACTATTTTGTCTACAGAACTATACCACAAAGGTTTTGATGACAAATGTCATCAAACGCACCCATGTAATCATGTGCACAGTTTTCTTTCTGTCTTTCTTGTCTAATTTGGAAATGGTGCTAAGGTGATGTTTAGATTTAACATTCAAATCAACAACATACCAGTCACTTTAGATGTTGCTTCAGATTTTTTGAGATTTGTTATCCGACTCGAGATAAATGACTCTCAAGACAAACTGTTGTTTGTTTATTTAACCCTAACTGTCCATTTAAAAAGAAAGGTTTACTCTAGGAAAAATCAATAACACTTGAGATTACTTTTCCTGGGCATTAAGTTTTCAGAATTTGTATCTGCATAGGCACTAGCCAATTTATCTTTTTTGTATAGCCCCTATGAACGAAATCAAATGGCTTCCTGAAGCTGTATTCCAAAGCCATTTGAATTTACTTTTAGAATTCACATGGTCGTACATTTGTCAGTGTTCCAAAACTTATGTGATCATGATTGTATTGTCAAAATATTTGTAGGTCTTTCACTTCATTTACGTATCTCAGCAGTTGTTGCAGTAATTACAAAACACATTATGTAAGATATCAAGAAGCATTTAAACTGTTGATAATAATTATTCAATCTGTGAGTAGTTATCGCATTACTCATAGGATTTTAAATTATTTTCAGTAAATACATGTACGTTCTGATGCTTTTTTCTGTCCAAACACTGCCATGCTCTTTATAAGCTGAGAGATACATTGCACTGGTAATTATTAATGAACAAAAAACAAGCAAGAACAGTGCTTAAAAAACAGTGAACATTCAAGAAGTGGTTGAAAGTTTTACAACCAGAAAAATACTAAAACCTTGCTTTCGATAAATTAACCACTATATTGGCAAAGTAAAAAGAAAAAAATAAGACACTAAAGAAACGTCAACAATTACAATACCAATGCAGAAAAGAGACATATTTATGCTTGTGTACTATAAGGAAGGAAATTGTTTCTCTCCCTGTCTAATAGCAAAATTTCTCTAGGTCATGGGACAGCTTTGTTTACACCAAATATTCTGCGCCTCATCCATCAATGATATCTTTTGCAACAGAAACTCAATATCAGTGACATTTCGATTTTTGGAAATACTAACCAATAACTACTGTAACTTTGATGTTAGGATAAAAATCCAGCTTTCATAAAGACAGGGTATATCTAAGGCTTAATCTGGCCATAGATTTATCAACAGAACTATTTTTACTAGTAATAACGAACCACTGACCATTGCGTCCTTGCATAGAAATGAAAATAATGGATCTCCTTGCCTTACACCTATTTGAGGAGCATGACTTATGCAAAGTCATTAAATAAAGTTGCACATGTTCACAATAATTTTGCTGCTAATAAAAAAACAATATATGTTGTAAAGCCTAATTTGTTGATTAGGATACCTTTTGATTTAGTGTTTTACTATCTACTATTTTGGATAGATCATAGTGTATAAATGAAAGGAAAATATCAGAAATTCAAGATATTTTAATAGTTTCTAAGCTAGATCAACTCAATATGTATTCATTTTTATTTGTATAATCTCATTATTATTACGTAAGTGTTACGAATTGCCTTTTTGTAAGGTTCTTGGATGATTTCAATAAAATAGTAAATTTTGCAGAAACAACTTACATCCATTAAAGGTGTAAAACAACAGTGTTACCGGTTTCGGATTTTCATGAAATTTGGCATAGCTAAAGAAGATACATATGGCAAGTTTTCCTAGCAAAATGAAATCTTGACAAAGACTAGAACATATTTATCTAAGGGATTGAATTTTGATAATTTTTTAAAATTTTAATTAAAAAATGAGATTTTTGATAATTATTTTATCAGAAAATGTAAACTTTAATTAATTCAAAAGGTTTTTTAGTATCAAAGGAATGCCTATGGAGTTCTGCATTCAATCCAGTTCACAGATCTTGAAACTAAATAAAACATAAGATTCAAGACGCACTTATTTAGAGACAGACACCAGCTCATGGAGGGAGTCAGTTAGAGTGGCCTCCTGAGTCCTACTTTGATTTATATAATTTATTAAATACATTTTTATAGGTTGTATATGCTTAGTTATTAATATACAAAGTTTAAAGAAAAAAATGCATGGGCACAGATGAAAGACCCCCTTTCATATGGAGCCTCTATGGGATGGGGGAAACCAAAATTTGCTCATGGGGTCCAGGTCACATGACCAAAATGGCCGCAAAACCATATATGGTCTGTCTGTCTGTCCGTCCGTAACCCGTTTGTGAAAATTGGTGATAGTGACTTAACCGCTTGGATTATTTAAACATTTTTTGGCATACTGATAGATATCAATGAGATCTTACCAATGAACTTGCGAAATATTACATTCCATTTAGTATAGCTTCGCCGAGGCAAAAAATGTGAAAATTTTTGAACTGCTTCTCCTCGGAAACCGTTGGGCCGATTGAAGTCAAATTTCATATGGAGCCTCTATGGGATTGGGGAAACCACAATTGCTCATGGGGTCCAGGTCACATGACCAAAATGGCCGCCAAGCCATATATGGTCTGTCTGTCTCTCCGTCCGTAACCCGTTTGTGATTTGCTGTAGTATTTTGATATGCTGTAGTATTTTATTATACGTTGTGGATACTCATTATTTGCTGTAATATATTTATTATATGCTGTGGTCACAGTTTGAATTGTTATATGCAGTAGATTCGTCTTTATCTTGGGTGCAAAATGTTATTAATATCATGATGAGATCATGCGTATGCATTCGTAACCTACCAGCCGAAAAAAAAAGAAGAAGAAGAAGGCTAAGAGAGCTCACCGTTTGAATAGACCTCCTTTTATAGCTCAGTTTTTTTGTTTGGTATACACCGGTACTCTATACTCTGTCATTGTGGCCTCCTCTATTAAGCAAGCAATCTGGTTTAAGCAAGCACGCCTTTTGTTCCCAAATATGTTCACCTGTATTAGCAAGCAACTGTATATGTAAGCAATTTTGATTATCCCATAGGTGCTTTTAGGTTGGAAGAGCACTGATCTTTATGCCCTTTCTGGAGATTTTTTTTTGCATCATGTTGTTTTTAACTGATTCGTTGACTAACTACTAGTCTGATAATAAAAATCTGATCGTTTTTTTTTTTTTTTTTTTTTTGTATTTTTATTGTAAAAAAAAATTATCACCTTCTTAGTGATGGCAAGTCTATTTGGTAGAGTCTCAAATCTTAGGATTAAAATTGAGCCAGAGAGACTAGACTAGTTAAACTTTTATACACTGATCATTTTAGTGCAAAAGATTATTTTAATTTCATATCATTCATTTTAAAGCCTAGTGGCTAGGCTAATTGATTGGCTACTGTCTTTTTTCTCAAGTTATTGGCATATGTGCTAATTTTAAATCTGCAAATGCTCAATGAAAGCTGCTCAAAGGCCTTTTCTGTGTTGATCTGGACGCACACAACAAGTTGTACTTGCCGGCCAAGCGTCGGATCCAGTCCCTGTTTTGTCCGGTGTCCCACAAGGTTCGGCACTTGGACCGGTCCTTTTCTTGATATTTATTAACGGTCTTCCTGATAATATCAGGTCATCTGTTCGCTTGTTTGCTGATGATTGTGTTTTGTATAGGAATATATATACTTCTTCTGACTGTCTTATCTTACAAGATGACCTGGATAGCCTAGCACGTTGGGAGGCCGATTGGCAAATGAAGGTCAATGTGGTCAAATGTCATTCAATGAGGGTGTCACGGCACCCTCCAGACAAGCAGATTAAATTCAACTACTCATTACATCAGCATACTTTGGAACATGTCCAATCCGCAAAATATCTTGGTATCACCATTACTGATAATCTTGATTGGGGTCAACATATTTCTGAGATTGCACGACCCGCAGAAAAAGCGACCGACTGAAGTCGGTTGATTTCTAAGAGTGCCCTAAAATCACCGTGTCATTCTGTCATTCGGTCATTCTGTCAGTCTGTCAGTCTGTCTGTCCGTCCGTAACCCGTTTGTGAAAATTGGTGATAGTGACTTAACCGCTTGGAATATTTAAACAATTTTTGGCACACTGATAGATATCAATGAGGTCTAACCAATGAACTTGCGAAACATTACATTCCATTTAGTATAGCCTCGCCGAGGCGAAAAATGTGAAAATTTTCGAACTGCTTCTCCTCGGAAACCGTTGGGCCGATTGAAGTCATATTTCATATGTAGCCTCTATGGGATGGGGGAAACCAAAATTTGCTCATGGGGTTCGGGTCACATGACCAAAATGGCCGCCAAGCCATATATGGTCTGTCTGTCTGTCCGTCCGTAACCCGTTTGTGAAAATTGGTGATAGTGACTTAACCGCTTGGAATATGTAGACAATTTTGGCATACTGATAGATATCAATGAGATCTAACCAATGAATTTGCGAAATATTACATCCCATTTAGTATAGCCTCGCCGAGGCGAAAAATGTGAAAATTTTAACTGCTTCTCCTCGGAAACCGTTGGGCCGATTGAAGTCATATTTCATATGGAGCCTCTATGGGATGGAGGAAACCAAAATTTGCTCATGGGGTCCAGGTCACATGACCAAAATGGCCGCCAAGCCATATATGGTAAAAACCCTTCAAAAATAGTCTTCTCCAGAACCACTGGGCAGATTTCCACGAAAGTTGATAAATAGCATCTGGGACGTAGGCCCATCATAAATTGCTAAAATTGTGACCCTGGGTTGACCTTGACCTTCTTTGTGCCTAGGTCAAACTTTGACACATATGCCTTTGTTGGAATATTTAAACAATTTTTGGCATACTGATAGATATCAATGAGATCTAACCAATGAACTTGCGAAATATTACATTCCATTTAGTATAACCTCGCCGAGGCGAAAAATGTGAAAATTTTCGAACTGCTTCTCCTCGGAAACCGTTGGGCCGATTGAAGTCATATTTCATATGTAGCCTCTATGGGATGGGGGAAACCAAAATTTGCTCATGGGGTTCGGGTCACATGACCAAAATGGCCGCCAAGCCATATATGGTCTGTCTGTCTGTCCGTCCGTAACCCGTTTGTGAAAATTGGTGCTAGTGACTTAACCGCTTGGAATATGTAAACAATTTTGGCATACTGATAGATATCAATGAGATCTAACCAATGAATTTGCGAAATATTACATCCCATTTAGTATAGCCTCGCCGAGGCGAAAAATGTGAAATTTTTTTAACTGATTCTCCTCGGAAACCGTTGGGCCGATTGAAGTCAAATTTCATATGGAGCCTCTATGGGATGGAGGAAACCAAAATTTGCTCATGGGGTCCAGGTCACATGACCAAAATGGCCGCCAAGCCATATATGGTAAAAACCCTTCAAAAATAGACTTCTCCAGAACCACTGGGCAGATTTCCACGAAACTTGATAAATAGCATCTGGGACGTAGGCCCATCATAAATTGCTAAAATTGTGACCCTGGGTTGACCTTGACCTTCTTTGTGCCTAGGTCAAACTTTGACACATATGCTTTTGTTGGAATATTTAAACAATTTTTGGCATACTGATAGATATCAATGAGATCTAACCAATGAACTTGCGAAATATTACATTCCATTTAGTATAACCTCGCCGAGGCGAAAAATGTGAAAATTTTCGAACTGCTTCTCCTCGGAAACCGTTGGGCCGATTGAAGTCTAATTTCATATGGAGCCTCTATGGGATGGGGGAAACCAAAATTTGCTCATGGGGTCCAGGTCACATGACTAAAATGGCCGCCAAGCCATATATGGTAAAAACCCTTCAAAAATAGTCTTCTCCAGAACCACTGGGCAGATTTCCACGAAAGTTGATAAATAGCATCTGGGACGTAGGCCCATCATAAATGGCTAAAATGGTGACCCTTGGTTGACCTTGACTTTCTTTGTGCCTAGGTCAAACTTTGACACATATGCTTTTGTATTGGAAAAGTGAGAATGCATTTTATCCTGCAATCGATTCAGAATACAGTACTAAGATATATTTTTGCTCCTTACGATAAGGCGCATTTATTGGGAGAACCGTTTTAGGTCCAGGTCACATGACCAAAATGGCCGCCGTACCCATATATGGTAACACTCATAAAGCTAAAAGCATCCGGCGGGTCGTGCACTTCAGCTGAAGCACTGGTTACCTCTAAAGCAACTAGGTCATTAGGGTTTCTTAGACGCAATTTGGCTTTTGCACCTAGGCAGACAAAGGATGTTGCATACAAAACCTTGGTGAGACCTCAACTAGAGTATGCATCACCTGTTTGGCATCCCCATGTTAAAACTTAGTTCAACAGGTTGAGAATTTTTAGAGGACGGCTGCCCGATGGACCTGCAGGCGATGGCGGAACAGAAGTAGTGTTGGTGAAATGCTCGATGAGCTGGAGTGGCCATCGTTGGAGGCCCGTCGCGAGCAGTCCTCTTTAACCTTCTTTTATAAGATTCACTCTGACACGGTGTCTCTTAATAAAGATAAATACTTGACCCCTGTGACTACTTCAACTCAAACAAGGGCATCAAAATTAAACAACAGTCAATATCGTAGGTACCAGGCCTATAGTGATGCCCTGAAGAATTCTTTCTTCCCTAGAACTATTCCTCAGTGGAACAGTCTTCCCTCCTCTGTGGTAAATGCCAAAACTGCAGAGGAGTTCAAAGCCCGCATGGTGTAGATTGGGATCCAGAGGTGTGCGTTTTAGTACACCTCTGAAAGCAGATTGTAAATAGTTTTAAGAACTCATCCAGTGTTTTTTTTTTGTTTTTGTTTTTTTTTTTTTTTTTTTTTTTTTGGCTAAATTCTAAATTTAGCGCACCACCCAACTGAGGTAATGGCCAAGTATGACCGACTCAGTATATGAAGATATATAGAAAAACTGGAAAGCCAAACAAATTAAATTCTCCATTTGGATTAGTTTTACAGGTGACAGAGTCGATCAAGCCATCAGTGCTTCTAGAAACTTTTAAGCTGATTTATGCTTTCCAGCTACAGGAATTTTGTAATAACCAATAGCTGAGGATATTTTGGATTCGTGTTTGAGACTGATTACTGCAGTAGAGTTACTAGAGTAGATACATAAATCATACAATGCTTAACCCATTTAGTACCGGAAACCCCTAAAGGGGTACTTTGGCAAACAGTGCAGGCCCAGATCAGATGCCGCAGAATGCAGCGTCTGATCAGGGCCTACACTGTTTGCAAAAAGTTCAGCTATTTCCCTAATAGATTTGAAGAAAACACAACCTGACACCCCTAAATTTTGAAATGGACTCATGCTATATCTAAGGAGGAAGATTCCATTTGGTACAGAAAGGGTTTTTGCAGATAACTCTTTCTGTATAATGCAACTGCAACAAAAGCACCACTGTACTTGGTACGGGGTTTTACCGCGGCAATTTTATCTTCGGTACTTTTCGAGTAGTTCACGAAAGCATCCGATTGATCTCATCATGATAATAAAGTTTGCACCCAAGATAAAGATTTATCTACTGCACGTAATGACATTACCAGTGAATATAATGACGTGACTACCTCAAATAAAGAGAGAGTGTGAAAGGACCGAACATAGGAACAAAAGCACTCAATATAATGGAAAAAGCACTGCACCAACTGATGAAGACACCGAATAGCAAGAAATATCTACTATAGATAATGGAAAAAGCAGAACATATAACACTGAAACCACAGCATATAATAAAAATACTACAGCGTATACACCGTTTTACCACCGAAAATAATGAGGTTTCCACTACATATACTATATTAACCACTACATATACTGTTTTTATCACAGCATATAATAGGAAAACCACCAAACATAATGAATTTCATCCCCGTAAGACAGCCAGGGCATTCCATAAATTCTGCTTTAAGAAGCTTATTTTGAAAGTTTCGGTTATTTTTTCTTTGTGTTTTTGCATACAGTATCCTCTGGTCGGTGACCACCTTTGGGACTGTTCAAAAGTGGTCTTCAAGACCACTTTTGAACAGTCCCAAAGGTGGTCTTAATATAGGATTTCACTGTAGTTTGTTTAGGGCCATTTTTCCCCACCACTCAGAGACAATCGACCTGTCAGAACTTTATTTTTACTTTTCAATTGCGATTATATGTTAACGCGATATTGCGCCGCCATGTGCCTGGAATTAGGGTATTTTGAATGTACTCATTTGACTCAGCTCATCAAGGCGATTCAAATGATTGACAACGTTCATTATCAATGTTAAAATCAGAATTTCGCAGTTTAGGCTAGTATCTATGGTAATTTAGGGTCGAAAGAATAATTTTAAAACAACCGTGGTAAACGAGCCAATGGTGTGCGAGTCACTGAAGTCTAACCCTCTTTGTACCAAATGGAATCTTCCTCCTTATATATAGCAGGAATTCATTTCAAAATTAAGGGGTGTCAGTTTGTGTTTTCATCAAAATTTATTTGGAAAATGACTGAATTTTTAGCAAACAGTGGAGGCCCTGATCAGACGCCGCGTTTTGCGGCGTCTATTCTGGGCCTGCACTGTTTGCCAGGGTACCCGTTATGGGGTTTCTGGTACTAAATGGGTTATCTATATTTGCAAACAAATGTTTCATCATCAAGGCAAGGGTAGTGCAATTGCACTACTAGTGCGATCATTGACTGAATACTCAATGCACTCTCAAGGCATTTAGCTTTGGTTAAAGTACTGAAGTACTGGAAATACGAGGGTAGGCTGAAAAGTTCTGAGCCTGACCAAGATCCAATGGTTTGTCCATGCTAAAAGTGCCTTATTTTTAACATAGTCTTCCTTCCTTTCCACACACTTCCTCCAGCGATGCTGGAGTCCTTGGATCCCAGTGGTATAGAAGGTCTCATCTTGGTCCCTGAAAAACTCCTCCACAGCAACTATCACCTCTTCGTCTGACTGACAATGCTGCCCAGCCAAGTGCTTTTTCATGTTTGGAAACAGGAAATAATCTGATGTAGCTAGATCAGGTGAATACGGAGGGTGATCGACAAGTGTGAAGCCACAGTCATGCACAGCAGCCATTGCGACAACCGATTTATGAGCAGGCGCATTGTCCTGATGGAACAAGACCCCTTTTGTCAATTTTCCGGGTCGTTTAGCCTTAATTGCTTTTCGCAATTGTTTTAGCAGATCTGCATAATACTCCCCATTAATTGTTCTGCCCTTTTGAAGGTAATCTATGAATATTATACCCTTGGCACCCCAGAACACTGATGCCATCACCTTCCCTGCAGAGGAGACGACCTTTGCCTTCTTTGGAGGGGGTGAGCCGGGGTGCTTCCATTGCATGGATTGTCTTTTGGTCTCTGGCTCAAAGTGATGAACCCAACACTCATCCTGAGTGACAAAACGGTCAAGAAAACCATCTTGGTCTGCTTCAAAAATAGCCAAGTTGGCTTGTGACAGGTTCAGTCTGGTCAACTTTTGGTCAGGCGTCAAAAGCCGTTGCACCCATCTGGCGGAAACCTTCGACATTCCTAATTCACTGTGTAGAATGTTCTCTACTCGTTTACGGGAGATGCCAACAGTGTTAGCTAACTGATTCACAGTTAAACGCCTGTCATCCATCACGGCCCTGTGCACTTGGCTGATGGTTTCCTCAGTTGTTGACGTTGTGGGTCGTCCAGACCGGTCGTCATCTTCAAGGCTGTCCTTGCCCATCTTAAAATTTGCTGCCCACCTTTTCACGGTTGCATACGAAGGAGCATCATCCCCTAATGTAGCAACCATATCGGCATGAATGTCCTTAGGAGCTAACCCCTTTTTATGGAGGTACTTGATGACATCACAATGCCAGATTTTGTCCATTTTCTCAAAAACGTGCTAGTATCAATTTTCAAAGTCTAGAATTTCTAAGTTATTGCAGGTAAACTTGAACTCATTTGAGTCAAATCAGGTAATAAAGATTTGGATTTAATGAATACAAAATTTAATGGCTGTTCGATGCCTGCTTCTTGGTCAAGCTCAGAACTTTTCAGCTTACCGGGTAGTTATGTCTCCTACCATTCGAACGTCAATCACAATAACTATCGTCTGCTTTATTGTCTTTGCAACAATATCTTTAAAAGTCATTGTTGCAAATAGTGTGGACCCAGTTCAGACTGCTCCCCTACTGATCAGGGTCATAACTGCTGTCTGTATGCCAACTTTGCAAGAAGATGCAGCAGACGGCATAATCGAACGGCATTGTCAGAACGCGGCGTCTGCTCAATGTCTATACTGTTTGCTTATAGGGTTAAACGAAGTCCTTTTTCCGAGACAATCGAGGCACCTGTGCTGTAGTACTTTGATTGAAAAGAGTTTTTCGTTTACACCAGGGATATTTTTCGCCATTCTGTACCAAAGACAACTTATGGAATCCAATTAAAAACAGTCTCATTCTTTCTTTTGCATTGACTCCTATTCGTAAGGGAGGCAAAAATATTTTGAAAAGTTCCCTCCCCTGAAGATATATCGATCGCGCTTCAGAAGTCGACCGAATATATTAGATATCGCATGATATACTGGCCTTCGATGCACCAAAAGTACTTATTTCTTTATATGCCAATCACAATAATTGTCGTCTGCTTTGTTGTCAGCTGGTTACCAGCAAACAGAACATTCTGATCATGGTCCACATTGATTGCCTGTATGCATAAAAGTAGCTTCAAAACGTTTGCAAGAAGAAGCAGCAGGCGATACAAACAGACGACACTTTCAGATGCAGTTTTTTTCGAGGGGTCTTAGGGGTGTGATGGGTAAATAAATAATAACAATAACAAGAGGTTTAGTGTCCCGGTTTATTATCAAAAATTATTCATACTGCAACGGCGTTATTGTTCTTGTCCACGTGACTACCACTAGCCAATAAAGCAAACCGCGTGCAAATTAAGGGGAATGGGAACACCTAGCACATTTTCCACCATTTTTCAAAGGGGGACAACTTTCGGGACTTCCTGTTCGCTTTTCTATAAGCCCTGTCCCACTGAAAAAGGGGTCTACTCTTAAAGGCAAATTCTTTCCTTTAACAGTTGACCCCTATTGAAATGGGAAACAAAATACTTTTGCAGGAGTTGCCTCCCCTGAAGGTGTTCCAATTCTCCTTAAGGCTTCTATAATATCCGAGTACCGGAAAATGTTGTTCATTACGTTAAACCCAACTTTCGGGGTATTCATTATTTTTCTTAGTTCTAATCCAAAGCATAGGTTGTGGGTACTCGTGAGGCGGTTCTAACTAGCACCCATAACCTATGTTTGCAGTATAAATAAGAAAAATAACGGATTTTCATCAGAAAAGTAGCCATTTTGGTGATGTGACAAATATACACTTTGTCGCACGGGTGTGTTATCGTAACGTATTTTTTTTTTTTTTTTTTTACGGCGTAGCCGTTATAGTTTTGCTTTTGTCCTACATTTTTCGTTACTCCATTGGTCAATAAAACCACATGTCCAAGGAGATGACCATTTCATTGGTCAATGATTTGCATAAATAAATCTACTCAAAAGTACGACAGTTTACTGAAGTTTTAACCTAGGAAATGTTTCGTTTTTTATGTGAGACATGAATGAAAAATATATACAGTTTCGGCCTGCTCACCGTCTTGTCCTTTGATGACCATACGTCATATGTATAATTGTGTTTCTAGTGAATTCTGTAACTGCTGCGGTGACTAGCTACTTTGACCTAATTTCACGTGGTTGGTCTATATAGCGAAAGGAACCATTTCGCGAAAGGAAGGTTCCTTTCGCGAAAGGAAGAATTTTCTGCGAAAGGAATTGTTTGTTTGATTTGAGGTTTAACGTCCCCATCAACACTGTGTAGGTCATTTTGGAGACGTTGCTTCCAAGTTTGTGGGACTTTTACCCGACATTGAGATGAAATGACACCCAAACCCTGTTGCCCAATGAAACCAATAAAGAGATATAGCATGACAAAAACATGTAATAATCGCATTACAAATTGACAGATGTTTAATTTACAATATATGCTAAATAAAAGTTGCAGTGTATCATTTGTCTTCAGCATACTTTATGTCCTCCATTTTAACACAAAATGGACATTTTCGAATATCTTAATGTTATATAAATTCTGAAAAGGAATAAGTGTAATTTGAGTTTTAATTAGGTGCACATAAGATCAAGTTTCCGTCCGTTTGTCTGCTCGTCCGTTTGTTCGTCCGCCTATGCGTTTACGTTCACCATAGCGACAACCCGAAATGTTAACCCTAGAATTTGTGTTCAAAAACAGTAAATGATAACGTTTTCTTATTTGTTGTGCATATACTTGAGATCATATGCTCTTGAAATGAGGTCATGTTTTTAACCTTGACCTTTTACATTGACCTTAGCTCAAACAGGCGGGACACCGCCCTCTGCAAAGCTATTTTTCCTCGCGTGACATTTGAATTGTTTGAATACAGTGTGTGTGTGTGTGTGTGTGTGTGTGTGTGTGTGTGTGTGAATTCGGGTTTAACGTCGCTTTCAACAATTTTTCAGTCATATCACGACGGTGTCTGGTTGCGACAGGGAGCTCAATGCTCACGTTTATAGTGCTGCCTCACTGAAGTATCATGTCCCAGACACATTACATGATACCACACCCAGTCACATTATCCTGACACTGGATCGACCAGTCCTAGCTCTAACCCGTAAATCTGAGTGCCAGCTAGTACCATTTTTAACGACTTTGGTATGTCGCGGCCCGGGATCGAACCCGAGACCTCCCGTTCCCCGGAGCGGACACTCTACCAACTGAGCTATCGGGGCCGGTGTTTGAATACAGTAAACCAGTTCATAGCTAGACAATTGTTGCTGTCACTATTGTAGCTCATATTGCACGACCCGTAGAAAAAGCGACCGACTGAAGTCGGTTGATTTTCTAAGAGTGCCCTAAAATCACCGTGTCATTCTGTCAGTCTGTCTGTCCGTCCGTAACCCGTTTGTGAAAATTGGTGATAGGGACTTAACCGCTTGGAATATTTAAACAATTTTTGGCATACTGATAGATATCAATGAGATCTAACCAATGAACTTACGAAATATTATATTCCATTTAGTATAGGCTCGCCGAGGCGAGTGAGTGAGTGAGTGAGTTTTATTTTTACGTCCCACCAACAGCTAAGGTCATACGGAGACGGGATCTCGGTTTAAAGACTCATCCGAAAGTCTGGAGAAGCCCGGGATCGATCCTGCGATCCCTGGTTTACAAAGCGAGTAGCGTAACCACTGCACCACGGAGGCTTCTCTCGCCGAGGCGAAAAAATGTGAAAATTTTCGAACTGCTTCTCCTCGAAAACCGTTGGGCCGATTGAAGTCAAATTCCATATGGAGCCTCTATGGGATGGGGGAAACCAAAATTTGCTCATGGGGTCCAGGTCACATGACCCAAATGGCCGCCAAGCCATATATGGTCTGTCTGTCTGTCCGTCCGTAACCCGTTTGTGAAAATTGGTGATAGTGACTTAACCGCTTGGAATATTTAAACAATTTTTGGCATACTGATAGTATCAATGAGGTCTAACCAATGAACTTGCGAAATATTACATTCCATTTATTATAGCCTCGCCGAGGCGAAAAATGTGAAAATTTTCGAACTGCTTCTCCTAGGAAACCGTTGGGCCGATTAAGGTCAAATTTCATATGGAGCCTCTATGGGATGGAGGAAACCAAAATTTGCTCATGGGGTCCAGGTCACATAACCAAAATGGCCGCCAAGCCATATATGGTAAAAACCCTTCAAAATAGTCTTCTCCAGAACCACTTGGCAGATTTCCACGAAACTTGATAAATAACATCTGGGACGTACGCCCATCATAAATTGCTAAAATGGTGACCCTGGGTTGACCTTGACCTTCTTTGTGCCTAGGTCAAACTTTGACACATATGCTTTTGTATTGGAAAAGTGAGAATTCATTTTATCCTGCAAACGATTCAGAATACAGTACTAAAGTATTAGATATATTTTTGCTCCTTACGATAAGGCGCATTTATTGGGGGAACCGTTTTAGGTCCAGGTCACATGACCAAAATGGCCGCCATACCCATATATGGTAACACTCATCAAGCTAAAAGCATCCGGCGGGTCGTGCACTTCAGCTGAAGCACTGGTTTCTAAACAACCTTCCAATTAAATCTACGCCGCATATCTTTTTTAAAGATATTTCTTGTTTGTTTTTGTTTTTTGTTTTTTAACGTATTGAATATGCATATGGATAGTGTTGTGGTAATGCTACTCACCTTATTAACCAGGGTGGGGGTCGTTGATTCAGGATCCCGAGCTTCTCCAGGCTTCTGGAGTCTTTCAAACCGAGGTCCCGTCTTCGTTGGTGGACTTAAAACTCAAATGAAAAGCCCATAGAGGACATTAACCCATAAATGCCTAGCGACCCTTTTCTGGGTTATTGGTTATCAGTGCAATGCTTAGCGACCCTTTTCTGGGTTATTGGTTATCAGTGCAGACCCAGATCAGACGCCGCAGGACGCAGGTGTATTTCTGATCTTGGTCTACACTGTTTGCTTGAAGATCATACACTTTTGTATTTGCAAACAAAAACAAGCCTGACACCACTATAATTCGAAATGGATCACTCCAAACTTACTAGGTGGATTATTCCTTTGTCGCATATGGGTTAATTGCCAACGTTCATACAGTTTATTATACACTCTTCACTGTGGCATGAATACGGTGATGTTTGAGAAACGTCGTATCAACGATAAAAAGACATTTTCTTTACGTGTTTCGCCTGCTGGGTCCTTCGAGATGCATCAGAATCAGAGAAATGTAAAATAAGGTCTGTCATACAACACACACTGAGTATTCAGCTTTTAGCTCACCAGAACCGAATGCTCACAAGGTGAGCTCACAGTATACCAAGGGTATGTTGTCCGTCGTCCGTCCACACTTTCAAACGTCTTCTTCTCAGAAACGACTGTGCCGATGGGGATCATGATATACATCACCTATGCCTCTTCTCATCAGAAACCACAAGGATAACTGAAGTCATATTTTGTATAGAACATCTATGCATCATGGGAACTAAAGTTTATATAATTTGCCCTGGCCACACGACCAAGATGGCCGCCATGCCCATAGAAGATAAAAACCCTTTAAAATCGAACCGTGCGTCAGATGGCTTTGAAACTTGGCAGACAGCAAAAGGGACTCGATCCCTACAAAAGTTATATAAATGGTATCCTTGGATTGACCTTGACCTATTTTACAGAAAGGTCAAATATGGTTCCTAATGCATTTGAATGAGAGAAAGGTAAAATAGTGCGTGTATGCAATTCAGACATAGTTTATGAAATGAAAATAGGACTTATATGAACCTCTATGAATGCAAAGGTCAAGGTCATTCAATGACATTGGACCAAGGTCACAAGGATTGAAATACATTCAGAATGGCAAACATCTCATCAAAAAATATAAATGATGACCCTGGGTTGTCCGTCACACCTATTTAACGTCAAGGCCAAGTATAGTCCCTAGGCGCGTTTGACTAGTTCACTCGGCCGATGAACACCAAACAAACAAAACAAAACAAAACAAATCATTAGCAAAAATGTCCGTTTTAAAGCTATGAAGGAAATATAATGACACATGCCATGATGGGTACGTATTTCTTAAGGTAGCTACGTTTTTTTCAAAAATTGTGTTAGTAAGCCAAATCAGTACATATGTTCGAAAGAGCGTGGTTTTTTACCTTGACCGAATATTTGTATTGTAAACACCATCACTTGTAAATATACTACGCTGCTACATACTCGAGACAGCGCACGACAAAACGTACGTGAGACTTTTGCGACCAACGAAATCTCAGATCAGACTGATCACAGTCTTCGGTGAACGCACAAGCCTTCTAAGAGAAATAAGTGAAAACTCTTACCATATTGGCCGGATAACACACCCGTGTGGCATAGTCATCACGAAAACATTCCTATACAATTATGACCCCATTGAACCCCAATTTTATACAGTAAAACTGGGGTTTAAAAGGGTATAACCTATTTTTTCTTATTTCTCCTCTAAAATATAGATTGTTGGTACTCGTTAGAACCGTCTCGTTGAGGCGGTTCTAACGTGTACCCACTATCTATATTTTGAGCAGAAATAAGAAAAATGTCACATTTTTTTTTCATTTTTCGGCATGTACAGTAAAATTCCACTATTAAGACCACCTAAAATTAAGCCTAATTCTGCTTTAAAAAGCTTATTTAGTAGGCTGCAGTTATTTTTCCGTGTGTTTTTGCATGTAGTGTCCGCTGGTCAGAGAGCACCTTTGGGACTTTTGAACTTTTGAACAGTCACAAAGGTGGTCTAATATAGGAATTTTACTGTATTTTTATAGGCGTGTTTTCGTAATGGTATCTCCAAAATGGCTTCTTTTCTGATGAAAACCCGTGATATAATTGTCCCCCGACGTTTGTCGAAGAGGACTATAGTAATGGGTTCGTCCGCTCCTCCGAACGTCCGTCCGTCATGTCCGTCCATCCACGAATGGGCACCTGTTGGGTAGGACGTTGTTGAGTACTTTCCGATTTATTCCGTGTCCAAAAACAGTAGCCAACAAGATTGTTTGCTTTGTTTTGGTATTTTAGGGGTATTTTTGTGTCTTGCTGGGTAGTTTTTAACATGGAAGTACCCAACAAGTATCCATCTGTGAGGACGTCCGTCCGTCCGTAGACGCCATCTTGTCTCCGCAACTCCTCCTACAGTTTTCAAGGGATTTTGATGAAACTTTCCAGTTATTGTTCGTATGCTCTGAAGATGATCATATTTTATCGAGGTCATGCTCGACTGATTTTTACGAGAGTTATGGCCCTTTGTCAGTCTTAGCTATTATATCAACAGAAGTTCTCGTCTCCGCAACTCCTCCTACAATTGTCAAGTTATTGTTTCCATGACCTGAAGATGATCATATTTTACCGAGGTCATGCTCGACTCATTTTTCCCATTAGTTCCGGCCCTTTGGCTATTGGATTTTAGTGAAGCCTTCCAGATATTGTTCTCATGGCCTGAGGAGGGTCGTATTATACCGAGGTCAAGCTTGACTGCTTTTTACCAGAGTTATGGCTCTTTGTCCCTTTTTTAGCCATTTTATCAACAGAAGTTATTGTCTCCGCAATTTCTCCTCCAATTTACAAGGGATTGATTTTTTTGTTTGTTTGATGTGAAGTTTAACGTCCCCATCAACACTGTAAAGGTCAAATTGGAGACGTTGCTTGTAATTTTGTGGGACTTTCATTCGACATTGAGATGAAATGACATCTCAAGCCCTGTCGCCCAATGAAACCAATAGGGTTTATTAGCATGGACGTTCCGCCTCGCACCGCGGTTCCTGAACAGGCTTAGATCCTCTAAGCGGTTTACCAGTACTACGTAGTGTGCAGGCCGGATTCAGCTCTGCGTGGAAGCATCATGCAGCCAATATATTTCTTCAAGCCCCATGGGCGGGGGCCGTACAATGGATTGACCTAATGATGATAATATTTTATCACGGTCATGCTCAGCTAACTACTGAACTTTCCTAGGGTTTTGGCCTCTTGTCAGTTCTAACCATTCTGTCAGCAAAAAATTCTTGTCTTCACAACACCTCCATCATTTTGCCATAACGAAAACACGCATATACAAATACAATGTAAATTTTACCGCCTAAAAACGAAATGTTTAGATGAAAAATTGTTGATATTTTTGTTATTTCTGCTCAAAATATAGATTGTGGGTACTCGTTAGAACCGCCTCGATGAGGCGGTTCTAACGAGTACGGACAATCATAAGTTTTAGAGCAGAAATTAAAAAAATAATGTTTATCCCTGCAAACCCCAGTTTTTCTATATAAAAGTGGGGTTCGAGGGGGTCAGAATCATATGGGCAAGTTTTCGTTATGAATGGATTGTGATGAAACTTCGCCGTTATTGTTCCCATGACCTGAAGATGATGATTTTTTATTTTGGTCATGCTCAACTGATTTTTACCAAATTTATCTCCCGTTGTTTTTCTCTCAAACGAGGTATTGGCCCTACAACTCTTCATGCAGTTTTCAATGAATTTTGATGAAACCCCACATGAATGTTGCAACTCCTCGTTCATCTTAAATAATCATCATTCAAAGTTTTGGAGATCACCTCGTCCGTAAATTGCTTCTTACAACTTTAGTAACATTTAAAAATAGTTTGTTGAAAGAGTTGTAAAACCCCAACATATCGTCTGCTGAGTGCAATAACGGTGTAACTGACATTTTGGCCAAAATAGTTTTTTTTTTTTTTTTTTTTTTTTTTTCATAAATGGGTGCCTTAGGACTTGACACACTTGGTAAATAAGTTCCACAGCTGGATTCTGCCTCAATTATGATTTATTTCAGCATTTTGGATTTTTTTTGTCAGTTACACCGTTTTTGCTCTGACTTTTAGAAAAAAAGTTGGCGCAAAAACAGTGTAAGTGCACTTACCCCATTTTTGCGCAAAGTTTTTTAATACCTCAAAAATATTGAATCCTGCTGCTTGATATTTCAGAATAAGCATGTAAGTACCATGCAGAATGTATAAATGTGACCTATTACCTACCAAGTGTCTTTATTTGCTGCTTTACCATGCAGAATGCATAAAATGTGACCTATTACCTACCAAGTGTCTTTATTTGCTGCTTTACCATGTAAAAGGTTTGTACATTTACACCGTTTTAGCGCTGGATGCACTTACACCGTTTTTGCACCAAAACCCTTGGCGCAGAAATGGTGTACCAACCCTTAAATGCTAAATATTTCTTTTCAAATGTCTTTTATTCAACAAAAACATCACACACAAATGAAAGAAATTGCTATGAAGTTAAGAAACCAGCTTATAGTATGGTTTTCTATGCCATTCTTTAATAAAACAGTTTTTTGTCTCTCCTGAAAAGTTGCCATTTTGCACTTACAACGCTATTGCACTCAGCAGACGATACATGTTATTTTGTTTCTTTGTTTTATTTGAGGTTAAACGTCCTCGTTAACACTGTATTTAAGCCATTTTGGAGACGTTGTTTCCAATTCAGTGGGACTTTTACCCAACATTGAGATGAAATGACATCTCTAGCCCTGTCACCCAGTGAAACCAATAGGGTTTATAAGCATGGACGGTCCGACTCCCACCGCTTTGCCTGGGCAGGCTTAGATCCTCTAAGCGGTTTACCAGTACTCGTGTGCAATCGGTTTCAGCTCTGCATGGAAGCATCATGCAGACCATCTATTTCTTCAAGCCCCGATAGGCGGGGCCGACATATATGTTATAGACATATTCCCCACAAACGTCGGGCCTGCCTTTTATTCTGATTTATACTGCAAACATATGTTGTGGTTGCTCGTTAGAACCGCCTCGGTAGAGATAAGAAAAATAACATATACCCCGAAACCCCAAGTTTTCTCTGTATAAAGCGGGATTAAGGGGTGTTCATTTCACGGGCTTGACAGGTTAGCCTCCGTCACAGGTTTTATTGTAAGTTTTTTCGTGCGATGGCCTAATTTTAGAAAATTTCGCTGGAAGTACAGCCAAACTTAAAATTTCACACTTAAGGTTAACTCAATCCATACAGGAACTAACCTCACGTCACCCCCGCCGCACCAAACAAAATAATGCATGCTCATAAGCAAACAACGCAGGCCCAGATCAGACGCCGCAGAACGGGACTTTACTGTTCAGCGGTGTCTGATCTGGGTCTTTACTGTCTGCCGAAAGTTCATCCATTAACAAAATGTCTGGACCTGACAACCCATTACAGTCGAACTTCAATGGCTCGAACACCTTTGGGACCTCGAAAATCTGTTCGAGTCAGGGGTAGTTCGAGCCACCGAGGTTACTGTCAGGAGGCATAACGAGATACATTTAGACATCTTCTCGATGATGTATAATGAATATGTATGCTGTGTGTACTCATTAGAATCGCCTCATCGAGGCGATTCAAATGAGTACACACAACATTCATTTGCAAGATAAAATACTAAAATCTCCTTAATTATCCACTACTATTTCTGATGTAGAGGATTTCGCTAGGGGCTCAAGAATGGGTTCGACCCATCCTTGGTTCACAAGCCACCAGTGTTCGAGCCATCGAAGTTCTACTGTATTTCGAAATGGACCCTTGCTGAATCTAAGTGGTGGTGGGGTGGGGTTATTCTATTCAGCACAAAAAGGAAGGTGGGTTACCGTAAAGGTCTCCTCGGCATGTCTGTGAGTAGCAAATTTTCTCGCAAGCCTTAGCTGGCATTCATGTATGTAACGCGACGTCTGATTGGATAACATCTTATACAGTTATCCCCTAATTTGCTTGCCGCCTGTGTGTGCATTTCTAATAAACCATTTAAATAAGCCTAATAAGATGTATGGTCAGACCCAGTATTTTAAGTCCAGAAACAGCTTCTGAAGTCTAACTGCCAGTTCTGGACACTGAAAAACTGCAGGCTACATTTCTGGAATTTACGTTTTTACATAACCATTGGGTTCGAAGACCTTCTAGCACGACCGATAAACTGATCTGTCCAATGCATATTAATGTCCCCACCCCACCGAAGGTTGAGGGGGTCGGGGCGCATATTGTTTTCGGTGGGGACCCCTTTCCCACAGATGTTTGCGGTGGCTGATTAAAGCATTATATCTCCTTAATCAGTGAATGCCGATTCTTACCGAACTTGCATGAAAACACCACTAGGATTGGGGGAAAGCAGTGATTAGGTTTTGAAGTACTTGAACGTATTTTCAAGGTCACGGACTCCCAGAAACTGCCAAATTTGATGGGCTAGACTCATGTACTGGGATATTGTCGAACGTCTGATCAGGGTAGGCACTGTTTGCTTATAGTATAGAAATTCAACCCACATGACGTAACTGTGACGTCACATCAACGTCAGTGCAACGTCGTGACGTTTATGCAACGTCATATATACGTCGGTGCAACGTCGTGACGTTGCACCGACGTTGATTTGGCGTTGCCCAAGCGACGTGTACCTTCTAGGAAGGGTCAAACTGAACAAGTTTTTTTCAGTACCATTTTTACACCACTCGGCGACAATCGACCTGTCAGCCCGTTAATAATACTTTTCAATACCACTTTTAAGTTAATGCGACGTTGCTCCGCCTAGAATTGGGGTATTTTGTGTGTACTCATTAGAGTCTAGGCGATTCAGATGAGTAGGGGGGAAAAAAACGTTCATTTTCAGAAAATTCTCCCAAAATAATTACAAATTTAGGATACCGGTAATATCTATGGTAATTGGCAATTTTCGTCCTAAAGAATAATTTGAAAACAGCCCTGGTAAACGGGTCATTTGTGTGCGAGTCACCGAAGTTTAACTATATTTAGAAAAGCTTTTACTTGCAAACAAAATGTTTCATCATCAAGGCTAGTGCAAATGTACTGCTAGTGCAATGTCAATATTAGCATTATTTTGAATGAGGCATGAGGTTTAAGCAACGTTGCACACCTGTTAGTGTCGAACGCCTCTTGCATCGACGTTTTTTTAACGTTGCCTTCAAATGTGAGACGCTAAGTGCTGCAACTAAGGTCAGGTGATTTTCTTATTGGTACTCCGGTTTTCGCCCACCTCTGATTAACGATCGGCTCGATATGAGTGAAAATCTTTAAAGGGCCGTAAATCCCAAACTCAGAAACAAAACGTTGCCTACACGTTAAACGTCAACTGGTATGGGCCTGTTGGCTATGCGCATGCGCTGTCAGAAGTTCTGCATGCGCAAGCCAATATATGAGATAGTTGTTTGACTTTTCGGTCATTCCTTTTGTTAGCTTGATATTCTGACCTTGGATTTTAATAGATGGTGAGTAAATATTTTATTAATGTATTTTACCTTAATTATTCAAGTAAGAAAACGGTCGTGAGAAATAAAAAAAAATCTTATCGTACCAGGTCAAACGCTCACAGAGTAAAGCCAAAATTAAAAGCATTAACCTTTACCCTGCTGTAGGCGACAAGCCCTATCTTTGCAAACAGTGTAGATCCAGATCAGATGGCTTCTGAAGAAGCCATCTGATCAGGATCTACACTGTTTGACATTCAGTTTACGAATTTGTAGCAATAAATTACATCAAGTACTTTGATTGGTTGATATAACGAAATGGGTGTGGCTTAGATGAATATTCAGCAGGTTAAAGGTTAACAACCTAGCCGGACCAACGTCGGCCCGATATCGACACGACGTTGCATCCATCTTAAGCCCACTTTATATATGAGCCCCGCCAAGCGAATTTGGGTCTTCGAGCATTCCGTAATGACAAACTTTAACTGCGCATGCCCAGCCATTCAGAGGGGCCAAGGATATGGCTTTCTGTCTGAAGGTTCCTCTTGATTCACTGCTTGTATGAGCGAGCAGCAAAGGTTCTGGCGAGACTGCGCGGATGCGCAGGCTCGCCTGAACCTTCGCTGCTCGCATAGGCGATAAGTACCAAAATCGCTTGACGGGGCCCATATATAAAAAGATGCGATTGAAAGGGGTATACATTATTCCGCTTATTGGTTTAGGGTACTTACTTCAATGATGCGGTTCTAACGAGCACCCACAATATATCACATATTTTCACCTGAAAACTTCTTGTTCTAGAGATATGGGTTTTGGTTGATGTTTTACGTCCCCGGCAACATTATTGTCATTTTGGAGACGTTTACTTCCGATTTTGTGGGCATTTTACCCGATATTGAGATGGAATGACAACTCAAGCCGTACCACCCAAACAATCGCTGGGGTTTTAAGGGGAAGGCCGACTCGCACCACTTTTCCTCGGCATGCTTAGACCTTCTAAGCGGTTTACCAGTGCTCAAGTTCGGTCGATTTCACCTCTGCGAGGAAGCACCATGCAGCCAATTTCTCCAAACCCCGATGGGAGGGTCCGTGGGCGGGGCGCAGTTCTTGGGATAAAAAAAAACTTTATTTTAGTGCACGGGTGTATTATCGTGCATTTAATTGTATATACATGCATTGCACTTTTATTTGTTTAATTAAACATATTTATTATTATAGCAGTAATGGCATTACAATATGAGACAAGTAATGATACAATTTTTGGATTTGGAATTGGGGTCGATTGATTATCAATCGGCACAAAGTTACTTGGGTTGATCGTTCGACACAAAGTTATAAAGGTCACTGGGTCACAGCTTGCACATTGTCAATATTGGAAAAACAGGTAACCAGGCCCCACACTAGTGTGTGTTTGGGGGGGGGGGGGGGGGGGTCTGGTTACCTGTTTTTGCCAACACTGATAACCTTCAGACTAGGAACCAGCAGATATTGCATATAACGGCCAGGTCAACACTATTTTAGCTCATGTGTTTGCCAGAAACTGACAACTGCCCTTTTTGAATCTGCGGAAGGGAGAGAATGACCGTAGAAAAGATTTCATGATCAGTCTTCACGAAAGAATGTTGCCGACCCCGGCAGGTAACGAGTCCGCCTCCTCCTGATCGCCAGTCAGACGCGCATCCGACTGAGCTACCGAGGCGGGCTGAACATGGGCTTAACCCATTGTTTGCGGGAAACCCCTAAAGGTGTACCTTGGCAAACAGTGCAGGCCCAGATCAGACGCCGCAGAACGCGGCGTCTGATCAGGGCCTGCACTATTTTCTAACCGAATTTTCCTAAAAAAAAAAATAGAATAAAAACGAAAAAAAAATAAATAAATGGCCCGACACCCCTTATATGGCAAATGGACTTGTCCAACATATAGCAATGGAAGAGTCCACTAGTATAGACTGGGTTAAATGTATGTGAATTGTATGTTGTAGTTATAGTCGAGGCGGTTCTAACGAGTACCCACAACCTATATTTTGGAGCAGAAATAAGAAAAATAAGGTTTACCCCTGTAAACCCCAGTTTTACAATATAAAAGGGCGATTCAAGGGTGGGGTGGTGGGTCAAAATTATATAGGTGTGTTTTCGTGATGTACGAGTATTATCGATAACCCTTTTGCGAAACTATCTGACATCGATGTCATTTCTGCTTCTGTAATTAACCGTTTCTTGGATTTTTGACAAGTGAGAGATATTCACGTGGACTTCAGCATTATAAACCTACTGCGCTTTGCGCCCCCGCCCATCGGGGCTTGTAGAAATAAATTTGGCTGCATGTGCTTCCGCGCAGAGCTGAAGCCGACCGAACTCGAGTACTGGTAAACCCCTGGGAAACCGCTTAGGACTAAGTCTGCCCAGGAAAAGTGTGGCGAGTTGACCCCTCCTTACACCCTAGCGGTTTCATTGGGCGGTAGGGTTTGAGATGTCATTTCATTTCAGCGTCGGGTAAAAGTCCCATAAAATCGGAAGCAACGTCTCTAAAATGACCTGTATAATGGTAACGGGGACGCAAAACCTAAACCCAAACAAATAAAACCGCGCTTAATAACTTTGGGTCGACAATGGCCACAAAAAGCCAGACAACATATCTAATGCTAGTATGTGGCAAACTGGAATACCGTACATACCCGTAATAATCGGACACCTTAACTCCTTATCATAATTGATGTAAAATTTGAACAAGCTTATGGTACCTAAATGAATGGCAAACAGTGTAGACCCTTCTCATCTGGGTTTACACTGTTTGCTCAGGCATGTCTGTCCGAATACAAACGGTAATGGAATTATGATTCCAAACCGAAGTGGGTTGGTCGTATGACTATCCGTGAATGTTACATGGCGACGTCGTATCGATATCGGACCGACGTTGATCCGGCTAGGTTGTTAATGCTTTTAATAATGGCTTTACTGTGCCACCTTCTACGAAAGCCTAATAGGCTCAAGTAAGAGAAAATAAAATTCTGTGAAGGCGTAGTAACGCGAAACAAAAGGCGTAATAACGCATAAAAAGGCATACAAATGCAAAACAAAAGGCGCATTAACGCCAATCAAAAGGCGAAGCTACGCGAAAAAAGGCGTAGTAACGCAAAGAAAGGCGTAGTAACGCGAAAAAAGGCGTAGTAACGCAAAAGAAAGGCATAGTAACGCGAATAAAAAGGCGTAGTAACGCAAAAGAATGGCGTAGTAACGCGAATCAAAGGCGTAGTGACGCGAAACAAGAGGCGTAATAATGCCAAAAAAGGCGTAGAAACGCAAAACCAAAGGCGCAGTAACGCCAATCAAAAGGCGAAGCTACGCGAAAAAAGGCGTAGTAACGCAAAGGAAGGCGTAGTAACGCAAAAAAAGGCGTAGTAACGCAAAAGAAAGGCATAGTAACGCGAATAAAAAGGCGTAGTAACGCAAAAGAATGGCGTAGTAACGCGAATCAAAGGCGTAGTAACGCGAAACAAGAGGCGTAATAATGCCAAAAAAAGGCGTAGAAACGCAAAACCAAAGGCGCAGTAACGCCAATCAAAAGGCGAAGCTACGCGAAAAAAGGCGTAGTAACGCAAAGAAAGGCGTAGTAACGCGAAAAAAGGCGTAGTAACGCAAAAGAAAGGCGTAGGAACGCAAAAGAATGGCGTAGTAACGCGAATCAAAGGCGTAGTAACGCGAAACAAAAGGCGTAATAACGCTCAAAAAGGCGTAGAAACGCAAAACAAAAGGCACAGTAACGCCAATCAAAAGGCGAAGCTACGCGAATAAAGGCGTAGTAACGCATAGAAAGGCGTAGTAACGCGAAAAAAAGGCGTAGTAACGCAAAATAAAGGTGTAGTAACGCGAATCAAAAGGCGTAGTAACGCAAAAGAATGGCGTTGTAACGCGAATCAAGGGCGTAGTAACGCGAAACAAAAGGCGTAATAACGCGAAAAAGGCGTAGTAACGCAAAATAAAGGCGTAGTAACGCGAATCAAAAGGCGTAGTAACGCAAAAGAAAGGCGTAGTAACGCGAACCAAAAGGCGTAGTAACGCAAAAGAATGGCGTAGTAACGCGAATCAAAGGCGTAGTAACGCGAAACAAAAGGCGTAATAACGCCAAAAAAGGCGAAGAAACGCAAAACAAAAGGCGCAGTAACGCCAATCAAAAGGCGGAAAAACAGTGACCCTTAGCCTTGGACCCTGAAAATCGAACTTTCTCGAGATATTATCAAGCGCAAAATTCGCGTGACTTAACAATATATAAACAAATGCGAGGACCCTGAACGTCTAACTCACTCGAGATATCATCACACCACATTTGTATGACATTATCATTTAACCCATCAATAAACGTGGACACTATAGAGTAATGACCAAGTTTTTCTCAAAATAGCTACAGTAACCTTGACCTTCAGCCCTGGACTCTGAAAGTCAAAGTCGCTCGGAGTATCATCATGCCCATCATTTGTGTGAAGTTAAAATAAAATCCATCAATAAATAAGGGGCAAGATCGATGACAATGTTTTTCTCAAAAATAGCCATAGTGCCCCTGACCCTCGAACTATAAAATTAGTGACCTAGACCTTGAGCCCTGGACCCTGAAAGCCAATGTCACTCGAGATATTATCATACCCAACATTCGTGTGAAGTTATATTAAAATCCATCAATAAATGAATGTGCAAGAGCGATGACTATGTTTTTTTTTCTAAAAATAGCCATAGTTACCTTGACCCGCGGACCCTTGAAGTCGAACTCGCTGTGTTAGAAAAAAAAATATTCCTCCCCCGGGATTCGAACTCACAACCTCTTGATTAAGATCCCACAGGGAAGTAAGGGAGGTAATACAGAGGAAAATATTAACTTCTCAAAAAGTCCAATTTAAGCCCCAAAAATCTGGGGAATGGAGCAAAAAAGAATATGTAAAATGCTGATTTTTACCCATTATTTATTTTACTTGAAAATAAATTTGTAAAACATCACAAATAAGAGCTTACATGTAAACATTAACCAAATGCCGACGCCGACGCTGACACCGGACGCCAGGGTTATTGCAATAGCCCCCCCCCCCCCACCCCCACCCCCCCCCACCCCCGTCCCCGCCACCCCCGTTACTATCGTAACGCGAGCTAAAAAGGCGTAGTAACGCAAAAGAAAGGCGTAATAACCCCAATAAAAAGGCGTAGTAACGCGAATCCAAAGGCGTAGTAACGCGAATAAAAAGGCGTAGTAACGCAAAAGAAAGGCGTAGTAACGCGAAAGAAAGGCGTTATTACGCCTTTTGGTTCGCGTTACTACGCCTTTTGGTTCGCGTTACTACGCCTTTTTTCGCGTTACTACGCCTTTTTATTCGCATTACTACGCCTTTTTTTGCGTTACTACGCCTTTTTTATTCGCGTGACTATGCCTTTCTTGTGCGTTACTAGGCCTTTCTTCTGCGTTACTACGCCTTTTTATCCCCCGAAAGAATAGGGTGAGGGGATATAGCGATCAGACTGGCGTACGTCCGTCCGTCCATCCTTCCATAGACACAACCTTGTGATCGCCATCATTCCAATATCCTTTGGGGCCCCCGCCCATCGGGGCTTGAAGAAATGGATGGGCTGCATGATACTTCCACGCAGAGCTGAAACCGACCGCACACGAGTACTGGTAAACGGCTTAGAGGATCTAAGTCTGCCCAGGCTAAGCGGTGCGAGTCGGTCCGTCCATGCTTATAAACCCTATTGGTTTCATTGGGCGACAGCGTTTGAGGTGTAATTTCATCTCAATGTCGGGTAAAAGTCCCACAAAATTGGAAGCTACGTCTCCAAAATGACCTGTACTGTGTTGACGGGGACATTAAACCTCAAATCAAACAAACAAAAACCAATATCCTTTGACATTTCAGCCAGCGCACGACAAAACCTACAAAAAGACATGTACGGCCATCGAAAACTCATATCAGTCTGCGCATTCATATAGTCTAACCAGAGACTTCTTATGCTGCATGAAGGAGCATTTGACCCTTAGCTATCCTTTGAGCGCACAACGAAGACTCTGATCAGACTGCGCGGATGCGCAGGCTGATCTGAGTATTCTTTTCGCGCACATGCCTTTTTGTAGGTTTTGTCATGTGCTGGCTCATTTATTGATGGTATTAAGTATAGTTGAACATGAGGTCAAGAAGGCCTGTCGTAAGAAAGAATCACAACTCTGGATGCCTTGGTATTTTGGTTTTCTCCCCTAACAATATAGCCTTGTGATCACAATGACTCCAATAACCTTTGAGATATATCGATGGGACTTGATAAAAATATTGTACACAAGGTCTCCGCTGACAATTTAACCTTGTCATCGCACTAACTCCAGCCAATTTAAGATATATTGATGATAGTTGGTTTAGTTGTATATGAAGTACAGAAGACATGTCATGAGCAAGAACCACAACTCTGGTGCACTGATATTTTAGTTATACCCTATAAGTGTTTGATCTCCGTAACTAAAATACCCTTTCAGATATGTTGATGGCACTTGTGAGGTTAAGAGGTCGTGTCATGAGAAAAAGCAACAACTCTGGATGACATGGTTTTAGGTAACACCCCTGACAATATAACTTTGTAATCGCAATAACTTCAATACCCTTTGAGATATACATGTATATGATGGGACTTGATACAATTGTAGGTGATTCATGAGCAAGAACCACAACTCCGTTTGCCAGGGTATTCTAGTTATCCCCCAGACCATAAGATGCGTTGCTGGTACATGGAATAGTTAATTCAACGCCGCGAAGCGGAGCGGGGATTATAGGAATGAACTTCGTCTGTCCGTCTGTCCATCTGTCCATCCGTTCGCCCCGTCCGCCTGTCCGTCCGTCTGTCTGCTCGTAACACTTTCTTGTCCGCTCCATATCGCTTGATAGATTTTCGTTAATCTTTGGTAAAGTATTCGTCTTAGTGAGCTGATGTGCAGGATCCATAAATGAACCATGCAGACTCAAGGTCAAGGTCACGAGTTTGAAACTTTGAATTTTGTGTCTGTTCCATATCTCCTTTACCCTTGGAAGAATTTTCATTAACCTTTGGCCACATATTCTTTTCAGTGAGCTGATGAGCAGAACCCGGCATAAATGAAGCATACCGACACCAGGTCAAGGTCACATTTAAAGGTCTCGAGTTTGAAACTTTGAATTTTGTGTCCCTTCCTTATCTCCTTAACCCTTCATAGGATTTTCATTAAACTTTGGTCAAATACTCCCTCATTGAGCTGATGTGCATAACCCATAAATGCACTATGTCGTGTCAAGGTCACAGTTGAAGGTCTCGAGTTAGAAACTTCGTATTTTGTGTCCGTTTCATATCTCCTTTACCCCTGGAAGGATTTTCATTAAACTTTCGTCAAAACACCCCTCAGTGAGCTGATGTGCAGAACCCATAAATTACTCAAGGTCACGAGTTTGAAACTTTGAATTTTGTATCCGTTTCATATCTCCTTTACCCCTGGAAGGATTTTCATAAAAATTTGGTGAAATATCCCCCCTAGGTGAGCTGATGTGCAGAACCCATAAATACAACATACAAACTCAAGGTCAAGGTCACAGGTGAAGGTCACGAATTTGAAACTTGGAAATTTGTGTCCGTTCCATATCTCCTTTACCCTCGAAGGATTTTCATTAAACTTTTGTGAAATAACATCCCCGGTAAGCTAATGTGACGACGAGTTGAGCTTTATGGATCACTTTTCGTCCGTCGTCCGTGCGTTCGGACGTCCGTCCGTCCGTAAACAATTTCTGCAAACGACATCTTCTAAACCACTGATTGGATTTTTGACCATACTTCACATCAATGATCCTTAGTTGGTCCCCTTTCAAAGTTGATCAAATACTCCCGGTCCGTTGCACATCTAGGTCACATGAGCCAAAAGAAAAAGCATTTTTTTCACAGAAAAAAAAATCTTCTTCTCTGAAACCACAAGGCCCAGGTCTTTGATATTTGGTATGAAGCTTCATCTAGTGGACCCCTACCACGATTGTTCAATTTACAGTGCTGGTGCCAAAATGCCCCCGCTCCGGAGCCCTTGGTTTTTATATAGATTTATATAGGGACAATTTTTAAAAATCTTCTTTTCTGAAACCACAAGGCCTTGTGAAATTTCATCTAGTGGACCTCTACCAAGATTGTTCAAATTATAGCCCTGGCTTATATAGGGAAAATCTTTAAAAAAATCTTCTTCTCTGAATCCGCAAGGCCCAGGACTTTGATATTTGGTGTGAAGCTTCATCTACCACGATTGTTCAATTTACAGCGCTTATACAAGACTTATATAGGGAAAATCTTAAAGAAATCTATTTCTGTGAAACCACAAGGCCTAGGTCTTTGATATTTGGTATGAAATTTATATCAAGTTGACCTCTATTAAGATTGTACACATTATAGCCCTGGGGTCAAAAAATGTCCCCGCTCAAATCATAGAAAAACCTTGTTTACATTCTAGAGACCGCAATATTTAGCTCACCTAAGCAAAGCTCAAGGTGAGCTTTGGTGACCACCTTTTGTCCATCGTAAGTGCATTGTGGATCATTCATCATGCGACGTGTGTCGTCAACATTTACCTTGTTCATCCTCTAGAGACCACAATTTTGCTTCAATCTTCATGAAACTTTACCAGAATGTTTGCCATGATGATATCTGGGTCAATTTCGAATATGGGTCATATCAGGTGAAACACTAGGTCCAGGTCTTTGATATTTGGTCTGAAGCTTCATCTAGTGGACCCCTACCAAGATTGTTCAAATTATAGTGTTGGGGCCAAAAATGCCCCCCGCCCCGGGGCCCTTTGGTTTTACATAGGCTTACATAGGGAAAATCTTTAAAAATCTTCTTCCCTGAAACCGCAAGGCCCAGCTAGGTTCTTGATTTTTGGTTTGAAGCTTCATCTTGTGGACCTCTACCAAGATTTTTCAAATTATAGCCCTGGGACCCAAAATGCCCCCGCTGCAGGGCCCTTTGGTTATACATAGACTTATATATGGAAAATCTTGAAAAATGTTCTTCTCTGAAACAACAAGACCTAGGTCTTTGATATTTGGTATGAAGCTTCATCTAGTGGACCTCTACCAAGATTGTTCAAATTATAGCCCTGAGACCAAAATTGCCCCGACTCTGGACCCTTTGGTTTTACATAGACTTATTAAGGGAAATCTTTAAACATCTTCTTCTCTGAAACTACTAGGCCCAGGTCTTTGATATTTGGTATGGAGCTTCATCTGGTGGACCTCTACCAAGATTGTCCCGGGGCCCTGAGGTTTTACATAGACTTATATAGAGATAATCTTTGAAAATCTTCTTCTCTAAAACAGCAAGGCCCAGGTCTTTGATATTTGGTGTGAAGCTTCATCAAGTGGACCTCTATCAATATTGTTTAAATTAAGGCCCTGTGGCCAAAAATGCCCCCGCCCCGGGGCCATTTGGTTTTGCCTAGGCTTATGTAGGGAATATCTTTAAAAAAATCTTCTTCTCTGAAACCGCAAGGACGAGGTTTTGATATTTGGTGTGTAGCTTCATCTTGTGGACCTTTGCCAAGACTGTTCAAATTATAGCCTTTGTTGATATTTGGTATGAAGCTTCACTCCTTTTAGACCTCCCCCAACATTATGCACATTATAGCCCTGGGGCCAATAATGGCCCTCCCCGTGCCCACTTGTTATGCCATGGATCAGGTGAGCGATCCAGGGCCATCATGGCCCTCTTGTTTCAGCATTATAATGCCTTCTGATTCGCGTTACTACGCCTTTTTCTTTCGCGTTATTATGCCTTTCTTGTGCGTTACTACGCCTTTTGATTCGCGTGACAACGCCTTTTGATTCGCGTTAGTACGCCTTTATTTGCGTTACTACGCCTTTTTTGCGTTACTACGCCTTTCTTTTGCGTTACTACGCCTTTTTTCGCGTTACTACGCCTTTCTTTGGCGTTACTACGCCTTTTGATTCGCGTAACTACGCCATTCTTTTGCGTTACTACACCTTTTTTCGCGTTAATACACCATTCTTTTGCGTTACTTCGCCTTTTGATTCGCATTACTACGCCTTTTTTATTGCATTACTACGCCTTTTTCGCGTTAATACGCCTTTCTTTTGCGTAACTACGCCTTTATTTTGCGTTTCTACGCCTTTCGTTTGCGTTACTACGCCTTTTTTCGCGTTATTGCGCCTTTCTTTTGCGTTACTACGCCTTTTGATTCGCGTTCCTACGCCATTCTTTTGCGTTACTACGCCTTTTTTCGCGTTACTACGCCTTTTGTTTCGCGTTACTACGCCTTTATAAAAATTTATTTTCTCATACCTGAGCCTATTAGGCTTTCGTAACCTTCTTATTTTTACCAACTATATATTTTTCAGACAAAAATGCCAACACTTTCGAAGGTAGTTCAAAGAGGCTTTGCAGGAGGGTTGAGAGGCCATATGAAGTTAACATGTTCATCGTCTGAGAATCACTTGTCTCTGATGTAAGTAAGTGAAAATGTTAACTTTTAAGGGGAACGAGAACACCTTCAGGGGACGCAACTCCTGCAAAAGTATTTTGTCTCCCATGTCAAGAGGGGTCAACTCTCAAAGGAAAGAATTTTTCTCCTGAGGAGCAAATTCTTTCCTCTAAGAGTAGACCCCTTTGTCAGTGGGACACAGCTTATAGAAAAGCGAACAGGAAGTCCCGAAAGTTGTCTCCCTTTGAAAAATGGCGGAAAAATCTGCCAGGTGTTCCCATTCCCCTTACTGAGACGTAAATTACAACCACTTTGGTGTACTTTGTTGTCTACTGATTCAAGTCATTGTTGCAAAATCAGTCTTCTGGGAGCAGTCTGATCAGGGCCCATACTGTTTGTGTGTAGAAAAAAATATTTGAAACGTTTAATAATTTTAATTTGAATGATCTCTTGAAAGAGTCAGTATTGAAAGAGTCCGTCTGTATCAGATTAGTAATTTATAGAAAGCCTAAGGTTTTGAAAATAGTAATGCCGCAAAACGCGGCGTATAATCTTGGCCCGTATCGTTTGTCAGTGGCCCTCATCTAAAATGGATTAAGGTAAAGAAATGCAAAAATCCTAAAACAAAATAAACGGAAACCTTGCCGGTTTGTTATAGTTCTTCTAAAAAATTAACCAATTTGTTTCACGTTCCAACAAGGATTCCAAAAGGTGCAGACAGAGTGACAAACTGTATACCCTGATCAGGCTCTTTCTTCAGGAGTAGTCGGATCTGGGTTTGCACTATTTGTTTAGGACTATCTGTTCTAATACTTAGGATCATTACGGTGAAACGATGTACCAAATTAAATATACTTAGACTTCTTAGGCTTCAAAACCGAGCAGCAAGAATCAACTTAAAAGCTGATATTATGACCCATTCACATGAAATGTTCAGAGAATTAAATTGGTTAACCTTTCCTAAAAGGGCCCAATATCATTCAAATATAATGGTTTTTAAGGCTCTCAACGGTTTAACGCCAGAATACATCAGTGACATCTTTACAAAAGTTTGAGATACACATACCCGAAACTTACGAACTGTTGCGAGTTCCTAGCTCTAAAACAAACGTTTTCGATTTCAGCAGCTAAACTGTGGAACATATTGCCATTAGATATTCGAAATACTAGGCTCACATTCTACAACCAAATCACTCAGTATAATCATTTTTTGCTTATTATATCCCTCCTCTGAACCGGGTAGTCACCTTGATACTTTAACTTTAATAATAATAATAATAATAATAATAATAATAATAATAACTAATCTTGCTGACCGGGTGCAGTGCATTTTTGTAAATTAATCGCCTAATATGGGGTCTGCGACACGATCCAACCAGCCAGTTTCCCTATGCCGGGCCTTACTGTAATTATGAAACATTGAGACAAGAACAGACTGTTCGCCACATATCGTCATGTTCGATGCCCAGCGAGTGTGGACTGTTCGTACAGCTGGTATATCTACATGACGCTGGCGGGTTAAACATCATTGTCTATGTCAACGAGCAGTGCAGGAATTACAGGAGGAGGAGCCATCTCTCTTAGCTACACCATCACGGTATGAGCTCCTCCTCTTGGAATTGTGTAACTACTGTGACATCTGTATTCCTGTTTTGTCACGCACTGTGCTTAAAATTCGAGGTTACTGCTTTCCATTTTCAGTGCCATATTTTTAGTTTCCATCCAAAAATGGAATGTCAGTACGACCTTTTACAATTCAGCTGTTCTTAAACATCGAGAAAATATTTAAGGATTTGAAAAATATTCTTTTTTTTTACCAGTTTGATATCTTACTAGAATATCCTCTGATTAATTTTATGTCAATTAACATTTACTGTAAACACAAACTAATAAGATTTAGTTTTAGTATTTCCAGACTTTTGCCATATGTAATGTTCGTGTATATAATGTACATAATACCTCGTGTTATATTTGTTTTATGGAGGACCATATGGAAGATTAGTTCTTTATACTAAATATGTAATCGCTGGAAATAAAGACTTTGTTATTATTATTATTATTATTATTATTATTATTATTATTATTATTATTATATACGTGACATCACGAAAACACGCCTATATAATTTTGACCCCCTTTAACCCCACGTTCATATAGTAAAACTGGGGTTTCCGGGGGTATACCTTATTTTTCTTATTTCTGCTCTAAAATATAGATTGTGGGTACTCGTTAGAATCGCCTCGATGAGGCGGTTCTAACGAGTGCCCACAGTCTATATTTTGAGCAGAAATAAGAAAAAACCAGTGCTTCAGCTGAAGTGCACGACCCGCCGGATGCTTTAAGCTTTATGAGTGTTACCATATATGGGTATGGCGGCCATTTTGGTCATGTGACCTGGACCTAAAACGGTTCCCCTATTAAATGCGCCTTATCGTAAGGAGCAAAAATATATCTTATACTTTAGTACTGTACTCTGAATCGTTTGCAGGATAAAATGCATTCTCACTTTTCCAATACAAAAGCATATGTGTCAAAGTTTGACCTAGGCACAAAGAAGGTCAAGGTCAACCCAGGGTCAACATTTAAGCAATTTATGATGGGCCTACGTCCCAGATGCTATTTATCAAGTTTCGTGGAAATCTGCCCAGTGGTTCTGGAGAAGACTATTTTTGAAGGGTTTTTACTATATATGGCTTGGCGGCCATTTTGGTCATGTGACATGGACCCCATGAGCAAATTTTGGTTTCCCCCATCCCATAGAGGCTCCATATGAAATTTAACTTCAATCGGCCCAACGGTTTCCGAGGAGAAGCAGTTCGAAAATTTTCACATTTTTCGCCTCGGCGAGGCTATACTAAATGGAATGTAATGTTTCGCAAGCTCATTGGTTAGATATCATTGATATCTATCAGTATGCCAAAAATTGTTTAAACATTCCAACAAAAGCATATGTGTCAAAGTTTGACCGAGGCACAAAGAAGGTCAAGGTCAACCCAGGGTCACCATTTTAGCAATTTATGATAGGCCTACGTCCCAGATGCTATTTATCAAGATTCGTGGAAATCTGCCCAGTGGTTCTGGAGAAGACTATTTTTGAAGGGTTTTACCATATATGGCTTGGCGGCCATTTTGGTCATGTGACATGGACCCCATGAGCAAATTTTGGTTTCCCCCATCCCATAGAGGCTCCATATGAAATTTGACTTCAATCGGCCCAACGGTTTCCGAGGAGAAGCAGTTCAAAAATTTTCACATTTTTTGCCTCGGCGAGGCTATACTAAATAGAATGTGATATTTCGCAAGTTCATTGGTTAGATCTCATTGATTTCTATCAGTATGCCAAAAATTGTTTAAATATTCCAAGCGGTTAAGTCACTATCACCAATTTTCACAAACGGGTTACGGACGGACAGACAGAGAGACCATATATGGCTTGGCGGCCATTTTGGTCATGTGACCTGGACCCCATGAGCAAATTTTGGTTTCCCCCATCCCATAGAGGCTCCATATGCAATTTGACTTCAATCGGCCCAACGGTTTCCGAGGAGAAGCAGTTCGAAAATTTTCACATTTTTTGCCTCGGCGAGGCTATACTAAATGGAATGTAATATTTCGCAAGTTCATTGGTTAGATCTCATTGATATCTATCAGTATGCCAAAAATTGTTTAAATATTCCAAGCGGTTAAGTCACTATCACCAATTTTCACAAACGGGTTACGGGCGGACAGACAGACTGACAGAATGACAGACTGACAGAATGACAGAATTACACAGTGATTTTAGGGCACTCTTAGAAATCAACCGACTTCAGTCGGTCGCTTTTTCTGCGGGTCGTGCAATATCACAATTTTTCATCATAAAATTTTCATTTTTTCGGCGATAAAGGTGGCAATGTATTTGTATAGGCGTATTTACGTAATGAGAGAATAAATCACTATTCAAAGGGAATGGGTACACTTAGGGATGGCTCTGATGAGATTTTTTTTTTTTTTTTTTTTTTTTTTTTTTTGAGAAAAGAATTTGCTCTTAAGAATCAGATTCTTTACTTCAAAGAGAAAACCACTTTTTCAGCGGGCATCAGTGTATATTTAAGGAGTCCCGATACTCGTTTTCCTTGTAAGAATGGGAATAATTTTGAAAACAGAAAGTGCTTTTTCCGGTATTTTAATCGAACTCTTAAACAATTAATGGGTTCCAGCTAGGCATACTGTCAGACCTTACAACTTAATTTTGGCATTTTCTTTTTCAAGGAAACGACATGCAACAATTGGAGTTTCAAACATCCAGAAAGCGTCAGTTTCCACGGTTATGCACGCTGATCCCTCGAAAGCTCAAGACAGTGGACACCTGAACAGCCGCTTGTCAGGAGAAGTACAGATACGGCTCAGAAGCAGCGCCATCTCGGTACCGGAAGTAATCGAACCAACGCGGATTGAAGACACATCAACGGTACCGGATGTTAAACCATTTGAAGACATTCCAGGCCCACCTCCTCTTTCATTGTTTGGTTTCTTGATCCAAAGCTTACCTGGAGGTCAGTTATTCAGCTAAGAAGGTGGATAATTAAAATATGTATTTCGTTTTTTTTTGTTTGTTTTTTTTTTTTTTTTTTTTTTTTTTGTTCTTGGTTTGTTTGTTTTTTTTAGAAAAATATGTGGTTGGTACTAACTAGAATCGCCTCTATCATGATGCGATTCTGACAAGTACCCACAATGTGTGTTGTTATGGACAAATAAGAAACCATATCCGTACATTATCCACATTGCTCCTCCTTATTTTTAACTATGTTTTGTGGGCAATTATTATCAACAATCGCCCCATAGTCAACGGCCGAGTGATATTTCTCGCTTACTGCAAACTGCCTAATCACCACCAAGAAACAGCCGTGAGAAAATATTGCTCCAGATTAAAAACAGTTTCGAAAGTTCCTCATATCTAAAACTAAAACTGCCGATAGAACTAAACATTATACTGTGACTTGTATATTCTATCAATATATTTCATAAAGGCACATTTCCTCGCTCAACTGGAGCTATTGTGATTGATTTTTGTCCGTTGTCCGTCCGTCCTTCTGTATGTTCGTCCGTCAACCATTTCTTCAAATGGCATCACCTTCTAAACCACAGAGCCAATTTTAAAATAATTTCACGGAATATTCCTTGGGTGACTCTCTACCAAAATTGCTAAAATGGTTCCTCACCGCTGAACAAAGTGGTCACCAGACCTAAAAATAGAAAAATGTTTACACGACATCTCCTAGGCTAATGGTCAGATTTCAAAATAATTTCACAGGAATGCTCCCCGGGTGGCCCTATACCAAAATCGCTAAAATGGTTCCGCTCCGCTGAACAAACTGGCTGCCAGAGCTAAAAATAGAAAAAACCTTCAAGCGACATCCCCTTCTAGGCTAATGGTCCGATTAAAAAAAAATCCACATGAATGTTCCTTCGGTGACCCTCGACTAAAATGGTTCTTCTCCTCTGAACAAAATGGTCGCCAGAACCAAATAGAAAAACCTTTAAACGACCTTTCTTTCTAGGCTTATGTTCTGATTTCAAAATAATTTCACAGCAATGTTCCTTTGGTTACCCTGCACAAAAATTGCTAATATGGTTCTGCTCCGCTGAACAAAATGGACACCTGAGCTAAAATATAACCTGAAAACGATATCTCCTCCTAGGCAATGGTCCGATTACAAAATAATCTCATAGGAATTCTCCGTGGGTGACTCTCTACTAAATCTGCTAAAATGTTTCCGCAGCGCTGTACAAAATGGCCGAAAAACCTAAAAATAGAAAACTCTTTAAAGGACATCTCGTCCTAGGCTAATGGTCTGATTTCAAAATAATTCCACAGGAGTGTTCCTTGTGTGACCCTGTACCAGGATTGCTAAAATGGTAACGCTCCACTGAACAAAACAGCCACCAAAGCTAAAAAAATGAAAACCTTTAAACGGCATCTACTACTAGGATAATGGTCTGACTTCAAAATAATGTCACAGAAATGAGCCGTTGGTGGCTTTCTACCAATATCGTTTAAACGGTTCCACTTCGCTGAAGGAAATATGGCCACCGGAGCTAGAAATAGAAATAAAAAACATTTAAAAGACAACGCCTCCTAGGACGATAATCCAACTTCAAAATCATTTTGTTCCTTTGTTGACCCTCTACCGATATTGCTAAAATGGTTCCACTTCACTGAAGAAAACGGCTGCCAGTGCAAAAAATAGAAAAATCTCTAAATGACATATCCTCCTAGATCAATGGCGAATTTCCCATCCGATTCACAGAAATGTTTCTCTTATACATTTGTACCAAAATTGATTAAATGGCATGGCTCCCATTAAAACATCCCATTAAAAACTCCCCACTGCCCTCCCAGGATGGTAATCAAAAACAAGGAATTAAGGAATCTATTGTTAACACTGAAAATCATGGTATACAAGGAAGAGTAGTACAACTGGTTGATCTTAAAAAGATTCTCTGTGTCGCTTCCTTTATTATACCCCCGCAAACGAAGTTTAAGGTGGGTTTACTGTTTTCACGTTGTCCGTCTGTCCGTCCGTCCGTCTGTCCGTAACACTTTGGTTTTCCCTGCATATTACAGAATCTTATCATTTTTGCATAAATGTTGATATTGATGAGTTGCTGCTGCTACATGAAAATAAAGGTCCTGCGATCAATTCTGTTAAAGTTATTCCCCTTTGTAATTCTTGAAAACTTGTCCGTGACACTTTTAATTTTCCTGTATATCTTGCATAATAATTTTAATAACTTTTGTATTTATTGATCTACATTAATGAAACTTATATCACACTTGGTGCCTGAGGTAAGGAATCTGTTGTAGTAAAATATTTATCAAGGGCCCATAAGTCTTGGAGTTATGCCCCTAGATAGGTTTTCATTTAACATAGCCATTTTTAGGTCTAATAATGTTAAAGTGTATAGGGACAGTTTTAGGGTGATCGTTTTTAAACTTTGCAGGTGTTTTCATATACGTCTGAAGATGTGCATGTGTTTTTTTCTTACTCCTAAAATTATTTCTTTCACTTTTTTCGTCTTTTTTTAACTTAGCCATTTTTTTAGGTCTAATAATGTTAAAGTGTATAGGGAGTGGGTACCTTGTTAGCACAACTCCTCTCACAGTTTTAGGGTGTGCTGCTACGTGAAAATAACGGTCCTGCGATCAATACTGCTAAAGTTATTCCCATTTGTAATTCTTGAAAACTTGTCCGTTAAACTTTTGATTTTCCTTTATATCCTGCTTAATAATTTTAATAACTTTTGTATTTATTGTTCTACATTAATGAAATTTATTTCACACTTGGTGCCTGATGTATGGAATATGTTGTATTAAAATATTTATCAAGGGCCCATACTCTTGGATTTATGTCCCTAGATAGGTTTTCATTTAACATAGCCATTTTTAGGTCTAATAATGTTAGTGTATAGGGACAGTTTTAGGGTGATCGTTGTGAAACTTTGCAGGTGTTTTCATATATGTCTGAAGATGTGCAAGTGGTGTTTTCTTACTCCTAAAATTATTTCTTTCACTTGTTTCGTCTTTTTTAACTAAGACATTTTTTGGTCTAATAATGTTAAAGGGTATAGGGAGTGGGTACCTTGTTAGTGCAATTCCTCCCACAGTTTTAGGAAGGTCGTTTTGAAACTTTGCAGTTGTTTCCATATAGGTCTGAAGATGTGCATGTGTTTTTTTCATACTCCTAAAGTTATTTCTGTCACTTTTTTCGTCTTTTTTAACTTAACCATTTTTTAGGTATAATAATGTTAAAGTGTACAGGGAGTGGGTACCTTGTTAGCGCAAATCCTCTCACAGGTTTAGGATGATCGTTTTGAAACTTTGCAGGTGTTTTCATATAGGTCTGAAGGATGTGCATGTGGTTTTTTCATACTCCTAAATTTTTTTCTGTCACTTTTTTTCGTCTTTTTTAACTTAGCCATTTTTAGGTCTAATAATGCTAAAGTGTATAGGGAGTGGGTACCTTGTTAGCGCAATTCCTCTCACAGCTTTATGTTGATCCTTTTGAAACTTTGTAGGTGTTTTCATATAGTTCTGAAGATGTGCATGTGTTTTTTTCATCCTCCTAAAATTATTTCTTTCACTTTTTTCGTCTCTTTTAACTTAGCCATTTTTTTGAGGTCTAATAATGTTAAAGTGTATAGGGATTGGATACCTTGTTAGGTCGAAGTTGAACATATGCTTAAAACTCATCAAATAGATTTTGTGTTTCAATAATTTTGGGCCAAGTTGCCGGCTATGAGTTCACCTTCTTTTTAACATGTCTGCTCTTTTTTATTATTGACCATTGTCATGCGGGGGGTATCTAATATGCAGTGCTTATTCACATTTTTCATTTTTATTGGTTCCCTATTTTCTTATGCAGTTTTCATGGCATTTTCTGGGTTCACTTCATGTACTGTAAGCAAACAGTTTGAACGCTGATTAGCTTCTGATCTGGATCTACACTGTTTGCAGAACATGACACTTTCCTGTGCCATTCCAGTCTAGATTTTATTTTTTACCTCATATGCAAAACTGACCTCTTTGACCTTTGAAAAGCTCAGATCTTTTCTACAAATGTATAAATAAAGTTCTGTTGCCTGGGGGCGATATTCAGATGGACTTAGGCACTAAGGAGCTGCTTGTGCTTATTAAAAAAAAATAAAAATCAAAAATAAGTTCCTTTAAGAGCAATGAAAACATTCTTAAGAAATAAGATGGGTCATACTTCGTAGTTTCGGCTAATAAAGCCTCATCAGTGACCCTGTAATGATCCGGCAAAGAAAGCCAGAGGAAACATACTGCAATTTTGCGAATTTCGAATAGGCAGTCGATTCAGAGACTGCTATAAATCAAAATGGGGTCCAAATAATTAAAAACCTGTCTAGAATATGAGTCTAAACCAATAATTTATTTCTGATTTCTCAGAATATTCACGCTGATCTCAAAGGATCAAAAGTAAAATATAAACTGCACTATGGTTGATGTACGGGGAGACGTTTTACGGCCGCCACACGGCACAACACCAGCTGAAATGGACTCCTGCTTTATATAAGGTAGAAGATTCCATTTGGTACAAAAAAGGTTAATAAAGAGTAATAACCCTTCTCTTGCTGAATATTCAGTTAAGCCACACCCATTTCCGACTTTGAACCAATCAGATTTCTTCATGTAATTTATTCCTACAAATTCATGAACTGAATGTCAAACAGTGTAGATCCGGATCAGATGGCTTCTTCAGAAGCCATCTGATCTGGATCTACACTGTTTCCAAAGATATGGGTTGTCGTGAACAGCATGATAAGAGTTAAACTTCGGGGTCAAATAAAACGATTGGGCCAAAAGATATCAGGAACTATAAATGCTAGGAGCCTCAATATAGGTATAATTGTTCTGATGATTTCCTAAATTGCTGGAATGGGTTTGCTCTGCTGAACAAACTGTCGATGTGAATGCAGAGTTTAAAAAAAAACATCTTCAGAACATCTACGCCAATGGCTCAGTTTCAAAAAAAAAACTTGACAGTAATATTCCTTGGGTGACCTCTCTACGAAAAATGCTTAAGTGTTTCTGCACAGCTGTACAAAATGGTTGTCAGAGCTAAATATAGAAAAATCTGTAAACAGCAATAGTAGTGCATCATAACTTATGTGAGCGAATGAGGTCTATTATGGATCTCTTGTCAATAATTATAAAATGCCCAGTGATTCCCCATGTACAAGATTTATGAATGCAAACATCGTGGGTTAGTACACTTTTCATTGATAGCAAGATTGCTACAACATTACGACCGGCCCCCCGCCCATAGGGGCTTGAAAAAATATATGGGCTGCGTGATGCTTCCACGCAGAGCTGAATCCGGCCCGCACACTAGAACTGAAGCCATATAGCGTCTATTGATAGCTACACTGTATTGGAAAACACACAGAGTTATACATATCGCTGTGTCATTATTGGGGTGTTTACATTAACCAATTCAGTACCAGAAACCCCTAAAGGGGTAACTTGGCAAACAGTGCAGGCCCAGATCAGACGCCGCAATATGCGGCGTCTGATCAGGGCCTACACTGTTTGCAAAAAGTTAAGCCATTTCCCGAATAAATTTTGAAGAAAACACAACCTGACACCCAGAATCAGAATCAGAATTGTTACTGGTATTCATACACCAGGAAATTTTGAAATGGACCCCTGCTATATATAAGGTAGAAGATTCCATTTGGTACAAAAAGGGTTAATAGAGAGTAATAAAGTTATTTTAGTTTTAGCCAATACCTTTGTCGCATTTCTTTACCAGTCGTCATAAAACTGTCTGGATCCCCCACCAGACAAATAATCAATGCAAGTGGGAGAGACAAAATCAAAAACATCGATAGCCGCGCCGTGGGTAAAACCCGTGACTACCGCGGTAACCGGACGTTTCGCACTAGAGATGTTTCGTCCAAAACGGGTCTCAAAACTGGGACGGTTTGTCCTAGGATGCAATTGTTCCCATCCCGCTATTATTCGATGTAGGTGTAGGAAACGGATAAAGAAGTGGCAACCACGTTTTCGATATATTGTTAAGGCGCTGGTAAAATATACTTCTTTAGAAACCCTGTGCAAATATTGATTGTTTTATTTCTATTATTTCTAAATCCTCATATGATTGTTGAGTCTTATAAAAATAATGATGATTTATATAATTTTAATGCTTTTTATCCGACCCTGTACTGTGTAATATCGTGTTCTTATATGTAAATAGTTAAAAAAATGCCTTTTAGACCAAACATAAAGATATCATAAAGAAATTTATTAAGCTGAAATACTTGTAAGAAAAGATTGATTAAGAAATATAATTATTATTTTTCTATAATCTTTACATCTTTAAATCAATCTTTAATATTAATAAGAAACAACAACAATAAAAACAAATTTGGCGACCAAACAGTTCCTAAACACCAGCTGTAGTTAATGTGTTAGGAGGCCTTCATGCGGACAGACTAAATCGCGACGGAAGTAAAGGGCGAGGATTGTGGCCACGTAAAATCGATTCCAGTATAATTCGTTTCACTGACCGTTCCGAGGCGGTTCTTCTGTCGTGGTTTATTTTTGTTATGTCTTGTCTTTGAGTGTGTGTATCACTTATATTATTTTGCTTTGGATAGCCAATTGGTCAGTTTGTGGGAAAGTTTAGGGTCTAGGGTCTAGTTGTTTTATGCTTGTGTTTCTTTCCCTTGGTGTCTCTGTTGGGAGCTGTGGGTTAACTGTATCGATTCCTGATAATTGCCTTCACTTCTATTATTCTATGAAGGTGTTTGCTTTGGAAAATAGAAGTGAAGGCAATGATCAGGAATCGATGCAATTAACCCACAGCTCCTATCAGAGACACCAAAGGGAAAGAAACACAAACATGAAACAACAGACTCCAATGGAAACATCAATAGCGGAAAGCCAAAAGGACAGTTACCTTCCCACAAAATGGCCAATAGGCTATCCAAAATAAAATTATATAAGCGACACAAATACCCAAAGAAAAACCATAACAAAAATAAACCGCTACAGAATAACCGCCTTTGGAACGGTCAGCGGAAACAAATTCCTCTGGGAGGCTTATTTGTCTAAATCGCGACGGAAGTAAGGGCGAGGTTTGTGGCCACGTAAAATCGATTTAAGCCCCCCCCCCACCCACCCCCCAAGTGGAAATCTTTCCACTGACCGTCCCAAGGCGGTTCTTCTGTGGCGGTTTATTTATGTTGTTGTTTGTTACTTACTGTGTGTATCACTTGTGTCTTTTTTATTTTGGATGGCCATATGGCCATTTTGTGGGAAAGTAACTGTCCTTATGGCCTTCCTTTGTTTAGGTTTCCATTATGGTCTGGTCGCTTAATGTTTGTGTTTCTTTCCCTTTGGTGTCTTTGATGGGTGGAGTAAGTTAATTGTATTGATTCCTGATCTTTGTTTTACTTCTACTTTTTAAATCGATTTTACGTGGCCACAATCCTCGCCCTTACTTCCGTCGCGATTTAGACAAATAATTTGTTCAGTCCGCATGAAGGCCTCTCAACTCATCAGTGCAACATCTCCGTGAACACAAAAAAACAAACAACCACAGAGATGAAACAGCAGTGAGGACTCGACAGCAAGAAACCACTGAAATGCTGGAGCAAAAGAAAACCAACAGTTAGACTCCGATGGGCCCAACCGGAGACAGAGTATCAGTCTCCAACCAACGTTACATTGAATTAGATCGCTTTAATTCTCAGTAAGCCTTTACGCTGGAACTTGGAAGCCCGAAATACACCAAAGAAATGTGTCGGATAAGCTAGTATCTGCTAATTAGGCCTTATGAGCGACCTTCCAATATATTCAAGCCCTATTTAAAGTATGCCTATTTAGGCATTGCGAATTCTTTTCTATCAAGCGCACAAACAATACATACTACGCCAAGATAAGATTCACTTTTGTCATGCCATTTTAGGTTTATGTATATAAGAAAACGTTTATCATTTCTCCCTTTTTTAACTTGCGTCGACGAATGCCAAGAATAGCTATTGCACTACTCCCGACTTCGGCATCAGCGTCGTTGTTTTGGCCTTGGAGTCGGCGGTTTTTTGGTTTGTTGGTTTTTAGCTCGCCAGAGCCGGAACGCTCCGGGATAGCTTATAGTATAAGCAGTGGTGCGCCGTCCGACCTCCGCGTCCACGTCCGCGTCAACATTTTAAAACGACTTCTGCTCAGGCACAGCTGGGCATATTGAAACCAAATTAGATGTGGGTTCTCCATGGGTTAGGGGAAAGAAGTTTGTTCATGGCATCCTGGTCATATATGATAAATATGACCTCCATGCCCATATATGGAAAAAAAAACCTTTAAAAATCTTCTTCTCAGGAATAAAACAGTCGATGATCTTAAAACTGGGTATGCAGCATTGGGGACTCGGACCCTACCAAATTTGTTCAAATGATTACCTTTGGTTGACCTTGACCTTCTACGTCAAGGTCAAATTTGGTCTTTTAGACATTTATATGGAAAAAGGCAAAAAAGTGGATTTTTCAGATTGCATGGCAACCAATGATATTTGCAATCAGCTGAATGGAAGTTTATCAATTTTAAAGGTCAAGATTATTTACTGACCTTTGTCCTGGAAGGCTCAGATTCAGTATTTTTATTTTCTGTTTAACATAAACTGCTGCCAAATTACATGGGAGCCTCTTTGGGAAGGGGTTATGAAAGTTTTGTTCATAAGGACTGGGTCGCATCACCAATATGGATGCCATGCTCATATATGATAAAACCTTTAAAAATCTTATTCTCATGAACCAAATGGCTGATGACCTTGAAACTTTGTATGCACCATCGTGGGCTTGGGCCCTTCCAAGTTGGTTCAAATGATGACCTTTGGTTGACCTTGACCTGTTTTACGCCAAGGTAAAATTTGGTCATTTAGACATTTATATGGAAAAAAGGGCAAACCAGTGGATTTTTCTGATTGCGTGATATAGCCTGTAGCATCAGAAATGATATTTGCACTCAGCTGAATTGAAGCTTATCAATGCCAAAGGTCAAGGCATTTACTGACCTTTATCCTGGAAGGCTTAGATTCAGTATTTTAATCATCTTCTCTACTCAAACTGCTGGGTTGATTGAAACCAAATTACACGTGTAGCTTCTATGGGAAGGATGAATGAAAGGTTGTTCGTAAGGACCGGATCACATATATGGTAAACCCCTTAAAAAATCTTCTCAGGAACCAAATGGCCGATGACCTTGAAACTTGGTATGCAGCATCGGGGAATTGGACCCTACCATTTTTGTTCAAATGATGACCTTTGGTTGACCTTGATCTGTTTTACGTCATTGTCAAATTTGGTCACTTAGACATTTGTATGTGAAAAAAAGGCAAGAAAGTGGATTTTACTGATTGCATGATAGCCTGTTGTTGTCACGTGGCAAGATGGGCACCATGCCTGTATATTGTATAAACCACATGACCTCTGGTGAGCGTAGTGGCCCATGGGCCTCTTGTTTAGTTTTTAACAGCTTTTGTTTAAGAAATAGATCAGCTCTAACTGTGATTTGTTGTGTAATAAATCACAGTTTGGAGGTCAGTTGTAAAGTAGACAAATCACGAGCGCGTAGCGCGCGTGATTTGTCTACTTACAACTGACCGACAAACTGTGATTTATTACCCAACAAATCACTGGCTAGAGCTGATCTATTTCGATTCTAACACGCTGAAAATCGGCAATATTGTTGTTGTTTCCTTCAAAATCTCACAACTTTTCGCCATTTTTAGAAGAAATCCCGCTAAAACTATTGACTGAAACACATGCATTTATATCCTTTTCTAACGTTTTCGATGCGAGAAAATGACGTTACACCGTCTAACGTCAAGTTTTTTTTTAACTTTTTGTAATTTTTTATTTCGATTATATACGTACATATTAACAACATTTGGGACATAATACAATCATTATAAAGTTCAAACATAGAGCTAGCAGTTATGGTCCATTTCGATCTATATTTATGAAATAGATTAGGTCTGTCAGTGATTCATTGAGTGACATACTACTGCCTGAAGGTCAGCTGGAAAGTAGATCCAATCACGAGCGCGTAGTGCGAGTGTTTTGTTTACCCATAACTGTCCGACAGGCAGCCATTTATCAATCAATAAACCACGGCACTAGAGCAAATCTATTTCGATTCCAATACAGTCGACGAAAAAATAGTGATTCCTTCGATTTCTTTCTTCCGCCATTGTTTAAAGGAATCCCCCCAATATAACTGGCTGTATCACATGATGCCACGTCTGAGAATGTAATAGCACCATGTAATAAATTTGATAATCCATAAGTGGATTAGATATGCAAATATGTGAAAAAAAGGCAAGAAAGTGGATTTTACTGATTGCATGATAGCCTGTTGTTGTCACGTGGCAAGATGGGCACCATGCCTGTATATTGTATAAACCACATGACCTCTGGTGAGCGTAGTGGCCCATGGGCCTCTTGTTTAGTTTTTAACAGCTTTTGTTTAAGAAATAGATCAGCTCTAACTGTGATTTGTTGTGTAATAAATCACAGTTTGGAGGTCAGTTGTAAAGTAGACAAATCACGAGCGCGTAGCGCGCGTGATTTGTCTACTTACAACTGACCGACAAACTGTGATTTATTACCCAACAAATCACTGGCTAGAGCTGATCTATTTCGATTCTAACACGCTGAAAATCGGCAATATTGTTGTTGTTTCCTTCAAAATCTCACAACTTTTCGCCATTTTTAGAAGAAATCCCGCTAAAACTATTGACTGAAACACATGCATTTATATCCTTTTCTAACGTTTTCGATGCGAGAAAATGACGTTACACCGTCTAACGTCAAGTTTTTTTTTAACTTTTTGTAATTTTTTATTTCGATTATATACGTACATATTAACAACATTTGGGACATAATACAATCATTATAAAGTTCAAACATAGAGCTAGCAGTTATGGTCCATTTCGATCTATATTTATGAAATAGATTAGGTCTGTCAGTGATTCATTGAGTGACATACTACTGCCTGAAGGTCAGCTGGAAAGTAGATCCAATCACGAGCGCGTAGTGCGAGTGTTTTGTTTACCCATAACTGTCCGACAGGCAGCCATTTATCAATCAATAAACCACGGCACTAGAGCAAATCTATTTCGATTCCAATACAGTCGACGAAAAAATAGTGATTCCTTCGATTTCTTTCTTCCGCCATTGTTTAAAGGAATCCCCCCAATATAACTGGCTGTATCACATGATGCCACGTCTGAGAATGTAATAGCACCATGTAATAAATTTGATAATCCATAAGTGGATTAGATATGCAAATATGTGAAAAAAAGGCAAGAAAGTGGATTTTACTGATTGCATGATAGCCTGTTGTTGTCACGTGGCAAGATGGGCACCATGCCTGTATATTGTATAAACCACATGACCTCTGGTGAGCGTAGTGGCCCATGGGCCTCTTGTTTAGTTTTTAACAGCTTTTGTTTAAGAAATAGATCAGCTCTAACTGTGATTTGTTGTGTAATAAATCACAGTTTGGAGGTCAGTTGTAAAGTAGACAAATCACGAGCGCGTAGCGCGCGTGATTTGTCTACTTACAACTGACCGACAAACTGTGATTTATTACCCAACAAATCACTGGCTAGAGCTGATCTATTTCGATTCTAACACGCTGAAAATCGGCAATAATGTTGTTGTTTCCTTCAAAATCTCACAACTTTTCGCCATTTTTAGAAGAAATCCCGCTAAAACTATTGACTGAAACACATGCATTTATATCCTTTTCTAACGTTTTCGATGCGAGAAAATGACGTTACACCGTCTAACGTCAAGTTAATCGACTAGTGACGTCATAAATTTGCAGTTTTTAATGACGTCACACGTCACGCTCTTCCGAGCTGTGATTTGTTGCAGAATAAAACACAGTTATTTTGCATTGCCTATATAGGCGCGCTGTGTTAGAATTTCTCATTTACATGATGGATTTAGTTCTTATTCTGATACAAACTGCGCCATGATACCAAATATAAGCCAAAATCCATCGTTCCACAGACTTTAAAATAATGACTTAGTCCCTGTGGCCACGAGCGCAACTGGAATAATATTGATTGATACTTTGGACCAAAACTTACAAGGATTCCCAAAACGAACTAAATCTATTATAGGGTTTGGAAAATTCCATAGCTTTCCTAACGAACATAATGTGTATACAATGTCGTACCAACGTCGATGCAACGTTTATAAAACTTAACGTAAGCGTAAAGTGACGAGAGTGTTATTTCTTTAACGTTTAGGCAGACTGCGCAGTATCGATACAATTGAAAAGGCCAACCAGATGTATCGTGATTATGGGCCAGTTGTGAAGGAGTCAGTCGGGAACACGTTCACGGTCGTTAACCTGTTTGACCCTGTGGATATAGAAACAGTTTTCCGGAGTGACGGGAAAATCCCTCAGAGACATGCTTTCTTTATGCTGGAGGCGTATAACAAACGTTCTAATCACGTCCAGGGACTGCTTACAAGGTGAGTACGTGCAGCATTACCTCCTAGGCTGTACACAAGCCCGCTGGGCTAATTCAACTTTGATATAAAGCTGGGTCAACGGTATGTACTTCCATGCCCGCTGGACTAATTGCACTAGACATTGATGTCCTTTCTGTAATTGAAATCTCCCTGGAGTACTATTAGATCGCGTTAACTCAAACTCAAAGAGACCGGACTTTCTTTGTTGAGATAACTGTACTTTGAGATTCAAGGAGTTGAAATCTACGTTAACATAGCAAAAATAAATCAAAATTGTCCAAAATTATTTTGACTTAGGTACTTGTTATTACTGTCCGTCACTTGAAGTTGCAACAATGATCAATAAAGAAATGTTTTGTGATAATGTATTCTTAATTTAGCGGAACGAAAATTCCTGAAAGTTCCCAAAGCTTTTTGAACATGGGGACAACTTTATAGGAAGGAAGGTTTATTCTTTGCCCGATGGATGATTTTCGAAACGTTGCATACTCTTAAAACATGAAAAGTAACGTCTGAGACTATAGTTTTTAATTGCCTTCTTCGGTTGATTCGCCCCTGTTATACGTAAACATTGTAATTATCGCACCTGCTTTAAGCGTGGTGCTATCTAGGAGTCCGACTTTCCATCCATCCGTTCGTTCATTTGGCAAGGCATCAACAGTTGCGACCACTCTAGATAGGATTAAGATCATTCCCTTCACTTCTATTTTGGTACAGACGTGCATCTAGGGTGGGAACTTTAATGCAGTCATCCATATTTTATCATGATCTATATTTTGGGTTCACTGATTTTGTAAACTATTGCGCCAACCCTTTCACCATAATGTTCAAGTCCATTGCTCAAGAATTGTTGGAGCTTTATTAATGATACTTGGTACAAATGGGAACTTCTTTGCAAGCATCCATATATTCTATTTACCTCATTTTCATGGTTCACTGACTTTGTGATTTATTACTTGGCCCTAATACTCACATCAATTTCTCAAGAACTATTAGAGCTTCTTCATTATTGATACTTGTTACAAACTTGTATCTAGAAATGGAAACTTAATCGCATACACTCTTGTTTGTACTTGATCTACATTTCATGGTTCACTGACTTTTGGCCCAGCAGGCGTGACATACCTTTTGACGGATTCATGTTTGGATGACCAGATACTATTTTTGCAGCCACGATGAGCACTGGGCACATCTAAGAAAGAATGTTCAACAAAAGATGCTCCGTCCTAAGGCCGTATCAGCGTACTTGGCAGACCAGAGTATAGTTGGAGATGATTTAATGAATAGAATAGAGGCACTGTGTGATGAAAATGGAAATGTGGAGGACCTCATGGATACGCTATATAAATATGCAACCGAATGTGAGTACAAAAGAACGCAAAACAAGATACAGATGCCCTTCGTTTTTGATAGTATTTGTCTGTTACGTTTTGTCATTTTAAAGAATTTACCGCGATAAAGAAACCTAATAAGGAGGAGCGTAAAACATATTAAATTAAGCATCTTTTTCAATTATTGCGCCTAGAAAAAACAAGAGGGCCATGATGGCCCTGGATCGCTCACCTGATCCATATGATAGAGTAACAAGTGGGCCTCGGGGAGGGCCATTATTGACCCCAGGGCTACAATGTGCATAATGTTGAGGGACGTCTAAAGAGGTGAAGCTTCATACCAAATATCAACAAAGGCTATAATTTGAACAATCTTGGCAAAGGTCCACTAGATGAAGCTACACACCAAATATCAAAGACCTGGGCCTTGGGGTTTCAGAGAAGAAGATTTTTTAAAGATATTCCCTACATTAGCCTATGTAAAACCAAATGGCCCCGGAGCGGGGGCATTTTTGGCTTCAGGGCCATAATTTAAACAATCTTGGTAGAGGTCCACTAGATGAAGCTCCATACCAAATATCAAAGGCATGGGCCTTGGGGTTTCAGAGAAGTAGATTTTTAAAGATTTCCCTATTTAAGTCTGTGTAAAAGCAAAGGGTCTCGGGGCGGGGGCATTTTTGGCCCCAGCACTATAATTTGAACAATCTTGGTAGGGGTCCAATAGATGAAGCCTCATACCAAATATCAAAGACCTGGGCATTGCGGTTTCAGAGAAAAAGATTTTTCAAGATTTTCCATATATAAGTCTATGTAAAACCAAAGGGCCCCGGAGCGGGGGCATTTGTGGCCCTTCGGCTATAATTTGAACAACCTTGGTAGGGGTCCACTGGGTGAAGCTTCATACCAAATATCAAAGACCTGGGCCTTGCGGTTTCAGAGAAGAAGATTTTTAAAGATTTTCCCTATAAAACCCTATGTAAAACCAAAAGGCCCTGCTGGGGCTGGGGGGGGGGACCTGGGGCTTGTGTGGTAAAGCTTCATACCAAATATCAAAGACAAGGGCATTACAGTTTCAGAGAAGAAAATTTTTAGAGATTTTCCCAATATAAGCCAATGTAAAACCAAAGGGCCCCAGAGCGGGGGCATTTTTGGCCCCAGCACTATAATTTGAACAATCTTGGTAGGGTTCCACTAGATGAAGCCTCATACCAAATATCAAAGACCTGGGCCTTGCGGTTTCAGAGAAGAAAATTTTAAAAGATTTTCCCTATGTAAGCCCATGTTAAACCAAAGGGCCCTAGAGCGGGGGCATTTTTGGCCCCAGCACTTAAATTTGAACAATCTTGGTAGGGGTCCACTAGATGAAGCTTCATACCAAATATCAAAGACCTGGGCCTTGCGGTTTCAGAGAAGAAGATTTTTAAAGATTTTCCCTATATAAGCTCATGTAAAACCAAAGGGCCACGGGGCAGGGGCATTTTTGGCCCCAGCACTATAATTTGAACTATCTAGGTAGGGGTCCACTAGATGAAGCTTCATACCAAATAACAAAGACCTGGGCCTTACGACTTCAGAGAAGAAGACTTTTAAAGATCTTCCCTATATAAGCCCATGTAAAACCAAAAGGCTGTGGGATGGGGGCATTTTTGGCCCCCAGGGCCTGGGCCTTGTGGGGTGAAGCTTCATACCAAATATCAAAGACATGGGCCTTACGGTTTCAGAGAAGAAATTTTTGGCCCCAGCACTATAATTTGAACAATCTTGGTAGGGGGTCCACTAGATTAAGCCTCATACCAAATATCAAAGACCTGCGCCTTTTGGTTTCAGAGAAGAAGATTTTTCAAGGTTTTCCATATATAAGTCTATGTAAAACCAAAGGGCCCCGGAGCGGGGGCATTTTTGGCCCTAGGGCTATAATTTGAACAACCATGGTTGGGGTCCAATAGGTGAAGCTTCATACCAAATATCAAAGACCTGGGACTTGCAGTTTCAGAGAAGAAGTTTTTTTAAGATTTTTAAGATATAAGCCCATGTAAAACCAAAGGGCCCCGGGGCGGGGGGGGGGGGGGGTTGAACCTGGGCCTTGTGGGGTGAAGTCATACCAAATATCAAAGACATGGGCCTTAGGGTTTCAGAGAAGAAAATTTTTAAAGATTTTCCCTATATAAGCCCATGTAAAACCAAAGGGCCCCAGAGTGGGGGCATTTTTTGCCCCAGCACTATAATTTGAACAATCTTTGTAGGGGTCCACTAGGTGAAGCTTCATACCAAATATCAAAGACCTGGGCCTAGCGGTTTCAGAGAAGAAAATTTTAAAAGATTTTCCCTATGTAAGCCCATGTTAAACCAAACGGCCCCGGAGCGGGGGCATTTTTGGCCCCAGCACTTTAATTTGAACAATCTTGGTAGGGGTCCACTAGATGAAGCTTCATACCAATTATCAAAGACCTGGGCCTTGCGGTTTCAGAGAAGAAGATTTTTTAAGATTTTCCCTATATAAGCCCATGTAAAACCAAAGGGCCCCGGAGCGGGGGCATTTTTGGCCCCAGCACTATTATTTGAACAATCTTGGTAGGGGTCCACTAGTTGAAGCTTCATACCAAATATCAAAGACCTGGGCCTTGCGGTTTCAGAGAAGAAGATTTTTAAAGATTTTCCCTATATAAGCCCATGTAAAACCAAAGGGCTCCGGAGCGGGGGCATTTTTGTCCCCAGCACTATAATTTGAACAATCTTGGTGGGGGTCCACTAGATAAAGCTTCATACCAAATATCAAAGACCTGGGCTTTGCGGTTTCACAGAAGAAAATTTTAAAAGATTTTCCCTATGTAAGCCCATGTTAAACCAAAGGGCCCCGGTGCGGGGGCATTTTTGGCCCCAGCACTATAATTTTAACAATCTTTGTAGGGGTCCACTAGATGAAGCTTCATACCAAATATCAAAGACCTGGGCCTTGCGGTTTCAGAGAAAAAGATTTTCCCTATATTAGCCCATGTAAAATCAAAGGGGCTCTGGGCGGGGGCATTTTTGGCCTCAGCACTATAATTTGAACAATCTTGGTAGGGGTCCACTAGATGTAGCTTCAGACCAAATATCAAAGACCTGGGCCTTGCGGTTTCAGAGAAGAAGATTTTTAAAGATTTTCCCTATATAAGCCCATGTAAAACCAAAGGGCCCCGGAGCGGGGGCATTTTTGGCCCCAGCACTATAATTTGAACAATCTTGGTAGGGGTCCACTAGATGAAGCTTCATACCAAATATCAAAGACCTGGGCCTTGCAGTTTCAGAGAAGAAAATTTTAAAAGATTTTCCCTATGTAAGCCCATGTTAAACCAAAGGGCCTCGGAGCGGGGGCATTTTTGGCCCCAGCACTTTAATTTGAACAATCTTGGTAGGGGTCCACTAGATGAAGCTTCATACCAATTATCAAAGACCTGGGCCTTGCGGTTTCAGAGAAGAAGATTTTTTAAGATTTTCCCTATATAAGCCCATGTAAAACCAAAGGGCCCCGGAGCGGGGGCATTTTTGGCCCCAGCACTATAATTTGAACAATCTTGGTAGGGGTCCACTAGTTGAAGCTTCATACCAAATATCAAAGACCTGGGCCTTGCGGTTTCAGAGAAGAAGATTTTTAAAGATTTTCCCTATATAAGCCCATGTTAAACCAAAGGGCCTCGGAGCGGGGGCATTTTTGGCCCCAGCACTTTAATTTGAACAATCTTGGTAGGGGTCCACTAGATGAAGCTTCATACCAATTATCAAAGACCTGGGCCTTGCGGTTTCAGAGAAGAAGATTTTTTAAGATTTTCCCTATATTAGCCCATGTAAAATCAAAGGGGCCCGGGGCGGGGGCATTTTTGGCCCCAGCACTATAATTTGAACAATCTTGGTAGGGGTCCACTAGATGTAGCTTCAGACCAAATATCAAAGACCTGGGCCTTACGGTTTCAGAGAAGAAGATTTTTAAAGATTTTCCCTATATAAGCCCATGTAAAACCAAAGGGCCCCGGAGCGGGGGCATTTTTGGCCCCAGCACTATAATTTGAACAATCTTGGTAGGGGTCCACTAGATGAAGCTTCAGACCAAATATCAAACACCTGGGCCTTGTGGTTTCAGAGAAGAAGATTTTTCAAGATTTTCCCTATATAAGCCCTTGTAAAACCAAAGGGCCCCGGAGCGGGGGCATTTTTGACCCCAGCACTATAATTTGAACAATCTTGGTAGGGGTCCACTAGATGAAGCTTCATACCAAATATCAAAGACCTGGGCCTTGTGGTTTCAGAGAAGAAGATTTTTTAAGTTTTTGGTGAAAAAAATCTATTTTTGGCCCCAAAAACCTATGTGTGCAACGGACCGGAACCATTTGAACAACTTTGAAAGGGGACCACCTAAGGATCATTCCTGTGAAGTTTGGTCAAAATCCAATCAGTGGTTTAGGAGGAGATGTCGTTTAAAGAAATTGTTTACGGACGCACGGACGCACGGACGCACGGACGCACTGACGCACGGACGCACGGACGCACGGACGCACTGACGCACGACGGACGACGGACGAAAAGTGATCCCATAAGCTCACCTCGTCACTACGTGACGGTGAGCTAAAAATGGTTGACATTAGTTTGAATCGCCCTGCCGTGGCGACTGCGCTCTACTAAGTACATGTAGAAGTAAAACACAGATCAGGAATCGATACAATTAACTTACGCCACCCATCAAAGACACCAAAGGGAAAGAAACACAAACATGAAGCGACCAGACCATAATGGAAACCTAAACAAAGGAAGGCCATAAGGACAGTTGCTTTCCCACAAAATGGCCTATGGCCATCCAAAATAAAAAGGCACAAGTGATACACACAGTAAGTAACAAACAACAACATAAATAAACCACCACAGAAGAACCACCTTGGAACGGTCAGTGGAAAGAGTTTTCCACTGGGGGCTTAAATCAATTTTACATGGCCATAATCCTCGCCCTTACCTCTGTCGCGGTATACACTAATTTTGTTAAGTCCGCATGGAGGCTTCGTTACTCATCAGTGTAACATCTCCGAGAACATACAAATCAAAAAAACTACAGAGATGAAACAAGTTTGAGGACTCGACAGCATACAACAACAGAATTGCTGGAGCAAAAGAAAACCAAGTTAGACTCCGAGGGGCCCGACCAAAGACGGAGCATCAGGCGCCAACCAACATAAAGAATACTAAATAAAATAAAATTCACGTATCAGCTGTATCCTTTTCGCTGATTCCATGTGCCGCAATAATTCTCCATGTATGCCATCTTCTCTTAATCAGGCATTGGTGTTGTGTGTTTTAACGTTCGTCTTGGTAGTCTTCGAAGTCATTCTATTGACAGTGAATCTACAAAGTTTATAAAAGCTGTACAGACCGTCATGGAGATATCACATCAAGAATTTATGAAGTTTCCCTTCTACAGGTGGTTCAGAACACCTTTGTTCAACAGAATGGTTAAAGCTCAAGATTTCATCAGATCGTAAGATTATTTATCTTCTTTGAATGAAAAAATAACATTTTTCTGCTGGTCCTAAAGAATTAAAGTGTACTTAGTGTAATGGTAGGTTGGGACTTGAGTTTATACAATATAGGAGTAAAATATTATTAACTTGTATGTGGCTTTTTGAGCTACGTCTCGTTCCGTAAAGTGCGAATAAGACCAAGTATTGAACAGCCTGAAAGTACCACTTTATATATAGAAACATGTTGATTTTCTTCATTTGCCTCATGTCTGCTAGACAACATCATTGTGGGTGCTGTTTAGAACCGCCTAAATGAGGCGATTTTTATGAGCACCGATTATCTGTCTGTGTGTGTGTGTGTGTGTGTGTGTGTGTGTGTGTGTGTGTGTGTGTGTGTGTGTGTGTGTGTGTCCCAGCAACAGTTGAGGTCATATGGAGACGGGGTTTGCTGCAGAATCTTGAAACAAACGCACCAAGTTTAGCTAACGCTAGTTTTGTAGTGATAAAAAATAACAATCATATTAAACTTTGCCTCATCAATGTTATTCCATTCTTATTCCAAATAGAAATTAGATAATGAAATAAATTTTGTACATTGATGTGTTTAGAATGTCTGCCTTAGTCAAAGACAGTACAAAAACCAAAGTCTATGACTGGCACCAAGAGAGGAACAAAACACAAACCTAAAGAGAACAATAACAAAAGGAATAATACGCAGGCTCTGCCTCCTAACAAGAGCTGGTGCAACCCAGCAGGCACTCACCGTTAAATCAACGCTGACAACGCTGTATGCCCCCTGAAAATGAAGTTATGACGGTTAATAAATTCAACAAGTAATTACAAGTAAAGAAGTCTGTCCAAATCCATAGAGCGTATCATTGAAGCTTTTAGCTCGACTTCTCTTTTTCCACCACTGAACTCTCCAAATTATTAACTTCATGCTTTACTGCCATCAAAAAACATGTGATAAAATATTGCGACAAAGTCTTCGAAAGATCAGGTAGAAATCTGTTTTGGTCTATAAAAATTCTAATGAAGTTTTAAATAAATCGAAATCCCGGCGTTTTCGCGCTTCATGTCTGTCTACTTATGATCTTTCGATCCTTTACACTACACTTCCTCATAATTTTATAAAAGAATAACTTAAATGATTTAATTGAATGGACATTTCAAAGGGAAGACTCCCTCTATCTTGCATGTAATGTAAGAAACGCTTTTTTCACTTCTTAAGAGCATAAAATTATATTTTATGGTTATTCAGAAAGTGTGTGAAGCTCACACCTGTCTACTTGACAATATCTATATAAGATTTGGTACTTAGTTATTTAGACAAGTTGTGGGTATTCCGTAGGTACTATTTGCGCACCACTTGTGGCTGATCTGTTTTTGTTTTGTTATGAGAGAGACTTCACGATGTCCCTTTCTGCTGAAAACCAGTATGAAATCATTGAAGCTTTTAGCTCCACTTCTAGATATTTGGATGATTTATTAAATATTGATAATACCTATTTCGATGGTTTGATCAATCAAATTTACCCCCCAGAACTTAAGTTAAATAAAGGAAATTCTTCTGATACCCAGGCCTCGTTTTTGGATTTACATCTATCTATTGTTGATGGGTTTGTTTCTTGCAAAATTTATGATAAACGCGATGATTTTGATTTTGAGGTTATAAATTTTCCTTTTTTGGATGTTGATGTTCCTCGTGCGCCATCTTATGGCGTTTATATTTCGCAATTAATTCGATATGCCAGATTGGGTAGTCATGCAACTGACTTCAACACTCGTAATAAATTGTTAACAGCTAAACTTCTTAATCAGGGTTATCGGTACCATAAACTACGCAAAGCCTTTTCAAATTGTATAGACGTCATTCTGATTTTATTTCAAAATTCAATATTGAATTAAATCTTTTCTGCGACAAGGTCTATCGGAACCCGAATTTTATAGTGACTTAGTATATAAATTCAGAAAAATATATTACCGCAATTACTTCAGCACCAAATTTCGTAAAATCATTCTTCGATATGAAAAGATTGGGTACAACATAAATGTTATACGACAGCCTGCATGGATGGCAGTTAACCCAATCACGGTTGACAACTTTGCTTGCCTCTTTAATTACACGCCGGTGGGTTCAATGTAGCGTTGGTTGGTGCCTGATACTCTGTCTCAGGTTGGGCCCATCGGAGTCTAACTGTTGGTTTTCTTTAACTCCGGCATTTCAGTGGTTTCTTGCTGTCGAGTCCTCACCTTTGTTTCATCTCTGTGGTTGTTTGATTTTTTTGTGTTCACGGAGATGGTGCACTGATGAGTTAGGAGGCCTTCATGCGGACTGAACAAATTATTTGTCTAAATCGCGATGGAAGTAAGGGCGAGCATTGTGGCCACGTAAAATCGATTTAAGCCTCCAGTGGAATTCTTTTCCGCTGACCGTTCCAAGGCGGTTCCTGTGTCGCGGTTTATTTGTGTTATGGTTTATCTTTGGGTGTTTGTGTCGCTTATATTATTCTGTTTTGGACAGCCTATTGGCCATTTTGTGGGAAAGTATTTGTCCTTTTGGCTTTCCGCTGTTGATGTTTCCATTAAGGTCTGTTGTTTCATGTTGATGTTTCTTTCCTTTTGGTGTCTCTGATGGGAGCTGTGGGTCAATTGCATCGATTCCTGGTCATTGCCGCCACTTCTATATTCCATATATTTGGATGATTTATTAAATATTGACAATACCTATTTCGATGTTTTGAACAGTCAAATTTACACCCCCACACATCCCCAGAACTTCAATTAAATAAAGAAAATTCTGCTGATACCGAGGACCCGTTTTTGGATTTACATCTATCTATTGTTGATGGGTTTGTTTCTTGCATAATTTATGATAAACGCGATGATTTTGATTTTGAGATTGTAAATTGTCCTTTTTTGGATGGTGATGTTCCTCGTGCGCCATCCTATGGCGTTTATATTTTGCAATTAATTCGATTTGCCAGAGTGTGTAGTCATGTAACTTACTTTAACACTCGTAATATATTGTTAACTGCTAAACTTCTTAATCAGGGTTATCGGTACCATAAACTACGCAAAGCCATTTCAAAATTTTATAGACGTCATTCTGATTTAATTTCAAAATTCAATATTGAACTTAAATCTATTCTGCAACAAGGTCTATCGGAACGCGAATTTTATGGTGACTTAGAATATAAATTCAGAAAAATATATGACCGCAATGATTTCAGCACCCAATTTCGTAAAATCATTCTTCGATATAAAAAGATTAGGTACAACATAAATATTATACGACAGACTGCATGCATTGTAGTTAACCCAATCACGGTTGACAACTTTGCTTCCCTCTTTAATTGCACGCAGGTGGGTCAGGTCTAAAATTCTATGCCGGTTCCAGCGTAAAGGCTAACTGAGAATTAGAGAGATCTAATTCAATGTAATGTTGGTTGGCGCTTGATGCTCTGTATCTGGACGGTCCTATCGGAGTCTAACAGTTGGTGTTCTTTTGCTCCCGCATTTCAGTGGTTTCTTGCTGTCGAGTCCTCCCCGTTGTTTCATCTTTGTGATTGTTTGATTTTTTGTGTTCACGGAGATGTTGCACTGATGAGTTAGGAGGCCTTCGTGCGGACAGAACAAATTATTTGTCTTATTCGCGACGGAAGTAAGGGACGAGGTTTGTGGCCACGTAAAATCTATTTAAGCCCCCCAGTGGAATTCGTTTCACTGACCGTTCCAAGGCGGTTCTTCTGTCCCGGTTTATTTTTGTTACGCTGTGTCTTTGGGTGATTGTGTCTCTTATATTATTTTGTTTTGGATAGCCTTTTGGCCATTTTCTGGGAATGTAATTGTCCTTCTATCTTTCCACTATTGATGTTTCCATTAGGGTATATTGTTTCATGTTTGTAATTCTTTCCTTTTGGTATCTCTGATTGGGAGCTGTGGGTTAATTGTATCGATTCCTGATCATTGCCTCCACTTCTGTTTTGCATATCAGAGCTGTTTTGTTTGTGTCGTGTGTTGGCTGTAAAAGGTCTCCCCGTACATGCATTAAATGCTCTTATTTTTCCAATCCTCGGGGATTGCTTTAACAATTGCGTACCTTCGTTCCTTAATTTGACATCCTTTAGATACCTGTTGAAGTAGAAGATGTTGCACTGATGAGTTAGGAGGCCTTCATGCGGACTGAACAAATTATTTGTCTAATTCGCGACGGAAATAAGGGTGAGGATTGTGGCCACGTAAAATCGATTTAAGCCCCCTAGTGGAATTCGTTTCACTGACCGTTCCAATGCGGTTCTTCTGTCGCGGTTTATTTTTGTTACGGTGTGTCTTTGGGTGTTTGCGCCGCTTATATTCTGTTTTGGATAGCCAGTTCGCCATTTTGTGGGAAAGTAACTGTCCTTTTGCCTTTCCACTATTGATGTTTCCTTTAGGGTCTGTTGTTTAATGTTTGTGTTTCTTTCCCTTTGGTGTCTCTGATGGGGTCTGTGGGTTAATTGTATCGATTTCTGGTCTTTGCATCCACTTATATTATGAAAAAGCTAAATATATCAGCAACACTAGCTAAGAACGGTCAAAACTTAGACTTACCAGACTAGAAGGGACTGACTATGGCTTCTCGTATAACGTTAAACTACTATATTTAGACCACTGTTTGGGACGTTTAAAAAATTGTGTATAGCCCTGCAAAACCCAATTTTCTCTATATAAAGTTAGGAGGCCTTCTTGTGGACTGAACAAATCATTTGTCTTAATCTCGACGGAAGTAACGGCGGGGATTGCGGCCTCGTAAAATCGATTTAAGCCCCCCCCCCCCCTCCCCCCCCAACACACCCACACCCCAGTGAAATTCGTTTCACTGGCCGTTCCAAGGCGGTTCTTCTTTCCGTTGTTGTCTCTGATGGGATATGCGGATTCCTGGTCATTGCTTTCACTGCTATTTTACGGGATGTTCATTCCAGGGAGTTGTTAACGAGATGATAGTCCATAACCATTCGATTTTGTCGATCTCTTGTAAAAGATTATAGAAATAGATGTCCAGGAAAAGCCACAATTAAAGAAAATACCTTACCAAAGGCACCAAGTGGAAGAGTATCTATCAATGAAGAGACTGTAAGAATCTTATAATGGTGTGAGGGGTGGACGGAAAAATCCGTCCCGAGGGTCACTGTCCGGCATCACGAGGCTTGCCGAGCGATGCCTGACAGTGATCCCGAGGGACGGGTTTTTCCATCCACCCCTCACACCCATATAGGATTCTTTTTCTTGCATACCTTCCAGTTCTAAGCGCGGATTTTTAATTCTGCAGTCACTTCGGTTACCGACGTCCGCCATATTGTGATGACACTACAGGAATGTTTAGTGACGTCACGTAACGTGCATGACGTCAACCTTAACTACGGCACATATGAGGTCGTATTCAACCAGTGCATTTATCAAACACGCGCTCATATTCGATTTTGGGTCGGAACACCAGGGTCAGAACATAAATTTCTATCCCAGGGTAAAATCACGGATTTCCTTGTCTGGTGTGCAAAAAAAAAAAATGAAATAAACGAACGAACCACAAACAGCATAGCAACAATATCTCTCTTACCTATAAGAGGTGATCACGGTGCAGCAGGCACAGATAATGAAAATTAAATACATAAGAATAGTAGTAAACAACCATAAGCACATACGGCATGAAAAACCCCGTCGGAAAATCCGACAAAGCTACATTTAATATAAGCAACATCCGAACGGTCAGTAGCGAGAACTTCTTGGGTGTTTAATACTATTGGAAACATAATAATAATAACTCAATTTATTAAACATTCCCAACAATCTCACTTTATTTATTATTTTTTTTTTTTTTTTTTTTTTTTTGGTTTCTTGGTGCATGAATAAGAAGTATCAGAAGCAACATAAGGAAAACAGACATACGTTTGAAAAAAGTAGTGGGCTACTCATTTCTAATCCTCAAAATTCCTAATCAGGATTGGTTTTATATAAGTTACTGTCATATTTCTTGGAGTGAAATAAGTCTGTATGTACTTTATTTAATACGTTCTATGAAATGTTTATTCCCTGGAAGCAAAGAATACACCACAAAACTGAAAAGTATGGAGTGTACATGTTTTCTGGGCCAGACAGTGACGCTCAAATATTATCAATATTCCACAATGAAATCAATGTTCCCAAGGAACAAGAAAATATAAACTACACTATGATGAAGGGTAGGGAGACTTGTTTGTATACATACAATCAAGAACATATATTTGGAACACTTTAAAACATGTATACAGCCATTCTGTGAAGAATTGCAGGACACTTTAAGGTTATCAATACATATATCACTTTCTTATGTCACAACAACACACATATCACATTATATATAGAAAATATCTAAAAATAAAAAGTTAGGCTACCATTGCCAATCGTAATTTAGAATCTGCTATAAAAATGTGTTAATTAAAAATATGGCGCGTAAAAAAACATTTAAAAAAAAATATCATCACTGATTAGATCATTGGTGAGCTGATTAGCAATGATCTAGAAAATTTACATAAAAGGTCAAAATAGATCCAAAATACTCCAGTAGCATACATAGAGGATCTTACATGACTGTTTATGTATTATTCAATTTATTAAACGAGTTGAGGAAAAGGGATAAAATGCGAGGCTTTGCCGAGCATTTTATCCCTTTTCCTCAACGAGTTTAATAAATTCAATAATGTATGAGCACGAATGCAAGATTCTTTTTATCATATGACATTTAAAAGGCATTTTATTCATGTTTGTTTACAAAAATGTCAATATTCCGCCGTTAGTAAAAGCGACGTCGTTAAGGACGTCGTACATGTAACGTTAAGGGACGTATCTAGCTAATTTGCATATTTAATCCACTAAAGGATTATCGAAAATAATACATGGCGTTATTACACTCTCAGACGCGACGTCATATGATAAACAGAAATATAAGACGACGCTAAAACAGATTTGGGCACAGGTACGTATCATATCTTACTTTGTGAAAATTAACATCAATTGATCTGTTTTATGCATGGTATTGAAAGTACAATCAATTAATCTTGTAGTTTCAAATAAGGTCTGTCTCAAATCGTCATATAAAAACAATCTGGAAGAGCATGAGTTTCGTCTTTAATAGTATCACAGAAAGGACATTTTCATTCTAAAACACTTAAGTCTTTGTAACGCCCAATTTCTATACGTATAGGAGCGACGGCTGAAAGCAGTCCGGTGTCATGGCGGCATGATTAGCTTACAATACATCTTTGTCATCGTCATATAAAAACAATCTGGAAGAGCATGAGTTTCGTCTTTAATAGTATCACAGAAAGGACATTTTCATTCTAAAACACTTAAGTCTTTGTAACGCCCAATTTCTATACGTATAGGAGCGACGGCTGAAAGCAGTCCGGTGTCATGGCGGCATGATTAGCTTACAATACATCTCTGTTTCAATGCTGTGTACGTTTCGTTTATATTAGGATGGCCGCTAAATATTCCGACATAGCTGTAAAAGCGAAGATGGATGGTGATAATGAAATAAGTGGAGAAGACGGTGATCTGATACCTTACCTCATAGCTAAAACTTCTCTGTCTAAATCAGAGGTCCATACTGTGATCAGCGAGTTCATCTTCGCCGGAGTGGACACGGTAGGTTAATACAGATTTACTCGTGTAATTGTACATAACATCATGATAACATGTCAATGTAAAGAATATGCAGTCGAACTTCGATGGCTCGAACCACTTTGGGACCATAAAAATTTGTTGGAGACAGCGGTAGTTCGAGCCACAGAGAGATACTATTATTGCCATACCAGAAGGTATAATGGAGATAATTGTGGATATCTTTTCGGTGTTCTGCATTATAAATGTATGTTGTGTGTACACACAGCATACATTTGCAAGATAAATGAAGAAAATCTTCCTAAATTACCCCTATTTCGTATTTGGAGAAACTCCCTGCGGACTTAAGAACGGGTTCGACTCATCCATGGTAAATGAGCCATCGGAGATCGAGCCATCGAAGTTTTACTGTACTTATATATATATATTAACATGGGGTTTACAGTGGTATATATTATTTCCTTATTTGTTATCAATGACATAGATTGTGGGTTCTCGTTAGAACCGCCTCATTGAGGCGGTTCAAACGAGCACCACAATCTACGTTTGAACTAATTATTTGAAAAATTCAAAACATTTTCATCTGCAAACTGCTAGTTCTTAAGATCTGAAAGACGCCATTTTAACACATGGCTGTGCATTGTAATGAGAAATAGGGAGAAAAGATAACTCGGAAAAGCCACGAAACAGACAATAGCCAACTCAAGGAGCCGAAAGAAAAGAAAGTGTGTGTGTGTGTGTGTGTGTGTGTGTGTGTGTGTGTGTGTGTGTGTGTGTGTGTGTGTGTGTGTGTGTGTGTGTGTTCGGGTTAAACGTCGCTTTCAACAATTTTCAGTCATATCACGACAGTGTCTGGTTGCGAAAGGGAGCTCAATGCTGCCTCACTGAAGTACCATGCCCCAGACACATTACATGATACCACACCCAGTCACATTATCCTGACACTGGGTCGACCAGTCCTAGCTCTACCCCGTAAATCTGAGTGCCAAACGAGGAGCAGCTAGTACCATTCTTAACGACTTTGGTATGCCGCGGCCCGGGATCGAACCCGTGACCTCCGGATCCCCGGAGCGGACACTCTACCAACTGAACTATCGGGGCCGGTAAAGAGTTAGCGACTAGATAACACAAACACAAAACATGACGTTCACAAACACTTAAATACAATCAACATTTAGGAGGCTGCAAAGTACCCAAATTCTATGTTTTAAAGCAAATACCGAGAAAAATATATACGTCTGTAAAACCCTACATTTCTCTACCTTCAATACACGGACTTGTTAACATGATCTAACGAATTTTACTTTTTAAAATACAAAACTTTTGTGTTTTAAAACATCTTTTCTACAAAGAGACAAATATTCTACCTTACTTCTCCAGTGAAAAACGCGTTATGGAACATTTTAAAACATCCCTGATCCGCAGTTAACGTTTATACTTGCAGAATAGGTTAACCCGAAGACTTTCACTGAACTTTTGCATAATCTTTTTATGAGATGTTTGCTGAAAATTATTTCAGATATGTCTGAGTCAATTTACCCTAGCAGACGGCATTTTCAAAGTTAAAAAGAAAATATCGCCTTCCCATAAGCTGTGACTCCGAATTTACTCTGAAAAGTGTTACATTCTGCTGTTAAATTTTCTCTGGTGCTTAATTTTTTAAAGTAGCACTAATCTAGCTGTTAAAACATTTCACAGACTAGTCATTACCTGGCGTTTGCTTTGTACTCGCTTGCTAAACACCCCGAGAAACAAGCCCTCCTGGCAGCAGAAATCGACGGAGCATTCAATAAGGGCGACGATGTTACTTCATCGAAACTGGGACATATGCCATACCTTAGAGCTGTGTTGAAGGAGACACTGAGGTAAAAAAAAGTATCTTTCTACTTATCACTCAGACTGGCACGATTAATCGGAAAATCGATTATTCAATCGATAAATTCCACAAAAATGATTATCATTACTGATTTGCTTGTAATTATTGCTCGATTATTTCTTAAGAACAATTTTCTACCCAAAGTTGTGCCTAAAATTGCTGTACGAGTGGCAAACAGTGCAGACCCAGATGAGACGTTCTGCGGCGTCTCATCTGGGTCTATACTGTTTGCTCAGGTCTGTCTGTTCAAATACACATGGCAAAGTACAGCATATGGTAGGAGTCATGCTTAGACAGAAAGCCAGACAGGTAAAATTATGACAAAATCTTCATTGATTACTAATCTTTTATCGATCGCAATGACAGGAATGATAATCGATTATTTTTTCAGCTCCGATTAGCCAGCCCTACTTATAACATTCCCATTCATTACGATTGCAAACCAGTGCGACATAGTGCATTTTTCACATCTCGAAAATAGCTACTTTTCTGATGAACATCATTGATATTCTTCTTATTTATACCGCAAACATAGGTTGTGGGTGCTCGTTAGAACCGCCTTGTTGAGGCGGTTCTAACGAGTACCAACAACCTATGTCTTGGAGTAGAAAAAAGACAGATAATGTATACCCCGGTAAACCCTAGTTTCCTGAATATAAAGTGGGGTTTAGGTGTTGTTCATTTCTTAGACATGTTCACGTGATGATACGATATGGGTTGAAATTTGAATTTGTTCCGTGAGTGTTTGAATCTTGGTCTTTCTTGATTAAAACCAGTGCTTCAGCTGAAGTGCACGAACCGCCGGATGCTTTTAGCTTTATGAGTGTTACCATATATGGGTATGGCGGCCATTTTGGTCTTGTGACCTGGACCTAAAACGGTTCCCCCAATAAATGCGCCTTATCGTAAAGAGCAAAAATATATCTTATACTTTAGTACTGTATTCTGAATCGTTTGCAGGATAAAATGCATTCTTACCTTTCCAATACAAAAGCATATGTGTCAAAGTTTGACCTAGGCACAAAGAATGTCAACGTCAACCCAGGGTCGACATTTTAACACTTTATGATGGGCCTACATCCCAGGTGCTATTTATCAAGTTTCGTGGAAATCTGCCCAGTGGTTCTGGAGAAGACTATTTTTGAAGGGTTTTTACCATATATGGTTTGGCGGCCATTTTGGTCATGTGACCTGGACCCCATGAGCAAATTTTGGTTTTACCAATCCCATAGAGGCTCCATATGAAATTTGACTTCAATCAGCCCAACGGTTTCCGAGAAGAAGCAGTTCGAAAATTTTCACATTATTTGCCTCGGCGAGGCTATACTAAATGGAATGTAATATTTTGCAAGTTCATTGATTAGATCTCATTGATATCTATCAGTATGCCAAAAACTATTTAAATATTCCAATCGGTTAAGTCACTATCACCAATTTTCACAAACGGGTTACAGACGGACAGACAGACTGACAGAATGACACGGTGATTTTAGGGCACTCTTAGAAAATCAACCGACTTCAGTCGGTCGCTTTTTCTGCGGGTCGTGCAATGTCGTAATATTAAGCAGATATACCAGCACGATAACAAGTCCGTGAAACGAAGACCCCGCTAAACCCCACTTTATATAGAGAAAAGTGGGGTTTACGGGGGTATACATTATCTGCCTTATTTTTGCTCAAAAACATAGATTGTGAGTGCTCGTTAGAACCGCCTCATTGAGGCGGTTCTAACGAGCACCCACAATCTATGTCGAAAGCAGAAATAATAAAGATGTTATCATTCTTACCTAATATTTATCATTTTCTGACACCATGTTGGACGCCATTATTTCTTACGGACATGTTTTCCTAATGCACTGAAACTTCGATACCTCGAACACTGATAGCTCGTTTATCATGGCTTTCGAAGGTAGCTAGGAAAAAATAAACAACAATAATTAACTTTTAATTAATATGCTAGAGAAAAAGTGTCATTTGACAAAGTTTTTTCACATCCGTTGTTTGGAGCAAATACTTTCTACAAAAATCATTGTTAAAGGTTTTGCCATTTACAACAACGCAATCGGCAAGTTAGCAATCGGTCTTCTCCCAGACGTACTTTTGATGTTGTTTGAGACGAATATCAAATACGTGCCGAAAGCTTTGTTGCACCGTTTTGAACTTTCCATCACGTGCTTCTGAACCGGTATTTTAGATGATTGACACACGTCTTTGGACGTTTTAAGCGTGGGCGGGATAATAGCGCTGTCAGTTAATGTTACAATCGATTTTAATACTGCTCAAAAGAAGATTGTGGATACTCGTTAAAACCTCGAAGCGGTTCTAACCAGCAGTACCCACAATCTATAGTCTGCTCAAAACAGAGATTGTGGATACTCGTTAAAACCTCTAGGTGGCGACATGGCACTAATGACTTTTGTTTGTATTACAGGTACAGGTGGGACCCCGGGAGACAAGAAACTGGACACAACTACACTGATCCGAGCGCACACATGGGGTCCCAAAGCACTAATCCGACTTTTCTATTTCAGGAACGAGAGGAGGCTCGACGGAGAACGTCAGGACAACATCCTGAGGGCACCTGGGAGAAAGCCCGTAGTGGGCTCCCCCTAGGTACCAACAGAATGAAGTCCCCGGAAGTATGCAAAGCGAAGGCATAAATACTGCCAGAACAGAGCATACACACGGGGACAGGTCACGCGCTAAATATCTTTATAGGCGGGGCAACGGCAATATCCACCATTTGCTAGGTATTTGGAAATAGGAAGTCCCTTAAAAATGCCTTTTGGAAGACCATTCAAAAATCAAAATTAGCGGAATTGCAAAACGGCTGATTAGCCTCATCACTGCCTTTCCCAAACAAACACATACCTCCAAACACATCACGAAGACACACCTGTCCAATTTTGAACCCCACTTGCATAGGCAGGTCTCCGTGATGAGAGCACGGGTACTAGGACTTTTTGCAATAGCCGGAATTGGCTGGTCTGTTAGTCACCCATCCTGGCTCACTTTAGATGCCTGTTCAAAATTCAAAAATTTCATGCGTTATCACCCTTTAACAAGCATCGTGACCGAAGGCGTTTTCTTTGCCATGTCAGGGGTGGAGGCAGGGAATAATGGAAGCCAGAACTGATAATGTATGTTAGCTTTTTTCCTCGGCCAGACATTCGAAAACAGGGCTGTGCTCTGACACATTTGGCAGTCGAAATTGGCAACACGTCATCACATACTAGAGCCCGTCTTTGGTCTGATTCCTGCACTCAAAATTCTAAAATCGCTACAGAACTGTGTTTCTTAGGACAAACGCTGTTCCTTGGGTGCGATTTGTGCCTTCCTCCGATTAAGAGTTCAGTATATTCCCATTGGTCAGCTGACACCTGTCGAATTGACAAGTGCCAGCACATTGGAGGCCCTGGGAAGAGCAGTTCATAAACTAATCCCATTTAGCGAGATGGGGGTAGCCCCTATGTGCTTTTAGCGCCCGGTTACCTTACAAAATCTATCAAGTCAAGTCATGGCTTGAGATGTCATTTCATATCAATGTTGGGTAAAAGTCCCACAAAATTGGAAGCAACGTCTCCAAAATGACCTATAGTGTTGACGGGGACGTTAAACCTCAAATCAAACAAAACACACAAAACCTCGAGGCGGTTCTGACCAGCAGTACCCACAAGCGAATATATATTCATCTCAAAACAGATTGTGGATACTCGTTTAAACCTCGAGGCTGTAGCAGAAACAAGAAAGAACAATGGATGAACCCCTGTATATACATGTATTAAAGTGGTCGAGCCGGCACTCGACATTGAATCAAGCGTGGTAGCTCAATGGTATAGTGCACCTGCCTGTGATGCTAGAGGCCCCCGGTTTGATTCCCGGCAGCGGTAATAAAACTGCGGTGTCCGAACATGCTCCGGGTGAATGCCACAAAGTGCACCGTCCTCCGCATCGGGACGTTAACTGGGAGGCCCATCCTGTGCAGTTTAAAGATTTCTTCGTTATTACATGATTACTGTGTATGTTTTCATCCTGCAGACCTGGATCGGCAATGACCGATCACACTAGAATTGAAAACGCTCCAATGTTGATTCGACCGATATAGATAGAAATAGTAGAAAGAATGAATTGGAGAGGAGCAAATTCTTTCCTTTAAGAAAAGAAAATAAATAAATAAAAAAATCAGAAAATAAATAAATAAAAAAAATATTTGTCACTTAATTGCTCGACTCGACGGTTACTGATTTTTGCGTGCCCCCCAGGAGACCTGTTGGGTCCACACTTTTAAATCTTGAAATCTTCCTGCACAACTTCATTTTCATATCTGTCTAGTGGTTACTGAGAACTTATCGGGACAAAAATTGGGCGGAAAAAAGAGAAGAAACCCAGAAAAACTAATGTCTCGTTTTGGAGACTTAACCCTTATCCTGCTGAATAAATTAATTTAGCCACACCCATTGTTGGCTACCAAAGCATCATGCAGCCCATGTATTTCTTCAAGCCCAGATGGGCGGGGGCCGCAACACTGTATAGGTCATTTTGGAGACGTCACTTCCAATTTCGTGGGACTTTTACCAGACATTGAGATGAAATGACTTCTCAAGCCCTGTCGCCCAATGAAACCTATAGGGTTTATATACATGGACGGTCTGACTCGCAACACATTTCCTAGGCAGGCTCAGAACCTCTAAGCTGTGTTCGTGTTCGGTCAGCTCTGCGTGGAAACACCATGCAGCCCAGTCTATTTTTGCAAGCCATGATGGGCGGGGCTATTCACAGAAACAGTAGGAAGTTCCAACTTTGAGCGGTAGGGGTCAAAATTAAAAAGGTGTGTTTGTATGGTTCGTATCAACTACGAGACTATGAAGATGTAATCACAGTGTTGGGAACAGAACTTTATTGAGCATCAATGATGGGAAATGCCGGATCCGGCGTATTTTTTACGCCAGTTTTGTTTGTTTGATTTGAAGTTTAACGTCCCCGTCAACACTGTAAAGGTCATTTTGGAGACGTTGCTCCCAATTTTGTGGGACTTTTACCCGACATTGAGATGAAATGACATCTCAAGCCCTGTCGCCCAATGAAACCAATAGGGTTTATTAGCATGGACGGTCCGCCTCGCACCGCGGTTCCTGGACAGACTTAGATCCTCAAAGCCGTTTACCAGTACTAGTGTGCGGGCCGGATTCAGCTCTGCGTGGAAGCATCGTGCAGCCCATATATTTCTTCAAGCCCCTATGGGCATTTTTTTACGCCAGATTTTGCGTAAAGTTTCCAGTCGTGGCCAGTATTTTTTCTCCTGTCGCGTTCGTCTTTGTAAATGACAGCGAGTGCTCAATTGATCAAAGGATTTAACAGTCTCAGGTCTGTAGGCTGGTGGGTATTGCCTATCGCGACTGCGGAAAAAAATGACAGGTCCATCTTGCGACACTCAGGTGTGCTGTGACAAATCAAGCATGTGGCTGATTAACACTTATTGAATGTTTTGCTTCCAGGATTTTTGTACACACACTTGGATTATCGGTAATTTGATTGTTGAGAAAATGTCGGGGTATAATTAAAGAAAGCGCTCATTACCTATATTTTTATTTAAAAAAAAAAAATACAGAATCGTCGATATTGCGATTCCCTATCTAACACTATTATCCATACCATCAACAAATAACAAAATGCGTTAAACTGGCAAATAAATCAATTTTTGGCTATTAAACTTTAAAAATAGAATAACCAAACTAATCATAACTGAACTTTATTTTATCAGATGCATTAGTTTGAATTTTAAAAATTGATTCGAAAATAAACATTTTTTATGTGGAAGTTCGCCATTGCGACTGGCCGGAGAAATGACCCGAATTACATATGGTTCAAGCCCCAAAGTCTTTCGGATCCTTACGCGACACATGTTCATGGTGCTGCCTGACACAACAGCCTATAATACTGGCGCTTCAGATGTCTGTAAACTTTAGCCATAAACTCCCAAAGCCTGCCCTGGCGAGTCGGACATGCAACGCTTCAGATGTCTGTTAACTTTAGCCATAAACTCCCAAAGCCTGCCCTGGCGAGTCGGACCATCCGAGCATATAAACCATATCGGTTTAACTGGGCGGCAGGGATTGAAATGTCATTTTATCTAAACGTCGGGTAAAAATTTCACACAAAACTGGAAGTAATGTCTCCAAAATGACCTAAATAATGTTAATGGGGATGTTTAACCTCAAATCATGTAAACAAACAATCTAACAGAAAAGCAGAACTATTGGTCAATTAAAGTCCGTTATTGGTCACATGAAATCTGATGGGAATGACTTGGCAGATTTTCCACATTTTTCAAAAGGGGGCAACTTTCGGAACTTCCTGTTTGCTTTTCTACGAAAAAGGGGTCTACTCTTAAAGGAAAGAATTTGCTCCTTAGAAGCAAATTCTTTCGTTTAGAGTTGACCCTCATTGACATGGGAGACTAAAATACGCTTGAAAGAGTTGCCTCCCCTGAAGGTGTATGCATTCCACTGAAAGTCTGAAAAAATATATTTTTTACTTAATTGCTCGACGATTAGTAATATATTTGGGCGGATTTTTGCGTGTTATTTCGTGATTTTAGGGGCCCACCCTTTTAAATTTTGAAACCTTCCTCACAACTGGACAAAAAATGGGCGGGAAAAAGAAACCCAGAAAAACCAATAAGTCTTAACCCTTATCCTGCTGAATATATATATTTAGCCTCAGCAATTGCCGACTGTCAAACATGAAAATTTCTTAACATTATTCACAAGCTGCATGGCAAACAGTTTAGGACCTCATCTCTGTTTGCAAAAGTAGGAGTTGTTATGGGTTAAATATACACTAAAGCCACTTTATAACTGAGCCTCCTGTTGTGCCCATTTCTGTTTGTTTGTTTGATTTGAGGTTTAACGTCACCTTCAACACTGTATAGGTCATTTTGGAGACGTTGCTTCCAATTGTGTGGGACTTTTACCCGTCATTGAGATGAAATGACATCTCAAGCCCTGTCACCCAATGAAACCAATAGGGTTTATAAGTATGGGCGGGCTGCCTCGCATCGCTTTGTATGGGCAGGCTTAGATCCTCTAAGCGCTTTACCAGTACTCGTGTAGTCTGCGTGGTAGCCTCGTGCAGCCCATCTTTATCTTCAAGCCCCGATGGGCGGGGGCCGACCATTTCTGTATGCATTGGAATTGCACAGGGAGGGTAAATTACAAGGATTCGTGTCAAAAATACATTGTGTATAAAGAAGTTGTTTTGTGAAAGCAAAATGTAGGACAAAGGGTTAATTCTTTCATGGAGGTTTGAAATATTAGGCAATAGTAATTATATATCAGTTCTCAACAAGCTGTTGTATGATAAGCACTAAATCAAGGCGAGATGCAAAGGACTAAACTCAACCATTATAGATAAAGGTATGCACATGTATGTAATCAGTCCGGACAGTCGTCGGCAGTCGCGAGCGGACGACAAAGGCGACCAGCGGAAAGGGGAAGCGTTCCCGACTGCCACCGAGTGTAGGCTGGGATTTTTTTTTTTTTTTTTTTTTTTTTGGTTTTACGGCCCTTTCAAGATTATTTCACTCATATCGAGCCGATCGTTAATAAAAGGTGGGCGAAAACCGGAGTACCCGGAGAAAAATCACCTGACCTTCCGTTGCAGAACATGGCGTCTTACATGTGACCCGAGCGAGGCTCGAACCACAGCGGTGAGAGACCAAATGATCCAGAGTCAGCGCTCTTAACCACTAGGCCACGGAGGCCCGTGTAGGCTGGGAAAATAGTCCCGGACTGAGATCCAAACTTTCGTTCAAGCCCTAAATTCCACTTTCTTTGTAAACAGTGTAGACCCCGATCAGACGGTGCGTTCTGTGGCACCTGATCTGAGTCTCCATTGCTTGCCAAGCCTCTCACAGCGAACATTCTCTACTGAAATCATATACGCTAATTGGTGATTGATTTTTTACATGACCCGTGGCGTCATGCAGTAGATTTTTGACAATCGCTTAGCTCCGCCCTCTCCTGTGGGTTAACCGGTATTGGATGGTGATGTTAAGTATTGATTACGGTCAGTTTGACATTCTTGTCTCTTGATACACCTATTCTGGTGTAGCGTGTCAGTGTTTTTTGACGTATCTGCTCTTTAATGAACCGACGGGACATGACGTATTGCTAACTTGCTGGGTGCGCGGTTGTAAGGGGAATGGGAACACCTTCAGGAGAGGTAACTCCTCCAAAGGTATTTTGTCTCCCATGTCAATAGGGGTCCACTCTTAAAGGAAGGAATTTGCTCCTGAGGAGCAAATTCTTTCCTTTAAGAGTAGACCCCTTTTTCAGTGGGAACGAGTTTGTAGAAAAGCGAACAGGAAGTACCGAAAGTTGTCTCCCTTTGAAAAATGGCCGAAAAATATGCCAGGTGTTTCCATTCCCCTTAATTTGCACATACTTTTGACTTGTATACTACTTATATACTGTCTGGTTTACTTGTTTTAGGTATATGCCAGTAGCCCCTGGAAACTGTCGGACAACAACTAAGGACCTAGTATGTAGCGGATATAAATTACCAAAAGGGGTAGAGTATATTATATTATCATATGACGTCGTTGATAAGCAGTGGATAACGTCGTGTAATAAAAAATCGTATGACCACACGTGTAATAACACTTTAGCGGGATTAAGTAACGTCATGGCGACGTCCATGTCAACCATGCATTTTTTGTTTCAGAAATTGTCAAATTTGAAGGCGATTAAATCCAGTTTAAAGTGGTCATATGATAAACAGAATCTTACACGAGTGGTCATTTCATATGAAATTTATGAAACTCGCCGAGGGCTCGTTTCATTAATTTCATATGAAATGACCACTCGTGTAAGATCCTCTATGTAAATAACAGTATTAAAAATCTTTGTTAGCTCGAATATCTCTGAAATCACAAGAAATAGTTGAGATGTGGACAACTCGAACTACTCAGGGTTAATCATACCGCAAAGTCATGGGATACAATGGGGTGTTTTTTCGATTTTCTATAAAATAAAGGAACGACGCAAGTGGTCCTACTCTTTAGAATCGACTCATTCAAATGAGTACACAATCCTTTCATAGAAAGAATCCGAAGAATGAGAAAAAACACACATGATCCTCTTTAACCCTTATCTTGTTGAATAAACTAATTTAGCCAAACTTATTGCTGACCAGCAACATATCAAATGAGGAAATAATCTCTATTCGTTCAGTTCAAAACAAAATGACAAACAGTATAGATCCTGATCAGATTACGTAATAATGAGTTTGATATGCACTGTTTGCAAAGGTAGGGTTGTCGTGTTTCGCAGGATAATGGTTAACCCTTATCCTGCTGTTCACGACAACCCGTATCTTTGCAAACAGTGTAGATCCAGATCAGATGGCTTCTGAAGAAGCCATCTGATCAGGATCTACACTGTTTGACATTCAGTTTATGAATTTGTAGGAATTAATTACATCAAGTAATCTGATTGGTTTAAAGTCAGAAATGGGTGTGGCTAAACTGAATATTCAGCAGGATAAGGGTTAAGTGTCATGAAGGCATACAAAATACACTTCGAGCACCAACAAGAATCAAAGTACTGACAGCATAAGCGGGTTGATTGTGTCGTGAGCGTAGGCTTGAAAATGGTTTTGAAAAAGGGGCTGTTTCAGTTTACCCTGATATCCATGTACTTGAATGAAACGTGTGAACCCTTATTAGAAGACGCGTTCTTAGACAAAACTTCTTTCCTTTTGAGCTTAAGGAGAGTGGGTTCACCTTCAGGGGAGGCAACTCCAGCAAAAGTGTTTTTGTCTCCCATGTCAATAGGGGTCAACTCTTAAAGAAAAGAATTGCTCCTGAGGAGCAAATTGTCTCCTTTAAGAGTACACCGCTTTTTCAGTGGGACAGGTCTTATAGAAAAGCTAACAGGAAGTTTCGAAAATTGTTTCCCTTTGAAAAATTGGCGGAAAAGTGTGCTAAGTGTTCCCATTCCCCTTGAGCCTTATCAATATTTTGCAGATAACCCTCTTTGCAACACCCCATTGTCATGGTCACAAGAATAGCGAGGCTATAGGTAACCATTACCGTTACCTGGAGTTGTGTAGTTTGTGTAGTTTAGCTTTATTGGGCAGTTTGTCATGTGGACATTTCAAGTATAAATCAAAGAGGCGTTCAACAACGCGCCTCAGATTCATTAGTTACTTTTATTGCAAAAGAAGATGAACTACAGTCAAATTCCGCTTTTAAGACTACCTAAAGTTGGACTAAAGCTGCCTTTAAAAGCTTGTTGAAAAGGTTTCCATTAAGCTTTATTTGCGTTGTCTACACCCACCGAGCAGGCACATGACGTAAGTGTGACGTCACATCAACGTCGTTACAACGTCATGAAGTTTGTGCGACGTCACATCGACGTCGTTGCAACGTCATGACGTTGCACCGACGTTGATATGACGTTGCACTGGCGACGTGTGGTCTTCTACTAAGAGACCACCTTTTGGAATATTAAAAAGTGGTCTCAAAGAACATACCCAAAAGTTGTCTTAACCCTTCTCTTGCTGAATATTCAGATTAGCCACACCCATTTCTGTCGTTGAACCAATCAGATTACTTGATGTAATTTATTCCTACAAATTCATAAATCGAATGTCAAACAGTGAAGATTCTGATCTGGATCTACACTGTTTCCAAAGATAGGGGTTGTCGTGAACAGAATGATAAGAGTTAATATAGGAATTTTACTGTATTATAAAGTCCTTTTACCTGGACTCGAAAGTACTGATTTATCTTTTATTATTTCAGACCTTCGTGGGAATGCATAATGACCATATACAAAGACAAGACAAATATTTTATGCAAGCTAGCCAGTTTGTTCCCGAGCGCTGGCTCAGAGGCGAGGAACAAGAACAGTGCCATCCTTTTGCCTCAATACCATTTGGGTTTGGCTCCAGATCATGTATTGGTAAACGATTCGCAGAACAAGAGGTGTCCCTTGCATTAATCAAGGTAAAGTACAGTCCAGTATCAAAGGTCCGAACATTTGTTTAAGCCAGTGGGTTGTTCGAGTTCATGAGGGCGAATGATAAGTCGATGAGTTACACAATAGACTGATTTTCATAGAAAATTGAAAAGATATCCCTAAGGGATATCTTTTCAATTTTCTATGAAAATTAGAAGTAAAGGCAATGATCAGGAATCGATCAATTACCTCACAGCTCCCATCCAAGACATACAGGGAAAGAAACACAAGCATAAACCAACTTCACAATAATAAAAATATCACAAACCAAAAGCCAAATGGAAAGTTACTTTAAAACAAAATGACCTAACGGCTATCCAAACTAAAAAGATGTAGGAGCTTTTTTCGTGACGTACTTCCGGTTCTAAAAATAGAACAAGAAAAGCCCTGGGCCCAGGATTACAATGCGTACTTAAATTTTAAATTTGTCAATACTCGAAGACACAAAAATTCATGATATGACGTAATTACATCCGGTGTTAGCATAAATTTTGACCATTGAAATTTGACCCCAAAAATTTGGTAAATTTTACACTATTTTCGCGCTAAATAATTTGTAGTACTTTTTGAAACAATTTCTTTTTCGTCAGTATGAAGGGCGTTTATTTTTGCACGTGCATGTGAAACTTGATGACTGTTCCAATCCGGGCATGAACAAGGGACTCCGATACCTATGGACCATTTTACCACTTTTTCCTGTTGTGTCACTGATCGTGATAAAAATTTATATTAAAACCAACATAAACAAAATTATTTTACTTGCTGGTCATAGATGCATCATCACAGGGACCGAAATATATATTTTTGAAAAGTTACTGATGGCCATTTCCTTCCGATTTATATTTAGTGAGGGGAATATACATCACCAAGCCTATTGTCAGCGGGTGAACTGTCAAGCGATTCTCTAAACTGGTGACTTGCTGAAGGCTCCCCAAGTAACATCGGCATTATTATATTTTAAACACGTAAATGTTACTCGCCACTTGAAATCTTACTGGGTACCTTATTTTCTGTTAAGTCGCACGACTAAAAATAAATTGTACCCGATGTTTAATGTAACGTAAAGCCATCCCTTAAACATTCTTCTATCTTCCCTTTACCCAAAAGTGTGGTATAACCTGTAAATGTGCATCTTAAGATGTCACCTGCACTTACTTTCTACCATTTTGTTGGGCAACCTGCCTACGATAGCCTTGTCCCTCTATTCACCATTAGCTCTTAATCATCCCGTGTCTCTTGTCACACAACGATTAATCTGTTCTTCATCCACTTTATTACTACTTCCTTTTTCTGACATTTGTCCCATATATTGATTGTTTTGGGTTTAAAGGCACGTCACCCCTTGTTGGTTTTTTGTCCTCTCTCCAGAGAAAGGGATAAAAAGCGACAGAAGAGATAGTTGAGCAGATGAAAGTAAGGGGCAGAGGAGAAATTGGAAAATTGGAAAGCAGAAACAGAAGAAATAACTGTTCCCCCCTCTACCCTTAACTGCTGGAAGAACAGCAGGTCTTGTCCAGCTGTAAGCCACTATCAGCTGGACGCCCTATTGACGCAAGATACACGTCACCTTTGCCTCAGCCAACCGTCCCAATTGCCCCATATAGATTGGCCAAAAAGGCCTTCTATGACAAGCCATCAGGAGTTATCACGTTTGAAAAACAGAGTGTATGCAATGATCAGGAATATATACAAAATATCTCGCACCTCCCATTCAAAACACCAAAATGAAAACGTCATGGATGGATAGCCAGAATGACAGTTATCTCTCCACATGACCGAACGGCTATCCAAAATAAAAAAGGCATTAGCAATACATACATCTTAAGGACTAACTATGAAAATAATAAAACACAAAAAGGTTCGACGACGTGGCCAGTAAAAAGTTTTACGGGGGCCAAGGTGGGGTTGGACACTTTTATCGATTTTAGAGGGTCACAATACTCGCCCTTGATTGTCGTGGTTGAAAACGATAAATTGTTCACTCTACATGATGGAGTTCTAGCTGATCAGTGCAACATCTCCGAGAACAGAAATTCAAACGACTAAAGAGATGAAACAACGACAGCATGAAAAAGCTAGAATTCTTCAGCAAAGGAAACCAAACAGTTAGGCTCGAGTTAACCCTACCAGAGACAGAGCATCAGACACCTACCTTCAGGCGTTCTGGCGGAAATGCGTTCGTACATATGAAAGGAACTAGGCGGGCGGGTTAATTTACATGAGGTTGAAACCTAATATGTCAGATATATTGAACAGTGAACAGGGACGATGTTTGGCATAATAAATGCTACGATTTCTACGTAAATCAATCTTCTGCTCTTCACCTTTGTCAAGAAGGGTGGGAACATAGGGTTCAACACCGACCCTCGACTGAACTTTTCTGCAACTTCATGTAACTTGGTGACCTCAAATTGCGCATGTTTGCCGAAAGGTCAACCAAAACCAAAGTCATTCAATCAGCAAATAAGCTGCAGCTGGAGAATTAGATGCCGATATTTAAATTTAGTAAAGTATCTTTTTTGCAGCAAATTAATGTTTAAAACCAAAACAATAAACCTCTAAAACATTTAAGTAAAATCGTTCCACCAAATACTGTATAATGTTTCTTTTTTGTTCGCAGTAAAATTTCGCACACCTTCAGTCAAAGGGAGGCTTGATTGTTCAGAGGCGTAAACTAATCAAAGCACGACTTTCCTTCAATTATGAAATACTGAACAAAAATCTGCCAACCCTTTGAAAAACAAAACTGAAATAGGGCCGCGCTGTTATCTTCACTGAACATTGTTGTCTTTCAGAGGTATTGCTGTCATGGCAACTTCATTCCAAACTACCACTGGTCACCAATTAATTGTTTATGAAGCTAAGCAACAAAAGATAACCAAACAAGCGCAATCAGTAAAGCAGAAAACTGTGGCTGCTGTAGCATGACAACGCCAGTTAGATATGGTTTACGCTTGCCATCAAGTTTACGCGACTTTTCCCTGAACACAAAATTGTAAACAAGCGACCGATGGGAAACTACGCCCACCAGAGCTCAAGTGGGCATAACCCCCCGCCCGCCCCACCACATACCCGTGCGTGGTGGCCATTTATTTTAACAGACCATAATGGTTTAGTAGAGACCAATCCACCATTAATGCCAAATTATTTTGAAATCAACCATTGTTTTCTTTTGTTGCCGTCGCATACATTATAGTCAGCTTTGAATCATCTTAGGGCTGGAGTCCAAAATGCTGCATACCAATGTCTTGTATTTCTTTAGATGCAGAATTTAAAATCACTTTTGGCCGTTTATTGGTGTGACGATCACACAGATCCCTCTAACAAACTTGGATTTCTCGACCACGCTGATGCAGTATATGTAATTTGGTATCAGTTAGCCCAGTAGTTTTAGAAAAATTAAAAACTATTTAATCTTATGGCCCTAGGATCATTAAGCTGATTGCAAATATCAACTATGATGTCATAAGCTGCAACAGAACCAGAAAACCCTGTCTTTTCCATACAAAATCCTAAGTGACCGAATGTAACCTTGATGTAAGAAAGGTCAAGGTCAACGAAATGTCATCATTTGAACGAATTAGATAGGGCCCAGGTCCCATATATTGTATACCAAGTTTCAAGGTCATCGGTCGCTCGGTTCCTGAGAAGGCGAGTTTCAAATGTTTTTACCATATATGGGCATGGCGGACATTTTGGTCATGTGATCCAGATTTTCAGAATATATGTTTGTTCTACCACCCCATGGCGGCTTCACATATAATTTGGTTCCAGTTGGCCTTGTAGTGTCAGAGGAGATGTCGTTTGGAATTGCTTGGATGCTTAAATGAGAAAAGAGGGTAGGAACATTTATCTCCCCTTTTTATGTCTTTTTCCCCACTTTTTTGATTTTCTAACTCCATTTTCAAGATACTTAGAGACCCCTAAATAAATTCGTATCATAGTTAAGTGTGAGAAAGTAAGGTGCATTAATGTCCTTAAATACGCGTGCTACGAATTTCAAATCCCCGACTATAGGTACCTAAACTTTTAAGATTTGACCTTGACACATGAATGTATATATCAATAACGGCAAAGCTTAGGGCTTTTATTTGTTCGATACACCAGTGATGCTCGGTAGCTCAAACGGTAGAGTGTTTTCTTGATATGCGAGAGGTCCTGGGTTCGAGTCCCGGTCGGGCCATTTTTTCCTCCCTGGGGGACAAGTGTACTAGCCATATAGGTACTGGGATGTATTTCTCCCTTGATGTGTCAAAGTGTGCGACGAACAGAGCTGTGTAAATACTTCCTTTTACATAATACTGTTTATCATATGACGTTATTGATAAGCAGTGGATAATGTCGTGTAATAAAATTCGTATGACCACACGTGTAATAACACTTTGGTGGGATTACGTAACGTCATGACGACGTCCATGTCAACCCTGCATTTTCTGTGAAGAAAAGTGTCAAATTTGATGGCGATAAAATCTAATTTCAAGTGGCCATATGATAAACAGAATCTTACACTCGTGGTCACTTCATATTAATTTTATGAAACTCGCCAAAGGCTCGTTTCATAAATTTCATATGAAATGACCACTCGTATAAGACCCTCTATATAATACTGGTGACAGGGCAATAATTAATTGTTTGGTGCGGGAAGGTTATTATACGTGAGAGGGGATCCTAAATGACTTGGTTGTTTTTGTCAGGGTAGGTGTGTGTATGTGTGTGTGCGCGGGCGGGGGGGGGGGGGGGGGGGGGGTCGGCGCATACCACTTTTGTCTGTTAGTTAAAAACTGATCCTGTGGCACATCGGGTCCATGTTCCTACGCTTATGCCCTGCTAGTTTTACGCATACACTGTTCACAACGTTCATATACCGTCCTTATATTCATTGTCATGAAATAGTTTGACGCCACGTGCATTTATGAAATGACATGTTTTTCTGCTGTTCATGAAAGTATAAACGAACAGGGTCGCCTGCAAAGTAAATGAACTCTGAAGGGGTTCATATAAACTTTGCTAGCGACCCGCTGTCGTTCATACCTTCATGAACATCCGAAAAAATATTTCTTATATTTACATTCTTTTTTCCTCATCACTCGGCGAAAAAAAATTTTATAAGGCAAACTGTTAAAGCTGAAAAACATTTACACGCTGCTTTTTCTACAAAGAGCGGAACAGCATTGTCGTCGTCAACGCCCATTGAGACCATAAAGAACCATGGTTTAGGGTGTAGACTTGCGACACTTTACGTCATTGAAAATCATGTGATTCGATGCGTTCATGGAAGTATGAACAGGCGTATAGGTTTGCAATAGGTTTTACACTTGAAATGTAAATATTAACTATTTTCGCGGGAACAACTGTAACGTATGTCAACGATGTAAATTTGTTGGGCAAATGGTCATGGTAAAGGCAATAAAATCCTATTTAAAATCCAATTCGAAGGCCCGTTTCGTAACTTTCATATGAAAGGACCCTTTGTGTTAGATTCTCGATATCAAAATTAATGAAATACAAAGACATTTTTTGCTTGATTGATTGATTGATTGATTTGAGATTTAACGCCCTCGCAACACTATTTAGGTTTGATTTTGGAAGTGTTGATTCCAATTTTGTCGGACTGTTACCCGACATTGAGATGTCGCCCAATGAAACCAACAAGATTTATATGCATGGACGGCCATGCATATAAATCTTGTTGGTTTCATTCGGCGATTACTTGCACCACTTTGCCTTGGTAGGCTAAGACCTTCTAAGTGGTTACTGGAGGTCGCGTGTGGTCGTTGTGTACTAGTTGGGTGAGGCGAAGGTGACGTGTATCTTGCGTCACTGGGGCGTCATGCTGATTGTGACAAGGCCTGCTTTCCTAGCAGCAGGTAATGGTAGAGTGGAATGTTGTTATTTCTTCTGTTTCGGCACATCCAATCATTTGCCTCTTCTCCCTACCTGACAATGCTCAATAAAAATGAGTTTGAGTCGTTCCACCTCCCTTTGTAAGCTCGTGCATGTGAGTAATTAAGTGTGTTTGTGAGTGAGTGAGCGCTTTATGTCTCACCTCACTCATAAAAAGACGGGGAAATCCAAGATCGAATGTACAGTGATTTTTTATTCATTTTTTTTTTGTTGTTGTTGTTGTTGTTTATTTATTACTCCGACTGGAGCTACGGTTTTCTCCGTGTTTGTCTGTATGATGTTTGATCGTGTCCTTAATGACTATATCAGCTACACACATGTAATGATGACATCCGAAAACAATATCGTAGCTTGGATAAAGTGTCGGAGTCTTCCCTGTTCTTCACCATAGCGCAGACTATGTTATTTCTTAATTATCGACTCTACTAGATTGTTTTGAATACTATTCAATACGACTAACGGCATGAGAAGGGTTGAATCATGGACAGACTCCATAAAACCGATTCCGCCCCCGCCCCTCGGGGCTTGAAGAAACAGATTGGGCTGCATGGTGCTTCCATGCAGAGCTGAAACTGACCACACATAACGTAAACACGCCTATACAAATACATTATAAATTTTACCTCCAAAAAAGGAAATTTTTAAGATGAAAAAGTGTGGTATTTTTCTTATTTCTGCTCAAAATATAGACTTTTGGTACACGTTAGGCGGTTCTAACCGGTACCTACATTCTATATTTTAGAGCGGAAATAAGTAAAAAAAAGGTCGCCCCCCCCCCCCAAACCCCAGTTTTACAAAATAAAAGTGGGGTTCAAGGGGGTCAGAATTATATAAGCGTATTTTCCCGATGCCCTAGTACTTGTAAACAGCTTGGAAGGACTAAGCCTGCCCAGGCAAAGTGGTGTGAGTCACACCGTCCACTGCATATAAGCCTTTTGGTTTCATTTGGCGACAGGGCTTGAGATTTCATTTCATCTCAGAGTCGGTAAACGTCCCACAAAATTGGAAGCAACGTCTCCAAAATGACCTGCATAGTGTTGACAGGGACGTGAAACCTCAATTCAAATAAGACTCCATAAAACCGAGCTTTGCATATTCAAATATTGTAGGAGATCTTGTTTCTGAAGGGACCCCATAGAAACAGCGTTTTGAATATGTCGTGGTGCTACTTTGTGACCAATGTTGCCCGCACAATTTGAGATCGAGTGTGATACTTCAATTACACAGGTTTTATAGTATATAAAACATTTTTCATGCTTTATGCAGTGAAATGGAAACTAAACCATCATATTTTCTAATGTCTCCATCCATTCATGCAGAAGCAGAGATTTTTGACAGATCGCGGGAAAGTTGTGGGCCGCCTATATCAATGTGTAATTGAAACTTACGTGCTAATCTTCGTGAAAATTTCCGTCAAAATTACGACTTCATCCGAAGTTAAATACTTAGCTAAGTAAACGAAATAGGTGGCTTTCGATTGCACTTTTTAAGGAAATACTTTACTAAGATAAGAATTCCTCCTTAAATCGTTAAGTCGACCTTAACTTAAGCAACGATTGTAATCCTGGGCCCTGGCCATTAACTGTCGCATTGCTTCAAGGCAGTGTGACAGATAAAATGTTAATTACAGCGTAAAACAGTGGAATTCTTTTTAAACTTTTGACGAATTTTTAATGTAAGATAATGAGAGAAACACTGATATGCTGGCAGGTGTGAAATTTCGCATTACGAAAACATGCCTATACAAATACATTATCAATTTTTCGACCAAAAAATGGAAATTTTAAGATGAAAAATTGTGATAATTTTCATATTTTTGCTCAAAACATACATTCCGGAGACTCGAAAGAACCGCCTGGACGAGGCGGTTCTATCGAGTACCCACAATCTACCTTTTTTGAGCAGAAATAAGAAAAATAATTTTCACCCCTGTAAACCCCAGTTTTACTATATAAAAGTGGGGTTTTAGAGGGTAAAATTCGCATAGGCGTGTTTTCATGATGGCATTAATACAGCATACATGCATGAAAAGACGAACTATAAAAATAATAAACCAATACAGAAGAACCGTCTTGTTTTGTAAGCGGTGCAAAAATGTATGTAGTTTCAGCAACAGTGTAAACTGAGATCAGACGCCGCGTTTTGCGGCGCCTGACCTGGGTCTGTACTGTTTGTCAATGTCCCAAAAATGGCTATTAGGCATATACGGGTTAAAGTTTCATTTGATATCTCTCCGGGTTTTAGATGTGGGTTAGACGTTTTGACTTGGACTGATTTGCCGAGGTCTGATCTAAAAAAAGCGTTATCATCTGTCCATGAAAATGGCATAATCTGCAAAGATAAATTGACAATTTTGTTTTTGCACTTGTCAAAACTTACTTGCAGACAGTTTTGTTAAAACGTTCTTTGTTCATACGTGTTTTATTCAGCCTGACTATGTATATTATGTGTTGCGTTTCACATACATGTATTGGACCAGCCAAGGCTAACATCAGTCCATTACGAGAACACACCCGTGTGAGATAGCCCATTCTTTCATTTCTCCGAAATGGCTATATTTCCGATGAAAATTTGTGATATTGTTCTTATTTTTAATCCGAGCAGAGGTTGTGGCTTCTGACCACCCACAACCTATGTGTTGGAACAAAAATAATCAAAATAATATATGGGCCCCGTCAAGCGATTTTGGTACTTATCGCTTATGCGAGCAGCGAAGGTTCAGGCGAGCCTGCGCATCCGCGCAGTCTCACCAGAACCTTCGCTGCTCGCTCATACAAGCAGTGAATCAAGAGGAACCTTCAGCCAGAAAGCCAAAAATGAAAATTTTCAGGTGAAAAAATTGTGATATTTTTCTTATTTCTGCTCATAATATTGAGGATGAGGCGGTTCTAACGTGTATCCTCAATCTATATTATGAGCAGAAATAAGAAAAGTAAAGTTTACCCCTGAAAACCCCAGCTTAACTGTATAAAAGTGGGGTTTAAAGGGGACAGAATTATATAGGCGTGTTTTTCGTGATGTAAAGCTCGCTTTTCTTTGGTATTTTCTCTGTTTGTATCTTTGCTGCATCCACTCGCACATATGTGAAAGGGACATTGATGAACCTTGTTGTACATAGGATTTGTTATTCTGCAAATGTGTATGGTTTTACTGGTCAGCGCAAAGGCAATTATTTTTATATGCCCCTGAACCTAAAATATTGCCCTCCCGCGCTTGCCTTCGATGAATTGCCTTGTCCTAAATTCTTACAAGATGGTGTGGTTATTTTTCAGATCTTGAAGAAGTACCGTGTAGAAAGTGACATGTGTAATCTGAAAGTGAAGAAGAGCATCACATATACCCCAACTGAACCTCTAAAACTGAGATTTATTGTAAGGTCATGAGTTCAATTTGGCGACTTTGCTGTTCCTGTTTCATTTGGGAAGGACAAATACTAGCTACCTCTGGCCTGAGTGCAATCATGATAAATGATAAAACTTCCCAGAGACCACATTACGTTAACACAACCGTGCAACCTATTGCTTTTTATCACATCTCCAAAATGGCTACTTTTCTGATGAAAATCCGTGATAATTTATTTTTTAAAATTTCTTATTAATACTGCAAACATAGGTTGTGGGTGCTCGTTAGAACCGCCTCATTGCGGCGATTCTAACAAGTACTCACAATCTATTTCTTGAAGCAGAAATAAGTTAAATAATGTACACCCCCGTAAAATAGAAGTGAAGGCAATGATCAGGAATCGATACAATTAACCCACATCTCCCATCAGAGACTAAAACCCAGTAAAGTGAGGTTTAGAGGGGTGTTCATTTACCTTTTAGGGTCGTGGATGGGAGATGTGGGCTAACTGTATCGATTTGTGATCATTGTCTTCACTTCTATTTTGCCACCATGTTAGTTCCGATAAGCTGGTGTCATCGTTGAAAGATATCTTCTGACAGAGGCTTTGAGCTACTTCATTTGAACGAGAATTGCTATAATTGCACGATACTAAGGCTGGCTAATCGGAGCTGAAAAGATAATCGATTATCACTCATGTCATTGTGATCGATAATCGATTAGTAATCGGTATGTTTTTGGTCATAATTTTACCTGTCTGAGCATGTCTCTTACCATATGTTGTACTTTACAATATGTATATTTGAACAGACAGACCTGAGCAAACAGTGTAGACCCAGATGAGACGCCGCAGGATGCGGCGTCTCATCAGGGTCTGCACTGTTTGTCACTCATCCAGCTATTTTAGGCATAACTTTGGTTAGTAAATTGTACCTGTCAAGTAATCGATTACAAGCAAATCAGAAATGATAATCATTTTTCTGGAATTTATCGATCGGTTAATCGATTATACTATTAATCGTGTCAGCCTTACACGATACTATGTTTATACCATCATTTGATAAACTTAAACAACTGAATTGATACAGCTATTTTGTGCGAAATGACAATTTCATGTTGCAGCTTTTTTTGTAATAGAAGCGGGTTATTTTCATTGTTTGTCTTAATTACCGAATATAAAAAGCTGTCAATTTAAAATGAATTCTAATATAAACAGTGAGTTAAAATATCAACTTTTCCGTATTTTTTTTTTTTTTTTTTTTTTTTTTCGTAGCAATGGTACATAAAATTGGAGGTTTAGTCTTACAAATTACGCAAATGTTTCATCTTAAAACGTTTTGGTCTCGAGTTCAGCGGTCCAGCCAACAATATTTAGGTCATGTCGAGCCGTTCATTGCACCTAACCACACTTTTCCTGTAAATATAAGCAGTTTAATCGCTTGGCAGTTAAATCAAATCGCTCCATGAAGCTCCTTTTGTGTGTGTAGAATCCCGTAACGTCCGAAATTTCTTACCGTTCGACAAAATTTAAGAGTTTGGGAAGCTGTTGAAAACGTTAACTGGATACCTGTGTTCTATTAAAAATAGACAACAGGTAAGGCACAATAAATGGCGAAAGCCAGAGAGCTATAGGGTGAGGGAACCAGTCAAATGAAAACGGTAGGGAATGATCAATAATGATAAATTAAGTGAAAAATTCTAAAGAAAATGAGCCAGCGCACGACAAAACCTACGTTGAATAAGACATGTGCGCCCATCGAAGTCTCAGATTATCCTGTGCAGCCATATAGTCTAACCAGAGACTTTTCTTGCTGCATGAAGGAGCATTGGGTCCTTAACTATCCTTAGAGCGCACAACGAAGACTCTGATCAGACTGCGCGGATGCGCAGGCTGATCTGAGTCTTCGTTGGGCGCACATAACTTATTGTAGGTTTTGTCATGCGCTGGCTCACATAAAAATAATAATCTAAACTTAACTAGAATGTTTTTGTCGGACACATAAGGATGACTCCAGCATTTATAAAAGTCCGCCATCCCTAAATATCCGACCGGCCCCGATAGTTCAGTGGTAGAGCGTCCGCTTCGGGAATGGAAGATAGCGGGTTCGATCTCTGGCCGCGCCTTACCAAAGGCGAAAAAAATGATACTAGGCGTTCCCTTGGCTGACGCCTAGTCCTAGGAAGATAAACGAATGTAAATAAGTAATTGTCGCAATAAATCTCTACAGAGTTTTTGTTATTTGTATCGGATAAAGCTTCTATATCTCTTCGTTTTATCATTAGCATGAAAATTAACTTAGAAAACATTTTGAGATCCATTCTTAAGATGCATATTTCCGAAAGTGAACTTTTGTAACACAGGTTTAAGGTTATTTTGTCTTATTATATAACAATAATTGATTGTTTACCATAAAGAAAAATATTTTCTAAGTTAATTCTAATGCTGTCAGATATTTAGGGATTTGGGACGTTACGGGATCCTACAAGCATGAAAGCCAGACTTATTGCACAGATAGTTGTTGTGATATTTTTGATAAGTTTTGTTTGTAGAGTTATGTATTATTTTCTTTTATTTTATTTTAATCGTTAGTTTCATTTAAGCATCATAATCCGCTTTATACAGAGGATCTTACATGAGTGCTCATGTATTATTGAATTTATTAAACGAGTTGAGGAAAAGGGATAAAATGCGAGGCTATGCCGAGCATTTTATCCTTTTTCCTCAACGAGTTTAATAAATTCAATAATACAAGAGCACGAATGCAAGATTCTGTTTATTGTATGACAATATTCCGCCATTAGTAAACGCGACGTCGTTAAGGACGTCGTACATGTAACGTTACGGGACGTAGCTAGCTAATTTGCATATTTAATCCACTAGTGGATTATCGAAAATATTACATGGCGTTTTAACACTCTCAGACGTGACGTCATATGATAAAGTCTAATAAAATGAAATAGTTGTGCCTAAAATGCCCATCTAGGTAGCCGCATGGGTTGACTTAAGGCTGCCCACGTGTACGGCTAGGTTCTTTGAGGCTGTTCAAATGAGAAGACAAAGTGTGTCCTTTACGAAAACATGCCTACAAATACATTGTATATTTTATCACCGAAAAAAACGACACTTTTCTGATGAAAAATTGTGATTTTTTTCTTATTTCTGCTCAAAATATAAATTGTGGGTACACGTTAGAACCGCCTCATTGAGGCGGTTCTAACGAGTACCAACAATCTATATTTTAGAGCAGAAATAAGAAAAATGAGGTTTACCCCTGTAAAAGTGGGGTTCAAAGGGACAAGAATTATATAGGCGTGTTTTTCTGATGTTTTCAAGGTAAGATACAAAAACATCCATACATTAACCTAAACACATGGATATCTGCAGCTATGGAAAGAATTTCTAGGGATTTCAGAGTTCGAAGTAAGGAACTAAATGAACTATCCGTGTTTGAGTTTTCGATGTTTCATTGTAGATATATGAGCCCCGCCAAGCGAATTTGTGTCTTCGAGCATTCCGTCATCACAAATTTTAACTGCGCATGCCCAGCCATTCAGAGGGGCCAGGGATATGGCTTTCTGTCTGAAGGTTCCTCTTGATTCACTGCTTGTATGAGCGAGCAGCGAAGGTTCTGGCGAGACTGCGCGGATGCGCAGGCTCGCCTGAACCATCGCTGCTCGCATAGGCGATAAGTACCAAAATCGCTTGACGGGGCGGGCCCGGGCCCATATAATGTTTTGACACACATGTTTCATCGTAAGTTCATTCAGCCATAGAAGCCTCCGTGGTGCAGTGGTTACGCTACTCGCCTTGTAAACCAGGGATCGCAGGATCGATCCCGGGCTTCTCCAGACTTTCGGATGAGTCTTTAAACCGAGGTCCCGTCTCCGTATGACCTTAGCTGTTGGTGGGACGTAAAACTAAAAACTCACTCACTCATTCAGCCATGTGGTGTCGATGAAACTTTCCCCGTGATCATTATTGTCTTTGAGGTCATTGAGTCATTGAGTCAATTCTAGTATTTAGAAAATAGAAAACTGATCATGTACTACTAGTGGGCGTATCTATCTATCTATCCATCTATCTATCTATCTATCTATCTATCTATCTATCTATCTATCTGTCTATCTATCTATCTATCTATCTATCTATCTATCTATCTATCTATCTATCTATCTATCTATCTATCTATCTATCTGTCTGTCTGTCTGTCTGTCTGTCTGTCTATCTATCTATCTATCTATCTATCTATCTATCTATCTATCTATCTATCTATCTATCTGTTATAATGTATTGTACATGTACTTTCCATGAACGGGCCTCCGTAGCCTAATAGGTAAGAGCTCTGACTTAATCATTAGGTCTCTTACCGGCCCCGATAGCTCAGTTGGTAGAGTGTCCGCTCCGGGGAACGGGAGGTCTCGGGTTCGATCCCGGGCCGCGACATACCAAAGTCGTTAAAAATGGTACTAGCTTCTCCTCGCTTGGTACTCAGATTTACGGGGTAGAGCTAGGACTGGTCGATCCAGTGTCAGGATAATGTGACTGGGTGTGGTATCATGTAATGTGTCTGGGACATGATACTTCAGTGAGGCAGCACTATAAACGTGAGCATTGAGCTCCCTGTCGCAACCAGACACCGTCGTGATATGACTGAAAAATTGTTGAAAGCGACGTTAAACCCGATTTCACACACACACACACACATTAGGTCTCTCACGGCTGTAGTTCGAGCCTCGCTCGGGCCAAGGTCTGCAACTGAAGGTCAGGTGGTTTTTCCCCGGATACACCAGTTTTTGCCCACCTGTGATTAACGATCGGCTCGACATAAGTGAAATAATCTTGAAAGGGCCGTAAAAGCAAAAACAAAGAAAGCAGAGAACTGAATATGTAGTACCAGTGGGTCTATCTATCTATCTATCTATCTATCTATCTATCTATCTATCTATCTATCTATCTATCTATCTATCTATCTATCTATCTATCTATCTATCTATCTATCTATCTATCTATCTATGATAAATGTATTGTACACTCCATGAACATGTTGGTGTATAATTTATGATATTTAAAGGCAGCTAATTACGTCTATCCATACCCTGAGAACATAAACATAAAGAAATGGAAAAATAATTATGTAATGTTATGTTATGTTATGTTATGTTGTTTTGATCTTTTTAAGTCATACATTGGGAGAGTCCCTTTCGAAATGTAGGCATTAGGAAAACATGTCCGTAAGAAATAATGGCGCCCAACATGGTGTCAGAGAATGATAAATATTGGGTGAAAATGATGACATCTTTATTATTTCTGCTTTTAACATAGATTGTTGGGGCTCGTTAGAACAGCCTCAATGAGGCAGTTCTAACGAGTACCACAATCTATGTGTAAAAACAAAAATAAGGCAGATAATGTTTACCCCCGTAAACCCCACTTCTCTCTATTAAAAATGGGGTTTAGTGGTGTCTTCGTTTCACGGACTTGTTATGGTGATGGTATGCCAAGTATAGTTATTTGTGTAATTTCATTAGAAAGTGGTCACACGCCATATCAGGGCCTGAACTGTTTGTCAATGTTCCATTATGGGAGGGGTTGATTGTCTAAAATAGGTTAAATTATTCAAGCATTTCATGTTTTGTAAAGCTAAATGCATTACGTCATATTTTCCTAATGTGCATGTGTCATTGAATTTACACATTTGCAAATTGTGTGAAATGAAGTCTTTTGTACAATTTCTTCTCTGTTAACCCATTCAGTACCAGAAACTCCAAAACGGGTACCCTGGCAAACAGTGTAGGCTCAGATCAGACGCCGCAGAAGGCGGCGTCTGATCAGTGCCTCCACTGTTTGCTAAAAGTTAAGTCTTTTTCCAAATAAATTTTGATGAAAACACAACATGACACCCCTAACTTTTGAAATGGACTCCTGCTATATATAATGAGGAAGTTTCCATTTGGTACAAAAAGGGTTAGTATATTATTCACCATAATTAGATTTAGATATACTTGGCTAAGGATTGTATTCATTGCCTAAACCGGATCTGAGAGAGAGAGAGAGAGAGAGGGGGGTGGTTTACGAATCGTGCCGTTGCAATGCCGTTTTTAATGAAATGTTTCTTTTTATTTGTCTCTTTCATACCAGTATGTGTTTCTTACCAATTGCCTTAATCAGCACGTTTGTCTGAGGAGTTCAATTTGTTTGTATTGGAGTTTAATGGCCCAGTCAATACTATTTAGGTCATTTGTGAGCTGTTCAGTTTACCTATCCACACTTTACCTGGGTAGGCTTACACGTAAGCAGTTAACTAGTACAGTGCATATTTTTCGCCAGAAACTGACAACTGCCCTTCTTGAATCAGCGGAAGGGAGAGAATGACCATAGAAAAGATTTCATGATCAATCTCCACGGAAGACTTTTGCGGAGTTCAAAAACAGATTCAGTTATTTTCTTGGCTTCATGCATTGTAGTATATAGAAGCATAATTTGAACTAGTACTAATTGCATCACTGACAGAGAAGACATGTGTGAGCCTGTCCATAATGATAATACAATCCAAGTGATATAGTGCATTCTTTCATACCACCAAAACAGTATTTTTCTGATGAAAATTGGTGATAATATTTTTTCTTATTTATACTCCAAACATAGGTTGTGAGTGTTTTATACTCCAAACATAGGATGTGAGTGTTCTTACTCCAAACATAGGTTATGAGTGTTTGTTAGAACCTCGTTATTGATTCTGAAGAGTACCAACATCCTATGTTATGTCTTGGAGCAGAAGTAAGACAAATAATGTGTGCTCCCATAAATCCATGTTTTCTCCATATAAAGCGAGGTTTTGAGGGGTGTTCATTACATGGACTTGTTAATCTATGCCATAAGTGAAGCCACTCCACAAACATGTAGGGGAGTTCTTGAGGTAGCCCCTTGCAAAACAAGAGGGCCATGGTGGTTCTATATTGCTCACCTGAGCTAACAGATTCGAAGGTGCGCACAACTGCAGTGGAACTTCCACTGACAGTCACCATTCATCAAAGTGACGGTCACCCCTGATGAGTGATCACCTCTCATCAATGGCGTTTTTTTTTTAGCTCGTCTGTTTTTTTGAAAAAAAAAAATCGAGCTATTGTCATCACTCCGGCGTCTGCGTTGTCGTTGTCGTCTGGCGTCGTCTGGCGTCGTCGTTCCAAAAAACTTAACCTTGGCTATAACTTAAAAAGTATTAGACCTAGCCTCATCATCACAAGAGCTACATTTTGACCAAGGACCATAACAACATTAATGATTTTGGCTGAATTATCTCCCCTTTTCCATTTTTTTTTCTGAAACACATTTTTGCTCTCATTTTAATACTATTCACAACAGAGCCTTCAAACTTCACATGAATGTTCCTTGGGACAAGACCTTTTCAGTGATACCATACTTTTTGATCTGTGACCTTGACCTTTGAACTTTGACCTATTTTTCGAAAATTTAACCGAAAACCTTAACCTTGACCATATTTCCAAAAGTATTTGGCCTACCTTCATGAAACTTCATACACATACTCACCATCACAAGAGCTACATTCCCTACAAGTTTTATAACTCCATCTTGCAATTTGATTGCTCTTGTTTGACTTAGAACTTTGGTTTTCTAAAAGAAACTGCAGACGAGCGTTGGCACCCGCATGCGGTGCTCTTGTTTCTTCTTCTAGTGACCTCGTTTGTGGTTCTGAATGACCCATATTTGAACTACATCGCAAAAGCATCGGTAAAAGTTCATGAAAATTGAAGCACAACTGTGACTTCTAGGGGGTGATCAAGGTTTAAAAAAATGACCAAGTGGCCTAGGTTTTCACCCGACATAAGCCATATTCAAGCTGGACCAATATATCATCAAGACAAACGTTCTGATTCATTAAGAAAAATGCAAAAGTGTGACCTCTAGCAGGTTAACACGATCTTAAAGCAATTTGGCCTAGTATTATAGTTTTTGACCCGATATGAGCCATATTTGGACTTGGCCAAAATATCATCAAACCATGCAGTCCGATATAGTTTCATAAAGACTGAGGCAAACCGGTGGCCTCTAGATGTTGAACAAGGTTTTAAAGCACTTTGACCTAGTGACCTAGTTTTTGATCGGAGAATGAAATCAAAACTGTAGTATTTAGGGGGTGAACACGGTTTTGATGCAATCCGACCTAGTGACTTATTATTATTTTTTTTTTTTTTTGACATGACCCATATTCAAACTTGGTCAAAATACAAAATACCACCTGAAAAAAAAAAACATTCTTGTTTTGTTTCATGAAGATTGAAGCAAAACTGCAGTCTTTAGATGGTGAACAAGGTTTTAACGCAATCTGACCTAGTGACCTGTTTTTAGCTCACCTGTCACGTAGTTACGAGGTGAGCTTTTGAGATCACTTTTTGTCTGTCGTCCGTCGTGTGTGTGTGCGTAAACTTTATCTTCAAACAACATCTCCTCCTAAACCATTGATCGGATTTTGACCAAACTTCACAGGAATGATTCTTAGGTGGTCCCCTTTCAAAGTTGTTCAAAAGGTTCCGGTCCTTTGTACATCTAGGTCACAGGAGCTAAAAATAGATTTTTTTACTGAAAACTTAAAAAAATCTTCTTCTCTGAAACCGCATGGTCCAGGACTTTGATATTTGGTATGAAGCTTCATCTAGTGGACCTCTATCAAGATTGTTCAAATTATAGCCATTGGGCCAAAAATGCCCCTGCCACGGGGCCCTTTGATTTTACTTGACTTATATAGGTAAAACCTTTAAAAATCTTCATGTCTGAAACCGCAAGGCCCAGGTCTTTGATATTTGGCATGAAGCTTCATCTGGTGGACTTCTACCAAGATTGTTCAAATTGTAGTCCTGGGGCTAAAAATGCCCCCCCCCCCCCCCCCCCCGGGGGGGTCCTTATGGTTTTACATAGGCTTATAAATAGGGAAATTCTGTAAAAATCTTCTCTGAAACCGCAAGGCCCAGGTGTTTGATATTTGGTATGAAGCTTCATCTAGTGGATCTCTACCAAGATTGTTCAAATTATAGCCATGGGGCCAAAAATGCCCCCATCCCGGGGCCTTTTGATTTTACGTAGGCTTTTATAAGGAAAATCTTTAAAAATCTTCTTCTCTGAAACCGCGAAGCCCAGGTCTTTGATATTTGGTATGAAGCTTCATCTGGTGGACTTCTACCAAGATTGTTGCAAATTGTAGCCCTGGGCCCAAAAAGGTCCCCACCCGAGGACCCTTTGGTTTTTCATAGACTTACTTCTCTGAAACTGCAAGTCCCGGGTCTTTGATATTTGGTATGAAGCTTCATCTAGTGGACCAAGATTGTTTAAATTATAATCCTTGGCCAAAAATGCCCCCTTCCCGGGACCCTCTGGTTGTACATAGACTTATATAGGGTAAATTAAAAATAAAATCTTCTTCTCTGAAACCGCAAGGCCCAGGTCTTTGATATTTGGTGTGAAGCTTCATCTAGTGGACCTGTATCAAGTTTGTTTAAATTATAGCCCTAGGACCAAAAGTGCCCCTGCCACAGGGCCCTTTGGTTTCACATAGGCTTTTGTAGGGAATATCTTGAGAAAAATCCTCTTCCCTGAACCCGCAAGGCCCAGGTGTTTGATATTTAGTGTGTAGCTTCATCTAGTGGACCTCTGCCAAGATTGTTCAAATTATATCCCTAGGGCCAAAAATGTCCCCGCCCCGGGGCCCTTTGGTTTTACATAGACTAATATAGGGAAAATTTAACAAAAAATCTTCTTCTCTGAAACCGCGAGTCCCAGGTCTTTGATATTTGGTGTGAAGCTTCATCTAGTGGACTTCTATCAAGATTGTTCAAATTATAGCCCTAGGGCCCAAAATGCCTCTGCCCCATGTCCCTTTGGTTTTACATAAACTTATATTGGGAAAATCTTTTAAAATCTCATTCTCTGAAACCGCTTCACCTAATGGACCTCTATCAAGATTGTTCAAATTATAGCCATATGGTAAAAATGCCCCTGCAGTGCGGCCCTTTTGTTTTTCATAGACTTATACAGGGAAAATCTTTAAAAATCTTCTTCTCTGAAACGAGAAGGCTCAGATCTTTGATATTTGGTATGGGGCTTCGTCTAGTGGGCCTCTATCAAGATGGTCCGAATTATAGCCTTGCTTCCAAAAATGGGCCCACCCTGGTGCCTACTGGTTTTACATAGACTTATACTGGGAAAACCTTTGAAATCTTCTTGTCTGATACCAGGAGGCCTAGGTCTTTGAAAGTTGGTATGAAGCTTGTCTTGTGGATTTCTACTAAGATTGTTCAAATTATAGCCCTGGGGCCAAAAATGGCCCTGCCCCGGGGCCCGCAGGTTTTATATAGAATTATATAAGGAAAACCTTTAAAAATCTGCGTCTGAAACCAGAAGGCTCCTCAGTGATTCTTGAAAAAATGACCCAATTAAGAAACCAAAAAGGTAGAAAAATGAACCTTATGGAATTTCGAGTGATATGCTTTCTTTCGGTTTATTTCCACATTTTAACATTTGACCCAAACTTTTACCCACACCATTTCAATAGTTTTTTAGTTTTGGACAGTAAAACATGCTCGTTACGGAGGAGAGTTTATATTTGTGAGCCCATGTGTCTGTTTCATCCAACAGTCTATGCTAACCCAATGGGTATATTTATGAAGTTAACATCATAGCTTTTGCCAACAAACAACACTTCGTTGGGCTACTGATTGTCTGAATAAGTAATGCTCACTTCTAAAATTGCTCGCCTCCGTAACATTTAACTCACATCCGTAACATCTCTTCCGTAACGATAGATTTCTCCCCACAGTCTGTAGCTAGACAAAAATCCAAAGTTTTGCTTTAGTGATTTGTTATTACTAGCTCAAATAGCACTTGATGCACACAAAAATGTTCCGATACCTATATCGGCTTAGGTTTTTACGTTACGGAGGAGAGAAGTTACGGCGGTGGAGGACAGTTTGTTTTTTATCAACCAAACCATTGTTGTTGGACCATTGGTCAATATTATGTTTCATGTCAGTACAATCTTATGCAAAATATATGACAATTAGCTTAAAGAGTTCCTTTCCCTCCATTGACCTTTTGAAAGCAATGTTACGGAGGTTAGGCTCTGAAAAGTGACAAATTAATTATCCACTTTCAGATTTCATATTATGTTTATTTCGAAAGAAGATCAAACACCTAATGGTTTATTTATCAGAACATTCCTTTGGTGGAATATAAGACATAGTTATAAGCAGAGAATTATTCCTGTCTGCACACTGTGGCCAGATATAGATCCGTTAAGGTAGGTGAGTGCTGTTTCAGCGACACCCTATTTTTACGGCATTGTGTCCAGACACTGAATGCAATAAGTCTTTAAATTCTGCTACTTGTTTCCTAAGCATCGTATCGTTGAACCGCAATTGCAATCCCATTCCATCTAAACAATAAATGGTTAGATATTTGCACTTCAGTATGTAACCATGCCTTGTGACATGGCAAAAACGCATACCCCACTGGCATATTAATGGTGCTAACTCAATAAACGTACTAGAAGGCATTGGTTTTAGAATTGGAAGTACGTTCCTGAATATGCCGCTTGGCTTATATGGCTTATTTACACCCATAGACTGCGTTGTTTAGCTACCATGAAGGGACAAACATTAGCTACAGGGTAGATTCAAAATTGGGTCATTTTTTTTTTTTCAAGAATCACTGTCGGACGATCTTTGATATTTGGTTTGAAGCTTCGCCTTTTAGACCACTACCAAGATCATTCCAATTATAACACTGGGGCCAATAATGGCTCTCCTTGGGGCCCACTTTTTACCCTATGCATCAGGTGAGCGATCCAGGGCTATCATGGTTCTCTTGTTTCAAACTATTCAAACTTGGTCAAAATACCATCTGGAAGACCATCACGTGAACAAGTCCGTGAAATGAAGACCCCCCTAAACCCCACTTTATATAGAGAAAACTGGGGTTTAGGGGGGTATTCATTATTTTTCTTATTTCTGCTCCCAGACATAGGTTGTGGGTACTCGTTAGAACCGCCTCATTGAGGCGGTTCTAACGAGCACACACAACCTATGTTTTGAGCATTTATAGGAAAAATATCAAGGATTTTCATCAGAAAAGTAGCCATTTTGAAGATGTGCGACATGCACTATGCCGTACGGGTGTGTTATCGTAATGACCATTCTCATTTAGTTTCGTGAAGATTGAAGCAAAACTGTTGCCTTTCGAGGTTGAACAAGGTATTAAGCCAATTAGACCTAGAGACCTAGTTTTTGACCCGGCATGACCCATATTCCAACTTGACCGCGATATCATCTAGACAAACATTCTTATGACCCATTTTCTTTCTTATGAATGTTTTCATTGCTCTTAAAGGAACTCTTTTTTGATTTTTATATGCCTTCACTGCAGCTGGTGTTGTGCCGTGTGGCGGCCGTAAAACGTCTCCCCGTACATCAACCATAGTGCAGTTTATATTTTACTTTTGGTCCTTTGAGATCAGCGTGAATATTCTGAGAAATCACAAATAAATTATTGGTTTAGACTCATATTCTAGACAGGCTTTGAATTATTTAGACCCCATTTTGATTTATGTCAGTCTTTGAATCGACCGCCTATTCGAAATTCGCAAAATTGCAGTACGTTTCCTCTGGCTTTCTTTGCCGGATCATTACAGGGTCACTGATGAGGCTTTGTTAGCCGAAACTACGTAGTATGACCCATTTTCTTTCTTATGAATGTTTTCATTGCTCTTAAAGGAACTCATTTTTGATTTTTATTTGCCTTCACTGCAGCTGGTGTTGTGCCGTGTGGCGGCCGTAAAACGTCTCCCCGTACATCAACCATAGTTCAGTTTATATTTTACTTTTGGTCCTTTGAGATCAGCATGAATATTCTGAGAAATCACAAATAAATTATTGGTTTAGACTCATATTCTAGACAGGCTTTGAATTATTTAGACCCCATTTTGATTTATGTCAGTCTTTGAATCGACCGCCTATTCGAAATTCGCAAAATTGCAGTACGTTTCCTCTGGCTTTCTTTGCCGGATCATTACAGGGTCACTGATGAGGCTTTATTAGCCGAAACTACGTAGTATGACCCATTTTCTTTCTTATGAATGTTTTCATTGCTCTTAAAGGAACTCATTTTTGATTTTTATTCTAAAGTTACACCATTACGATAACACACTCCTGCGACATAGTGTACTTTTCACATCTCCAAAATGGCAATTTTTCTGATGAAAATCCTTGATATTTTTCTTATAAATACTGCAAACATAGGTTGTTAGTGCTTGTTAGAACTGCCTCATATGCTTAATGATCACTGGGTCCATGCGAACCCCTTCACAAGAGAACCTGTCTTCAGGTATGTGACAGTAAGACAAAAATAGGCCATCAGAGACTAGCAAGTCCTGTAACTTTAGATATTTAAACTTGAGGCATGTACTGTAATGATCTTAAGTATTGGGACAGACAGGCCAAAGCAAACAGTGCAGAGCCAGATCTACACTGTTTGCCAATTATTTCTGCACTTTTTGGGCTCCTTTCTGGATGATGAAACAAATTTGTAAACATTTTAGGAGAATTACAACAAGTTCTCAAGGTGTCCGAACTTTTATAGTACTATCGTAATGATCCTAAGTATTCGGACAGGCAGGCTTAAGCAAACAGTGCAGACCAAGATCGGACTGATCTGGGTCTTCACTATTTGCCATTCTGCCTGCACCGTTCGGTCTCCTTGCTGGATCTTGAAACAAATTTGTAAAAAATTGAGTAGAATTACGGTAAGTTCTCAAGGTGTCCGAACCTTTTCGGTACTCCCGTAATGATCCTAAGTATTGAGACAGGCAGGCCTAAGCAAACAGCGCAGACCCAGATCAGACTGCTCCTAAAGGAGCAGTCTGATCAGAGTCTGCACTGTTTGCCGTTCCATCTGTACTTTTTGGTCTTCTTGCTTGATCTTGAAACAAAATTGAATTTGTAAAAATTTGAGGAGAATTACGCCAAGTCCTCAAGGTGTCCGAGCACAATCTGATATTCGCTCTTGTTGTTTGCAAATGAAAAAAAAAAACAGATTTCTTGAAGAAACTATGCAATGTATTTATATTTTCATTCAAACTACATGTTTCTCTTGCCGTATATAAATTTTCTGGAATATCAAATAAATAGTAACTGAGATATGAGACAAGTCTCTTTGCGCCACCCCACATCGGGCTTGGAAAATAGATTGGGCTGCATGGTGCTTCTGCGTGGAGCTGAAACGGTCTGAACACGAGTACTGTTAAACCGCAGAAGTATAAGCCTGTCAAAGCAAAGTGGTGAAAGTCAAACCATCCTAGCATAAAAACCCTATGGTTTGTTTGGGTGGTAGGGCTTGAGATGTCATTTCACCTCAGTGTCAGGTAAAAGCATAAAATTGGAAGTGATGTCCCCAAAATGAGCTAAAAAGGGTTGAAAAAACCTCATCACAAATGAATGAGACCAGACATATTACTTTCTAAACAGCACTGGGAAGTCAGCTCTTTTTTTTTCTTATTTGCAGTAAAAATCCTTTATTAAGACCACCTTTGGGACTGTTCACTTTCGAACAGTCTCAAAGGTGGTCTCTTATTAGGCGACACTGGGTGTAGAAAACACAATGTAAGAATAACTGAAACCTTCTCAATAAGCTTCTAAAAGCAGACTGGGTCTTAACTTTAGGTGGTCTTAATAGCGGTATTTTACTGTATATTGTGAGTTTTTAACCCTTCTCTTGCTGAATATTCATTTAAGCCACACCCATTTCTGTCTATCAACCAATCAAATTACTTGATGTAATTTATTGCTACAAATTCATAAACCGAATGCCAAACAGTGTAGATCCTGATCAGATGGCCATCTGATCTGGATCTACACTGTTTATACCCCCGGCATACGAAGTATGCAATGGGGGTATATAGTTTTTGTCTTTTCCGTCTGTCTGTCTGTGTGTCCGTAAACAATTATTTTGTGTCAAAGATATCTCAGGAACTGCTTCCCATAGAAACTTGAAATTTTGCACACATGATCAGTAAGACTACTTGTATTGTGGGAAAGAAAATAAGGACCAAGGGGTCAGGCCTTTTAGAGTTATTTCCCTTTGTAGTTCTTGTTTCAGCTGAGGCGATGGCCCTGGCCGGGGGTATACGTGCCCCACTGGGCACTTTGTCTAGTTGCAAAGGTAGGGGTTGTCGTGAACAGCAAGATAAGGGTTAATGTCAGTTTATACCACCACACTTCATGATGATAACAGACATTTATTCCTGTTTGTCTATGTAAGAGTAAAGATACATGAAATCTCTTTTGAAATTCGTCTTTATGTTACATGTCAGTTGTCTCTGGGAGGGGAACTATATAAGTACTTCTGCTTTCATTCTAATCCCAAGTTGTATCAATACTGGTCTTATTTCGCAATGATTTTACATGTATTACTGTAATTTGTTTGTTTGATTTGAGGTTTTATGTCCCCGTCAACACTGTAAAGGTTATTTTAGAGACGTTGCTTCCGATTTTGTAGGACTTTTTCCCGACATTGAGATGAAATGACATCTCAAGCCCTGTCGCCCAATGAAACCAATAGGGTTTATTAGCATGGACGGTCCGCCTCGCACCGCGGTTCCTGGACAGGCTTAGATCCTCTAAGCGGTTTCCCAGTACTAGTGTGCGGGCCAGATTCAGCTCTGCGTGGAAGCATCATGCAGCCCATATATTTCTTCAAGCCCCTATGGGCGGGGGCTATGTATTACCATGTATTTCTCTTAAAAGCCCAAACATCAAACTCCAAAGTCTGACTCCAAGAGAAAAATCAAGCTCTTTTATAGACCCTAGGATTTCTCTAGAACATTCCAGAGGGCTGTGGAATAAGATTAGTTAATTTTCTAAAAATAATGCAACCCAGAACTTTCTGGAAGATTCCAAAATACTTTTCCTTGTAAAAAAGTTGTTTACAAAAATGAAATTAATCTGTGACTCATTTCTTTCCAGAAAGTTCTTTAAGAAGAGTAAACATGATGTTATTAGGGTCACCCAGTGGGGTGAAAGTGGGAATCAGAAAAACAAATTCTTATGCATAACAGTAGCATCATGATATTGTCACTGTTTCAAACAGTGACTGATATCAATTTTATTTTTCACTGTTTGGGACTACTTTTTTCTCCAAATCTAATTCTGTGGTCAGTTTTCCATTGTCAGGTGATTGAAAATTAATGAACAGTATAAGATTTCACGCTTAGCCTGTTCACACGTCACGTGGACATTAATGACGTCATTTCAACTCTGACATCATGTTTTTTGTTGCGCAACGTTAGATCTGCCAACGCCTTCTTTGGGAAACTAATATCTCAATTATTTCAGGAACCATTCATAAAAATGCCATCCCTGGCAATTTCACAGGTGCAAACTTCTTGTTTACACCCAATATTATACCCAGTAAATACGTTGGACACCACTAAATTGACACGAAACGACCATGAACAAAGTTAGTTTTCTCTGAGGATGAGTGATGCGATTAGTGAAGTTAAATATTGCCGTTTTGAAGCATGTAAGAAACAGAAAATTTGGATTTTCGGTGTAAGATCAAATTTTATTTCACTCATGAACACCAAAACTGGTATTTTCACTCGTGGCTACTCCACTCGTGAAAATACTGGTTTTGGGTTCATTCAGTGAAATAAAATTCGATCTAACACTGAAAAAATCAAATATCCTCTATGTTTTCATAATGAGAATACCAGTGTGTCATTGTGAGCAGTTTCTACTGCAGTGCATCACAATGTCAAATGGACACAATATATCGTATTTTTACTGGTGAATCAATAAAAAGAAACCAGTAAGTTAGAAAATGATGATTTAATATAGTACAACAAGAATTTACATTAATCACAGATAAACTTAATATTTATAATTTAACAGTACAGTTTCGAACATATGCATGATCAAGATGAAGAAACCACAATACTCATACCCTACCAACTTTTCATTTTCAAAAAAAAGACTGAGATTTAAAAGTTCTAAGATCATTTGGTATAGAACTAGAGAAAGCGACCAGTGGGTCATGTATACCCCCGGCCAGCGCCACCCTCTGATATATCTTTCGAGCTTGTATGTAATATAAATGAAGAAGTCAAGAAGCTATAAGAATCTATAAATGTGCTTGTAAAAGCTAAACCAAGCTATAATTTTCTAAATGGACCAAGGAAGTGAGGGCATCAAAGTTACTGAGGGGGTGGGGGCATCAATGTTACTGAAGCAGCAGGGTTGGGTATGCATCAATGAAATCTTTGGACTGGTATGCAACATCGATGAATTTGTCTTAGAGTTTAGAACATACAGGCAGCTATAAACTTTGTCATAAAACTTCAACCGAATATAAAATTTCTAAGTACGTGACTTTGAGGTCAAGGTCACCATGGGTGGGGTATTTGTTTGTTTTGTTTGAATTGAGGTTTAACGTCCCCGTCAACACTGTAAAGGTCATTTTGGAGACGTTGCTTCCAATTCTGTGGGACTTTTACCCGACATTGAGATGAAATGACATCTCAAGCCCTGTTGCCCAATGAAACCAATAGGGTTTATTAGCATGGACGGTCCGCCTCGCACCGGGGTTCCTGGACAGGCTTAGATCCTCTAAGTGGTTTACCAGTACTAGTGTGCGGGCCGGATTCAGCTCTGCATGGAAGCATCATGCAGCCCATATATTTCTTCAAGCCCCTATGGGCGGGGGCCATGGGTGGGGTAAGGGACATACATCATGAAATCTTTGGAATTTGTCATAGAGTTTAGAACATACAGGCATCTATAAACTTTGTCATAAAACTTTAATCAACTGTAAAATTTCTAAGTCTGTGACCTTGAGCTCAAGGTCACTGTTGGTGGGGGGGGGGGGGGGGGACATGCATCAATGAAATTTTTAGACCAGTATGTGTGTGTGTGTGTGTGAATTCGGGTTTAACGTCGCTTTCAACAATTTTTCAGTCATATCACGACGGTGTCTGGTTGCGACAGGGAGCTCAATGCTCACGTTTATAGTGCTGCCTCACTGAAGTATCATGTCCCAGACACATTACATGATACCACACCCAGTCACATTATCCTGACACTGGATCGACCAGTCGTAGCTCTACCCCGTAAATCTGAGTGCCAAACGAGGAGCAGCTAGTACCATTTTTAACGACTTTGGTATGTCGCGGCCCGGGATCGAACCCGAGACCTCCCGTTCCCCGGAGCGGACACTCTACCAACTGAGCTATCGGGGCCGGTTAGACCAGTATGTAAGTTCAGTGTAAGTATCAACAAAATCTATCAATGGGTTCAGAAGATACAATCTCTTAGAAACTTTGACGTAAAACTTTAACCAAAATGTTAATGGATGGACAGATGGAAAGACAGATGGACAAACGGCAGGATGAAAACTATATACCCCCATAGCATACTTTGTATGCCGGGGCTGTAATTAAGGGTTAAAAAAAGAAGGATTTTTTTTTCATTTTTAAAAGCAAAATTGACAGGGAATTTGGACTTTAAAAGATGAGATTGTGCATCACTTCTAATGAATGATAGTTGGCAGGTAGGGACCCTACAACCTGCAGAAGTAGTAAAACATTTGGAAACCTGTACATATTGCATTCATTTCTACTCCTGCTCATTTACATATCATGAAAACATGCCTACATAATGTTAACCCCCTTAAACCCTACTTTTATACAGTAAAAACAGGATTTACAAGGATATACATTATTTTTCTTGTTTCTGCTCAAAAGCATAGATTGTGCGTACTTGTTAGAACCGCCTCATTGAGGTGGTTCTAACGAGTACCCACAATCTAGATTTTGTGCAGAAATGTAACTATCAGAATTTTTTTATCTGAAAATTTTCATTTTTTGGTGGTAAAATTTCAATATATTTAAATAGGCATTTTTTCGTAATGAAAACACAAATTGAATCTGGTTGAGTCAAGCAAAAATGTGTCTTTTGAGGTTGTGTTTGTTTGTCTGGAGTTGAACAGACCAAACACCAATTAGGTCATAATCATATCGAGCCAGTAACAACATCTAACCACACATTTCCTTGGCATTCTTATACACATTACGAAAATACGCCTATACAAATACATTGTTAATTTATCAGAAAACAAGATGAAAATTTTGAGAGTTAAAAATTATGATATTTTTCTTATTTCTGCTCAAAATATAGAGTGTGGGTATAAGTTAGAACGAGTACCCACAATCTATATTTTAGAGCAGAAATATGAAAAATAAGGTTTACTTCTGTAAACCCCAGTTTTACTATAAAACTAGAAATGCGTCCATAGTACACGGATGTCCCCGCCTGAAAATATGTCTATGTTCGTATTAATCCATAGAAAGTTATTGACGGTGTTTAAGTTTTGGACCCTTTTTTCACATTTGACCTCTAAGTATGACCTTGACCTTGGAGGTAAGGACCTTGGTTTTGTGTGAGACAGATTGTCTCATGATGGCCAATATTTCTGCCAAGTAATTTCAAAACCCATCAAGAAATAAGAAAGTTACTGACTGCATTTAAGTTTCGGACCCTGTTTTTGACCTTTGACCTCTAAGTATGACCTTGACCTTGGAGGTACGGTCCTGGGTTTTGCACGTGACACATCGTCTCATAATGGTTAACATTTCTACTAAGTAATTTCAAAATCCATCCAGAAATAAGAAAGTTATTGACTGTGTTCAAGTTTCGGACCCTTTCTTTTACCTTTGACCTCTAAGTATGACCTTGACCTTGGAGGTACGGACCTGGGTTTTTCACGTGACATATCGTCTCATGATGGTTAACATTTCTACAAAGTAATTTCAAAATCCATCCAGAAATAAGAAAGTTATTGACTGTGTTTAATTTTCGGACCCTTTTTTTTTACCTTTGACCTCTAAGTATGACCTTGACCTTGGAGCTACGGACCTGGGTTTTGCAGGTGACACATCGCCTCATGATGTTTAACATTTTTACAGAGTAATTTCAAAATCCATCCAGAAATAAGAACTTTATTGACTGTATTTAAGTTTCAGACGAACGAACGGAAGAAAAAACAGACGGACGGACAGGGGCAATGCTATATGCCCTTCCACCATTCTTCGAATGGCGGGAGCCCACCATTCTTCGAATGGCGGGGGCATAAAAAAGTGGGGTTGAAGGGATCAGAGTTATACAGGTGTGTTTTTGTCATGATAAGTACTTAACCAGTACAGTGCACAGTCTTTCTCCAGGAACTGACAACTGTCCAGTGAATCAGCCAAAGGGAGATAATGACCACAAAAATGATTTCATGATCAATCGCCATAAAGATTGTTGCTGACTCAGCAGTTATCGAACCTGCAACCTCCTGATCATCAGTTAGACGCCCATCTGACTGAGCTACGGAGGTCAACATCTTTGGAAGTATGCACTCAAATCCAAATGTGCAGGGCTGTGGAATTAAGTATAATGTCATACTTGTCTTGTTTCAGTCAGGATAAGTCAAAAATTTGACTTGTCCCAAGACAGGTACAGACAATATTTATGGTGAGATATGTTGGAAGTGTCTTCTTAGGTACTTGTAAAAGGAAGACAATTCTTGCGTACAAAGATTTGCCTCCCCTACGAGGTGGCTACTCTTAAAGGCTCTGGGAGCAAATTCTTTAAGAGTTAGCCAATTTTGAAAAGTATTCAAATACCACCAAGCACAATATCCTGTTTCAGGAAGTAGTCTCCCTTCTCGATTTTTATTTTGCCAAACCAATTCACCATTTTCTAAAACTGACAATTCAGAAGCAGCTTTTCATCTCTCAATTAAAATGCTTCATTTCATGACCATTCACTGGCCACCTCTACCCTTTTTTCTGACAAATGGGTAGTTATATATACCGTTTTTTAATGTGCATTTGTCCATAGACAAGCCTAAAGAGGGCTATGCATATACCAGTCCCCATTGCCTACTGGAAGAGCCTTCCCTTCAGGATCTGGAGGTCACAGGTTCAATCCCCAGCCCCATAAAAATGGTACTAGGAGCTCTCTTGACTGACAACCTTGTGGGTAATCCTCGGAAGATAAATAAAGGCAGGTAGGTTAAAGGATACGTTGTCACTTTAAAAGCTCTGCAGAGCTTCTGTTAGTTGTTTCTAACACAAGACGTTAAATAAAGCTTCTTTATCTTTATATACAGCACACAGTGAAGGCTCATAGTTCAGATAGGTGGGGTACCCACATATTATTTTCCTTATTTCTAAATGGAAAGATACATTGTTGATACTCATTAGAAGCACCTCACTCACCTAACAGTACCCACAACTTTTTTCATGCAGAATTAAGAAAAATATCAGTACTTTTTCAGATGAAAAAGCCCCTTATTTCGAGCATTGGGAGCAGGCTGATCTAATACTCACTGTGCGCATGCCTGGAAACACATTTTCACTTGTCATTACTTAGCTGATTTAACCCTTGTCCTACAAAGAGGGTTGACGCGTCGTTAAATCATCATCATCATAACCCTGATCCTGCTGAATATTTTAATATGCTACACCCACTACTGATTATCAACCAATCAGATTACCTGATTCAAATTATTGCAACAAATTCACAATCCAAATGACAAACAATGTAGATCCTGATCAGATGGCTTCTTCAGAAGCCATCTGATCTGGATCTACATTGTTTCAAAGATAAGGCATATCAGGACTCAGCATGGCAAAAGTTAAGAAAAATCCTGCTACACATGTATAAGGCAGAAGTTTTCATTTCAGGATATAATGGTTTAACCTTATCCTGCTGAATAGCTTAATTTAGCCATATTTCTGACTATCCACCAATCAAATTCCTTGAGGTAATGCATTCTTCCAATTGACAAACTGTGTAGATCTTCAGAAGAAATCTGGGGCCAGTTATTCAAAGCATTGTTAGCTTAACGAGCTTGTTAGTGGTCAAATTGTTAACTGTTCTACCAAATGCAATATCGAAAATTTCGGTATTTTTGCTGAAAAAATGTGAGCAGCTTTAACTGCTCACATTTTTTTCAGCAAAAATTTTAGCATTTTTTGTCATATTGAATGATCAAACTTTTAACGATATGTTAACTAACGACATCGTTAGTTTTGAACAACTGGCCCCTGATCTTCAGAAGCCATCTGATCTGGATCAACACTGTTTGCAAAGATTGGGGTTGGTGTGTTCAGCAAAATGAGGAATAATGCTTCTTGTCAACATAATAAACTCTGTACAGGTAAATGATCTTGAAGTACATGTATAAATTATACCAGAGCAAAATGAACTAGAGAAAGCGACCAGTGGGTCACGTATACCCCCGGACAGTGCCATACTCTGATGTAGCTTTCAAGCTTGTATGTAATATGAATGAAGATGTCAAGAAGCTATAAGAATCTATAAATGTGCTTGTAAAAGCTAAACTAGACATAAAAAAATTCCTAATGGACCAAGGGAGTGAGGGCATCAAAGTTACTGAAGGAGTGGGGGTATCAATGTTACTGAAGCAGCAGGGTGGGTTATGCATCAATGAAATCTTTGGACTGGTATGCAACATCGATGCAAGTATGAATTGAATTTGTCTTAGAGTTTAGAACATACAGGCATCTATAAACTTTGTCATAAAACTTTAACCAAATGTAAAATTTCTAAGTCCATGACCTTGAGGTCAAGGTTGCCGTGGGTGGGGGAAGGGACATACATCACAAAATGTTGGGACTGGTACATTGTTGCAAGTATCAACTGAATTTGTCTTAGAGTTTATATCATATAGGCAGCTATAAACTTTGTCATAAAACTTTAACCAAATGTAAAATTTCAAAGTCTGTGTCCTTGACCCCAAGGTCACTGTTGGGGGTGGGACATGCATCAATGAAATCTAAAGACCAGTATGTAACTTCAGTGTAAGTATCAACTAAATCTATCAAAGGGTTCAGAAGATACAATCTCTCAGAAACTTTGACACAAAACTTTAACCAAATGTAAAATTTCTAAGTCTGTGACCTTGACATCAAGGTCACTGTGGGGGGTGGGACATGCATCAATGAAATCTTGAGACCAGTATGTAACTTCAGTGTCAGTATCAACTTAATCTATCAAAGGGTTCAGAAGATACAATCTCCTAGAAACTTTGACGCAAAACTTTAACCAAACTGTTAACGGACGCACAGACGGATGGAGGGATGGACGGACGTTCTCACGAATGGATACTTAAGTGGCTAGGCGTCAGCATATTGACTATTTAAGCGGCAAATTCTCTTAAGTGGCAAGCTACCTAAGAGACCATTTTTGCCACTTAAGTACCAAAATAACGGAATAAAGTCCATTTGGACTCACAAATATATACTTAAGTGTCAAACTGTCCAAATTTTTTGCCCCCTAAATGTCGTTTCGTTGGTGCAGGAAGACAGACACACGGGAGGACGGATGGACGAGCCGACGAACGGCAGGACAAAACCTATAAACCCCCATAGCATACTTCGTATGCCGGGGGTATAATCAATGTACATGTAATAAGAAATAATGAAACAAGAAAATGTATTAAAAGAAAAGTGAATGAAAAAATTCTTACATGCAGTAAAAAAATTGTGCCAATATTCTCTCAAAAACATACAATCGTTTTGTCACAGACAGGTCACATGACAGGGATGACTTGCTTCTGGATTTCTGATTTCCAACTGTTTTTTTTGTTTGTTTTTTTTTATTTTTGCAACACCTGGGTGAGTACAACAGTTGCAACAGCTCTGCCTGTACTTTGTGCGGGTGAGTTATGCAAGATTCACCCCCTCCTTCCCTCACACTCCCACCACACACATACACTAACACCACAGAACAAAGGCTATGTCACTCCATGTCTGAGTCATAGCTATTGAAACAAGAGCTGTCACCAGACAGCATAGCTCGCCTGTTTCGTGCCTTCAAGATATAAGGTCAAATTACTGAACCATGAAATATAGGTCACACACACACCTAGATACATTTTGAGGTCAGTGACCAGGTCACATGGAACATATATGCCAGATATTACATTTCAGAATCACAATGTGTATGAATTAAAAGGCAAAATCAATGAACCATGAAAATAGGTCACACTGATCAAGATATATTTCTATGTCAATCATCTGGTCACATGGGAACTTGTAATTCAGGATTGAAGTTTTTAAAAAAAATAGTATTCAATTTGGCAGAGTCACTGAATCATGGAATTTAGGTCACACTGACCAAGATATAATTTCGAGGTTAATCATGGGGTCACATGGAGTAAATAATCCAGGCATGATGTTTCTTCATGAAAAAGTATTCAAGATAATAGGCAAATCACTGAACCATGAAATATAGGTCACAGTGGCCTAGATATATTTTGAGGTAAATCATGGGGTCACATGGAACTAATAACCCAGGTATGACATTTCTCCATCAAATATTAATAAAGATAATAGGGAAAATCACTGAACCATGAAATATAGGTCACAATGACCTGGATTTATTTTGTGGTCAATAATCAGGTCACATGGAATAAATAATCCAGATGTAACATTTTTTCATCAAATAGTATTCAAGAAAATAGACAAAATCACTGAACCATGAAATATAGGTCAAAGTGACCTAGACATATTTTGAGGTCAAGCATGGGGTCATATGGGACTAATAACCCAGGTATGACATTTCTCCATCAAATAATATTCAAGATAATAGGCAAAATCACTGAACCATGAAATATAGGTCACACTGACCTAGCTATATTTTGAGGTCAATCATGGGGTCACATGGAACTAATAACCCATGTATGACATTTCTCCATCAAAAAGTATTCAAGATAAAAAACAAAATCACTGAACTATGAAATATAGGTCACACTGACCTAGTTATATTTTGGGGTCAATTATCGGGTCACATGGAACTTATAATCCAGGTATGACATTTCTGCATCAAATAGTATTTGCGATAATGGGCAAAATCACTGAGCCATGAAATATAGGTCACACTGACCTAGATATATTTTGCGGTCAATTATCGGGTCACATGGAACTTATAATCCAGGTATGACATTTCTCCATCACATAGTATTCAAATAATAGTCAAAATCACTGAACCATGAAATAAAGGTCACAGTGACCTAGATATATTTTGAGGTCAATCATGAGGTCACATGGAACTAATATCCCAGGTATGACATTTCTCCAACAAATAGTCTTCAAGATATAAGGCAAAATCACTGGACCGTGAAATATAGGTCACCATGACCTTCACCCTTTCACACTTGAACCAATGTCACTTGATTGGCTGATGTATAACCAATTGTGTCTATAACTTGTTAGCATAAGGGAAAGGTATACAACAAAGTACAAAGTTGTCCTAGATTTTGACCCCTAGCCCCACCCCATCCCCACTCCCAGGCATGAACCCAGGGACGTGTTGTCTTGGAATCTCAGAAGACACTCCCAGGTATCCAAGTTGTAAATATGAATGCTTTGTGATGAGTGACTGCTGAGATATAAGCATTTCAAAAACTTTAACACAGTATTACATAGGTGTTCTAGATTTTGACCCAAAGCCCCACCCCAGGGCATGACCCCAGGGGTCTGTTCTCTTTGAACATCAGAAGACCCTCCCAGGTACTGAAGTTCCAATTATGAGTGCTCTGTGATGAGTGACTGTTGAGATATAAGCATTTGAAAAACTTAAATGCAGTGCGACGGGAACGCACACGCAAACGCACACGCCATCCGAGGTGACAACAATAGCTCTCCATGTACTTCGTACAGGCAAGCTAAAAATTGAGTTATGAGGATAATTAAGAGATACTTTTCGTTAATTTTGCTTTGATAGAAACATGAAGGTACTCATTTCTTGTGAAATGTATAAGTTTGCTTAATTTTTTATAAAACCCTTATGTTGTGGGTATTCGTTGGAATCACCTCTATATGGACAAGCTGGGCCATGGCATAAGCTAACAAATAGGATCAATGGCAGGTTGACACAAATGTTGATGTTTGGACGAACAGACAGAAAACCAAAGTCCTGTATCAGGCCATGCTAAAAAGTGACTTGATAAAATTCACTGACCCAATACCACTTTTCCTTTAAGAAGATATTAAAAGGCTGATAACATGAAAAAACTCATCACAAGTCTGTTTGTTTCTACATACTTTTTCTGGAATGATTATTCAATGATAATAAAATGTACATCCATGATTTACCGAAATATACATTCAGTACTGAACAACATACAAAATTTCATTGATCATGTTAACAAGACATAATTTAAAACACCGTAGAAAACCTCCTTCTATACAGAGAAAAAATTGGGAATAACAAGGGTGTATATTGCTTTTTTTTTTTTACATTCCAAAACTCAGACTGTGGGTACTCATTAGAACTGCTTCATAAAGGACCATCAATCTACATGTATGTATACAGCAACAAAAAGCTCAAATTTTCATCTGAAAAATAGTCTCTCACAGAACAATAAAAATACATTATCTCACATAAGTGTATTATTAATGAGGTAATCTAATAATCAGAAGCTTCTGACACCATGTATGGGTAGCCAAGATTTTTGTCAGCATGTTAAGATTTTCAGTTTTAACTCTTATCCTGCTGCATAATTAATTTAGCCACACCTATTTCTGACTTTGAACCAATCAGATTATTTGATATAATTAATTTCTGCAAATTCACAAACTGAGTGTCAAACAGTGTAGATCCTGATCAGATGGCTTCTTCAGAAGCCATCTGATCTGGATCTACACTGTTTGTAAAGGTAGGGGTTGTCGTGAACAGCAGGATAAGGGTTAAATATCTTCACTGTTCACATGAAAAAACTTTTGAGTCAGCCCATTTTGCAGCACAAAAGCTACTTGCATTTTGCAGCAAAATACCATTTTAAAATAACAGATATGATATTTGCTAGAACAGTGAACATTTTCACCCCAACTTAGAATGGTCCTGACTCAAAACAGCAACATACTGTAATGATCCTAAGTATTGGAACAGACTGGCCTATGCAAACAGTGCAGACTCAGATCAGACTGCTCCCAAGGGAGCAGTCTGATCAGGGTCTACACTGTTTGCCGTTTCGTCTGGACCTTTCGGACCCCTTGTAGGATTGTGAAACAAATTTGTTGAAGTTTTAGGAGAATTTGAAGTTCTCAATGTGTCCAAAATTTTAGGATTTTTTACGGTATGCAAGTTTTGGCAATCACTATTACAAGCATTTTGCAATGAATACATATTTTCGGTATCCATAAATCTAGCTTGCAAATAATATTGATCAAAAATTTGGTACATGCTTTTGAATTCTATTTTTATTCCAAAACGAGCATGACTGATCAGTGGTTAGTGCACTTGCCTCTGATGCTAGAGGCCCCAGGTTTGATCCCTGGAGGCAGTGATTAATTCGGTGTCCGAACACGCTCAACTGGCATCATTTGCAGGGATGAATGCCAAAAAGTGCACCGTCCTTCGTATCAGAACGTTAACTGGAGACCCCCTGTGCAGGAAGAGCCATCACCTGTGCAGTTTAAAGACCCCTACTGTAATTAAATGATTACTGTGTAGGCTTTCAACCCTGCAACCTGGAGTGTATGTGATGTACACCTGCGAGTAATGGTCAAATGTTACCAATTGCAGTATAAGTAGAAAGAAAAAGAAAGAAAGAAAATCCTGTACCAGTTTTCGACTGGTCAAAAATAAACCTTATGGCTACCAAATGTGTATTACAGTTCTTCTTCCAAGCAGGTTCACATGTACTGAGTCACAAATTACATCCACACAACATGATGAAAATGACTGGTGATAGTTTAATAAGGAGTTCTCTGTGTAACATTTATCATCTCAGCTGTCCTGAAAATAGAAAGAGAAAAATACTGTTATGATCCTAAGTATTGGGACAGCCAGGCCTTAGCAAACAGTCCAGACCCAGATCAGACTGCCCCTGAAGGAGCAGTCTGATCAGGGTCTACACCATTTGCCATTCCTTCTCTCCTTTTTGGACGCATTGCTGTATCGCAAAACACACTTGTTAAGATTTAAGGAGAATTACAGCAAGTCCTCAAGGTGTCAGAAGTTTTAGTATACTTACGTTAAGCTGTGCCATAAAAAAATTTTTTTTTTTTTTTTTGCCATTCACCATGAAATGATAAGGGCCTTTTTCTCATGTATCAGCTCAATTCGTTTCTGCTAGCATCACATTAACAAGTCCATGAAATGTACATCCACTAAACCCCTCTTGATATAGAAAAAACTATAGTTTAAGGGGGTATACATTGTTTTTCCTATTTCTACTCCTAGACATACGTTGTGGGTATTTGTTAGAACTGCCTCAAAGAGGCGGACATAGATTGTGGGTACTCACTAGAACCGCCTCAATGAGGCAGTTCTAATGAGCACACACAACCTAGACATAGGTTGTGGGTACTCGTTAGCACCGCCTAAATGAGGCGGTTCTAAGGAGTACCACAAACCACGTTTGCAGTAAAAATAAGAAAAATATCACAGATTTTCATCAGAAAATTAAAGTAGCCATTTTAGAGATGTGAAAAAATGCACTATGTTGCATGGTGTGTTATCATAATGTCTAGTCTCCTTTGAAAACTCTGATATACACTGCTCCTGCTCTAGGGTGTCTTTATTTGACAAAAGGTCAGGGACTTGCAAGATGATGACTACATGAAAACTGGGATGAAAGCCCTGCATTTAAAGAACAAGAGGGCCATGATGGCCCTGGATCGCTCACCTGATCCACACTGTAAACATGAAATGGTAGGCAATATAGTAAGGTGCCTTGTCAGAAGGAAAATACATGCCAAATATGAAGGTTCTATCTCAAATGGTTCAAAAGTTATGATAAAATAGGCCATAGGTCAAGGTCACAGGTCAAACTTTTTGTATGGACGTGAAGCCATTGTCACAAGGAATATAAATGCCAAATATGAAGGCTTTATCTCAAATGGTTCCAAAGTAATGATTAAGTAGGTCACAGATCAAGGTCAAAGGTCAATTATTTTGCATGAGTGGGAAGAACTTGTCACAAGGAACATACATGCCAAATATGAAGGCTCTATCCTAAATGGTTCAAAAGTTATGAGAAAGACGGTCAAAGGTCAAGGTCACAGGTCAAATTTTTTGTACGGGTGGAAAGCCCTTGCCACAAGGAACATACATGCCAAATATGAAGGCTCTACCTCAAATGGTTCAAAAGTTATGATAAAGTAGGTCACATGTCAAGGTCAAGGTCACAAGTCATTTTTCGATGAAAGGTAGCCCTTGTCACAAGGAAACTACTTGCCAAATATGAAGGCTGTATCTCAAATGCTTCTTAAGTTATGTCAAAGGTCAAATTGATGGGTCAAAATTTTTGAATGGTTGGGAAAACCTTGTCACAAGGCACATACATGCCAAATATGAAGGATATATCTCATATGGTTAAAAAGTTATGATAAAATAGGTCACGGGTCATTTTTTATATGAGTGGGAAGCCCTTGTCACAAGGAACCTACATGCCAAATATGAAGGCTCTATCTCAAACGGTTCAAAAGTTATGACAAAATAACCTACTGATCTACTTTTTGATTTGACATGACCCATATTCGAACTTAACAGATATTGTCCAGATGATCATTCTGAGCAAGTTTTATGATGATTGGATGAAAACTGTGGCCCCTTAGAGTGTTCACAACATTTTTCTATGATTTGACTTGCTGACCTACTTTTTAACATGACCCATATTCAAACTTGACCCAGATATTGTCAAGATGATCATTCTGAGCAAGTTTGATGTAGACCAAAACTGGGGCCTCTAGGTTTTCTATGATCTGACCTACTGACCTACTTATTGACCAGACATGACCCATATTCGAAATTAACAAAGATATTGTCAAGATGATCATTCTGAGCAAGTTTGATGTAGACCAAAACTGGGGCCTCTAGGTTTTCTATGATTTGACCTACTGACCGACTTTTTGACCTGACATGACCCATATTCAAACTTGATGGAGTTATTGTCAACATGATCAGACCAAAACTGCGGCCTCTAGTGTGTTCACAAGGTTTTTCTATGATTTGACCTACTTTTTTACCCCGACATGACCCGTATTCTAACTTGACCAAGATATTGTCATGATAGAAGTGAAGGCAATGATCAGGAATCGATACAATTAACCCACAGCTCCCATCAGCGCCACCAAAGGGAAAGAAACACAAACATGAAACAACAAACCCTAATGGAAACATCAACAGTGGAAAGCCAAAAGGACAGTTACTTTCCCACAAAATGGCCAATTGGCTATCCAAAACAAAACAACATAAGCGATACAAACACTCAAAGACAAACCACAACAAAAAAATAAACCACGACAGAAGAACCGCCTTGGAACTGTCAGCGAAACAAATTCCAATGGGGGACTTAAATTGATTTTACATGGCCACAATGGTCGCCCTTACTTCAGTCGGGAATTAGACAAATAATTTGTTCAGTCTGCATGAAGGCCACCTAAGACTATCATTCTGAGCAAGTTTGATGCTGATCGGACCAAAACTGTGGCCTCTAGTGTGTTCACAAGGTTTTTCTATGATTTGACCTACTGGCCTATTTTTTGACCCGACATGACCCATATTCAAACTTGACAGAGAAATTGTCAAGATGATAATTCTGGGCAAATTTGATGATGATTGGACCACAACTGTGGCCTCTAGTATGTTCACATCAGCCTGTCCATGCCTGTAAACCCTATTGGTTTTATTGGGCGGCAGGGCTTGAGATGTCATTTCATCTCAATGACGGGTAAAAGTCCCACAAAATTGGAAGCAACATCTCCAAAATGACCTTTACAGTATCGACGGGGACATTAAACCTCAAATCAATCAAACAAAAACTAGTGTGTTCACAAGGTTTTTCTATTTGACCTACTGACCTATTTTTGAACTGACATGGAACCATATTCGAACTTGACCAAGATATTGTCAAGAGGATCATTCTGAGCAAGTTTGCTGATGATTGGACCAAAACTGTGACCTCTAGTACTAGGGTTCACAAGGTTTTTCTATGATTTGACCTACTGACCTACTTTTTGACCCAGCATGAGCCATATTTGACTTTGACCGAGATATTGTCAAGATGATCATTCTGAGCAAGCTTGATGACGATCAGATCAAAACTGAGGCCTCTAGTGTGTTCACAAGGTTTTTCTATGATTTGACCTACTGACCTACTTTTTGACCCGACATGACCCATATTCAAACTTGACCGAGATATTGTCATGATGATCATACTGAGCAAGTTTGATGATGGTTGGGCCAAAACTGTGGCCTCTAGTGTGTTTACAAGAAAAGTTTACGCATGGACAATGCACAATGGACGATGCAGGAAGACGACAGACATCTCGCAGTCACAAAAGCTCATCTCGACCTTCGGCCAGGTGAGCTAAAAATATACACTAATGGCCTTGTCCTGCTGAATAAATTAATTTTGCCACACCCATTTTTGAAAGATCAATCAAACAAATTACAATAACTTAATATAATTTGTTCTTAAAAAATTAGCAATTGAATGACAATGAAGATCCAGGTCAGATGGCTTCTCCAGTAACCCTCTGATCTGAATCTTCAGTTTACAAAGTCAGAGCATATTCTAGTTGAAAAGGGCAAAGATTGAGTGGATACTTGGATCTTTGATTTTGGACATGTCAATTTCTGTAAATAGATCATAATCAGGATTACAGTGCTGATACTGATGAGTTGGCTTATTATGAACCATCTCATCAGGATCTACACTGTTTGCATAGGTATCTGTACTTGACTTCTTTGAAAGGGTTATATCTGCCAATTATACTATTTAAGGGGAATGGGAACACCTTCAGGGGAGGCAACTCCTGCAAAAGTATGTTTGTCTCCCATGTCAATAGGGGTCAACTCTTAAGGGAAAGAATTTGCTCCTGAGGAGCAAATTGGAAAGAATTTGCTCCTAAGGAGCAAATTCTTTCCTTTAAAAGTAGACCCCTTTTTCAGTGGGACAGTGCTTACAGAAAAGCATACAGGAAGTCCCGAAAGCTGTGTCCCTTTGAAAAATGGTGAAAAAATCTGCCAGGTGTTCCCATTCCCCTTAAGTTAAACAGCAACTTAAAATTATTAACATCGCAGTCATATCAAAATGCCACACAAAACAAAGGAAACTGAACAAACATTCACTGCAACAAAGCTAGATGGGTCAAATGCTGTTGTATTATATATACTAGGGACAAAAAATAAGGGAACCCAAAAATTCAAAAGGAAAGAAGCGGGCCATGCACGCATGCCCACATCGAACCCGTGTTGCCGTCGAATTTCTGAGACAACAAGGTGTAAGGACACTGCCGTGGCCAGCCAAATCCCCGGATATGTCGCCGATTGAGCACATTTGGGATGTCTTGGTTCGTCACGTGTGCAACAGACCGCAGCGTTGTAACAATCTGCAACAGCTTGGCCGAGCATTGCAAGAAGAATGGCGACGGATACCAAGGGAGATAATCCATCACACAATCACTAGCATGCCAAGGTGTCGTGCATGCATCAATGCTTGTGGCGCATGGACCAGATACCTACTGATCCCCTTTGCATATAAACCTTCCCTGTGACATTGAAGTTTCGCTTCTTTCTATTTGAATTTGGGGGTTCCCTTATTTTTTTTCCCTAGTATATTAACACCACAAATGATGTATTTCATGCCAAACCAGCAGAATCCCTTTGACCTAAGCTTCCATTACTGTTGTCAACCCCTATCTTTGCAAACCGTATAGATCCATATCAGATGGCTTTGATCAGATGGCTGGAAGCCATCTTTCAGAAGCCATCTGATCAGGATCTCTACTGTCTGATGTTCAATTAAAAATCGAACGCATTCATCATATCAGTAATTTGATTACTTAATAATCAGATAAGGTTGTGGCAAAATTAATTTATTCAGCAGGACAAGGGTTAACTTCTTATATGTTAATTTGATATTTTTATTTATGCCCCTTACATTTTGTTTGTTTGATTTGAGGTTTAATGTCCCGTCAACACTGTAAAGGTCATTTTGGAGACGTTGCTTCCAATTTTGTGGGACTTTTACCCGAAATTGAGATGAAATAACATCTCAAGCCCTGCCGCCCGATGAAACCATAGGGTTTATAAGCATGGACGGGCCGACTTGCAACGCTTTGCCTGGGCAGACTTAGATCCTCTAAGCAGTTTACCAGTACTCGTGTGTGGGTCGCTTTCAGCTCTGCGTGGAAGCATCATGCAGCCCATACATTTCTTCAAGCCCCAATGGGCGGGTATGCCCCTTATGTTGTCAAAGGGCCTCATTCAGGCAGTGCCATTTAGCACTCAAAATCTATTTATAAGTAATCTACCAGTCTTCCCCTTTGATATTTCTTATTAACTAACCCATTTTGTACCAGAAACCCCAAAACGGTAGTTGACAAACAGTGCAGGCCCAGATCAGCATTCTGATCAGGGCCTACACTGTTTGCAAAAAGCTCAGCCATTTTCCAAATAGATTTTGAAGAAAACACAATCCGACACCCCTAAATTTTGAAAATGAACTCCTGTTATATAAAGGGAGGAAGATTCCATTTGGTACGAAAAAGGTTAATTTTGACTGGGTGTGAAAGATAATTGACATTGTGTCTTAAAAAGGGCCAAAACATCCCTTATTGGATAAACAAATGATTTTCGTGTATAAAAGTAACCACAGGCGCTTGGCCCGTTGATTTGTCCGAAAAACTTGTGGAATAGGTAAAATGACAAAATATGAGTAAAAAAAAAAAATTTTCACACTGGTATAGAAAGCTAGACAAGGTTCTCAACAAACCAGTGCCATTTTCTCGGTACACATAAAATGACAATTGGCACAGGCACATTTTTTGACACAGGAAGGTATATTTTGTATGAACTTCAACCTAAGACATGCAGAATTTCATCAAAATAATGCAGAACTCCTGGTTCAAGCCCCATCGTGATCTAAACGTCAAATTACCCCGGATAGACCTTAGTAGGACAACTAACTGTCACACCCACTCAATGGTTTTTCACTGTTTCCCTGTGATTTCCTGCGGAAATCAGATAATGTCAGCACAAAAGCCAACATTCTTATAAATATCAATGAAGATGCTCTCACCTAATGCAAAAGTTTTCTCCAGATAACCGTTATTATCAGCAATTTTCACCTTTTTGTGTGGGAGCAGGCATTTCCCAAAGCAGTATTGTTTTCATTCTGTATCTTGAAGCTGATGTAATCCACGCGCTGATTGGTCGAAATTTGGGAAATCCAGTGATTTCGACCAATCAGCTCTCAGATTACATCAGCTTCAAAATATAGAATGAAAACAATTGCAATTAGAAATGCCTACTCCCACACAAAAAAGCGAAAATTGCTGGTAATAATGGTTAACTGGTGGAAACTGTTGCATCAGGTGAGAGCATCTTCATTGAGATTTATAGTTAAGTTGGCTTTTGTGCTGACATTATCGGATTTCAACAGGAAATCGCAGGGAAACAGTGAAAAACCATGGAGTTGGTGTGACAGTTGTCCTACTAAATACCATCTGGGGTAATTTGACGTGTAGATCACAATGTGGCTTGATCCAGATGTTCTGCATTATTTTATTGAAATTCTGCATGCCTTAGGTTGAACTTCATACAAAATATACCTTCCTGTGTCAAAAACTGTACCTGTGCCAATTGTCATTTAATGTGTACCGAGAAAATGGTGCTGGTTTGTTGTGAACCTTGTGAAAATTTTTTTTTACTCATATTTTGACTTTAATCACATTCCACACATTTTTCGGACAAATCAACGGGCCAAGTGCCTATGAAAGTAAGACAAAATAAAACACCAGAAGCTCTATATAACACTTTTAATGAGGTCCAAAGCATGAATACACATTGTGTAATATCCAACGATTACATAGCAAAATGACCATTTATGCTCATTTTTCTATTTAACCTGTACTTTTTGGGACCAATATTTAAATTGTGTTATATCCCAAACTGTGTTTTAATGAACATTGTCATAAAGAGGTTTATGTGTATTTTCTAACAGCATGATCATCGTTCCGCAAAACATTTCCAATATTTTTTCTGGAAATTCATTCCGATAAAACACCCCTGTGCTAAAATTGTATCTTTCTTATCTCAAGAATTAGTATTTTTCAGATGAAAATGTTCAATATTTTTCTTATTTCTAGACCAAATATAGAATTTTGGTGCTCGTTGGAACAGCCTCAAAGAGGTGGTTCTAATGAATACAAACAATATATGTTGTTGACCAAAAAAAAAGCTATATACCCATAAACCCCAGTTTTTCCTATATAAAGTGGGGTTTAAAGGGGTGTTCATTACACAGGCTCATTCACATGATGTGGGAGAGCAAATATAATCCTAGGTGTCTGTGTGGTAGCAGTGTGATTGAATATCTCTATCATAGTGATGTTTAAATGTTTATTTGCTCTGAATCTTTGAGCCCATATAACACTTTGCATGCTGGGTAATTTTGTGTGCCTTTTTTGTCATTTGTGGAGTTTTTAGAATTAACTACATGTACTTCAAAAAATCTTTCAGGAATACCCTCAGTGGCAAACAGTTTGTAGCCAGATCAAGACTGGCATTTTGTCAGGCCTAATCTGGGTCCAAACTATTTGCAAAGTTTATCAGCAGGGTCAAAAGTCGCAACTAGTGGGGAAAGAGTTAAGCACCTTTTAAAAATGAAGTTCTGCTCATGTGCACAGTTGAGGACGTAAGTAAATTTGGGACATTAACTCTTATCTTGCTGTTCGCGACAACCCCTATCTTTGGAAACAGTGTAGATCCAGATCAGATGGCTTCTGAAGAAGCCATCTGATCAGGATCTACACTGTTTGACATTCAGTTTATGAATTTGTAGAAATAAATTACATCAAGTAATCTGATTGGTTCAAAGTCAGAAATGGGTGTGGCTAATCTGAATATTCAGCAAGAGAAGGGTTAACAAACCTAGTACTGCTTACTTGTGAAGACCTCAAGAGCCCAAATAAAATAAAGACCCCCATTTTGTGTCTACTGTAATGATCCTAAGTTCTGGGACAGATAGGCCAAAGCAAACAGTGCAGACCCAGATCAGAATGAAAGGCACAGTCTGCTCAGGGTCTACACTGTCTGTCATTCCGTCTGCACCCTTTGAACACCTTCCTGGATCATGCAATAAACTTGTTAAAATTTTAGGAGAATTATATCAATTCCTCAAGGTGTCCGAATTTACATGATTTTCATTGTATTATGTGTTTCTTGAGTCAACCTGACCACTTTCATTCAAATACAAGTTTTTTGTGTGTGTGTTTTTTTTTTTCAAAGTTATTTCAGTCTCGACTCATCCAAAACAACTTGGCCAAAGAATTACAGTATGTAAAAATCTGCAAACTGATCAAACTTTACAGTGTCCAGTTGTTCAAAGCACTGTGAGCTTAACAAGGATTTAAGTGGCCATTGCCAATATGAAACTGTTCTAGAAAACATAGCATCTGATACTCTGGTATTCTTGCTGGAAAAATTTAGAATTCATGCAAAAGCTATTCACATCTTTTCAGCAAAATACAGTCGAACTTCGATGGCTCGAACCCCTTTGGGACCATGGAAATTTGTTCGAGACAGCGGAAGTTCGATCCACTGTTGCATACTTCCAGAAAACATAACGGGGGTATTTTTGGACTTCTTTTTGGTGTTCTGTAACATAAATGTATGCTGTGTGTACTCATTAGAATCGCCTCGAGGCGATTCTAATGAGTACACACAGCATTCATTTGCAAGAGTCGAAAATCTCCTTAATTATCGCACACTTTTTCTTATGCAGAGGAATTCCCTGGGGCTCAAAAATGGGTTCGACTCAGCCATGGTAAACGGACCATCGGTGTTCGAGCCATCGAAGTTCGACTGCATAAGCATATTTGCCAAATTAAATGGCCAAGGTTAAGCTAACAACATTGTAACTTTGGAACAAGTGGGCCTGGTCCGTTTTTGTGTTTGCTAAAAGCCCTCTCTACCACTTTAACAAACATCTTAATGGGGAATAGGCATTCCTTTAGGGGAGGCAACTTCAGCAAAACATTTTTGTCTCCTATGTCAATAGGGGTCTTCTCTTACAGGAAAGAATTTGCTTCTAAGCAGCAAATTCTTTCCTTTAAGAGTAGACCCCATTTTCAGAGGGTCTGGTGAGGATCTGATGAGAGGGTCTGGGTGTACAGGAAACAGTAGTCACAAAAGTTGCCTCCCTTTGAAAAATGGCGGAAATTATGCAAGGTGTAGTCATTACCCTATCATTGCCCGTTACGGGAAAGGATATCCTTTCCCTATCACTTCCCGGTAAGTGAATGTATGTCATTTCCCTATCATTCCCAGATAAGGGAATGGATGTTTTTCCCTTATCATTACTCTATATGGGAATGGATTTCATTCCCTTTTAGAGAATGGATGTCATTCCACTATCATTGCCAGAAATGATAATGGCTAATCATTCCCCTATCATTCCCCTACAAGGGAATGTATACACTATACATGGATCCAGGCTTAGAAACAAAGGTATGCAGGAAAAAGAATCTTCCCTGGATGTGAGGGAAAGGCATAAAGATCAGTCTTCCAGGATCACAGTCTGGCACCACTTGGCAAGCCTAGTGATGCTTAAGGCTGACATGATTAATCGTATAATCGATTAATAGATCGATAAATTCAACAAAAATGATTATTATTTCTGATTTGCTTTTAATCGATTACTTGATAGGTACAATTTACTATAGTCCAAAGTTATGCCTAAAATAGCTGGATGAGTGGCAAACAGTGCAGACCCTGATGAGATGCCGCATTCTGTGGCATCTCATCTGGGTCTACACTGTTCGCTCAGGCCTGTCTGTTCAAATATACATATGGTAAAGTGCAACATATGGTAAGAGTCATGCCCAGAAGAAAGCCAGACAGGTAAAATTATGACAAAAACCTTAGCGATTACTAATAGATTATTGATCGCAATGACAGGACTGATAATCGATCATCTTTTCAGCTCCGATTAGCCAGCCCTAGTGATGCTGGACTGTGAACCTTACGATGGATTATTCTATCCTACCCTCACACCAATGAAAGGTTCTTCTATTCTCACACTTTTTACATGGTAGATAACTTTTGGAAATTTCTGTTCATTTTCCTATATGCTTTAACTCTCCAATAAAAGTAAAAATTTTCTCCTCAAGAACTGACATCTTTTTAGGAGGGAGAATACACATTTTTTTAAAGATTTGCCTCCCCTGAAGGTGCATCCATTCCCTTAAAAGGCAAAACAAAAAAAAAATGTAACTTTTAAAGAATTAACTAAACAGACAAGAACTTCATTATTACTGTATGATGACAACCTTATTTTTTTGTTGTTCTGCAGTAAAAGCACTAAGTTCAATTAGCAGACAGCATTTACATTTTTTTAGAAAACAAGGACTGCATTACATTACGAAAACACGTCTATACAAATACATTGTTAACTTTACCTCCGAAATATCGAATTTTTTTATGAAAAATTGTGATATTTTTCTTATTGCTGCTCAAAATATATATTGTGGGTACTCGTTCTAACGAATACCCACAATCTATATTTTAGAGCAGAAATAAGACAAATGTGGTTAACCCCTGTAAACCCCAGTTTTACTATAAAAGTGGGGTTCATGGGGGTCAAAAATATATAGGTGTGTTTTCGTGATGACAAATAAATCATCTGCCAGATGATTCATATGAAATGTCAAGCCTCATGTAAAATTTGTGGTGCATTAACATTTAAGAATTAAATCTAAAATGACGTTTTTAGTTCCGACAGTACATCATCATTATCATCATCATCATCATGGTACTGCAAGTTCTAATTTTGAAACTACGAGTAATATGACTATAATATTAACATCATAATATTATTATTTATAAGGAATGAAGTTCGAGTCAATATAAAACATAAAACAATTTAAAAGAATACTTTTTTACATAAACAGCAAATCTAATTTTTGGCTTCTTTTCCTTAGAACTTCTACAACAGTTGACCGCATATTCATGGTCTGAACTGAAAAAATAAATTTCTCTACAAATAAGTTTCATCCACATAAGTGGCTGTGTATTTATTGTCAAGGATGTGTAATTAATATAATTCCAGGATATTTTTTCCTATTGCTCTGACAATAAAAAGGCATGTTGTTGGTGCTTGTTAGAAATGCCTCATTGAGATTATTCTAACAGGTATCCACAATGTATGTTTCTAGCATATTTTCAAAAGAAGTAAGGAAACGTGTCCTTTATCTATGGAGCTATGGTTGGTATTGCTTAACACATTTGGAATCAAATCTTCGGATATTTAAATTCATGTTTAAGTTTAAGAAATCAACCCAGTATTCATTATTATTCCCAAAGAGGAATCAGCCAGTTTATCTTGTGGCACTAAAAATAAGAATCAAAACTCTGGGTCTAACTCCCTAAGCTGGAACTGAAATTCTTGTAAAATTCTCCCAACATATCTGATTTTAAGCAGATTTTCTCAATGCATCGCAATCAAAGGTCCCAGAGACAAACAGTCTAATCCCCACTTCCATTCCCTCTTCGCTACCTCTTCTCTGGAGGAAGACAGAACTGTGTCATTATCAAGAAAACCTGGGAAAATGCGGAGACTTGTCTTGAATGGTTTTTAACAAAATTTTACAACATACTGTGGGTTCTCATCAGAATCAGCTCAGTGTGACAATAAAAATGAGTATCCACATGAACAGAGGAAAAATTACCTATAAATTTTCCTCAATACTCTTCCTAAACTAGAGCTACACCACAACCTCATTATAACATGGTTTGTTATAACACAGTTTTGGATATAACACGGTTTCAAGATGGCTCCCAAAAATGTATAGATTATATAGAAAAATGACCATAAATGGTCATTTTTCTACGTAATCTATAAATTTTTGTTTGTTTGTTTGATTTGAGGTTTAACGTCCCCGTCAACACTGTAAAGGTCATTTTGGAGATGTTGCTTCCAATTCTGTGGGACTTTTACCCGACATTGAGATGAAATGACATCTCAAGCCCTGCCGCCTAATGAAACCAATAGGGTTTATAAGCATGGACGTGCTGACTCGCATCGCTTTGCCAGGGCAGGCTTAGATCCTCTAAGCAGTTTACCAGTACTTGTGTGCGGGTTGGTTTCAGCTCTGCGTGGAAGCATCATGCAGCCCATATATTTCTACAAGCCCCGATGGGCGGTGGCTTATTTTTGTTTGGATATAATACGGTTGTTTAACTAACACGGTTTCTGCTTTGGACCCCATTAACAGTGTTATAAAGAAGTTGTGGTGTATAAGGTACAACCATAGTCCTAGACAAGGAGTGGCAATAAGGTAACAATTTTCCTGGTTTTTTGTTAGAACTTATGTTGTGGGTACTTGTTAGAATTGCCTCCATGAGGCAATTCTAACAAGTACCCACAACATATTTTTATGGAGAAATAAGAAAAATTATTCCAGAGTTATGCTCAATACAAACGGTCCTCAGTGGCCTAGTGAGAAAGAGAGCTGTTCCTTAATCTCTAGGTCTCTCACTACTCTGGCTTCAAGCCTTGCTTAAGTCACATGTGAGATGTATAGTTCTGCAACAAAACGTCAAGTGTTTCTTATCCAATTTTCAGCAGTTTTCACCCACCTCTGATCAACAGTCAGCTTCATTAGCGCGGTGGTTAACGCGTTCGACTTGTGATCGGGGGGTTGTGCATTCCAATCCGGCGGCGGGTATCAAGGTGTGTCCTTGAGCAAGACACGTAATGACACTGCTCCACTCCACCCAGGTGTAAATGGGTAGCAGCGGTGTAAAAGCCACTGCCTCTCTCTCGCCTGCGCGTGTAAACACCCGGAATGAGTGTTCGAGAGCGATTCAATTAGCTTGAAGCTTTCATCACAATCGAACTAAAATAAATTTGTATAAACTAACAGTCAGCTTGAAATAAGTGAAATAATTTTGAAAGAGCAGTAAAAGCAAAACCCAAAAACTGTCCTCAGTACATGTACTTCTCAGAAGCCTGTGTGGTGTAGTGGATAAGCTACTCTCCCTGCAAACCAGAAGTCATCTCATCGAATCCGGGCTTCTCCAGGCCTTAGGACGACTCTTTAAACCAAGGTCCCATCTCCATATGACCCCAGTTGTTGCTGGGATTGACAAACTCAATCAAACACACAGTGTGCTTCTTATTTTGACCTATGACATTACGTAAACACGCCTATACAAATACAGCGTAAACTTTATCGCTATAAAAAAGAAAATTTTAGGACAACAAATGGTGATATTTTTCCTATTTCTACTCTAAAATATAGATTGGGATACTCATAGAACCGCCTCATTGAGGCGGTTCTAGCGAGTACCCACAGTCCATATTTTAGAGCAGAAATAAGAAAATTAAGGTTTATCCCTGTAAACCCCAGTTTAACTATATAAAAGTGGGGGCCAAAGGGGTCAATATTATATAGGCGTGTTTTCGTGATGAATTGTAAGAGAGTAACTTACTTTCTACCCCACTTCAGGTGGATGAAGAGGAACACAGCTCCTAGAAGAATACAGATACACCCCACCACAAGGTATGATATACCCAGGAATGGGTTCTTGCCACCCAACCAAGATGTTGTTGTCAAGATGATGCTTTTGGTCCCATCAAATTTGGTAACTGGGTAAGCTGGAAAGAAAAATGTTAAAGTGAATGCATATGCTTTTAGGAGAGACAGATTTGTTTTAAAAAAAATGCCCCCCTTGTCATACTCAAAGTCTAATGAAATTTTATGTTTACGATTTTAACCCTGTAGACTGGTACAGAAATTCATTCCTTAACCCTGTCAACCTTGTAGACTCATACAGACTTAACCCTGTCAACCTTGTAGATTGGTACAGAAACTCATTCCTTAACTCTGTCAACCTTGTAGACTCGTATAGAAACTCATTCCTTAACCCTGTCAACCTTGTAGACTCGTACAGAAACTCATTCCTTAACCCTGTCAACCTTGTAGACTGGTAAATAAACTCATTCCTTCACCCTGTCAACCTTGTAGACTCATACAGAAACTCATTCCTTAACCAACTCAACCTTGTAGACTCGTACAGAAACTCATTCCTTAACCCTGTCAACTTTGTAGACTCGTACAGAAACTCATTCCTTAACCCTGTCAACTTTGCAGACTCGTACAGAAACTCATTCCTTAACCCTGTCAACCTTGTAGACTGGTAAATAAATTCATTCCTTAACCCTGTCAACCTTGTAGACTCTTAATAAATTCATTCCTTAACCCTGTCAACCTTGTAGACTCGTTTTAACCTTGTCAACCTTGTAGGCTTGTGCAGAAATTCATTCCTTAACCCTGTCAACCTTGTAGACCCGTATACAGAAACTGATTCCATAACCCTGTCAACCTTGTAGACCGTACAGAACTGATTCCTTAACCCTGTCAACCTTGTAGACTCGTACAGAAACTCATTCCTTAACCCTGTCAACTTTGCAGACTCGTACAGAAACTCATTCCTTAACCCTGTCAACCTTGTAGACTAGTAAATAAATTCATTCCTTAACCCTGTCAACCTTGTAGACTCTTAATAAATTCATTCCTTAACCCTGTCAATCTTGTAGACTCTTATTAACCCTGTTTACCTTGTAGACTCGTGCAGAAATTCATTCCTTAACCCTGTCAACCTTGTAGACTGGTACAGAAACTGATTCCTTAACCCTGTCAACCTTGTAGACCGGTACAGAACTGATTCCTTAACCCTGTCAACCTTGTAGACTCGTAAATAAATTCATTCCTTAACCCTGTCAACCTTGTAGACTCGTATTAACCCTGTCAACCTTGTAGACTTGTGCAGAAATTCATTCCTTAACCCTGTCAACCTTGTCGACTCATACAGAAACTCATTCCTTATCAATTTACCTAACAATGATTTAACTTTTTAACGGGCAGGCCCATACATAAGCAGCTAACCAGCACAGTGCACTCTTTCACCAGAAGCTGACAACTGCCCTATTTGAATTAGCCAAAGGGAATGACTTTAGATCAGATTTTAGATCAATCTCTACGATGGAGGTATCAAACCAGAAACTGACAACTGCCTTATTTGAATTAGCCAAAGGGAATGACTTTAGATCAGACTTTAGATCAATGTCTATGATGGAGGTATCAAACTTCTTTGTTTGGAGCAAAATATATAAAATTAAAACTATTAGAAAATTACAACGTGAAGAATACAAGTTCAAATGCCATCATTTTCATGTGATGAATGCCATAATTTTCATGTGAAGAATGCCATCATTTTCATGTGATGAATGCCTCAATTTTCATGTGAAGACTGCTACATGTAGTTCAAAAACAATAGATGACAACATAATACAGTGAAATTCCGCTATTGAGACCACATGAAATTTAGACTAATTCTTCTATAAAAAAGCTTATTTTGAAGGCTACACAATTTTTCTTTGTGTTTTCTGCCTACAATGTCCTCTTGTCAGGGAACACCTTTGGAACTGTTCAAAAGTGGTCTTAAAGACCACTTTTGAATAGTCCCAAAGGTGGTCTTAATATAGGATTTTTACTGTATTTCCTATTATTACATTTTTTTTGTTTTAGAAAACACTAGTAACTCCACACAGCAGTTCTACATACAGTTGAACCACAGTGGCACAAGCATCTATGGGACCATGAAAATTTGCTTGGAGAAAAGCATAGTTTGAGGTACTGAGCGTTATTCATAGTGCCATGCTGGAAGGATATTGGTACATCCTTTTGATGTTATATATAAAATATAGGTATGTCATAGACTAAGAGGCGATTCTAATGAATGCACACAACATACCTTTTTAAGATTTGTTTGTTTGATTTGAGGTTTAACGTCCCCGTAAACACTGTAAAAGTCATTTTGGAGACGTTGCTTCCAATTTTGTGGGACTTTTACCCGACACTGAGATGAAATGACATCTCAAGCCCTGTCGCCCATGAAACCAATAGGGTTTATTAGCATGGACGTTCCGCCTCGCACCGCGGTTCCTGGACAGGCTTAGATCCTCTAAGCGGTTTACCAGTACTAGTGTGCAGGCCGGATTCAGCTCTGCATGGAAGCATCATGCAGCCCATATATTTCTTCAAGCCCCGATGGGCAGGGGCTTACCTTTTTAAGATAAAACAAGAAAAAATATCCTTGAATATCTGGAGCTACGCGAAGAATTTCCTTGGGACTCTTGAACAAGTTTGAAATACCCATAGTGACTGAGACATCAGTTTTCAAGCCGTTGAGGTGATACTCTACGTTACTTACCATAGTTTATATAAATTTCATATGATCCTTTCGGCAGCCCATCTGTGAATGTCCCCTGGTGGTTAATCCTCCTGTTAAGCTTACGGAACGTCGGCAAAGCAGCTGTCCTCATCCACACTATCAACTCCTCATTCTTATATCCGTTGTTGTCAGCATTGTCACTCAGATTATACGCGTTTTTATTGTTCCAGTTTGGTGGATTCGTGAAACCACCCCAGCCTGGAAGATGAAGCAGGTCAGAGACTATTAACCTTTATCTTGCTGAATATTTAACTTAGCCACACCCATTTTTGATTTTCAGCCAATCAGATTACATGATATAATGAGTTTGTTCAAATTCACAAACTAAATGACAAACAGTGTAGATTCTGATCAGATGGCTTCTTCAGAGGCCATCTGATCTGGATCTACACTGTTTGCAAAGATAGGGGTTGTCGTGAACAGCAAGATAAGGGTTAACCTTTGTCCAGTTAAACCAGGATATGCCTAATTTTTGTAGCATAGATCTAGATCACATTGCTTCTCTGAACAGGATCGATTCTGTTTGTCATTCAGTTTGTGGATTCATAGGAATATATTACATCACAAAGTCTGATTGGTTAGTAGACAAAAATGGATGTGCCAACATTAATTTATTCAGCAGGACAAGAGTTTATGACTGAACTACTATCATTATATGGGCCCCGTCAAGCGATTTTGGTGCTTATCGCCTATGCAAGCAGCGAAGGTTCAGGCGAGCCTGCGCATTCGCGCAGACTCGCCAGAACCTTTGCTGCTCGCTCATACAAGCAGTGAATCAAGAGGAACCTTCAGACAGAAAGCCATACCCCTGGCCCCTCTGAATGGCTGGGCATGCGCAATTAAAATTTGTCATGACGGAATGCTCAAAGACACAAATTCGCTTGGCGGGGCTCAGATTAACAAGTCACTGTAATAAAAATCCTTGTAAAGCCCATTTTATACAGGGAAAAGTTGGGCCAACATTTTCGTCCTTTTTGTTCAAAATCTTGAACTGTGGGTACTCGTTGGAACCGAGCTGATGAGGTGGTTCTAATGAGCACCCACAACCTGTGTTTGGAGCAGAGATAAGGAAAATGACATAATATAATTTATCCGAAATCTGCTAGCTCTACACTATGATATAAAAGATGCCATATGAGCTGGGTCAAGTCAAATTGTGTCTTCAAGTATGTTCACTATAGGAATGAATTTCATTTTTGATGATTTTATAGATGTGTTTGTAAAATTAGTATCTGGCTGCCAACAAGAGACTCTAAATGCCTTTCATTGACCTGGAGAAGGCATTTGATAGAGTGCCTCGGAAGGTCATCTGGTTGGCACTCAGAAAACTTGAGAGAGGATGAGTGGATTATGCACCTGGTCCAAGGGATGTATGCTAATGCTCGGTGCCGTGTTCATGTCGGTGACAGTTACAGTAATTTAGAAGTGAATGTCGGTGTTCATCAAGGCTTCGTACTCAGCCCTCTGCTTTTCATCATTGTGCTTTCATTATGGAGTCCCCTGGAAGGATCTTTATGCCAATGACTTTGTTATTATAGCTGAAACACTTGAGGAATGTGTCAGGAGGCTCTTGACTTGGAAACAAGCAATGGAGGAGAAAGGGCTTAAGAGTAAATGCAGGAAAGACAAAAATCATGATCTGTGGTACTGGTCTGGATGTCCTGCAAAGTTCGAACGAGTTCCCATGTGCCGTATGTGGCAATGGAGTGAGCAGCAATAGTATCTTTTGCAATGTTTGCAAGTTCTGGGTGCACAAGAAATGCAGGGGTGTACATGGTGCCAGGGAACTGCACGTTCCTTAAACAGCAGACTTCAAAACCATTTGCACATGAGTAAGCCTGCCCAGGGAAAGTGATGCCAGCTGGACCATCGATGCATACAAACCCTATTGGTTTCACTGAGTGGCAGGGCTTGTGATGTCATTTCATCTCAATGTCAGATAGAGGTCCCACAAAACTGGAAGCAATGTCTCCAAAATGACCTAAATAGTGTTGTTTGGGATGTTCAACCTCAATTCAATCAAAACAAGCAAAAGACACAGACTTACTTCGGGGATTGTTGAATTTGACAGAGTGGTCAGACTTCCAGGCAATGCCAGTGTCCAGAAGACCTACACTCTCATTACTGGAACCTTCTGTGTAGAATAATTGGAATGAATCTGCAAGAAAAATAAGACAATAAATCACATTTTAATACACCACAACCTCATTATAACATTGATCATTATAACACAGTATTGGTCGCACCCGCCCACAGCGGCTTGAAGAAATATATGGGCTGCACGATGCTTCCATGCAGAGCTGAATCCGGCCCGCACACTAGTACTGGTAAACCACTCAGAGGATCTAAGCCTGTCCAGGAACCGCGGTGCCAGGCGGACCGTCCGTGCTAATAAACCCTATTGGTTTCATTGGGCAACAGGGCTTGAGATGTCATTTCATCTGAATGTCGGGTAAAAGTCCCACAAAATTGGAAGCAACGTCTCCAAAATGACCTTTACAGTGTTGACGGGGACGTTAAACCTCAAATCGATATAACCCTGTTTCAAGACTGATTTTGTTTGTTTGATTTGAGGTTTAACGTCCCCGTCAACACTGTAAAGGTCATTTTGGAGACGTTGCTTCCAATTTTGTGGGACTTTTACCCGACATTGAGATGAAACGACATCTCAAGCCCTGCCGCCAAATGAAACGAATAGGGTTTATTAGCATGGACGGTCCGCCTCGCACCGCGGTTCCTGGACAGGCTTAGATCCTCTATGCAGTTTACCACTACTACGTAGTGTGCGGGCCAGATTCAGCTCTGCATTGGAAGATTGATCCCCAAAATTAATAGATTATATAGAAAAATGACCATTTGATCCCTAAAATTTATAGATTATATAGAAAAATGACCTTCAGTGGTCATTTTTCTAAATAATCTATAAATTTTGGTTTGGATATACTACCAATTTCAATATCCATTAGACTTTCAGTCAAATGCAGCAGATCAAAGGGTTACATTCTGATGTAATTTCAGAGGTCAGTGCACTAGAAAGGTACATCAAACTTCACCAATTTCTTTGTACTCTAGACTTGTCACAGATGACTGACATGTGATAGACTATCTCTTATTGGACAGGTGCTAGTTACTGAAATGTGGAAACTGTATCTGATTGGTTACCTGCACACTTGTTGTGTCATATTTGGTCAAATACTTTTCAATCCTTGTCAGCTTGTGACATCATAATCTTAAGTTCAAAGGATACAGCAGGATACAGTAACAGCTTTGAAATTGGTTGGGTTTGACAGTTATTGAGTATCATGTCCACTCCAAAGTCTAATGAATATTGAAATCAGTAGTAACATGGCTACGAGGACTGTTCAAATATGAATGAAAGTAGAACGTTTTCCCATGCACTAATGTGAAAATCACCTGGAAATAAATATCACAGCGTAGAAAAACATTTTACCTATACATTGATACCAAAGCTGTTAAAATCCGTACACTTTAGCCATGTATATCGTTCGATAAACACTGTCTACTCTTGTATACTAATAGAAAACATGGTTGGAAGAAGGCCAGAGTACGCCGTTGAAATACGGTCTTATATTAAGAATCGTTGTATTCTTGGTATACTGTGCAAAGACATTTTTGATGAAATATGTTCGGTTTATGGGCACAATGAAATGTCTTTTCCGACAGTTTTTTGTTGGTGTAAGAAATTCAGCTGTGGGCTAGGCTCAACAGAAGATGCACCACATGATCATCGGCCGAAAAGAGCAACATCTGCCAAGATGGTTGCTAGAGTGAAAGAAATAGTTGCTACCGATGCACGATACACCACTAGGCAAATAGCTAGAATGGTTAGCATCCCATTAGGAGCAGCTCTTACAATTCTGAAACGGGATTTGAAAATGAGAAAGATCTGTGCTAGATGGATTCCCCATCTGTTGACAGATGAGCAGAAAAAGACACGCGTTCAGTGCGCCAAGAAGTTACTTAAAATGTTTCCAAATTACAATGCACGGTCTTCCGCTAATGTCGTCACAGGCGACGAGACATGGGTTCACTTTTTCGAGCCAAAACGAAAGATTCAGAACAAAATATGGGCAACAAAGTATTGCTAAAGACCATGCATTGCAAAGCGGACCATGAGCATCAAGAAGGTTATGTATGCAATATTCTTTTAAAATCAGGGCCCTGCTATTCAGGTTGCTGTGCCTAAAGGCAAATCTGTAAATGCGAAGTTTTACAAGAATAAAGTTCTTCGAAAACTGAAGAAATATTTCAAAGAACGAAGACCCGCAACTGGTTTGGCCAATGTCAGATTGCTACATGACAATGCATCATCGCACAAGGCGTTCATTGTGCAAGACTATCTGAAGCAGGAAAAGGTTGTTGAACTCCCTCACCCCCCCCCCCCCCCCCCCTATTCCCCTGACCTTGCCCCGTGTGACTTTTTTTTGTTCCTGCGGCTGAAAAATACTTTTCTGGTCAAAAATTTGTACAGCGCAAACACCTCGGTTCTGCAATATTCCAGTGCCTTCATAGTATACCTCGAAAAGACTACCAAAATGCATTCAATGATTGGATCAGAAGACTGAAAGTTTGTATATCTGTTGAAGGGGAATACTTTGAAGGGACAAAATAAATTTTTCATCGAAATCTATCACGGAATCATTTTTGTGTGCTTAGTTGCATTCATATTTGAACAGTCCTCGTATCAACCAATCAAATTACCTGATAGTATGTATTTATCCAAATTTGCCAATTGAATAACAAACAGTGTACTGTAGCAATCAAATCTGGATCTAGACTGTTTGAAAACGTTGGGGTTGTAGTGTTCAGTAGGATAAGGCTTAAAACATTCTTATTTTCTCTTATAAATCAGAATGATTAAAGTGATGATGATTAACCTACTTAAAAACAGTAAACCTAAATATGGGACATTGGCAAACACTGAAGGCCCCAGTCAGACGCCGCACAAAGCGGCATGTGATCAGGAATATCACTGTTTGCAAAAATAATGCCATTTTCAAAAAATCCTAAATTTCTAAATGGACTGCTCTTATATATATGAGTACAAGTTAGTAAATAATCAGCCTATCACATTTCCAATTGACCGAGACAAACAAGATTTCCATGCCGTGTTTCAATACATGTTTTAGGCATGAGGGCAAAATTCACCCTAATCGTGTCATTCACTCATAAGATACTGATTGCCAAACAAAGCTAGCGATGCAAAATCAAGCTTTTTGTCAAAAGTTGAGTTCCCTGCTGTGATTCGGTACATGTATTTGAAAGGGTAAACAGTAAGGCTGCCATGATTAATCGTATAATCGATTAATCGATCGATAAATTCCACAAAAATGATTATCATTCCTGATTTGCTTTTACTTGATAGGTACAATTTACTACCCAAAGTTATGCCTAAAATAGCTGGATGAATGGCAAACAGTGCAGACCCTGATGAGACGCCCCATTCTGCAGCGTCTCATCTGGGTCTACACTGTTTGCTCAGGTCTGTCTGTTCAAATATACATATGGCAAAGTACGTTGTATGGTAAGAGTCATGCTCAGACAGCAAGCCAGACAGGTAAAATTATGACAAAAACCTTAGCTATTACTAATCGATTATCGATTGCAATGACAGGACTGATAATCGATTAGCTTTTCATCTCCGATTAGCCAGCTCTAGTAAACAGGTCAGGAAATATACTGCGAGTTAACCAAAGTTTATAGGTCTTCTGCACCATCGTATACACATGTTAAATTCTGGATTGGGGAATTCAAACGCGACAGAACATCTTAGAAGACAAAACCAGGTTTGGACGCCCATCAGATGGCACCGATGAAGAAATGTGTAACAAAGAACAGGATCTGGTGTACTCTGACAGGCACATTAAGTTTGGAAGAAATAGTGAATGCATTACATATTTCACATGGTAGCATTTCAACAGTTTCACATGATCACTTGGGTATGCGTAAGCTAACAGTATATTGCGTCCCAAAATAGCTTTACGGTGAGCGAATGGCAACCAGAGCATCAGTATGCAGCGTGTTATTGAAGCTGTTTGGCTCAAAAGAAGATGATTTTCTTTTACGTCTGGTGACTGTAGATGAGACCTGGGCCAATTATTATGAGCAGAGAATAAAACTCAAAGTGGCCAGTGGGTAGGGCTGGGGTCTCCCAGGCCAAAAAAGTTCAAAATGCAACCCTCTGCTGGCAAGGTGATGACAACTGTATTTTGGGAGGCACAAGGTGTTATTATGTTGGACTTCCTAGCAAAGAAAATTACAACTAGAGAAAGTGCCCAGTGGGGCACATATACCCCCGACCAGTGTCATCCCCTTTTAGTGGAAATAAAAATTTGTTTGTAGCACTGAACCTTTCCATATCAACTTTCCATTTAGTCCACTGAGAATAACTATTGCATTTGAACAAATATAGTATAATTTATCATATCCAAAGATGAAACTGCTTGTCTTTGCTGGATAATAAAAACTCAAAGTTTGTTGCAATTTGGAACCATTTTACCTGGAAGCAACAAACAGGCTGTCTATAAACATTTGCTGAATTAAAGTAGCTGTATAATGACATAATAAAGCAATGCATTTTTTATTATTACTTGCATTTATTATTGTCTGCATTTCAAGAGAAAATATTATGCAAAATTTAACTGTTCTAGTCGCTGTAGTTTCTAAGTTCACAAGGACCAATATATACGCTGACAAATCTGACAAGGGTCACAGCATAAAGAAAGAACAAACTAACTAATAATGAACAAATGGAAAGACGAAAACTATAACCTTTGATATACTTTGTATGCAAGGAGTATAGTGAAAACAGTTATCAAATCCGGTACCATATACTATTATGCGATGTATTCATGTGAATTTATTCTAATTAATATTGTTTAAACCAAAACAGTTAACACAAAACTTGGACGTAATCAAAATGTGTAAGTCCTTATTATTGACCCCTAGCCCCATCCAGGGGCTTGACCCAGGAGCTTAGATATTCCATATGAAAGTTAATACTATAGCTATATTCTGTACCAAATATGAAGAGATATTAGAGAATCTAACATGAGGTTACAGAGATATAAGCAATCAAAAAGGTTTGACACAAAACTTTGACATAAAAGTGGACAAACTGACAGACAGCCCACCCAGGGGCTTGACCCGGGGGCTTAGATATTCCATATGAAAGTTTATGCTATAAAGATATCCTTTACCAAATATGAAGAGAATCTAATATGTAGTTACAGAGATATGAGCAATCAAAAAGGTTTAACACAAAACATTGACATAAATGTTGATGAACGGACTGACAGTCCACCCAGGGGCTTGACCCGCGAGCTTAGATATTCCAATTAAAAGTTATGTTATAGAGATATCCTTTACCAAATGTGAAGAGAATCAAACATGTGGTGACAGAGATATGAGCAATCAAAAAGGTTTAACACAAAACTTTGACGTAAAAGTTGACAAACAGACAGACAGCCCACCCATGGGCTTGACCCAGGGGCTTAGATATTCCAAATGAAAGGTAATGCTATAGTGATATCCTGTTCCAAATATGAAGAGAATCCAACATGTGGTGACAGAGATATGAGCAATCAAAAAGGTTCAACGCAAAACTTTGACGTAAAAGTTGACAAACGGACGGACAGCCCACCCAGGGGCTTGACCCAGGGGCTTAGATTTTCCATATGAAAGGTAATGCTATAGAGATATCCTTTACCAAATATGAAGAGAATCTAACATGTGGTTACAGAGATATGAGCAATCAAAAAGGTTTAACGCAAAACTTTGACGTAAAGGTTGACGAACGCGTCACGAACGGAGGTATGAACGAACGAACCAACGAATGGATGAACGGAGGGAAAGACAAAAACTATATACCCCCTAACATACTTCGTATAATAACAGGTGCGTATGATGCAAATTTGCTCGACCTATTGAGAACAGCCATCCATGAAAAATGCCGAGGTACACTCTCCAAAGGGATTCTGCTCGCACTTGCAAAATTGCAATGATCCTAAGTATTGCTGTTGAACGGAATAGGTACAAGCAAAAACCCAACCCCGCCTTATCTCCTGACTTAGCTCCCAGTGACTATTTCATATTCTCAAACTTGAAAAAAGATATCCATGAACGGCATTTCCAGTCCAATGAAGAAGTCTTGGCGACAGTTGAGGGGTTGGTCAGCCACAAGGACCCTGGCATTTTCAGTTCTGAGATGATGGCAATGGAACAGCGTTGGTCAAACTGTATCATTTAAGAAGGTAATTACATTGAAAAAGAAGCTATCAATCTCACCCAGAAATGTGTAGGCTGTTTTTTTTTTATTGACTCGCCCTCGTAAATTGGAAGATTCCATAGAGTACAAAAAGTTACAAAGAGACAATTTATTTCATTTTTACAGCTACCAAATATGTACAGCAAAAATGACAAGGCTTTCGTTTGTTCATACAGATAATCCGCTTTATATTGACATTTGACTACGGAAAAGAACCCTAAAAATTCTGACCTCTTGAGTGTAAATCTCCTAAAATTTTAGCAAATTTGTTTCATGATCAAGCAAGGGGCCCAAAAGGTGCAGACGGAATGGCAAACAGTGAAGACCCAGATCAGACTGCTCTTCTTGTCTTAGGCCTATATGTCCCAATACTTAGGATCATTACAGTAGTTCCAACAACAATTTAAATAGAATCTTGTCCTGCTGAATATTCAAATATGCCACACCCACTACTGATTATCAACCAATCAGATTCGTACTTGATGCAAATTATTGCAACAAATTCACAATCTGAATGACAATGTAGATCCTGATCAGATGGCTTCAAAAGCCATCTGATCTGGATCTACATTGTTTGAAAAGTAAGGCATATCAGGGCTCAGCAGGTCAAGGGTTAATAAACTATGGTATTAAATTATGCTAGAGTTTGATCAATTAAGATATTAATAGCTCATATTACTCATTGGAATGAGCCCATGAGATGCAGATTGGCATCTTTAAAAAGATATAGGCCTGTTGACCCTTGATTATTTATTTAAACATTCCATTATCTCAGATATATTAAGGGGAATGAATACCACCAGGGGATGCAACTCTTTTCAAAGTACTGCTGTTACCCTTTTCAATAGGGGTCTACTCTTAAAAGAAAGAATTTGCTCCTGTGGAACAAATTCTTTCTTTTAAGAGTAGACCCTATTTTTGTGAGGAGCAAATTTTTTCCGCAAAGAGTGGCCCCTTTTTACCATGCTCCTGAGAAGGGAATTCTTTTCTTCAAGAATAGACCCATTTTTCATGGGACTTAGCTGTATAGAAAATGTAACTTGGAGTTACAAAAGTAATAGAATGATTCTATTTAAATTGTTGTTGTAACTACTGTAAGCTGAAGGAGTCCTTAGCTCATAATGGGAGAGGTTTATGAAGCTATTCAAAAATACAGAATTTGTTTCTCCCAAAAAACAAATGTGGTGGATATTTGTTAGAGTCACCTTTTCTTGGAGTAATTGGGGGAAAAGAGAAGCCATCTGATCTACATCTGCACAGCTGCAAAGACAGGGATTGTCGTGAACAGTAGGATAAAGACTAGAATTCGTTTTTCTACAAAAACACAGATGTCTCCCCCCTTTTTGACCTCTTAAGTATGACCTTGACATTAGAGGTATTGACCTGGGTCTTGTGTGCAACACATCATCTAATGAAGATGAACATTTCTGCAAAGTAACTTTAAAAAGTTCATACAGAAATAAGAAAGTTATTGACCGTACACAAAAAAAAAACTTTTTTTACCTTTGACCTCTAAGTATGGCCTTGACCTTTGAGGTACAACACATTGCTCATGATGGTCAACATTTCTGCCAAGTAATTTCATAATCCATCAAAGAATAAGAAAGTTATTGACTGTACACAAAAAGGCCCCATTTTTGACCTTTGACCTCTAGGTATGACCTTGACATTGGAGGTATGGACCTTGGTCTTACACACAACTCATCATCTAACTAGAGAAAGTGACCAGTGGGTCACGTATACCCCCGGCCAGCGTCACCCTCTGATATATCTTTCGAGCTTGTATGTGATAAGAATGAAGTCAAGAAGCTATAAGAATCTATAAATGTGCTTGTAAAAGCTAAACCAAACATAAAATTTCTAAATGGACCAAGGGAGTGAGGGCATCATATAGTACAGGCATCTATAAACTTTGACATAAAACTTTAACCAAATGCAAAAATTTCTAAGTCCGTGACCTTGAGGTCAAGGTCACCATGGGTGGGCGAAGGGACATGCATCATGAAATCATTTATCAAAAATGAAGAGAATCTAACATGTGGTTACAGGGATATCAGCCATGAAAAAGGTTTAACACAAAACTTTGACGTAAAAGTAGATGAACAGACAGACAGACAGCCCTACAAGGGGCTTGACCCAGAGGCTTAGATATTCCATATGAAAGGTAATGCTATAGAGATATCCTTTACCAAACATGAAGAGAATCTAACATGAGGTTACAGAGATATCAGCAATGAAAAAGGTTTAACACAAAACTTTGACGTAAAATTAGATGAACAGACAGACAGACAGCCCACCCAGGGGCTTAGATATTCCATATGAAAGGTAATGCTATAGAGATATCCTGTAACAAACATGAAGAGAATCTAATATGTGGTTACAGAGATATCAGCAATGAAAAAGGTTTAACACAAAACTTTGACGTAAAAGTAGATGAACAGACAGATGGACAGACAGACAACCCACCCAGGGGCTTGACCCAGGTGCTTAGATATTCCATATGAAAGGTAATGCTATAGAGATATCCTGTACCAAATATGAAGAGAATTCAACCTGTGGTTACAGAGATATGAGCAATCAAAAAGGTTTAACGCAAAACTTTGACGTAAAGGTTGACGAACGACCGAACAAACGTACGAACGAACATACGAACGAACCAACGAACGGACGGAAAGACGAAAACTATATACCCCCTGACATACTTCGTATGCCGGGGGTATAATGAAGGTGAACATTTCTGCATGGTTACTTTAAAATAAAAAGTCCATCCAGAAATAAAAAAGTTAATGACTGGACACAAAAAAGGACTTTTTTTTACCTTTGACCTCTTAGTATGACCTTGACCTTGGAGGTACTGACCTGGGTCTAGCGCGCAACACATCGTCTCACGATGGTTAACATTTCTGTCAAGTAATTTCACAATCTATCCAGGAATAAAAAAGTTATTGACTGAACACTAAAAAAGGCCCCTCTTATGACCTTTGACCTCTTAGTATGACCTTGACCTTTGAGGTACCAACATGGGTCATGCGTCTCATTGTGGTTTCTGCCATGTAATTTCAAAATCCATCTACAAATAAGAAAGTTACTGACCAAACACAAAAAAAAGGCCCATTTTTTTACCTTTGACCTCTAAGTATGACCTTGACCTTTGAGTTACCAACCTGAGTCATGCTAGCAACACATCGTCTCATGGTGGTTAACATTTCTGCCAAGAAATTTTAAAATCCATCTAAAAATAAGAAAGTTATTGACCAAACACAAAAAAGGCCCTTTTTTCTATGTATGACCTTGACCTTTGAGTTACTAAACTGGATCATGCTGCGAGCAACACATCGTCTCATGGTGGTTAACATTTCTGCCAAGCAATTTCAAAATCCATCTAAAAATAAGAAAGTTATTGACCAAACTCCAAAAAGGCCCCTTTTTTACCTTTGACCTCTATGTACGACCATGACCTTTGAGGTACCAACCTGAATCATGCGTGCAACACATCGTAACATGATGGTTAACATTTCTGCCAAGTAATTTCAAATTCTATTTAAAAATAAGAAAGTTATTGACAAAACACGAAAAAAGGCCCATTTTTACCTTTGACCTGTAAGTATGACCTTGACCTTTGGGGTACCAACCTGGGTCATGCGCGCAACACCTTGCCTCATGGTGGTTAAAATTTCTGCCAAGTAATTTCAAAATCCATCTAAAAATAAGAAAGTGATTGACCAAACACAAAAAAGGGCCCTTTTTTACCTTTGACCTCTAAGTATGACCTTGACCTTTGAGGTACCAACTTGCCTCATGCACGCAACACATCGTCTCATCGTTGTTAATATTTCTGCCAAGTAATTTCAAATCCATTTGAAAATAAGAAAGTTATTGACCGGACACGATTTGCCTATACATACATACAGACAACTTCCAAGGGAGATAACTCAAAGTATAGATGCGAGAGTAATAGTTCTTACGCATTGCATGCCATCTAATGTTGATTAATATATATACATGAAGTTTCGTGAAGATAGCTTGAACGGTTTTCAAGTTATAGAGCGGACACCAAGATTTTGTGACAGACGGACAGACAGACGCCCTGGGGGGGCGGGGGGCAGGATCAGTTGATTGTTAATACAAGTTCAAAATTCGATAAATCGAACACATTCAGGACCATGAAATTTTGTTTTGAGAGAGTTTTTGAGGGCAACTTATACTATAATGACATGTAGGATAATGAGGATGACCTCAGGATATATTTTTAACTAATTAACAAATAAATGTATGTTGTGTGTACTCATTAGAATCGTCTCAATGAGAAGGTTCAAATGAGTACACACAACATATCTTTTTCAAGTAAAATGAAACAAACCTCCATAAATTAACTTAAACACATGGATATCTGGAGTTTTAGGGACAATTCTGTGGGGACCCAAGAGTGAGTTCGAAATAGCCATAGTAAATGAATTTTTCGTAATCAAGTTATAGAAGTTTCACTGTGTATTAATCTCAACCAGGGGCTGAACTAGTTGTTTAAAACCTATGACTGAATCTTACTTTTAATGGTGGTTTGTTTTGTTTGTTTGATTTGAGGTTTAACATCCCAATCAACACTGTAAAGGTCATTTTGGAGACGTTGCGTCCGATTTTGTCGGACTTCTACCCGACATTGAGATGAAATGACTTCTCAAGCCCTGTCGCCCAATGAAACCAATAGGGTTTATAAGCATGGACGGTCTGACTCACACCGCTTTGCCTGGGCAGGCCTAGATCCTCTAAGTGGTTTACCAGTACTCATGTACGGGTCGGATTCAGCTCCGTGTGGAAGCATCATGCAGCCCATATATTTCTTCAAGCCTCAATGAGCGGGGGTCGATATTTTCAGGGTTATACATATGAGAAAATAAAAGCACATAGTCATACAACATACCATTGAATAAACTATTGGCAATGGCCCCACAAGGCGCTATCCCAAGTTCTACTGAGGCATTTAGTTTTCTCTTTTTGTATGGTTCACAGTCATTCTGCAGATTATCAGGAGATATACTGTCACCATGGAGCTGGTTATCATCTCGAGACCTCACGTATCGACGATGGTTCTGGTAGAAATTAGTTAACCCATAGTAAAGATAAACCGTCCCCTGCAAATAAGAAGTGTATAAAAATTATTTATCATATGACATCGCTTCTGAGAGTGTAATAATGCCATGTAATAAATTTGATAATCCACTAGCGGATGAAATATGCAAATTAGTTTGATACGCCCCGTAACATTACATGTACTGCATTCTAAAAGACATGTACTGATGGCAGAATATTGACATTTATGTTAAACAATCCTGAATAAAATGCATTTAAAATGATATATGATAAATAGAATCTTACATTCGTGTGATGCATCACTGAATTTATTAAACTCGTTGAGGAAAACGGATAAAATGCGAGGCAAAGCCTCGCATTTTATCCCTTATCCTCAACTTAATAAATTCAATAATACATGAACACTCATGTAACATCGTATAAATGCAATCTACATTGTACATGTAGGCCCAGCTGTTCAAAGCTAACAAAGACGTTGTTTAAAACAGGGCCAAGATGTTCAAAGCATCGTTAGTTAACGAGCAGTCAAAATTTAAACTTTTCATGTAAGTACAATACATGATATATCTAATACAATATCTAATGCATGATACAGATACAATACAAGGATGTATCTAATACAGTGGTATTTTTGCTGAAAAAATGTGAGCAGCTTTTGCATTTGCAAAAGCTGCTCACATTTTTTCAGCAAAAATATTAGTATCATAATAAATGATAAAAGTTTTAATGATTCAATTTGTTAGTTTTGGAAAACAGGACCTATGCCTTTATTTAGAGTGTACATCAGCACAAGATTGGCACCATGATTCATCTTGGCATAAAACCTGCTAATAATTTTTATAATGCCAACAATTGTCAGAAGCTTAATATTTATGAACAGGTACCTATGTCATTTTCTGCTCATCCATACAAGCTTTGAAATGACTTAACTTGATTCAACATGACCTCTGGCTTAAATCAGTACAGTAATACAAGTATATCATTTGGGCCAAGCCTGGCGAAAAAGGGTCTTCTAGCATTTGTGCCCAGTGTCGACTCACATCAGTCTGCATACCTACTGAGTTATTTAACTATTTCTCAGTTACCTGCTTTGATTTTGAGTAGCCATCATGAGAAAAATAGATAGAGGTGTACACTGCAGAAATAACAATATTCCCGCTCAGCACAGCCACGCATTTTACCCCTTTTCCTCAACTCATTAAATAAATTCAATAATACATAAACATTCATGTAAGATCCTCTACATGTACATGATCATGCTGAGCCAATCAGTTAACTGTACCGCGGGCTTAGTCGTTCTAAATGAGCCAGCGCATGACAAAACCTACAATAAGACATGTGCGCCCAATGAAGACTCAGATCAGCCTGGGCATCTGCGCAGTCTGATCAGAGTCTTCATTTTGCACTCTAAGGATAGCTAAGGGTCCAATGCTCCTTCATGCAACAAGAGAAGTCTCTGGTTAGACTCTATGGATGCGCAGGGTGATCTGAGTCTTCGATGGATGTAGGTTTTGTCCTGCGCTGGCTCAAAACATATTATAGTATTGTGCAATTATTCTCCAGTAACTGACTCCTGCTCTTTATAATCAGTGGAAGGGAAAGAATGATAGTAAACACTAGTACTGCTCATTATAACATGGTTCTGGATATAATACAGTTTAATGACGGATTGCTTTCATGTATATAGAAAAATGACCATTGTTAAAGGGCTTCAAATACTGATACCATACAGACTCTTCATGCTTCAGACAGGGAAAAAAAATCTCCCTTCGAGACCTTTGACTGACTTACCCATTCATCATTTTCTTAGAATGACCATTCAAATGTACCTTTCCAATAGTCAAACTGTTCCATTATCACATTTTCACCATTTCTTTTTGACAAGTGAAATGTTGTTCCGATAAGTGGACTTTTATTATGCACTTATCCAAGGAGCAAAGATAAAATTTCGTTACCATATGTATCCAGACAAACAGGCCTAAGCAAATAGTGCAGACCCTGATGAGATGCCACACAGTGTGGCATCTCATCAGGGTCTACACTGTTTGCTATTCTGTTGCATCTCATCACGGTCTACACTGTTTGCTATTCTGTGGCATCTCATCAGGGTCTACACTGTTTGCTTCTCATCCAGCAATTTTTTACACAGCAGCAGGTAGCAAATTTTACTTGTTCAAATTTGAGAAAGGTCCAACATTACCATACTTGTTCTCAAATTTAAACAAGTCCAATTTACTTCCAGCTTGGGAAAGGCAAAGATGCAGTGTACATGTATCTTGTGTAACTGGGGCATCCAACTTATATTGGCTTACAGTTGGGTAAGGCCCGCTGTCCATGCTGTGAGTACGGGTAGATGGGGAATGTTGTTATTTCTGCTGTGTACACTTCATTTTATTTTTCTCATTTGCCCTGCCCCTCTACTATCTTTTTTTATCTCTTTTTTCCCTTTCTGTAGAAGCCTCCGTGGTGAGGTGGTTACGCTACTCGTCTTGTAAACCATGGATTGTAGTATCAATCCCTGGCTTCTCCAGACTTTCGGATGAGTCTTTAAACCAAGGTCACGTCTCTGTATGACCTTAGCTGTTGGTGGGATGTAAAACTCAAACACTCACTCACTCATTCTCCCTTTCTGTGGGAGACAACTCAAAATGACCCACAAGTGTTGACATGTTGTAGAACCCCAAAACAAGCAATCAACTAAGGAATACATAGGCATATTCATGTAACTCTTTAGCCGGCCTCGGTAGATCATTCGGATGCGAGTCTGACTGGTGATCAGGAGGACGCTGGTTCGATACCTGCCGGGGTAGGCATTATTCTTTCATGGAGATTGATCACGGAATCTTTTCTACGGTCATTCTCTCCCTTCCGCTGATTCAAGAAGGGCAGTTGTCAGTTTCTGGCGAAAGAATGTGCACTGTACTGGTTAACCGCTTACGTATAAGCCTGCCCAGGAAAAGTGTGGATAGGTAAACTGACCGGCTCAAAAATGACCTAAGATAATGTTGACTGGGCAGTTAAACTATAATACAAACAAACAAAATACATGTAACTTTTTACCTTGAACTCCTCTGGTAAATTAATAGTGACTTTACAGTGACAAGTCTGTCCAGTATTGTTGTCTGGTTGGTTGTCCAAGAAAGTTGCACATGTCTGACTAGGATTATTCATGTTATTACAATATGTGTAGTCATACCTCAGCTCTTTGACCTAGAAAATAAAAAATTCCGCTATTAAGACCACCTAAAATTAAGACTACATGTAATTCTGCTTTTAAAAGCTTATTTTGAAGGGTGCACTTAATCTGTCTTTGTGTTTTCTGCCCACAACGTCCTCTGGTCAAGGACCACCTTTGAGGCTGTTCAAAAGTGGTCTTTAAGACCACTTTTGAACAGTCCCAAAGGTGGTCTTAATACAGGAATTTTACTGCACATGTAATTAACATTTTTTATGATTTTAGTTTTATAAACCTTTCAAAATTACGATCCTTAATCAGAGGTGGGTGAAAAGTAGTACTCTGAGAAAAATCATGTGACAGCTGCAGAACTCAAGTCTCACATGTGACCTCAGTCACCTGAGTAAGACTCAAACCCAAAGCGTTGAGTGTTTGTTTGTTTGATTTGATGTTTAACGTCCCCGTTGACACTATATATGTTATTTTGGAGAAGTTACTTCCAATTTTGTGGGACTTTTACCCAACATTGCAATGAAATCACATCTCAAGCCCTGCCGCCAAATGAAACCAATAGGGTTTATAAGCATGGCCAATCCGACTCGCACCACTTTGCCTGGGCAGGCTTAGATCCTCTTAAGCGGTTTACCAGTACTCATGTGTGCGGTCGGATTCAGCTCTGCGTGGAAGCATCATGCATCCCACTTATTTCTTCAAGCCCCAATGGGTGGGGGCCGAAAGCCTTCAGTGATCTGATTTTTAAGTGACAGCGTTCTTACACATTAGGCCATGGAGACTTATGACAATGGATAAATCTTCAAAGGAGACAAGACTTTCAATCTTATTTTTCTTTCATGTCAATATGGGGTGTATATTCTTTCCAAGAGCAGAACCTTCTTTTAGAGTGACTTAAGTTAACCCTTGTCCTGCTGAACCCGGATATGCCTTATCTTTCAAACAATGAAGATCCAGATCAGATGGCTTTTGAAGAAACCATCTGATCAGGATCTTCATTGTTTGTCATTCAGCTCATGAATTTGTTGCAATAATTTGCACCAAGTAATCTGATTGGTTGATAATCAGTAGCAGGTGTGGCATTTATAAATATTCAGCAGGTCAAGGGTTAAAAGAAAAACAAATACATGTGGAAAATTCCCAAATCACACGCTTGTCTCCTTTGTAAAAACTAAACTGTCACTTGATAGCGTAGCTCTATGCCAACACACTGACTATAAAAACACAAAATTTCCAAGTCTGTGGCCTTGCCTTTACCTTCACCATGCTGAACCAAGATTTATTTAAGAAATAGATCAGCTCTAGCTGTGATTTGTTGAGTAATAAATCACAGTTTGGAGGGCAGTTGTAAAGTAGCGTGCGTGATTTGTCTACTTACAACTGACCGACAAACTGTGATTTATTACCCAACAATCACTGGCTAGAGCTGATCAATTTCGATTCTAACACGCTGAAAACCGGCAATAATGCTGTTGTTTCCTTCAAAATCTCACAACTTTTCTCCATTGTTAGAAGAAATTCCGCTAAAATTATCGATTGAAACACATGCATTTAACGTTTTTGAAGCCAGAAAATGACGTTACACCGTCTAACGTCAAGGAAATTGACTAGTGACATCATAAATTGGCAGTTTTTCAAATCGGATGTCACTCGTCACGCTCTTCCAAGCTGTGATTTGTTGCAGAATAAAACACAGTTATTTTCCATGACTTATATAGGCGCGCTGTGTTAGAATTCTTTTTTGAACACAGTTTAGATCAGGATCATCTGGATTCTCAGAAGCCAGCTGATTAAGTTCTATACTGTTTACTAAGATTGGCATAAATAATCGGATAATTGATTATGTAATCGATAAATTCCACAAAAATGATTATCATAACTTATTTACTTGCAATCGATTATTTGATAAGTACAATTTATTACCCAAAGTTGTGCCTAAAATAGCTGTATGAGTGGCAAACAGTGCAGACCCAGATGAGATGCTGCGTTCTGTGGCGTCTCATCTGGGTCTACACTGTTTGCTCAGGCCTGTCTGTTCAAATACATATGGCAAAGTACAGCATATGGTAGGAGTCATGCTCAGACAAAAAGCCAGACAGGTAAAATTATGACCAAATCTTCAGTGATTACTAATCGATTACCTGTATCGCAATGACAGGAATGATAATTGATTATCTTTTCAGCTCTGATTAGCCAGCCCTACTGTTTACCGTTCTATTTCTAAATCCATGGTAAAATTGTAATAATGCTGAAAATCAGGTAGGAGTTTACCATATTGAAATACTCAGCATGGTATATGATCATAATCATTATATTATTGATATACAGTAAAATTCCGCTATTAAGACCAACTAAAATTAAGACTAATTCTGCTTTGAAAAGCTTATTTTCAAAGGTGCACTTAATCTTTCTTTGTTTTCTGTCCGCTCTGTCCTCTGGTCAGGGACCACTTTTGGGACTGTTCAAAAGTGGTCTTAAAGACCACTTTTGAACAGTCCCAAAGGTGGTCTTAATATAGGAATTTTACTGTACATGTATAAGTGTGGTGTTGCATCTACACAATATAAAATGTTGAACCTAGTCAACAATCTCTTTCATCAGTCCAATATATCTACGGTACATATATTATCAGAGGTAAAAACCAATACCAATCAAATGAAACTGAAAGTGGCAATGAAAAAAGTTTGAGGGAGTACTGTTCTCTTCACAGTAGTAGAGTAACCCATTGCAGGCGGGAAACCCCTGAAGGGGCACCTTGGCAAACACTGCAGGCCCAGATCAGACGCTGCATAATGCGGCGTCAGATCAGGGCTTGCACTATTTACTAACAGAATTTTCCATCACAAATAGAATAAGAATGAAAAATAGGCTAACACCCCTTATATGACCAATGGACTGGTCCAACATATGGCAATGGAAGAGTCCACTAGTATACAATGGGTTAAAGTCATAATGGCACTTACATCATCTGATGTGACTAGTAATACAGCACCAAGTGGTATAAAGGCTATACCAATAGCAAAGAATGCTGGTAAAACAGTCCCTGCAGTTAGAATTGGCTGCCAGGCTGGTAGTCTTTGTTGCTTGAGCTTTGTATCTGTAATGTACATACACATCATACCATTATAACATGACTAACACGTGTTCTGCTGACTTACTTAACCTTTTTTTTGTACCAAATGGAATCTTCCTCCTTATACATGTATATGGCAGGAGTCCATTTCGAAATTGAGGGTTTCTTCAAAATTTATTCGGAAAATGGCTTTACTTTTTGCAAACAGTGTAGGCCCTGATCAGACGCAGCATTCTGGGCCTGCACTGTTTGCCAAGGTACCCCTTTAGGGGTGGTTGAAATGCATTCCTATAAATCCACTAACTGAATGACAAACAGTGAAGATTCAGATCATATGTCTTCTCCAGAAGCCATCTGGATTTAAACTGTTGGAAAAAGTACAGCATACCGTTAAGATCCGAAAAAAATTCAAACACCTGAAGGTCTTGCTGTAATTCCCGTAAATGTTTTATATATTTGTTGCACGATCCAGCAAGGAATCCAAAAGGTATGGACAGAATGGCAACAGTGTAGACCCTGATCAGACTGCTCCTTTAGGGGCAGTTATCTAGGTCTGCAATGTTTGCTTGGGCCAATACAAAGGATCATTACGGTATCTTCAGCAAAACAAGAGTTAAAAGATCCAAAATCAATGAAGAAAAAGGCTCTAAATAACTAGAGAAGGCTTGGATTACCATAATGATCAAAAGTATTGGGACGTATAGGCCTAAGCAAAGGGTGCAGACCCAGATCAGACTTGTTTCCCATTCCGTCTGCACCTTTTGGACCCCTTGCTGGATCATGAAAAAAAAATGTCAAAATTTTAGGAGAATTACAGCAGACCCTCAAGGTGTCCGATTTTTTACGGTAGGTTTTTGAGACAATTCCAGAAAAGGAGGAGTTAAAAGAATAATCTTGAATGCTTCGTAGAATTTCCTTGCTCATTTTAGATGTCAGAGATGTTCAGACTGGGATAGGGGGAAATTAGGATAACCTTTTTTGTTTTTACCAAATGGAATCTTCCACCTTATATATAGCAGGAGTCCATTCCAAAATTTAGGGGTGTCAGGTTGGGTTTTCTTCAAAATTTGTTTGGTAAATAGCTTAATTTTTTTGCAAACAGTGCAGGCCCTGATCAGATGCCGTGGTCTACGGCGTCTGATCTGGGCCTGCACTGTTTGCCAGGGTACCCGTTTTGGGGTTTCTGGTACCAAATGGGTTAATGTGTGGCACTTCAGTCCCAAATTGGATGTTTGAGACAGGAGATACTACAAGGAGATTTTTCACATCAAAGGCAAATGGGCAATCAGCTTGAATATCAAACTGCCAATATGGAATCCATCTACAAGCCCCCACCCATAGGGGCTTGAAGAAATATATTGGCTGCATGATGCTTCCACGCATAGCTGAATCTGGCCCGCACACTAGTACTGGTTAACCGCTTAGAGGATCTAAGTCTGTCCAGGAACAGCGATGTGTCCATGCTAATAAACCTTATTTGTTTCATTGGGCGACAGGGCTTAAGATGTCATTTCATCTCAATGTCGGGTAAAAGTCCCACAAAATTGGAAGCAACGTCTCCAAAATGACTTTTACAGTGTTGACGGGGACGTTAAACCTCAAATGAAACAAAGGAATCCATCTATATGTATATAGTGGGGCTTGAAGAAATAAATGGGCTGCATGATGCTTCCACGCAAAGCTGATACCAAGCGCGTATGAGTACTGGTAAACTGCTTACAGGATCTAAGATTTCAAGAGACTGTTGAAACAAGTGTGCAAAAACTGGACCACATACACCACAGAGAGAGCTGGCATTTTTGGTGCATTCTCTTATGTGGCCAGTAGTTCTGATACATAATCAAAAGAAATGAAGACATATATCAATTATTCCTTTAGCTCTATCCTCGTTACTATCGGCCAAGTCAAATAAACAGTAAACAGTAAAACACAGAAACAGGAAACGTCAAAATTTGTCCACAAAAAAAAAGATAATCTGTATCGTAAATCATACAATAAAGAAAACAATGCAAAAAGAAACAATGACAGCTAACGAATAATAATAGAAGAAACTATCAATTCACCTTTAGGACGTCTACTTGTTGATTTTTCTGCCTCTCCGGGAGTGCCAGGAGTTCCTGGCGTAGCCATTTTGTAATTTTTGGTTCCTGTTTCTTGAGCCGATGACCAGTAACACAATATCGCGGTCTCACTATTGAGCGACAAGAAGCCACAAGAAGCGACAAGAAACGCCAAAAAGCGACACGAACGTTTTTAAACATGTTTATATATGTGTGATACAGATTTAATCATTTATGACATTTTCAATGCTCCGCGATATATTTTTGTCATCATAATTTACTTATAAGCCCTTAATGTGTTCTCCGAACAATTGTGCAAGCCCGGCTCTGAAAAGCTTAGTCAGGTATTGAGCGACAAGAAAACATCTAGAACATATTTTAACACTTTGGCTAAGTATTTCTGGTTATTCAGTAAGACAATACAGTTTATATGCATATGCCTTATATTGAGAGAGACCACGTTTGACGTATAATTTTGTGTTGATAAGGCTTCTTAGAACAGAACGGTGCCGGTCAAGTATTGAGAAACAAGGAAGCGCCAAGAAAATAATTTGATAATTTGTACACGCTGTTTGCTAGATTTGTGACACCTACAAAGTTTCACTTATCACTATGGGTCCATGTAGGTCTTTAATAAGACCTCTCCGGAAAATAAAAACAACTTCAGGTCGTTATACTTAAAAAAAGTTCCACCTTCTACAGGTTGTCATTCCGCTGACCACATTACGATAACACACCCGTGCGACATAGTGCATTTTTTCACATCTCCAGAATGGCAATTTTTCTGATGAAAATCCGTGTGCAAACATATGTTTTGGTTGTTCGTTAGAACCGCCTCACAGTACCCACAACCTATGTCTTGGAGCAAAAATAAGAAAAATAATATATACCCCCGTAAACCCCGGTTTTCTCTATACAAAGTGGGGTATAGGGGGTCTTCATTTCACGGACTTGTTCACGTGATGAGGAAAAAGCGAAAAAAATGTATCACAGCCCAAATCGTTAATTACTTTCACTCAGTTTGAGTTGTTTGTTGAAGTTGAATTACTCAATCATTATGGTTTGTGGGCTATGACTTAAGTTAATTGCATTTTATAAAATCAATAGGCTTGTATTCCTTCATTTATTTTATTTTTTATTTTTTTCATAAAAAGCTGCGTGATGGGTATTTATGTATCCTTTGTGAGATTGTGTAATAACGAGTACCTACAACATATTTTCTTTCTTTTTTTCATATTGTAGGTACTCTTTATAATCGTTTGTGATATTTCTTTCTTTCATTCTTTCTTTTCATTATTTCTTTTTCTATCTTCCAAAGGAACCGATAAGAATACAAGCGGCAATCGGCGATGTTCCAAAATAAAAAATAAATAGAAAATACGTTGTGGGTACTTGATAGAATCCTCTACAAAGATACATGACCTCATAATTGTTACATGAAAACTACATTTTTCTTTCTGTCTCAGTTTGTTTTTTTTTTAGAGAGAGAGAGAGAGAGAGAGAGAGCACGTTCCTGCTTCAAATGAGCACCCACATTCTATCTTATCTATATTCACTTTTGGGTCGTCCTGTAAAATCTTGTCATTTCGTCAGTACTCAAATCGCCCCGTTATTTCTGCTTGTCGCTTTTTTCCATGTCACTTTATAAACCATGTCAACAAGTCCATGTAATGGATACACATGTAAATCCCCCTAAGACCCATAGTTTGTGGGTACTCATTAACACCGTCTTACAGAGGCCGTTCAAACGAGCACCCGCTATCTATCGTATCTATCTATAATTTTGGGTCACCCCGCAAAATTTTCTTGTCGCTTTTTCAGTACTCACATCGCCCCGTTATTTCTTCTTGACGCTTTTTCATGTCACTTTATAAACCACGTCGACAAGTCCATGTAATGGATACACTTGTGAATCCCACTAAGACCCATAGATTGTGGGTACGCATTAGCACAATCTCACAGAGGCCGTTCAAACGAGCACCCAAAATCTATCTTTAGTTTTGGGATATCCCGCAAAATCGTCTTTGTAGCTTTTTTAGTACTCAAATCGCCCGGTTATTTCTTCTTGTCGCCTTTTCACGTCACTTTATAAACCATGTAAACAAGTCAATGTAATGGATACACATGTAAATCCCACTTATTTTACTTCTCAACGAACCATAGTTTATGGATACTCATTAACAACGCCTGACGGTGGCCGTTTAAACGAGCACCCACATTCTATCCTGTCGCCTTTTTAGGACTAATATAGTCCCGTAGAAATTCCTTGTGTTTTTTTTTTTTGTGTGTTTTTTTTTCAACTCTTGGGAATATTGTGCGGTTTGTCATTTTTTCTTACGAGCTGATCGTCCGAGGCTATTTTGCGATTTAATACCTGAACTGCATATTTGTGAATTTTCGTGTCGTTTTTTGGCTCTAGGTTGTCAGTTTTCCCCGCAAATCGTCCTGACGCATTTTCAGGACTCATATAGTCCTGTTGAATTTTCTTGTCGCTTTTTCAGCTCTCGATGTTATTGTGCGGTTTGTCATTTTTTCTTACCAGCTGATCGTATACTTTGCGATTTAATGCCTGAAATGAATATTTGATTTTGATTCTTGGGCTTTTTCATCTTTACAAGTAGCCGCCGTTAAGTCTTCTTGTCGCTTTTCATGGACTCATGCCATCCCGTTGAAAAGTAGAAGTAAAACAAAGATCAGGAATTGATACAATTAACTTACTCCACCCATAAAAGACACCAAAGGGAAAGAAATACAAACATTACGACCAGACCATAATGGAAACCTAAACAAAGGAAGGCCATAAGGACAGTTACTTTCCCACAAATTGGCCATATGGCCATCCAAAATTAAAAGACACAAGTGATACACACAGTAAGTAACAAACAACAACATAAATAAATCGCCACAGAAGAGCCGCCTTGGAACGGTCATTGAAGATTTCCACTGGGGGGCTTAAATCGATTTTACGTGGCCACAATCCTCGCCCTTACTTCCGTCGCGATTTAGACAAATAATTTGTTCAGTCCGCATGAAGGCCTCCTAACTCATCAGTGCAACATCTCCGTGAACACAAAAATCAAAGAACCACAGAGGTGAGACAACGGTGAGGACTCGACAGCAAGAAACCACTGAAATGCTGGAGCAAAAGAAAACCAACAGTTAGACTCCGATGAGCCCGAGCAGAGACAGAGCATCAGGCACCAACCGACATTATCTCTCTAATTCTCAATAAGCCTTTACGTTGGAGCCGTCATAGAATCTGAGGCCTGACCCACCGGCGTGCAATTAAAGAGGGAAGCAAAGTTGCCAACCGTGATTGGGTTAACTACCATGCATGCAGTCTGTCGTATAATATCCATGTTGTACCCAAGTTTAGTGTCTCTCATTCAGAACTCAGAGTAATCGGGCGATATGTATACTTTCTTGCCCCAAGATGCGTCTTCTACGTATTTGATTGCATACCAGACTATGTTCCATACGCTTCACGACGCTTCTTGTCACCTCTTCAACTGTGAAAAATCTTCTTGTCGCTTTTTTCTAGCACTTACATCGTCCCGTAAAATCTTCTTGTCGCCTTTTCAGCACGCCAGGTTCTTTTTTTTTCGCCTATTACTGCTACTCGCTCACATCTGAGCATTACTAGCAGGATTTCCTGGGTGGAAACCAGTACTTTTTAAGCAATGTTGATGAAGTGCCTTGCTCGAGGGTACAACACTTTTGTCAGCGTGGGGCTCGAACCCGCAACCTCTTAATTACAAATCCGATGCGCTTCCACTGCACTAAAGCGTTCTTGTGCGGTTCGCCTTTTTTCTTACACCCTGGTAGTCTTCTATGCATTTCAACGCATTTAATGCATAGTGCATATAACACAAACAGATGTTTATGACTTCGATTCGAGGAAAAACAGGACTAACATCTGACATTTTCTCTTTGTCAGTCCTAGCATTTCCTTGTCGCTTTTTCTCAAGCGCCCACGGTTACGCACGAGATTTAACTGTCTCATTTTGTCTCAGGATAATGCAATATTTCATGAAATATTCCAGTCGTATACTTTATAATACTTAATTTATTCGTGAATTAAAAAAAAATCTGTGAAAAATCTTCTTGTCGCTTTTACTAGCACTTACATTGTCCCATAAAATCTTCTTGTCGCTTTTTCAGCACTTCAGGTTCTTGTGCGGTCTGCCTTTCTTCTTACATCCTGGTAGACTTCTGCGCATTTCAATGCATTCAATGCATACTACATATAAAACAAATAAATAAATATGACTTCAATTCGAGGAAAAACAAGACTTATATCTGATATATAATCTTTGTCAGTCACAGCATTTTCTTGTCGCTTTTTCTAACGCATGCGATGCTCCTGTTTTATTTTGTCTCAGAAGATGCAATATTTCTGGAACTATTCAAATCTGATACTTGACATTACTTTAAATATTCATGAATTCATAAAAATCTGACATAGGTATGCAAATATTTAATGTAATAAGATCATGACGCTTCTTGACGCTTCTTGTCGCTTCTTGACGCTTCTTGTCGCTTTATATTGAGACCCTAATTATCGCGGTCCGTTTAATCACCGGATCGGGCCGTAATTACTGGGTCGGACACTTATTTTACCTTTGTATAGTGTTTATAGCTACCTTTTTCGACTGATAATGTTTCTTCTTGTCTTTTACATCAGATTTTCTTTCCATCTATTAATAACTCAGAAACATGCAGCTCTATAAATAACCTGAGATTTAGGCAGGATCGGATCCGAGGCATCGTGGTCGAATTTCTATAAATATTCAGAATTAGAATCAGGTTAGCAAGTCTGACAGACCAAGACCCTTATAAACGCTTCTTTATGCAGAAAAAGTGGGGTTCATAGTGATGTACATTATTGCCCTTATTCCTTCTCGAAACATAAACATTGGGTAATCTTTAGAATGGTCCCATTGGGCTTTTCTAGCAAACACCCACAATCTGTTTTGAAGCAGAAATAAGGAAAATATGCCAGTCTGTCTTAAAATCCCATAAGCAAACGTCATGTCAAACGGTTTTAAAAGAAGCGTTTCACCACGTAAGTGTCGCCCCCCCCCCCCCCCCCCCCCCCCCCCGCCCTCGGAGCTTGAAGAAATAGATTGGGCTGCATGATGCTTCCACGCAGACTCGGTTGATCGCAAATGAGTATAGATAAACTGCCCAGGAAAAGTGATGCGAGTTAGATCGGCCATGCATATTCACCCTATTGGTTTCATCGGGTGGCAGATCTTGAGATGTCATTTCATCTCAATATCGGATAAACGGTCCACAAATTTGGAAGCAACGTCTCCAGAATGACCTATACCGTGTTGACGGGGACATTAAACCTCAAACTTAACAAACAAAACCACACAGGTTTGTGATATTAATGAGCAGTTGTAAATGAACAGTTTCGGTTGGGAATAAAAGTTGTGATGTCCATTTTTAAGAGCACAAAAAAGATAGGAGTCTGCATTGCATTGTTTTGTAAAAGTGATTGTCTACATGCTGTGCTGAAACTGACTGCACAAGAATACTGGTAATCGGCTTAATTAGAGGTTCTACGCCTGCCCAGGAAAAGTGGTGCGAGTCTGACCATCTATGCATATAAATCCTATTGGTTTCATTGGGCGGCAGGGTTGATATGTCATTGGGTAAAAGTCCCACAATATTTAGAGTGATGACTACCAAATACAGTGAACACTTATCTTTCAGGTGTCAAGTGAATCAAACACTGGGTAATTAAAGAGAAGATCAAGTTCTTGTTAATAAGAGTTTATATCTCAATATTTATGTGCATATTTTTGACTCATTTTATAAAGAATAGAAGAAAAAGAATAATTATGAGAATATATAGATCTATCAAACAATGATTATTTAAACAGCAGACCAAGTTCTCAGTATGAGCTTCTGTCTCAAAAAGCTACTGGTACTAATGAGAATATATATATCTCTATTTTTAAGGGCAAAAAAAAAAAAAATGAAAACGGTCACTCAAATGCAACGAAAATGAGGATGACAAATTTAATAACAAATGGACCAAAAACAAGGTCCGATCCGGTGTTTACGCCCTATTCGGTCCGACCAGGTGAGTAAACGTAATCTACCTATCGAGGTAGGAATAAAATACGAAATCAACCGAATTTAGCGAAATCAACACAATTTATCTATTGAACAGAACAGAACAGAATATTTCTTTATTGTCGAATATTTGAAACAAATCAACATACGCCCTGTAGGGCTTTTATTTCGACAAATAGAGGTATAACAACAAAGAGGTTAAATATCACAGATAACTCGTATATCTGAAAAAAAATGTTGATATTAAGACATTGGTAAATTTAAAATTTATGATATTATTGCATTTGAAAATCTCAATATGTTGAATAAGATGCAGGATATTATTCTGTTAATTAAAATAATACAGAACTAAAATTGTATATGTCATGCAGAGAGAGAGAGAGAGAGAGAGAGAGAGAGAGAGGTATACTTCAGTCATGCTCAGGGAACAAGTGGTATCCAAGTTCATTTCGTTTGCTACACAAGGATAATAGTCACCAGCCCCATAAGCATGACTAAAGTATACAATTTACAATTAATTAAATTAATACGGACTGTATGCCCCTCCCACTTTCCAGTCGGAACGATGTGTCCATAACATACTAGAACCCATCGGTAATAACATACTTTCCAATGGAACAGCCAGTCTCTCAGAGAATATCTGTCCCGAGTAGGCTTACATCAACTTAGCTATCTTCGTATACTGAGTCGTCACATTTGGCCATTACATCAGTTAGATGGGTGTCTAAATTTAGAAATTAGCTTAAAAAAGTCACTGGATGAGTCCTTAAAACTATTTACAATCTGTATAACAGAGGTATCCTAAAACGCATACCTCTGAGTCTCAATTTTACACTGCACGGGCTTTGAACTCCTTTGCGGTCTTGGCATTCACCAAAGAAGAGGGAAGACTATTCCATTGAGGAATAGTTCTAGGAAAGGAAGAGCTTTTCACGACATCGCTATAGGACTGGTACCTACGATATTGTGAGTTGTTTACTTTTGATGCCCTTGTTTGGGCTAACGCTGTTGCAGGGGCCAAGTACCTATCTTTATTAATAGACACTTATCAGAGCGTATCTTATAGAAGAAGGTTAAAGAGGACTGCTCACGACGGTCCTCTAAGGACGGCCATTCTAGCTCATTAAGCATGTCACCGACGCTACTTCTATTTCGCCATCGCTGGCAGATCCATCGAGCAGCTGTCCTCTACACCTTCTCCACCTGCTGAATCTGAGTTTTAACATAGGGATGCCAAAATGGTGATGCATATTCAAGTTGAGGGCGAACCAATGTTTTATATGCAACATCTTTTGTCTGCCTAGGTGCAAAGGCCCATTTAGGAATCCTAAAGTCCTAGTTGCTTTAGTTGTTAGTTAACCCCAATCAAGATCGTCAGAGATTGTGATACCAAGATATTTGGCGGGTTGAACGTGCTCCAAAATTTGCTGGTGAAGTCTGATTAGGATTATCATTCCTTTATTTTGCCATTAAGGCAATTGAGCGAAATCAAGCTAGAATCGGGACGTTAACTGGAGACCCCCTGTGCAGGGAGAACCATCCAATGTGCAGGTAAAAGATCCTTACCGTAATTACATGATTACTGTGTAGGCTTTCATCCTGCAAACCTGTAGTGTATGTAATGTACACCTGCACGTAATCCTTGTGAGGGGGTTTTGCAGAATATATAGAAAAGGAAAGAAAGCAAAAGTATTAGTGAATATGTAAAAATCATGCCGGAGTATTCTTTATATCATAAATTTACATAATTGACACGATTTCTGTATAAATATATCGAAAATTAATAGGATTTTAGCCGAAAATTAAATTTGAAAATTTGATTTCGCGATATGAATTCGTGACAAGGTACGGTATATATGTCTTGACTGTGCGGCCCACAAGAATTTATAGGACTGTGCGGCTGTACAGGTCTATATGAGTCTTCACTGTGTGGTCCACAAACTTTTATCAGTCTGCGCGGCTGTGCAGGTTTCACTATGAGTCTTCACTATGCGGCCCACAAAAACTTTTATCAGACTGTGCGAATGCGCAGATATGTTTTAACAAAGACTTCCATCATCTGCGCAGGTTTATAAACATGGCCCAGAAAACGTGTACACTTTCAGTACTTTCTTTAATGTGCCTATGTATAAAAAATAATTAGGATTATCATTCTTCATTTTGCTATTAAGGCAATCATAATCAAATTCTAAATAGAAGTGGAGGCAATGATCAGGAATCAATACAATCCAACCCACAGCTCCCATCAGAGACACCAAAGGGAATGACACACACACATGCAACAACAGACCTAATGGAAACACCAACAGCGGAAAGCCAAAAGGACAGTTACTTTCCCACAAAATGGCCAATAGGCTATCCAAAATAAAACAACATAGGCGACACAAACACCCAAAGACAAACCATAACAAAAATAAACCGCGACAGAAGAACCGCTTGGAACGGTCAGCGGAAACGAATTCCACTGGGGGGACTTAAATCGATTTTACGTGGCCACAATCTTCGCCCTTACTTCCGTCGCGATTAAGTCTTCTTTGTGTACTTCACACCACAGGTAAAGAGATTGATGGACACTCGTCCAATAATTTATTAATTGAGTAAAACTGCGGATTACTGACTTACAAACGTTATTACTAGTGAAGGTGTGAAGAATAAACACACTGTCTCTTCATATCTATCTATCTATCTATCTATCTATCTATCTATCTATCTATCTATCTATCTATCTATCTATCTATCTATCTATCTATCTATCTATCTATCTATCTATCTATCTATCTATCTATCGATCGATCGATCGATCGATCGATCGATCGATCTCGATCGATCGATCTATCTATCTATCTGGCTTCTCCAGACTTTCGGATGGGTCTTTAAACTGAGGTCCCGTCTCCGTATGACCTTAGATGTCTGCTCGCCCGTCCATCCAGCCGTCGGTCGGTCTTAATCTGCAAAATTGTTTTGATTAAATTGAAGGTTATCGTTCCTTTCAACACTATATAGGTCATTCTGGAGACGTTGCTTCCGAATTTGAAGGACTTTTACTCTACATAGAGAGGAAATCACATCTCAAGCCCTGTCGCCAAAAGAAAACAACCGGTTTTATATATATGGGCGGTCCGACCCCCCACCACTTTGCCTAGGCAGGCGCATTAGTCGAACCCATTACGAAACCACGCCTATACAAATACATTGTAACCTTTGTCGCCAAAAAAAAAAGAAAATGAAAATTTTAAGATTAAAAAATTGTGATAGTTTTCTTATTTCTGCTCAAAATATATTTTTGTTGGTACTCGTTAGAACCGCCTCATCGAGGCGGTTCTAACGAGTACCAACAATCTATATTTTAGAGCAGAAATAAGTAAAATAAGGTTCACCCTGTAAATCCCAGTTTTACTGTAAAAAAGTAGGGTTCAAGGGGGTCAGAATTATATAGGCGTGTTTTCGTGATGCAACCCAAAAGCTACCTTTCTTGGATGTTGATGTTCATCGTCTGACATTTTACGGTGTTTATATATCGCAATTAATTTAGTTTGCCTTGTGTCTAGGGGTGGTAGAGAATCTGATTGGCAATACAATGGGGCTAAAAAAAGATACGATGGGCTCAGGAAAAAATATGAATGGGTCTGTTTCACCTGTTTTTTATTAGAAGTCAATGGGGCTAATCCAGATAAAATAAGCACATTTTGAGTTTATATCCTGGAAGATTAAAATGCTATATATACAGTCTCTACTTGCAGTCAGCACTACATATATATGTTCTGAAACTTTAAAATATTATACACAGTTTCTACATTTAGTCACAAATATGTGATGAAAGTAATATTAGCATATTTTGAGCTTTATGTCCTGGAATTTTAAAATGCTGCCATACATTTACCTGTATTTTCATTCTCACTGATGAGGCCTAATTGGCCGAAACTAGCTAGTCTGGCCCAGAAAACATGTGCACTCCATATTTTTCACTTCTGTGGTGAATTCCTTGCTTCCAAAGGATAACCCTTTTAAAGAACATATTTAACTTCACTACAGCTGATGTGTGGGAATGTGTGGCGGCGGTAAAACGTCTCCCTGCCCTACATCATAGTGTAGATTATATTTTCTTGTCCTTTGGGATCATTGATTCCATTGTGGAATTTCGAAAATATCTGAGGGTCACTGATGAGGCCTAATTGGCCGAAACTAGCTAGTCTGGCCCAGAAAACATGTACACTCCATATTTTTCACTTCTGTGGTGAATTCCTTGCTTCCAAAGGATAACCCTTTTATAGAACATATTTAACTTCACTACAGCTGATGTGTGGGAATGTGTGGCTGCGGTAAAACGTCTCTCTGCCCTACATCATAGTGTAGATTATATTTTCTTGTCCTTTGGGATCATTGATTCCATTGTGGAATTTCGAAAATATCTGAGGGTCACTGATGAGGCCTAATTGGCCGAAACTAGCTAGTCTGGCCCAGAAAACATGTACACTCCATATTTTTCACTTCTGTGGTGAATTCCTTGCTTCCATATAGAACATATTTAACTTCACTACAGCTGATGTGTGGGAATGTGTGGCGGCGGTAAAACGTCTCCCTGCCCTACATCATAGTGTAGATTATATTTTCTTGTCCTTTGGGATCATTGATTCCATTGTGGAATTTCGAAAATATCTGAGTCACTGATGAGGCCTAATTGGCCGAAACTAGCTAGTCTGGCCCAGAAAACATGTACACTCCATATTTTTCACTTCTGTGGTGAATTCCTTGCTTCCAAAGGATAACCCTTTTATAGAACATATTTATAACAGGTGTGAACAACTTATAAATGTACGGGTAATTCCAGTCCCTTCATACCTTTTCATTCAGCCCCATCGACAACTTTCAGAATTTAAAAATCAGCCCCATTATTCTGCAGCCGTGTCTGGTCATGTTACTGACATCTAAACTCTTATTAACTGCAAATCAACTTCTTAATCAGGGTTATCGGTATCATAAACTTCGCAAAGCTTTTTCTAAGTTTTGTAGACGTAATTTCGATTTAGTTTCAAAATTCAATGTTGGACTTAAATCTCGTCTGCCACAAGGCCTATCGGAACTTGAATTTTATGCTGACTTGGTATGTCAGTTCAGAAAAAATATATGATATCAGTGAATTCAGTACTCAATTTCGTAAAATCATTCTTCGATATAGAAAGATTGGGTTCAACATAAATGTTATACGACAGTTAGACTGCATGCGTGGTAGTTAACACAATCACGGTTGATAACTTTGTTTCCCTCTTTGGTTGCACACCGGTGGGTCAGGCCTCAGACTGTGACGGATTCGGGCTGTCTTACTTAACCCTTTTTATAGTAATGCCTCTCGGTGGCTGATGCTCTAGCTGTCTCTGTTCAGGCCCACCGGAGTCAAACTGTTGGTTTTCTTTTCCTCCAGCATTTCAATTATTTCAGGCTGTCGAGTCCGCTGACATTGTTGTTTCATCTCTGTATTCCTTTTATTTTCATGTTCTCGGAGATTGTTGCACTGATGAGTAAGAAATCCTTCATGCAGAATAAACAAATTATTTGTCTAAATTACGACAAAACCAAGGGAAAGGATTGTGGCCTCGTTTCTTCTGATATGGTTTATTATTGTTATGGTTCGTCTTTGCATGTATGTATTGCTAATACAGTAAAATTTCTATATTAAGACCACCTTTGGGACTGTTCAAAAGTGGTCTTAAGACCACTTTTGAACAGTCCCAAAGGTGGTCTCTTATTAAGTGAAACTGGGTGTAGAAAACACAGAGAAAGAATAACTGAAATCTTCTCAATAAGTTTTTTTTAAAGCAGATTTAGTCTTAGTTTTAGGTGGTATTAATAGCAGAATGTTACTGTATTTTTTTCATTTTCGATAGCCGCTTAGCCATTTTGTGGGACAGTAACAGTACTTTTTGCTTTCCGTCTGTGACGTATTCATGATGGTGAAGTTATTTTATGTTTGTGTTTCTTTCCTTTTGGTGTCTTGGATGGTAGGTGTTAGGTAATTGTATCGATTACTGATCATTGCGTTCACTTCTACTCTACCCAAGGTCAAACAATTCGAAACCTCAAAATTAGAGACGAAAGGGACATAATAGAAGTGAATGCAATGATCAGGAATCGACACAATTAACCGAGACACCAGGAGAAAGACACACAAACATGAAACAACTAGACCCTGATGGGAACAGCACTAGCGGGAAGCCAAAAGGACAGTTACTTTTCCACAAAATGGCCAATTGCCTATCCAAAGGAAAATAATATAAGCGATACATACACTCAAAGACAAGCCATAACAAAAATAAACCGCGACTGAAGAACCGCCTTGGAACGGTCAGTGAAACGAATTCCACTGGGGGCCTTAAATCGATTTTACGTGGCCACAATCCTCGCCCTTACTTCTGTCGCGATTTAGACAAATAATTTGTTCAGTCCGCATGAAGACCTCCTAACTTCTAACAAACTAAAGAAAAACTAAGCATTTTAAACACAAAAGAAAAACAAATAAATGCAACAAAAGTTCCTGTAAATTTAGAGCTATCTTTGACGATTTCTTGGAAGATCTTATAAATTTTGAACAAGTGCAGGAAACACCCACGAGAGGAGAAAATATTTTAGATCAGTTAAAACTCCAACGAGAGAAGAAATTATTTTAGATCAGTTTTTGACAGATCAGCCAGGCAAATTCCATGCCATAAACCCTACCTAATATCGGATCTTCAGATAATGTTATAGTGTTCATGGAATTTATATATCAACCGGTTGTCAAGCCACCCAAATCGAAAAATTAAGCTTTTTGGTAAAGCCAACTGGAAAAGGTTTAAGGAAGCTTTCAGGATGTTTGCACCATGGGACAGTGGTCCTTACTCAACCTTTACAAGGCACAATTATGTTATACATCAATTTAAAATATAACGTATGCTATTTTATATATTGTATAAATTGGTATTGATATTATTAAATGAAAAGTGAAAATGTGAGTTTTTAGCTCACCTGGGCCGAAGGCTACAGGGGAGGCTGTAGTATCGCGGGTCATCCGTCGTCCGTCGTCTGTCCGTCAGAACATTTGACCAGTTATATCTCCGCAGCCTGCAGGCTGATCTCAATCGTTTCTTATCTGTAGCATGCCTCTGGTGGGGCATCGATGAAAATAGTTTTTTATCAAAATTGAATAACACTTTGGTTGCTATGGCAACCACAAGTTCCCATAGACTTACAAAGGAAAATGCTATTCATCACCATGGCGTCTTCAGTTTTGATCCGATCTTTTTGAAACTTTATATCGAAGGTGGCTGGGGATAAAAACTCGCATGAGTTCGAAGACCAACCAAGTCGACCTATTTATCATAATGTTACGTCCCCTTGGTTGCTGAAAATGTCTACTTTTGACCTTGTCATCACTGTAACCCTTCAGGTTTGATCGGATCTTCCTGAAACTTACATACAAGTAAATCAGTGTTAAAAGCTCGGATGAGTTCGAAAACTAGCGATGTCGGTCGATTACTGACGGAAATCCCCTACTTTGCTGAAAATGCTTATTTTCTTTTTCTTTTTTTTTTTTTTTTTTTTTTTGCATTTTTTTATTCATTTTCTTACCCTTTGCTTAAAAGGGGCCATTTTTCTTTCAGACTCACTCACTCACTCACTCACTCTTTACCTGAACTATTTATATGGCGTAGCTTTAAAACAACAATCATGTATGTGATGGACAATGCGCATTCCTCGGAAACAGCTGGCCTTACATCGTATGATGTTGATCAATATTATAAAGTTTGTTGATCGATAGCAAATTTAATGTTGGTCAGCAATACCTACGGAAAAAAATACTATTTTTTCTTATCACTGTTTTCCCCCAGTGGTGTAGTGGCGGGCATACCCTGAGAATTATCTTGACCTTCAGAAATTGCACGACCCGCGGAAAAGCGACCGACTGAAGTCGGTTGATTTCTAAGAGTGCCCTAAAATCACCATGTCATTCTGTCATTCTGTCAGTCTGTCATTCTGTCAGTCTGTCAGTCTGTCTGTCCGTCCGTAACCCGTTTGTGAAAATTGGTGATAGTGACTTAACCGCTTGGAATATTTAAACAATTTTTGGCATACTGATAGATATCAATGAGATCTAACCAATGAACTTGCGAAATATTACATTCCATTTAGTATAGCCTCGCCGAGGCGAAAAATGTGAAAATTTTCGAACTGCTTCTCCTCGGAAACCGTTGGGCCGATTGAAGTGAAATTTCATATGGAGCCTCTATGGGATGGGGGAAACCAAAATTTGCTCTGGGGTCCAGGTCACATGACCAAAATGGCCGCCAAGCCATATATGGTCTGTCTGTCTGTCCGTCCGTAACCCGTTTGTGAAAATTGGTGATAGTGACTTAACCGCTTGGAATATTTAAACAATTTTTGGCATACTGTTAGATATCAATGAGATCTAACCAATGAACTTGCGAAATATTCCATTCCATTTAGTATAGCCTCGCCGAGGCGAAAAATGTGAAAAATTTCGAACTGCTTCTCCTCGGAAACCGTTGGGCTGAGTGAAGTCAAATTTCATATGAAGCTTCTATGGGATGGGGGAAACCAAAATTTGCTCATGGGGTCCAGGTCACATGACCAAAATGGCCACCAAGCCATATATGGTAAAAACCCTACAAAAATAGTCTTCACCAGAACCACTGGGCAGATTTTCACGAAACTTGATAAATAGCATCTGGGACGTAAGCTCATCATAAATTGCTAAAATGGTGACCCTGGGTTGACCTTGACCTTCTTTGTGCCTAGGTCAAACTTTGACACATATATCTTTTGTTGGAATATTTAAACAATTTTTTGCATATTGATAGATATCAATGAGATCTAACCTATGAACTTGCGAAATATTACATTCCATTTAGTATAGCCTGGCCGAGGCGAAAAATGTGAAAATTTTCGAACTGCTTCACCTCGGAAACCGTTGGGCCGATTGAAGTCAAATTTCATATGGAGCCTCTATGGGATGGGGGAAACCAAAATTTGCCCATGGGGTCCAGGTCACATGACCAAAATGGCCGCCAAGCCATATATGGTAAAAACGCTTCAAAAAATAGTCTTCTCCAGAACCACTGGGCAGATTTCCACGAAACTTGATAAATAGCATCTGGGACGTAGGCCCATCATAAATTGCTAAAATGGTGACCCTGGGTTGACCTTGACCTTCTTTGTGCCTAGGTCAAACTTTGACACATATGCTTTTGTATAGGAAAAGTGAGAATGCATTTTATCCTGCAAACGATTCAGAATACAGTACTAAAGAATAAGATATATTTTTCTCCTTACGATAAGGCGCATTTATTGGGGGAACCGTTTTAGGTCCAGGTCACACGACCAAAATGGCCGCCATACCAATATATGGTAACACTCATAAAGCTAAAAGCATCCGGCGGGTCGTGCACTTCAGCTGAAGCACTGGTTTGACACAATTCTTCGATTCTTGGGCGGAACCTTAGATACAGAAGCCCTAAATTCTTAGAAGAAAATATACTAAAAGCTAATATAACTCACTTTATAGGGAAGACCCCAAACGGGGCATTACTCTGTTGAAACACAACGTTAAAACAATACTGTTCAAACGTTGATTAAACGTTGAGTACCAGCTGGTTAGCATACGTGAAGGCCCAGAATAGACCCTGCGTTCTGTGGGGTCTGACCAGAGCCTGCATTGTCTGGAAAAAGCATTTTTTTTTCTTAACACTAATAAATTTTGAAATGGGCTCTAGCTATATGTAAGGCGGAAGGTTCTATTCAGGGCACAAAAGGTTAAAATGACAAGGAATTCGCAATTTATAACAATGACTAAAGGGAGTGGTATTTTACTCCCAAAAATGAAATTTATCAAATTCCCCGGGGCAAGCCCCGCTGGGAGATAACGTTGACAGGTGTTTAAAATCAATAAATAAAATTTGGTACACTGTGATTGCATGCATGCCCATCCTTTGTTTCGTAAAGATGTACGAGGGTATTCTTCGGCCCCCGTCCATAGGGGCTTGAAGAAATATATGGGCTGCATGATGCTTCCACGCAGAGCTGAATCCGGACCGCACACTAGTACTGGTAAACCGCTTAGAGGATCTAAGCCTGTCCAGGAACCGCGGTGCGAGGTGGATCGTCCATGCTAATAAACCCTATTGGTTTCATTGGGCGACAGGGCTTGAGAAGTCATTTCATCTCAGTGTCGGGTAAAAGTCCCACAAAATTGGAAGCAACGTCTCCAAAATGACCTTTACAATGTTGACGGGAACGTTAAACCTCAAATCAACCAACCAACCAACGAGGGCATTCTGCCTCGATACTGCTAACGATACTATGTCCAAACATGCTACTTTGACAGTTATTCTAGGGAAGAGAAGGGGTATACCTGGGTGAGGCGAATGTGTCTTTGATGCAGCAGGTAAGGGTAGATAGGAAATGTTGTTATTTCCTCAGTTTCTACACTTCTATTCATTTTCCTCTTTCTCGCCTGTCCCTCATTTTCCTCTCCTCTGATCACAAAAACACGCCTATATATCTTGACTCCCTTGAACCCCACTTTTATCTATTAAAACTGGGATTTACAGAGGTATACTTTATTTTTCTTATTTCTTATATTTCAGAGTAGAAATAAGAAAAATGTCAGAATATTTCACCTTAAAATTTTCTTTTTTTTTCTGCGGTAAAGTTTACAATGTATATGTATAGGTGTGTTTTTCGTAATGACTTTATCTTCTATCTGTTTTCTTCCCTTTTCTCTGGGAGAAAACACGAAATGACCCACAAGGGTTGGCGTGTCATTAAACCCAAACATAATCAAAAGCTAGGGGTGAGGAAATTGTAAACAAGATAGATTTCCTGAATGTTGACCCCGAACCAACACTTTCATATCACATATCATTCAGCCAATTTTTTTCTGGGGATTTTGTGACAAGAATGAGTCATGTTTTCACCATTTTGGAATCTCAAAACAAATCGTGAGAATATCCTGGGTTTTCGCGCCAGGCAAAGTGGTGCTAGTCGGACCGTCTCTGCGTATAGACCCTATTTTTTTTAATTGTGCGGTAGGGCTTCAGAGGCAGCTCCTTCAGAGGTGTCATTTGATCTCAATGTCGGGTAAAAGGTCCTCAAAATGGAATCAACGTCTCCAAAATGACCTTAATAGTGTTGGCAGGGACAACAAATAGATCAACGGGGACGTGCTTAAAAGCACATTTGTGCGAATCATTATGAGACGCTAATTGTCCTAGGCAACAGTTGTTTCAAACAATTTGTAATTTCAATTGCCATCGGCAGATCATCGTCATTAATGAGGAACATCATAGGAAAATGTATCATTTAATACGCCCAACCAGATCAGCAAGCGCATCAGTTCTTGTGAAGAGCCAACAATTTCGAACCTTTTCTAACCTACATGGCATGCTTGGTGAATTCGCAGACTGCTGTGAACATGCCCGATAATGCAGTCAATTTTACCAGAATATAAAATGGGCCCCGTCAAGCGATTTTGGTACTTATCGCCTATGCGAGCAGCGAAGGTTCAGGCGAGCCTGCGCATCCGCGCAGTCTCGCCAGAACCTTCACTGCTCGCTCATACAAGCAGTGAATCAAGAGGAACCTTCAGACAGAAAGCTATATCCCTAGCCCCTCTGAATGGCTGGGCATGCGCAGTTAAAATTTGTCATGACGGAATGCTCGAAGACACAAATTCGCTTGGCGGGGCTCAGATATTAGTGAGCTTGGTAACTACAAAAAAAAACTTTTTTTTTGCTGTATGAACAACGAAGACGCATACATCTATGGACCCCATACAACATTCCGGCGTTTGTTTTGTTTTACTTGATGTTTACCGTCCCCGTCAACAGTGTAAAGGTCGTTTTGGAGACGTCGCTTCAGACTTTGTGGGACTTTTACCCGACATTGAGATAAAATGACCTCTCAAGCCCTGTCGCCCAATGAAACCAGCAGGGTTTATAAGCATGGACGGGCCGACGCGCACCGTTTTGCGGCCAGGGCAGGCTTAGATCCTCTAAGCGGTTAACCAGTACTCGTGTGCGGGTCGGTTTCAGCTCTGCGTGGAAGCATCATGCAGCCCATATATTTCTTCATGCCCCTATAGGCGGGGGCCACACAGTCCGGCGTATGACGCACATAGTTACATCAGTAAAAAGATTCTCGTTGATGTAAGGGACAAAATAGTCGCTACTTACCGCCACCCTCCCGCTGGCAGCCTCGTCATCAGTAGGCGGCAAAAATGTTCTCCTCAAGCACAGCCTTCTCTTCTGCCCTTTTTTACTAGCCCTATGCAGTCATACGGGAAATGGATAAGCCTTCAGGGGAGGCAACTGTTTCAAAATTACTTCTGTCGCCCTTATCAGTTGGGGTCTACTCTTTACCCTTTTTGTATGGAATCTTCCTCCTTATGTATTATACACAGTATAGCAGGAGTCCATTTCAAAATTTAGGGGTGTCAGGTTGTGTTTTCTTCAAAATCTATTTATAAACAGGTTGACCGTTTTGCAAACAGTGTAGCCCTGATCAGACGCCGCGTTCTGTGGCGTCTCATTCTGGGCCTCCACTGTTTGCCAATTACCCTTTAGGGGTTTCCGGTACCAAACGAGTTAAAGGAAAAATTTCGTTCCTCAGGAGCAAATCCTTTCCTTTAAGAGCAGGCTCCTATTTCAGAGGGGCACAGTTTATCACAACAAAAACAGGAAGTCTCCCTCATAAAGCCGGCAGAGAATTTAGCAGGTGCGTCCATTTCTGTCTATAACTGCTGCCTTTTTACTCTAAGATCCTAACTGCCGGCTTCTAAAATGCTGAACAGAGGTAACTCTCATTTTTTTATTATTATTTATTTTTTGCTTCCCTAGCTTCCGTAGAAGGGATATTACAGCCCGTTTCGCCCCCGATTGTCTGCTTACACTACATATTGTAATTGAGCCAGCTAATGAGAAAAAGGTACTTATCACGTAGGGTATGCCTACTCCCAATAAAAGGCGCAGGCGAGCCCGCGCATGAGCGCGTTCTCTGCCTTTGTTGCTCGCAGACGTATAGATGAGACACCGAGGTAGCTCTACAAGATGTCATGCGTCTATCGACTCAGCATGGGCTATGTTCCTATACCCTATGACAAAAACCAAGGGATTTTTCGATTGGCCGGCTATATTACACAGTTATTTTGGTCTACGCCCACATTTATTTTAACCCATTTTCACAAATTTCAGTTAAATTCTTACTTTCTCGGGCTTTCCTGGTTTGAATGGTCCGTTGCAATAATTGCGCACCGCTACTGCGGTTGCGTCTCAACCTCGAAAATAAATTCTAAAGCTAAAATGAATTATTTGTTTGCAGATCTTCAAACAGAATGTACAGCGCTAAGAGACATTTATTCGAGCGTCCATGTTGTTTCCTACGTCTCTGGTAGAAGCCTTCGTGGTGTATTGGTTATGCTACTCGCCTTGTAAACCAGGGGTCGCAGGATCGATCCCGGGCTTCTCCAGACTTTCGGATGAGTCTTTAAACCGAAGTCCCGTTTCCGTGTGACCTTAGCTGTTAACCCAAACACTCACTCCTACGTCTCTGGTGCGTGGTGACGTCAGAAACTTTGCACTCATTGACGTCACGTTATACTACGTGTGCGCGCCATGGCACTGAATGTCGTTTAACATGCCACAATAGCCTATCTGCGGTTTTTTTGTTGTTGTTGTTGTTGTTTTCGTTCTGCTTAAATTTGCTAAATAATTGCAAAACCCTTGATTGTTTTGAATTGCGGTATAAACCAAATACATTATAAGTGTCTTTAATAATACATGTAAAATATAATCGGCTTGCCGCGACAATTTTATAGGGGCGAGTTTCACAATTTTATAGGGGCTCGCTAAAGCTCGCCCCTATAAAATTGTCTAAGGCTCACCGATTATATTTTATATATAATTAAAGAAGCAAACGGTGTATTTACTATATTTGTCATATTGTTTTACAGAACCCGGGAATGACCGGAACTCTTCCTTAAGTTTATCACACGTATTCGTGCCCGCATGCTCACAAAACAAACATATATTCTGGATTTACAAGATGTTGACTTTGCTCTCATAATACTGAACACATCTATTCTTTCTTTCAGAAAAATGTTGGGCGGCTAGCTGGGATAACCATCTGGTTAACCTACGAAAACGTATTTATGTAGGTACATGTATCTGTTGTATGAGTCGTTGTCATAGTGAAAGATTGGCAGTTTTGTTTACATGTGAAATCGAAGTGAACATTTGGAATCTTTGGCTGTTTTACACATCCATATTTGCTGGTACACTATTACAACATACACATGAACAATTCCCAATCCTAGAAATGCGTTTTATACAATTGACTGTCTTTGGCAATATTCTAATTGCCAGTCTGCATCCAGGATCCTGCCGACTATAGTATAATGTCTGAAATGTCAAAAATTGCAAATGCTGGAATTTTATCAAAAAGTACTTTTTCATCTTTAAAAAAGGCACAGATCCACTATGCTTGTAACATCTTATCAAATATAATGTTTGGTAACTATTAGAGAAGTTAAGTAGACAACTTCCAAACACTTTAAAGAAGACTAACTGAAAATTTACCAAAACATTTTGCTAAGGGCAAGGTAAGAATGGGGCTTATAGGCTAGGCAGTGGTCCGTCGTGGTCGAGAATTTGTGTATTTTGTATAAGCCTTTGCAAATAGGACAGCAAATATGGGTAAGTACAAAAGCAAATATCAACTGTGATAGCAATTTTTTGCCAGAGTTCTGCCTGTGGACCTCTTTTTGTGTGAAAGCAAATACTTATTATGGGCCGTTTTTTTTTTTTTTTTTTTTTTTCTTATGAAAGTTTATACTTGTTACATATATATAACTATTAAGGTCAACCTGCAGTGTGGATAACTAATCTATAATGTCTACGCCTATGGGCGTAGACCACAAATTAATGTGTGCTTAGCGTAGACTCAAGCTTTTTGTAAAACCTAATACTTGTACTATTATACTGTTGAATTCCTTGCATAACGAGAAGCTAAGAATTCGATTCAGGAACTCTTCCTGGGTTTAACTTTGACGATGTCCCGGCTCCATATTATATAACACAGCTGTTATAGGGACATAAACCAACCACAGACCCCTATAAACTCTAACGCAGCATCCTTTACAAACATGCAAGTTCAGTACACATTACAAAATAAGCAGAGGAAGAAGAAGAAGAAGAAGCGGCAAACTCACAATACGCACATTATGTATAGGCCTATTAATGAAAAGGCAGCCCCATTTTGAAAGCGATACTTTGGAGCAAATCAGTCAGTTAATGGGACTAGGCGCCTAACGACTCGCAAGAACCCCCTTCAATGTCCACTTCATGTTTACGAGCAGCAATGGCCCTGGCGAAACTGCGGTAATGCATAGGCTCGCCCGAGCGTTGGCTGGTCGCCTGCACGATCAGTAACTTTTTCCCCTGAACTCGTTCACATTTTGTAAAGGTACTTTTCCCATTCTACAGCAACTATCTATCCATATATTGATTAAAAAGTTACAATTGTAAGCTTATCTCTCTCGGCATTGATGTGTCATCTGCTTCGAGTGGTGTTCGGTAATAAACTCCAGGATAATGTCTCAAAGATAACATTTCTGCACGCGTTTTCTGTCTAAAAGTGAGAGTTGGACATTCTGTTATGTGTTTAACTTTTAGGAAATAAACTTAAACGTGTTTTAAGACATTTTAGTAAGTTATTAAAGAAATTAAATGGTGATGGCTCTTTGTATTTCCCAGTCCTTTTAATTTCCCAGGGTCAGTTATATATTATCTCTTATAGCACCAGCACAAAAACAGCAAACGATATTTAAATTTTATTTTTGCTGAAAATTCGCGTGGATCGTCTGCTCACAAGAAATTTCAAGCTTGCCAGGCCGACGATTCACATGACATGTCAGACCATAATCAATACAATAATAGCTGCTAATATACCGCTTGGTGCTTTAAGGGTTAATGCTGGTGGTGGAGATGTGATGGTGGCGGCTTAGTTACCACCCGACATTTTTGTCTGTCACAGTAATAGCCTGCAATCAAAGCACTGACGACACTGGTGGGTCGATTGTCTCTGAGTGTAGGCTAGAAAATTGTCCTCAACGAGGACTTAAACCTTAAGGGAAATGGGAACACCTGGCAGTTTTGTCCACCATTTTTCAAAGGAAGACAACTTTCGGGACTTCCTGTTCGCTTTTCTATAAGCCCCGTCACACTGAAAAAGGGGTCTACTCTTAAAGGAAAGAATTTGCTCCTAAGGAGCAAATTCTTTTCTTTAAGAGTTGACCCCTATACTGACATGGGAGACAAAAATAGTTTTGTGGGAGTTACCGCCCATGAAGGTGTTCCAATTCCCCTTAAGGGTTCTTGTATTGTAAGCCAACAGTGTTGGCTCTGAACAGACGCCGCGTTCTGTGTGCGGCGTCTGATCTGGGTCTTCACTGTTTTCCAAACCAAACAAGCGATTCCAGTCCAGATTCTATAGATAACCCACATTTACGCAACACGGTGACCTCACATCGATAAGCATAGCGTGGCTATTTTCTACAAATAGACATTACCTGAATTTCCTATGATTCAGTATAGCCACGTGAACATTAGCACTGAGGTGCTTATACGCTTGGTAACTTTGGATCGCCTGACAAACAAACGATCCAAAGAAGGCGTATGCAACCAGCGAGTACTCGAATCTACAGATAGTCCAGTCTATGCGAGTTGCTCGTTGGATAACACAGAGCCAACTGAATGCTCTCGCGAACAATGAAACCTCAGGCTGACCTGAGACTTCACCGGACATACGTCAACCTGCTCCGACATAAATAATATTTTGTCTCATGTTTGAATTCGAAATAAATTAAAGAACTGACAGAACTTATGGGTGGTTGTCTCTGATTGCTTGTTTGTTTGTTGTTTGTTTGTTTGTTTGTTTGTTTGAGGTTTAACGTGCCCGTCAACACTGTATAGGTCATTTTGGAGATGTTGCTTCCAATTTTGTGAGGCTTTTACCCGACAATGAGATGAAATGACATTTCGACCCCTGTCGCCCAATGAAACCAATATGGTTTATAAGTATGGACGGGCCGACTCGCACCGCTTTGCCTGGGCAGGCTTAGATTCTCTAAGCAGTTTACCAGTACTCGTGTGCAGGTCGGTTTCAGCTCTGCGTGGAAGCATCGTGCAGCCCATCTATTTCTTCAAGCCCCAATGGGCGGGGGCGGTTCTCTGATTGCTGGTTGGGAAAATGGTCCTGAACGGGAGTTTATACCGTTTTGTTTAACCCTATAATACCTGTATTTTACAAATGAGCCCCGCCAAGCGAATTTGTGTCTTCGAGCATTCCGTCATGACAAATTTTAACTGCGCATGCCCAGCCATTCAGAGGGGCCAGGGATATGGCTTTCTGTCTGAAGGGTCCTCTTGATACACTGCTTGTATGAGCGAGCAGCGAAGGTTCTGGCGAGACTGCGCGAATGCGCAGGCTCGCCTGAACCTTCGCTGCTCGCATAGGCGATAAGTACCAAAATCGCTTGACGGGGCCCAAATGGTGTAGATCCTGATTCTGATCTGGTTATTGTATACACTGTTGCCATGGCCAGCAGGCACATGCCGTAATTGCGACGTCACATCAACGTTGATGCAACGTCACGACATTTATGCAAAGTCACATCGTTGTCGGTGCAACGTCATGAGTTTAAGCAACGTCACGTCAACGTCGGTGCAACATCATGACGTTGCACCGACGTTGATTTGAAGTTGCCCTAGCGACGTGTGCCTTCTGGGCTGCAGTGTCCCAGCATATGGACCCAGTCCATATTTTAAACCATCACATGACCCTCTTTACTCTGCCCTCTTACGTCACACCTACAAGAAAAATGAGGCTATAAATAACATGGCCTTATTGTGACGTCACATCAACGTTGGTGCACCGTCATGGCGTTTATGCAGCGTCACATCAACGTCGGTGCAATGTCATGGCGTTGCACCGACGTTGATTTGACGTTGCCCTAGCGACGTGTGCCTTCTGGGTGTTAAGCGATAATAACGTGGACGATAGCAGGTGGTTCGAATGATTAAAACCAAACAAAAAGTGGAGCGTGGTAGCTCAATGGTTAGTGCACTTGCCCTTGATGCTACAGGCCCCCAGTTCGATTCCCGGCAGCGGTAATAAAATTTTTTGTCCGAGCATGATCCATCAACATCATTTCAGGGATGGACGTCACAAAGTGCACCGTCCTTTGGACCGAGACATTAACTGGAGGTCCCATATGCAGGGAGAATCATCCCCTGTGCAGGTTAAAGATTGCTATTACAGTGTGGTCTTTCGTGTGATTGTAATGAACACCTGCGAGTAAGGGTCAAATGTGACCGATAGCAGTACGAGAAAGAAACTTTTACATGTCTGACCATGCTGTGTGTATACCTGTCCGAATAGTTCCGGTGTTGAACATTGACACCAAAGCTCGTTTATTATGGCTAAGTCTAAACCATCTTAAAACCCTAGAGAGTTCTTCCCATGACCCCAAATAGGGAATAGTGAGGGATAGATTTGGCAGAGTTTCTTCTTTCATCCTGAAAAAATGGGTATGCTGTGTGCACTCAATAGAATCACCTCGATGGGGCGATTCTAATGAATGCACACAACGCACCTTTATTTTATTGAACATCGAAAAGATATACCCACACTATTCTCAGAATGCCTACTAGCTTGGCACTATTTGCAACCTTCAGTGGTTAGAACTATCCTTGTTTCAAACATATATTCTTTGACTCAAAAAGTTCGAGCCATTGAATTTCGACTGAATGATAAGTTGCCTTATTTCTCCATAAAAACCTATGTTTAGGGTAATCAATGGAATCGCCCCACCGAGGCGGTTCCAATAAATACCCAAAACATACCTATGATGTGGTAAATCATTGGAACCACCTCGCCGGGGTGGTTCCAATGAATACCCGATGGAGAATTGACAAAATCATCCTTCAGTTACCTTAACTGTTTGTTTGAGTCACATAGAGCGAAAAAGATAATGATATGGCGGCGCAGGCTGACTTCAATATTTCCCGATTGCAAATGCCAAATTTAACATGTTCGTGTGCAAAGGCTCGTGATATTATAAACTCAAGTTTAAATGGGCCTTCGTGGCCTAGTGGGTCGGAGCGCTGACTCTTTCTTAACCATTATGTCCCTGACCGCAGCGGTTCGAGCATCGCTCTGTAGCCTAGCTCGAGCCACATGTGCGACGCTATGTTCTGCAGCGGAAGGTCATTTTGTTTTTCTCCGGAATACACCGGTTTTCGTCGACCTCCTATTAACGATCGGCTCGAAATAAGTGAAATAATCTTGAAGTGGCCGTAAAGCCAAACACACACACACACACACACACACACACACACACACACACACACACACACACAAACACACACACACACACAAAGATTACAGTTCCAGTCTCAACGAGCAGATCTACAAACAGGAAAGAAGCTCAAGAGTATATCATATATTCGCCAGTTCTTCCAATATTTCTGCGTTTAGGCATAATGTTTGGAGGAGTTTGACTTTTACCTTGTGTATTGTATGTGTTGAAACGCGAATTTATTTTATATATGCGTCGAGAAATAGGTTCGACTGCATGGTGCTTCTGTGAAGAGCTGAACATACTCCTTAAACCCTAACGGTTTCTATTGACGATAGGGCTTGAGATGTCAATTCATCTCGATGTCGAGTAAACATCCCACATAATCGGAAGTGACCTGAATAATTTACCGGGGAAGTAAAACCTCAAAATCGAAGATATATCCTTAAATTATCACCATTATGCTTCCTGGCACCAGTTGTTCAAAACTTACGACATCGTTAGTGAACAAATCGTTAAACTTTGATCATTTGAGCCGGGGCACAGCATTTACTACAATTTACATGTGCGACTAGCGAAGAAACAGATCAGTCTGCGCATCCATATAGTCTGATCAGCGACTTCTCTTGCTGCTATCCTTAGAGCGCACAATGAAGACTCTGATCAGACTGCGCGGATGCGAAAGCTGACCTAATTCTTCGCTGGGCGCACATGTCTTATTATAGGTTTTGTCGTGCGCTGGTTCATTTAATATAACAAATATAATAATATTTTTACTGAAGAAAATGTGAGTAACTTTCGCATATACAAAAGCTTCTCACATTTTGTGAGCAAAAATATCAGATTTTTTTATATTGACCTTCCTAGAATAGTTAACAATTTGACCACGAAAAAGCTCATTAAGCTAATGATACTTGGAACAACTGGACTTTGATCTGATGCTATTTTTAACATTACAATAACACACCGGGGGTGGGGGGGTTGATAGTGAATTCTTTCTTATCTCCAAAATGGAGACATTTTTTCTTATTGATTCTTCAAAAAATAGGTTGTGGGTTCTCGTTAGAACCGCCTCAATGAGGCGGTTCTAACGAGTACCCACAACCTATATCTTGGAGGAACAGATATAAGAAAAATAATGCATACCCCTGTAAACCCCATTTTTCATTATATAAAGTGGGGTATGGAGGGGTGTTCATTACACGGACTTGTCAACGTGGTGAACACTCAGTGGCTCGGTCTATACCTGTCTTGAACAAACTTTCATATTCCCAGGGGCGAAGATGAAGTTCGGCTTTGTTAAGCCTATCGTTTCCACTTGGTGCTGGTGAGCTGTAATCTTTGACTGTCGTTTTTCCTGACTCCTTTTTTTAGTTGTTGTTGTTGTCGTTGTTGTTGTTTTCAGTAAATGTATAAATATTTGTTATACTGCAAAGAAATTCCAGGCTTCTGAATGGACAAATGAAGGGCGATTATTTTCCATATACCCCGTGAGCAAAAATATATCACTCTCTCGGGAATTGCGATGTCCGCCAGCTTGGATTTACTGCAGTTGATTAGAAATATAACCAAAATAATTTTATGCACTGATACAACGCATAAGAAGTAATGAAGAATTTTTGTTTCATTTTAAACTTTTTTATTTCATTTTGCGATGATAGGTAAGATTCTTAATTTTATTTGATCGTGAGTTTTGTTCTAAATGAAAAATTGCACATGCCGGCATTTTGCTTTGAAAGATGGCACACCTTTTCAAACATCACGGAAACAAAGGTAACCCAATTTTTAAGGCTAAAACATGCATTTGGAGACTTTTATGACTAGAATGACGACGCAAACAGAAAAGAAGTGATGAAGGTAAAAAAAAAAAACATTCCATTTACGTTCTGGTGAGAAGTTCAATATCTTCTGAACATAAGTTCAATATATTCTCAAAGTATAAAGTATGCAGTTCAAGTAGGCAGTTGTTATGACGTAGGCCTACTCAACGTCTAAGTGGCGATGGAAGTGGTTTTTGTTTCCTTGATTTGAGGTTTAAAGTCCCCGCCAGCACTATTTAGGTCCCAGTTTTGTGTGACTTTTCAGTACCCGACATTGAGATGAAATGACACCTCAAGCCCTGCGGTCCAATAAAACCAAAACGCTTATGCATATGCATTGAATGGTCTGATTCACACCACTTTGTCTGGAGCCTCTGTGGTGTAGTGGTTATGCTACTCGCCTGAGAAACCAGGGATTGCCGGATCGACCCCGTGCTTCTCTAGACTTTTCGATGAGACTTTAAACCGAGGTCCTGTCTCCTAATGACGTTAGCTGTTGATGGGACGTAAAACAGAATCACACTCACATTCCTTATAAGAAGCATAGATTGACAAACAGACCGGGTCACGAACAGGTCCAATCCAATATGATGCCCCGTCCCAACTTCTGTCTGCACTGCACGATCATGTTTCCTTAAAAATGTTGTACTATCATCATTTCATTTTGCGACGATATGAAGATGATTTTTTTTTGTATTTCATTTTGCATGGACTAGATCATGCAAAAGCCCCCGCCCATAGGGGCTTGAAGAAATATATGGGCTGCATGATGCTTCCACGCAGAGCTGAATCCGGCCCGCACACTAGTACTGGTAAACCGCTTAGAGGATCTAAGCCTGTCCAGGAACCGCGGTGCGAGGCGGACCGTCCATGCTAATAAACCCTATTGGTTTCATTGGGCGACAGGGCTTGAGATGTCATTTCATCTCAATGTCGGGTAAAAGTCCCACAAAATTGGAAGCAACGTCTCCAAAATGACCTTTACAGTGTTGACGGGGACGTTAAACCTCAAATCAAACAAACAAGATCATGCAAACGCAAAATGAAATAATAAAAAAATGGAAAAAAATACCTCATTACTTCATTTTGCGTTGTATCTATGCACCACAATAATTTCCAGACAGTAAACAATAAATAAAAAAAAAATCTTTGATTTCATTGTTTTCCATTCTAACATGACGTTAACATTTTTCCATTGAACACCGTGATCAACGTAGTGCGTGCTTGATAACGCCACGTGTAAACGTACGACGATGGAAGTATACACAAAATGGTGTAACGGCACGGGCAAATATCGCTGTCAGGCGGATTCCATGTTCCCTGTCGAGAATCAAAATTTAATTTCTAATACATTTTCTTAGCTCTTTGAGGATCCAGTGATTTACGTTCTTAATCTAAAGGGTATTCGATCATGTGCGGCCAGCGAAGACTCGACTCAACCTGCATAACCCGATGAGATAGAACGAGACCTTCCAGATCCGAATGGGAAAACTTTCCCGGTTATCCAAGCAGCACCCAGCGAAGACACTGATCAGACTGCGCACATGCGCAGTCTGATCTGCGTCCTCGCTGGGCGCATGTGCTCGAAGGCCCCTCTTCCCTTGCTGTGACCCTTTTAAACACAGGATCAAAATTGGTGACATGTCTAAACAACATTTATACATCAGGAAAAAATCAAAATTGTTACCAGCATGTTATTCATGTTTAACACTAAATGTACGCAAATAAGCAGATGGCGCAACTGCTTCGGGACATTTAGACATCGTCACAATATAAATCAATAACATCACAACACAGCCAGTTTGTGAGGCTGTTATAATCTGAGAATACTGTTAACTCAATGTCTGGAACACGGATGGATCGTTTACCTGAACTAATTCGAACGCATTCTTGAGTCCATCAAGAATTCTTCCAATAGCAAATAGGATATTCTAGGGAGGTATTCCTGGTTTTATCTTTAAAAGGCAAGTTGTGTGTACTCATTAGAATCGTCTCAGTTGTGTGTTCTCAGTAGCATCGCATCAAAGAGACGATTCTGATTAGCAAACACTACATACAGTAGAACTTCGATGGCTCGAACATCGATGGCTCGTTTACCATGGATGAGTCGAACACATTCTTGAGCCCCTAGCGAAATCTTCTACATAAGAAATTGTGGGGGATAATTAAGGAGATTTTAGTCTTTCATCTTGCTAATGTATGCTGTGTGTACTCATTAGAATCGCCTCGATGAGGCGATTTTTATGAGTACACACAGCATACATTTTCATTATAAAACACCGAAAAGATGTCTAAAAGTATACCGTTATGCCCCCTGACAGTAACCTCAGTGGCTCGAACTACCCCTCTCTCAAACAGATTTTCAAGGTCCCAAAGGTGTTCGAGCCATTGAAGTTTGACTGTACCTTTATTTTATAGAAGACCGCAGTGATCCCTGTAATGCAGCATGACCCAGCGCTATTATTAAACCTCGACAGTTCAAACTGCTCTTGTCTCGAACAAATTTTCATGGTCACAAAGGAATTCGAGTTATTGTAGTTGGACGGCATTTACATCCGAACTTCAGTGGCTTTGAGACCACGGTTTGTTCGTGCTATGGATATTTTGAGCCACTGGGGGTTGATTTTACAGTGAAACTCCGCTGTTAAGACTACCTAAACTTAGGACTAATTCTGCTATAAAAAGCTTATTTTGAAGGGTGCACTTAATTTTTCTTTGAGTTGTCTGCCTACAATGTCTTCTGGTCAGGGACCACCTTTGGGTCTGTTCAAAAGTGGTCTTTAAGACCGCTTTTGAACAGTCCCAAAAGTGGTCTTAATATAGCAATTTGATTGTATTTCTATGTTCTATAATAATGTAAGCTGTATGTACCCATTAGACTCGCCTCATCGAGGCGATTCGTATGCCTACACATACAGTGGGATACCTGTATCATTCTACCGTTATGTAAAAATTACCAAATTTGAAGAATATGAACACCGAACAAAAGATAAGCTTTCTTGGCAGGAATATTCAGCGTTTTTCCATTTCCATCTTTTGTGCACCTGTAGCAATTATTGACATTGACAAATTAATGTGCTAATTTAATTCGTAGGCATAGTTTTCAAACTTGTACTAAATATGTTCTAGCAGAAATAAAGCTTCTCGTCATGTCCATAGGGGCTGGAATGTCTTTAAAAAACGGATTCAAGCCCCTATGATCATGTCCTTCTATGCATTCAGGGCTTGAACCGTGTCATTAGAAAAAGGGTATACATCGCAAAGGCGACCTGCAAAGGCTCAGGGTAGCCTGCGCGTAACGCGCAGTCTCGCCAGAGCCTTTGCTGTTCGCAGACATGTATGGGAGAGCTGGAGGTAGCGTTTTGCTGGAGGCCATGTCCCTAGCCTTGTCAGTTTACTGAACACATGCATTTGCAGATCATATACCAGAGAATGGTAAGGGTTCTTTTGTCATTTAATGCCTCGTCATACTTAATTCCAGTTTTGACGCTTATGACCCACAAAGAGGGTTGACGCGCCGTTAAACACAAATCATCATCATCGTCATCATCATCATCATCATCATCACCACCACCACCAGTCTCTTTTAATGCCTCGTTTTATTAAAACTTCTCAATTAAATCGATGAAGCTATATCTCTTATCACTACATTATCGTTCCGTTTGCCATCAGTTGTTGTAGCCATACAAAATTCAAAGTGAAATGATAAAACTAATTAACCCTTGTCATGCTGTACACGACAAACCCTGTCTTTATCAACAATGTAGATCCAGGTCAGATTGCTTCTGATCAGTATCTACACTGTCATTGAGTTTGTGAATTTGAACAAATTATTGCATCAAGTAATTTGATTGCTTGACAGTCAATAATGGGTGTGTATAAATAAATTTATGCAACAGGATAAGGGTTATCTGAAGTGATACTTATCTTTTGTACGAGTGTATATTAAGGTTCTTCTGTTTGGTTATGTCATTCAATCATAAAACACTGTTATACATTTACTTTGTCGAAATGACCTAACAAGCTGTCTTATTTATAACTATAAACATCCCCTGAAAGTCTATTCCCCTTAAAACAAGCGTCAACATTCTACCACTGGGGCCAGGAGAAACAAATGGGGTTGCATGGTGCTTCCGCACAGAGCTGAAACCGACCGCACATGAGTACTGATAGACCGCTTAAAAAGTCTGAGCCTGCCCTGGCAAAGTGGGGCGAGATCAATGGACCGTCCATGCATATAAACCCTATTGGTTTCATTTGGCGGCAGGGCTTGAGATGTCATTTCATCTCGGCGTTGGCTAAAAGCTCCGCAAAATTGGAAGCAACGTCTCCAAAATGGCCTATATAGTTTTGACGGGGACATTAAACCTCAAATCAAACAAACAAACATTCTACCATGATGATGGTGATGATGATGAATACATGTATATACAAAATTACTCAGTCACGTACTGATTAACTGAGTATTGTGCTATGTTGATGTGATCCGAATCATTTCTTTCTTTCTTTTGACGTTATAGTATTCTTTCCTACTTTCTTTCTTACTTTCTTTCTCTTTTCATCACTTAAACACGCCTTTAAAATCTTGACCCCTTGAACCCCAATTTTATACAGTAAAACTGAGGTTTACAGGGGTAAACCTTATTTTTCTTATTTCTGTTGTAAAATCTAGATTGTTGGTGCTCGTTAGAACCATCTCGATGAGGCGGTTCTAACGAGTACCGACAATCTATATTTTGAGCAGAAATAAGAAAAATATCACAATATTTCATCTTAATTTTTTCATTTTTTCGGCAATAAAGGTTACAATGTATTTGTATAGGCGTGTTTTCGTAATGTTTCTTTCTTTCTTTGCCAGTCTCGGTAGCTCAGTCACATGCGCGTCTGACTGGTGATCAGGAGGACGCGGGTTCGATACCTGCCGGGTCGGCAACATTCTTTCGTGGAGATTTACCATGAAATCTTCTCTACGGTCATTATCTCCCTTCCGCTGGTTGTTCAGTTTCTGTCGCAACAATGTGCACTGTACTGGTTAACCGCTAGACTGGAAACAGTCCATTCATTTAATCATTTCACTTTTCAGAATATGCTTATTAATTTTAACCCAGCTCAAAAGCAATGACTTCAATCCCATAGAACCAAGTGAATCCAAAAAGTTTTGGAGATCAGAAAGTATTAGAGGGGAGAATAATATAAGTCAATGCTAGTACTAATGAGAAGGCATTTATTCTGTAACAGTAGAACACACCGTGTGTCATAATTGTTTTATTGCCCCCTGTGATATACTGACTATAGCAGATCAAAGGCGGACCTTAATAGGGTGATTGGTAGCTCGTGTTGTATCCCCTGATTGAGGCCCTTAAGAGGAAAATCAATAACGTACACCAGTCAACAGTAAGTAATTTATAGATTTTCCCCAAGGAGGCCCCTTACCTGTTGAAGACAGAGGACTTCTCTTAAGTCAGCTCTGAGGGCTACATAATATTATGTAATGAAATGATAGTCCTCAATAATCAAGAATAAATGCCTTTAAACGTTTGGACTGATTCCAGTCTAGTTAACCGCTTAACGTATAAGCCTGCCCAGGAAAAGTGTGGATAGGTAAACTGACGGGTTCAAAAATGAACTAAAATAGTGTTGACTGGGCCGTTAAACTCCAATACAAATAAAATCTTACTTTCTTTCGTCCTTAGTTTTTTGTGTGTTTTTTTGTGTGTGTTTTTTTTTTTTTTTTTTTTTTTGACGTTATAGTATTGTGACTGTAGAAGTTTTGCCTAGTTATGTAATTGTTTTATCCAACAATGGATATATTTGTGCAATGAACAGCTATTCTTCATATGGACTAAGACTGTGTGGGTACGCAGGCTGATTTGTATTCCCACTGAGTTCAAATGCTCGAAGACCCCTTTTCACGGCCCATTTAAACCCAGCAGTTTGCACTCTATCGTATACATAAGTATTCAAATAGAAACAACTCAGTCTTAAAATCAAAGCACTGATAGTACTGGTGGGTTGGTTGGCTGATTTGAGGTTTAACGTCCCCGTCAACACTGTAAAGGTCATTTTGGAGACGTTGCTTCTAATTTTGTTGGACTTTTACCCGACATTGAGATGAAATGACATCTCAAGCCCTGTCGCCCATGGAAACCAATAGGGTTTATTAGCATGGACAGTCCGCCTCGCACTGCGGTTCCTGGACAGGCTTAGATCCTCTCAGCGGTTTACCAGTACTAGTGTGCTGACCGGATTCAGCTCCGCGTGGAAGCATCATGCAGCCCATATATTTCTTCAAGCCCCTATGGGCGGGGGCCAACTGGTGGGTTGATTGTCTCACGCTATAGGCTGGTAAAATATCCTGGACTGCGACTTAAACTGCCTCGCTTAGCCCTTAAATTCCAAGCAATCAAAAAGTGTAGACCCTGATCGGACGCCGTCATCTGCGGCGTACAGTGTTTGCCAAGCCAAACCCATGATTCCAGTCCAGGTTCTATAGATAGCACTCTTACGCATCGATAAGAATAGCGGGACTATATTCTATAAATGACAGTTACCTGGTCTTCCGACAATTCAGTCATTGTCGCGTGGACTTCAGCATTGAAAAGCTACCTGCGCTTTATAACTTTGGGTCGAGTGATAAACAATCGACCCCAAAATTTTATGCTCTAAAAACTTTATTTAAAATATCACCTGATTTTTATAATGTATGAAATCTGATTATAAGTAACTTTTGTGGAATCCTGCCAAAGTCTGTATTAAGGGCAATGGATGCACTTGGCATAATGTCTGTTATTATTTGCCAGAAAAATAAATTGTGGGACGTTCTGTTCAGTTTCAGACACATTAAGCACGTCTGAGAAATGCATTTACTTTTAAAGGAAAGACTTTGATATACTCAGGATTGAATTCACTGTTCGTGTAAGCTCGTACACAAGACAATTACCGCTTCTGTATAGCTGTTGACTGAATCTGTGCAGCAATATCCAGGATAGAAGGGCCCTCAAGCCTCGTAGGGCAATCCATCTAGGAAATAGCACCTCTAAACAAAACCCTACATATTTGAATTTGACTGTTCTAGCTATATAAATTTTCTATGAAAAGATGACCCCTTGGAAGCAAGAATTACAACAGCGGAGTGTACAAGTTTTTTTTTCTGGACCAGACTAGCTAGTATCGGCCATTTAGGCCTCATCAGTGACCCTCAAATATTTTCAAAACTTTGCAGTAGAATCAATGATCACAAAAAGACAAGAAAATATAATCCACTTCGTCAGCTGGAGCGGAGGAAATCTTTTCTTCGATTCAACAACTCCATGGTGTGGAGCATGTAGAGAATGGCAGAGCACTATATTCATAGACAACAACTGGATGAAGACAAGAGAGTGAGGTTGACTTTGCGCGCCTCTCTTTCACTATAATCCAATTCACAGTACATGTCATCCTAATCATATAGTGATTGGGACTGAATGAGTAGGAAAAGTGCAATAGCAATGGCCTCCTTTTAAGGGAGGGTGCAGAACATGAACTGCTGATCCCCTACAGTCTTCCGTCTTTCCGCTTGATATCTCTGATGGGATGTGGGGGTAATTGTATTGATTCCTGATCGTTGCCTTCACTTCTAGTTTCCAACCCACAACAAGACTTCGTGGATGCATCCTCTCTCCAAACAAAGACATCTTATTGATCATGTCATAGTACGAAAGAATGGCTGACAAGATGTGACAAGAACTATGCGTGGTGCAGACTGCTGGACAGAACACAAGCTTGTAGTCAGCAAACTCAACCTGCGCATTGAGCCTGCACGGCGGCCACCGGCCAAGAAGGTGCCCAAGAGACTAGATGTCTCTGAGCTGAAGACAGCAAGATGTAAGCATTCATCAGTGATATCTGCAGCCGTTTAGGTGCATTAGAACTCAGTCCAGACGATCCAGAATAGAACCGGTCAGTCTTCAGTGACACCGTTAACTCTTTAGCAATGGATTCCATTAGGACCAGTTTCGAGAATGACAAAGTAATCCAGGGGCGCCTTGAAGAGAAACATCCAAAACGCAATACATACATCAGTGATATCGGCTCAGTTTCTAATATGGCCGCCTATTCAGTGGTATGCAAGACAGGCAAGACTAATCTCAGAGATATGCAAAACTCTTGGCTGAGCTCCAAGGCTGAAGAAATCCAGTCATTTGCATACAGAAAGGATATGAAAACGTTCTTTTGATAAACTAAAGATAGTTGATGGTCCCCAGCGATCGGAATCCGCCCTCTCCTCGGTGTAGATGGAACTAGTCTTCAGCTATCTCTTAATAGAGTCCTTAACTGGTCATCATCTATCAATGATGAAGCTTTAAACAAAATATCGACTTCACTTCTATTTTCTATAAACAAACCACTCCAGGTGGAATGTAATCTGCCCTACCATCTCTGAAACAGTGAAAACAACAAAACCCCTGCCATCTGACAAGGCTCCGGGATCAGTCGCAGTAGGTACTTCAGCTGCAAAGAAACTGAGTTATTTCGCATTATGTGGAGAAAAGAAGCCGTCCTTCAAGATATCAAGGATGCATTAATTATTCGTCTATTTATACGGAAAGGGAAACCTCAGGTCTTTGACAAACATCGAGGCATCTCTTTATTGTCAGCTGTTAGGAAGGTTCTTGCAAGTGTCCTACTTAGCCAAATAAATGAACACATTGAACAATCTTCTATCAGAAAGCCACCGTAGAAGAACAGACGAACAATTGACATGATCTTCACAGCAAGACAGCTTCAAGAGAAACGCCAAGAATAGCATGTGGACGTTAACTTCCCAAAGTCAGTCGTGAGGATCTTAGGAAAATTATGGCAATGTTTGGCTGTCCAACCAAGTTCAAAGCAATGGTGGGGCAGTTACATGATGGTATGCTTGCACGGGTCCTAAATGATGGCGAGTTTTCTGATCCATTTCCTGAGACAAATGGCGTCAAGCATGGCTGTGTACTAGCACCAACGCTGTTCAGTTTGATGTTTCTGCCATGCTCATAGATGCTTTCCAGACAGTAGCAATGGCATACCTATCAGGTTTCGCTTTGATGTAAGGGTTACAGGCGAAATACAAGGTGCCGACAGAGATGCTAGATGAGTTCCACTTTGCTGACGACATCGCAAACGGTGCTCCAATAGGAGGGAAGATGCAGACAGGCATGGATTAAATATCTTTATCATATGACGTCGCGTCTGAGAGTGTAATAACGTCATGTATTATTTTCGATAATCCACTAGTGGATTAAATATGCAAATTAGCTAGATACGTCCCGTAACGTTACATGTGCGACGTCCTTAACGACGTCGCGTTTACTAACGGCGGAATATTGACATTTTTGTAAACAATCGTGAATAAAATGAGTTTAAAATGTCATATGATAAATAGAATCTTGCATTCATGCTCATGTATTATTGAATTTATTAAACTCGTTGAGGAAAAGGGATAAAATGCTCGGCAAAGCCTCGCATTTTATCCCTTTTCCTCAACTCGTTTAATAAATTCAATAATACATGACCACTCATGTAAGATCCTCTATGTCAACAATTTATTAAACCCGTTGAGGAAAAGGGATAAAATGCTCGGCAAAGCCTTGCATTTTATCCCTTTTCCTCAACTCGTTTAATAAATTCAATAATACATGAGCACTCATGTAAGATCCTCTATGACTCCTGTGACAGCTAATCAGAATAAAAAAAAACTGAGGTGTAATATCAGCAGACACCTGGCAAGCTTTACAAGGAGCCTTCCATTACAGGGGAAAGTTCAAAGGTTGCAAATGGATGATGAGTTCACTTATCTTGGAAGCACATTGTCAAGAGTCGTGCACATTGATGTCTAAGTCAAAGCTAGGATTACCAATTCTAGTGCGGCATTTGGCCGACTGCGTGGAAGGGATCGAAGTGGAATCAGATTTATCACCGGAGTCTAACTGTCGGTTTTCTTTTGCTCCAGCATTTCATATAGTTCATGCTGTTGAGCTCTCGTCGTTGTTTCATCTCTGTATTTGTTTGACTTTTATGTTCCGGGAGATGTTGCACTGAGTTAGAAACCCTTCATGCGAAATGAACAAATAATTTGTCTGAACCAAGACAGAACAAAGTGCGATGAATTGTGGCCACGTTAAATCGATTTAAGCCCCCCCCCCCCCTACACACACACACACACACGCACACACATTTACTGTCCTTTCCAAGGCGGTACTTCTGTTGTGGTTTATTTTTGTTATTGTTTGTCTTTGCATGCATGTATTGTTAATATCTTTTTATTTTGGATAGCCATTTTATGAGCAAGAATCCGTCCTTTTAGCTTTCCGCTTGTGACGTTTAAAATATGAGCCCCGCCAAGCGAATTTGTGTCTTCGAGCATTCCGTCATGACAAATTTTAACTGCGCATGCCCAGCCATTCAGAGGGGCCGGGGAAATGGCTTTCTGTCTGAAGGTTCCTCTTGAATCACTGCTTGTATGAGCGAGCAGCGAAGGTTCTGGCGAGACTGCGCGGATGCGCAGGCTCGCCTGAACCTTCGCTTCTCGCATAGGCGATAAGTACCAAAATCGCTTGACGGGGCCCATATAGTGAAGTTGTTTTATGTCGGCGTGTCTTTACCTTTGGTGTCGTTGATGGGGGGTGTGAGGTTATTACATCGTTTCTATTTCTGTTTGACACAAAGCTGAAAGTCTACAGAGCTTTGGTTATTCCAAAACTATTATACAGCCAACGGCATGCCGAAAGACAAAGCCACTTCCATACAGGCTGTCTTAGAAAACTTTTACAGATTATGTGGCGAGACAGGATCCCGGACTCATAAATCCTGAAAAGGGCAGGGATGCAGAGTGTACATACTTTTCTGAAATAGGCACAGTTAAGATGGTCATACCATGTTACCAGGATGCCTAAGGAACGTTTGATAAACAAAATCTTTTACGGAGAACTTCAAATAGACAAACGTTCCCATGGTGGTCAGAAGAAGCGAGGCAAGGACACCCTTAAAGCCTCCCTCAGTGAATTCAATATACTAACAGTCATGGGAACAAATTGCACAGTGCCGAGTAAAGTGGCGAGGCCTCAGGTCCTGGTGAATATGGCAAAAGAATCAGCGAAGCCGAACAGGAACGTGCTCAGCGCAAAGCCAGAGCTAAGGCATCATCAACAAGAGCTTTCTTCCGATCACATCTCCTTCTCTTCCAGAAACGGTTGGCATCTTAGAACACACACACACAATTGCATTTTACGTATTTGATTGAGACTGGTCAGTGCCAGAAATGACAGACGAACTATAAAATTCCTATTGACACGGGAGACAAAATATTAATGAAAGATTTGCCTCCGCTAAAGGTGTTTACGAGGTACAAAGGACCCTCGTTATATCGACAGTATTTGACCCCTTGTACTTTAACGTTATGAAGAATTGGCCGCTATAAAGAATCCCAATAAGGAGAAACTTAAAAGTTGATAATTGTCTTTTCCTCTCACTTTAAGAATTAAATGTTGTGGTCATTTGTTAGAATCGCTTCATGGAAGCGATTCTAACAAATATCCACAGCATTTGTTTCCTGGAGTTATAAATCTATATTCTTGAATATCCCCATTAACCCCTCCTAGTGTTATGGTGGCCTGGTTGGGTGAGACAAAGGCGATGTGTACCTTGCGTCACTAGGGCGTTCAAATGATAATGGTTAACTTTAACAGTGGACAGCTTTGCTTCGGTCTTTGATTGCACGGCGATGGGCCGGACTCCTGACTGTTTGATGGCGGTCCCACCCTAAATCCTTTGAATTCGGGAAGGGTGGAGCCGGATATTTCCTGTGTTCGACCCTCCGTGACCTAACTGGTGGTTTTCTTCTGCTCTGAAGTCGGATTGTTGTTCAGTCCTCAACCCTGATTCATGATAATATTAATCTATACATAACCATTTTACCATGTATTTTATCATGACTCACTGATGAGCTAGAGAGCCTCCATATGAATCAAGTTGTTACTGTTATTTTGTTTGATACTGTTCTGGTACTGAGGGCGAGGGTTGAAATTTCATAAACTGCGGAGTTGAAGCCTCCAGTAGTTTTACTACTGACCGTCCCAAGGTGGTCGTTCTTTTGCAGTGTCTTATTTGTAATTTGGCTTTGAGTCGTTAGTTCATGTTTCGTCTGTTCTTGTGTGTTCCTCCGTGTCACTTTCTATAGGTGACTTGAGACGGCTGCATTCTTGAATGACCTTTTTTACTAGTTAACTGTTGGCCAGACCTGCTGTCCTTGCAGCAGGTAATGGTAGAGGAGGAGTGTTGTTATTTCTTATGTTTCTATACTTCCATTCATTTTCCTCTTTCTCTCCTCTACTATATCTTCTCGCTTTCTCTTGGAGACGACACAAAATGGCCCACAAGGATTGACAGGTAGTTCAACGCAAAACAATCGATCAATCCTAGTGTTGTGTATATCCCACAATATTAACAAAATAAAAGTCTTAGAACTAAAAATATGATAGTATTTAAGTATATTTTTAGATTTAATAGAATTTCTAATTATTTCCATAAATAATTTGAAGTTATTTGACGCCAACTATAAACGTCATATTATGTTGACAGCAATGGTTGTATGCCGTTGGTTACAGCAGACAGAAACAACATAAAGTTAAAGAAGAACATTGGACATTTTATAGATAGTGGACGTTCCGGCATCTAGGAAAGCCTAAACAACTATTTAGAGGGCCTTATCCAGAAACAATGAATCTTTGAGAAACAAGAGATTAGATTTGAAACAAACGGTTGCATTTTTAAATAATTTATGATAACCCTTTCAATGTGGCAAATAATCAATATGTAAGAAAGTATGCTTGTTTTATTGTGTTCGTCACATAATTGGTACCGGAACCCGGGAACTGCATAGGCCTTAGAGATTACAGATACTAGATTCTGAAAAAATAAACAGAAAAGTCAATGCAGATGTCTCTTCCTCAACTGAAAAGAAAAAGGACACGCTACAAGAATACACACTAGCAGTATCTTACAGCAGGAAAGAATCTTCTTGCTGTTCAGACGGGTCAATTGATCTTGAGAGTTTTGTGAAAGACATTGAGAAAAGCATTGACAATCTCAATCAACTCTCAGAGAAACTGGATACTGCATGTGCTTAATTCTCGATTGAGGCGAGAAAATCTGGATAAAGACGAAGGCTTTGGACGGTTTATAGAAGAGGACTATATAATGGTGCCAAAGGTATTTAGCTGCATAAGTGGATTAGGAAGGCGCAAAAAATCGGTGAAACGCTTTATTGAATCAAATAAAAAAACTGGAAGAAAAGAATTACCAACATCAAAATCTGCTGCAGCAGCTTGACTGACCAAAAGAGAGACGACAGGAAGGTACAAGGATACAGGTACTATACCATGGATCAGTAAATTTACCCAAATTATAAATTCCTTCATTCAATGGTGACCCATTTCTGTGACTCATTTGAAGCCACTGTTGATAAATTATACCTTAACCAACATTGCGAAACTAAGCTAACTAAATAGAAAGCTTACTGGAGACGCCAAACAGCAGTATCGGGCATACTGCTCTCAAATGAGAACTATGAAGTCACTATGACATTGCTGAAAGAGAGATTTGGGAAATTACAACCAGTTGTGAATATAAATAACATGCAACTAATTAAGTTGAAGCCAGCCATGAACACCACAAAGGGACTTCGTGCCTTATATGACAACTTCAAGAGACATGAATCGATGCATCAGGATAACAGCCAAGACGTATTTGTCTCAGTGATGAATTCTAAAATCCCAAAGGATGTTCTCCAATTACAAATTCAAAAAGGCGCAAAAGTAAAAGGGACAGTTAGTAGATTACGGAACCTCCTGAATAGTATGTAACAGCCCGAGAAGAAACTGATCAGCAATGTAATTCTGAAGCTAGTAGCCGATCTTCTCCAGCATGACCACTAAAACGTTCAGCGGAAGTTGGTTTGAGAGCATCACCGAAACAGAGAAACAAGAAAGTATGTAGATTTTGCAGTGGCAACCAGTAGACGGAGGAGTGTAGGAGATACGAAACGGCAGAAGAAAGGAAACAAAGAATAAGAGGCAACTGCTATATTTGCTTAAAACATGGACACAGATTTAGCGAATGTGGATTAAAAAAAGGCCTGTCTGCACTGTGGTCAAGTGGGTAATCACCATAGAAGTCTGTGTCAACAGAAGTTTGGAGCAGATACCCGAGAAGGAGGACATTTGGTAGAGGAGCTACCTGTAGAAGAAGACCCAAGTATAAATGAGAATGCTCTTCTTTCATCTGCGGAAATGGTAATGATGCAGACAGTCACGACTGATATATTAAATCCTGTCATTAGACAGATTCAAAATGCGAGGATGCTTTTTTGATACTTGGAGCCAAAGAACATATATTAGTGTAGCGTTAGCAAAGAAACTGAACCTAAAAAGGGGAGAGGAATCAGAAATAATGGTGATAACATTTGGGTCAGAAAAGCCGCGTAAGCAGCCAACGATCATCACCAAAATTGGTATCATGCTAAAGGACGGAAGTATCATGAATTATTATTTATTAATTATTTATATTACAAACATTTTTTTATCAACATTGTCTCTGATGGGAGCTGTGGGTTAATTGTATCGATTCCTGACCATTGCCTCCACTTCTACTTTCCATGCATTTGTGGATCAATTCTCAGACGTCCGGTCGAATGTAAAACTCTGCAGAACTGGGAAAATTTGTGGAATGAAGAAAATCTGGCAGATTCATTTCCCACTGAAAAGGAGACACCAACGACTGAACTTCTGATTGGTAACGATTGGTACTATTGAAAGTAGAAGTAAAACAAAGATCAGGAATTGATACAATTAACTTACTCCACCCATAAAAGACACCAAAGGGAAAGAAATACAAACATTAAGCGACCAGACCATAATGGAAACCTAAACAAAGGAAGGCCATAAGGACAGTTACTTTCCCACAAAATGGCCATATGGCCATCCAAAATTAAAAGACACAAGTGATACACACAGTAAGTAACAAACAACAACATAAATAAATCGCCACAGAAGAGCCGCCTTGGAACGGTCAGTGGAAGATTTCCACTGGGGGGCTTAAATCGATTTTACGTGGTCACAATCCTCGCCCTTACTACCGTCGCGATTTAGACAAATAATTTGTTCAGTCCGCATGAAGGCCTCCTAACTCATCAGTGCAACATCTCCGTGAACACAAAAATCAAAGAACCACAGAGGTGAGACAACGGTGAGGACTCGACAGCAAGAAACCACTGAAATGCTGGAGCAAAAGAAAACCAACAGTTAGACTCCGATGAGCCCGACCAGAGACAGAGCATCAGGCACCAACCGACATTATCTCTCTAATTCTCAATAAGCCTTTACGTTGGAGCCGTCATAGAATCTGAGGCCTGACCCACCGGCGTGCAATTAAAGAGGGAAGCAAAGTTGCCAACCGTGATTGGGTTAACTACCATGCATGCAGCCTGTCGTATAATATCCATGTTGTACCCAATCTTTTTATATCGAAGAATGATTTTACGAAATTGGGTGCTGAAGTCATTGCGGTTATATATTTTTCTGAATTTATATACTAAGTCACCATAAAATTCGGGTTCCGACAGACCTTGTTGCAGAAGAGATTTAAGTCCAATATTGAATTTTGAAATTAAATCAGAATGGCGTCTATAAAATTTTGAAAAGGCTTTGCGTAGTTTATGGTACCGATAACCCTGATTAAGGAGTTTAGCCGTTTATAATTTATTACGAGTGTTGAAGTCAGTTACATGACTACACACTCTAGCAAATCGAATTAATTGCGAAATATAAACGCCATAGGATGGCGCACGAGGAACATCACCATCCAAAAAAGGAAAATTTACAATCTCAAAATCAAAGTCATCGCGTTTATCATAAATTTTGCACGAAACAAATCCATCTACAATAGATAGATGTAAATCCAAAAACGGGGCCTCGGTATCAGAAGAATTTGCTTTATTTAACTGATAGGCGCGTTGCCGAACCAATTTCAATGGACAAAAACATACCTCACCGTCATAAAGGATAAAACTGGTCTCAAATATAAGATAAATGTCCCTACTTTATTTATAAATTGGTCGTACGCTCCAACATGGGTAGCATCATGCTAAAAATGGGGAGATAACTCTTCATATGTTGAAACCAAAATCAAAGAGAACGTTCTTCAACATGAATTTTACTCATTTCAAAACTGTCTTTTATTCATAAATTGTTCCGTTTTCGTCAAGAACATTTCAGTTTTGTACTTTTTGTGTGCAATTTGGACGCTTTTTTAGATTGGTTGATATTTTATGAGGAGATAACTCTTCCTACCATATGAAATCGGATTTTTCACCTCTGATCGTTTTTTCTGCTAACTTACGTTTTCCAAACACAGCATAAAACTTGTAATTTTCTAAACATGTAACCATTTCGCTAATCAAAACATTACATTTGGACATCCTGATACCCATAGTGGCTTTGAACCCCACTATCAAAGGTACACACCCTGTGTGAAAAGGTATAAGTTTAATGCGTTTTTCCAATACATTTCGTAAGCAACTTTGAGAAAGTCATTTTACATCCAATTGTCGGCGCTTTTATCTCCTTGAACACAAAACGTCGGTATGTAACAGTTAAATCAACGCCGAGTCGACGTTAAGGCATCCAAAATTTCACATTGATTCAACGTTGTGCGAATTCAGTCTGAACTGCCATTAGACTTAATTTCATGGGCAGCTGTTCATGAAAATAAGAGATTCTCTAAAAGAAGATTATATATGTAACAATTGCACCAGGTTGTGCCTGCACAAGTTTAAAATATCATTACATTAACAAGCTCATACAACGAAATGTTTGGTAAACCCCACCTCGAGAAAGTGAGGCCTACCCACACCCCGTAAAAGTGGGATTTACAGAGGCAAACGTTATTTTCCTCAAAACAAAGATCGTTGATACTCGTGTGAACTCCGTCAATGTGGCGGTTTTAACGAGCACCTACCAGCATTATTTAGCGTAAAATAATACAAATAATAAAATTATAATTTGTTTTTCTTCTGAAAATGTCTGCACTTTAAAGTCCTAAAAATCACTTTATACTATTAAATCGTGTTAATGAAATGAATAGGCTCGACTTGCGAAAAATGAAAGAACCTTCAGTTAAACATTGTATAGAGTTTTTATAAATTTCGGTGCGAAATCATTTAAAAATATTTTCAATGATTATAAGACCTGCCCTCTCCTCAGCCTCTGTGCACTCCTCCCCGACACACACAACCAAAGACCGTGGGATGGGGTAAGTTTCATTGTGGCATAGTTATCAATATGTGCATGTTGAGTCTGAGCTCAGTATTGCTGTCTTATTTAGTTCAGAGATTCTGTCTAAACACATCGGAATTACTATTCACTGGGCCGAAAAACGTGAATCAAAAACAAGCCAACAAAACAGAGTCTTTGTAAAAGTAGAATGTACTCATTCGAGACTGATCGTTGTCGTTGTAAAAATACTATGTACGCATTTCGAGATATTCAAAATTTTGAGTGAACTTTGTAAACAACCACACGCAAAATTATGTAGATCAAGTATCTGACTCCTGTGACAGCAATGACCAAGCAGCCAGCATCAAAAATACTGAATTGACCTATCACCTGGCATCTGGCAAGCCTTACAAAGGGTTCACCACCCCAATGAACGGTCAAAGGCTGCAAATGCCTGCCTTGGGGTACATTGTTGCAAATGCCTGCCTTGGGGTACATTGTCAATAGCCGTGCATATTGATGATGAAGTGAAAATGACAGGATTGCCAAGGGTAGTACAGCATTTGGCCAGCTAGGTGGTCGTGTTTGGTATCGAAGTAGAATCAGACAGAAAGCTGAAAACCTACAAAGTTGTGGTACTGTCAACACTATTATATGAATGTATGAAACGTGGACAGTTTACAACGGCACGCGAAAAGACTGAACCACTTCCATACAAACTGTCTTAGGAAACTTTTAAATATTAAATGGCTATACAGGATTCCAGTCATGAAAAGGTCAGGTATGCAGATTGTACATAATCTTCTTAAAGTGGCACAATTAAGATGGACAGGCAATGTTACCAGGATGCTCGAGAACCGTTTGCCGAAGAAAATCCTATATGGGAAACTAGAAATGGTCAAACGCTCCTAAGGTGGTCTGAAGAAGCGTTACTATATCACCCTGTAAGCCTCCTTCCAGGACTTCAGCGTACCAGCAGATTCGTGGGAACAAACTGCACAGGACCGAGTAAAGTGGCAAGGCCTCACCAGAAGGGGAGCTAGTGAAAAGAATCAGAGAAGCCGAGAAGAAACGTGCACAGCACAAAGCCAAAGTATAACCAACAGCACTGTCTTCCTCTAACCTCTGTTACGTTGTCTGCAACAGACAGTTCAGAGCCAGAATTGGTCTCATCAACAATCTAAGAACACACGAAGCGTAGCATTTGTCGCATTCGAAGAAGATTGGTCACTTTCAGTAATGATAGACGAAATATTACTTTCAAAACTAACTGACAGGATTTCGAACTCAATAACACCGAAAAATATCAGACAGGTGCGAGGTTTAATACTTATATATATGGCCACTTGTTAGATCACCTGAGTACGAAGTGCTTACGGTGAGCTATTGTGACCTTGGACCGATTGGATTCAAACTTCACAGAAACGTACGTAGGTGGATCCCCACCAACAATGCTAAAACCGTTTCGCTCCGATAAACAGGATAGCCGCCGGCGCTCAAAATAGAAGAAAAAACTTCAAACGACAACTCCTCCTTTACCCCTAGGCCAAATTTTATTCTTGCTGTTGCTGAGGTGACCATCTGAAATAGAAAAACGGCAATAATTTGCTTTATATGTTAACTCCTCATGAACCCATGTGCCAATTTGATTCAAACTTTACAGGAATATTGCCTATTGGCTTCCTTCCAAAATAGCTTAAATTGTTATGCTTTCATGACAAGGTGGCTGCAAGAGCTAAAAATAAAAATATCTTCAGTCGGTAGTTCCTCCATTATCCCTCGACCAATTTTAGTTCTAACTTAATGTGAATGTTACTGAGATGAACCTCCGAAATGTCTACAATTTGCTTTTTATGCATATTCCTCCTTAACCCTAGTGCCAATTTGATTTAAACTTCACAGGAACGTTTCCTGGCGGGCTCCCTACCAGAACAGCTGAAATTGCTCCACTCCAATGAACAGGATGGCCACCAGAGGTAAACTAGAAAAAAAGTCTTCAAACAAAACTCCTTTACCTTGGGCCAATTTCATTCGAACTTCATAGGAACATGATTTGTTGACCTTTTACCAAATAGCTAAAACGGTCCTGCTTCGCTGAGCAAAATGGCCAACAGAGCTTAAAATAGAAGCAAATTAATTTTGCTTTAAATGCTAACTTCTCCACTTTTGCAGATTTGATTTAAACTCAAAGTTGCACTGATGAGTTAGAAGACCATCTTGCGGACTGAACAAATTATTTGTCTAAATCGCTACGGAAGTAAGGGCGAGGATTCTGGCCACGTAAAATTGATTTAAGCCCCCCAGTGGAATTCGTTACCGCTGACCGTGCCAAGGCGGTTCTTCTGTCGCGGTTTATTTTTGTTATGGCTTGTCTTTGGATGTTTGTGTCGCTTATATTGTTTTATTTTGGATAGCCTATTGGCCATTTTGTGGGAAAGTAACCGTCCTTTTGGCTTTTAGCCATTGGTGTTTCCATTAGGTCTGTTGTTTCATGTTTATGTTTCTTTCCCTGTGGTGTCTCCGATGGGAGCTGTTGGTTGATTGTATCGATTCCTGATTATTGCCTTTACTTCTATTTCACGGGAACATTGCCTAGATGGCTACCTACCAAAATTGCAAAAATCGTTCCGCTCTGATTAACAAGGTGGCCGCAAGAGGTAAAATAGAAAAAAAAAAACAACAACAAAAAAAAAAACGTCTTCCAATGACACCATTTTTATTATAGGTGACTCTCTATCAAAGCAACTAAAACGGTTCCGCTCTGATGAACAAAATGGCCATCAGAGACAAAACTTCAGTAACGTTAACACGTTAATTTAACGTTGCTTCCCTAAAGCCTTGAACCACTTTGATTCAAACTTCAATATTGATTAGGCGGCTTCATATATAGCTACCAATTAACTGATATTGATCCGTTCCGATGAACCAGGTTACAGGAGGAGTTAAAGTTAGAAACATATTTGAACGACAACTTTTTCAATTTCATTCAAACTTCATAAGAATGTTGCTTAGGTGACTCTTTATCAAAATAATAAAAATTGGAAAACGACCTTTAAGTGACACTCTCCTACTCCTTTTGTCCCGTTTCATTCAAGCTTCACAGGAAGGTTGCTGAGAAGCCCGCTACCAAATTAGCTATTAAAGTTTTACTTGGATGAGCATGATGGCCACCACAGCTTAAAATAACTAACAATAAATGCACCTTAAATGACAACTCCTCCTGCACATTTAGGTCAGTTTCATTCAAACTTCATAGCTCGTAAGATTCTTGCTTAAAAGACCCTAAAAATTGCTAAAGTGGTTTTGCTCGGAAGCACTTGATGGCAGCTAGAGCTAAAAGTAGACTAGAAATGCGTCCATAGGACACGGCTGCCCCCGCCTGAAAATGTGTCTATGTTCGGTTTAATCCATAGAAAGTTATTGACGCTGTTAAGTTTTGGAGCCTTTTTCACATTTGACCTCTAAGTATGACCTTGACCTTGGAGGTAAGGACCTTGGTTTTGTGTGAGACTTATTGTCTTATGATAGCCAACATTTCTGCCAAGTGATTTCAAAATCCATCCAGAAATAAGAAAGTTATTGACTGCGTTTATGTTTCGGACCTTTTTTACCTTTGACCTCTAAATATGACCTTGACCTTGGAGGTACGGACCTGGGTTTTACGACGGACACATCGTCTCATAATGGTTAACATTTCTACAAAGTAATTTCAAAATCCATCCAGAAATAAGAAAGTTATTGATTGCGTTTATAGTAGAAGTAAAATAAAGATCAGGAATCGATACAATTAACTTACTCCACCCATCAAAGACACCAAAGGGAAAGAAACACAAACATTAAGCGACCAGACCATAATGGAAACCTAAACAAAGGAAGGCCATAAGGACAGTTACTTTCCCACTAAATGGTCATATGGCCATCAAAAATAAAAAGACACAAGTGATACACACAGTTAGTAACAAACAGCAACATAAATAAATCGCCACAGAAGAACCGCCTTGGAACGGTCAGTGAAAAGATTTCCACTGGGGAGGGGGTGGGGGGGGCTTAAATCGATTTTACGTGGCCACACTCCTCGCCCTTACTTCCGTCGCGATTTAGACAAATAATTTTTCAGTCCGCATGAAGGCCTCCTAACTCTTCAGCGCAACATCTCCGTGAACACAAATTTTCGAACCCTTTTTTGACCGTTGACCTCTAAGTATGACCTTGACATTCGACGTACGGATCTGGGTTTTGCAGGTGACACATCGTCTCATGATGTTTAACATTTCTACAAAGTAATTGCAAAATCCATCCAGAAATATGGAAGTTATTGACTGCGTATAAGTTTCGGACGGACGAACGGACGCACGAACGAACGGACAGACGGACAGGGGCAACGCTATATGCCCTTCCACCAATCTTCGAATGGCGGGGGCATAAAATGACAATTCCTTCTATACTTTTGCTACGTTTTCTTTCCAACTTCAGAGTAATGTTACGTAAATGAGTCCCTTAGCTGAAGATAAGGCGCCTTTGCATGAAAAAAAATTGCTGATAATTTTCTTATTTCTGCACGAAAATATATGCTATGGGTACTTATTAGAAGTGCCTTACCATGGATAGGTACCCACAACACCCGTTTCTGAGCAGAAATAAGAAAAATATTGTGTGGCTACCACATCTGGGGCTATGGATGACCCATTTTTGCAGAAATAAGAACGATGATATGTCGAGAAACGCTCTTATCCGGGGCTATGGATGACCCGCTACCAAACAAGTTACAACAGTTCCACCCAACAGAACAAGGTGGCCGCCATGCTTCATGGATAAAGATGGCTATCAGTTATCCACATTACTTTCCGAAGCTGTGTGACATCTTGAAATCAGGTGAGCGATTCAGGGACATCTTGGCCCTCTTGTTTAATGAAATCTTAATCACCAATGGAGATTTACTCGGTGACACGAGTAAACGACACAAACCATTCTGTCAACGAGTTTCTGACTATATACACATTTTACAAATAGTGGGTGGGGTAATTTGACTCCTTGTAAAACAGGAAAATCAAGAAATTAGCGAACGCAGCTGACTTAGTAAAAACATTGTTGGTGGAATTGATTGGAATAGTGTCTCGTTCGAAACGTTTAGTTGCATAAAGTATGTTTATTTTTGTTTATCCCTTTATTCTTATTTTTATAACGTCCGAGACTTGGCAACCCTATTTAAACTGTTCTATTTACGCTGTTCTAATTGCAAATACAAAACAGTATTTCGATACTTCATCCACTGCAGAGGCTTCAGACCTTCATACTTGTAAATTTATACAGCATAATACAGCAGAAATAGAACTAAGCGTGAATGCGCGAAAACAAAGACATAATAATAAATATTCGGTAAAATATATATACAAAAATTACCAACACGGCACAGAAATGACATTATTATTTTTAGCAAAATTGCATCGTAGGGCAAAACCTTTGTATACGAATTGATTCCAAATGATTGTGTTCCAAATTAAGTGAATGTTTTGTTGTTGTATTGCGGGAAGTTACAAAATTTGTTTTTAATAAAATGTTTTCTAGGCTAACACTAGGTTAAGCATCAACACTTTTTATAGCGAAACTCCAACATAAGGGCAAGGGCAAACACTCCGTTTAGCTGTACTTCCGGTCATATACAACAGAATTTGCATAAAGAAGACAATCACAAAATTTGAAATATATATACATTTATGGATATAAACCAACAACTATAAGCACGTAATGGTAAAGCTTCATCACATAATTTACAACACTCTTATTGCAGATTTTACCATTTTCTAGTATCAGAGTTATCTCCCCATTTTTGATATGACGCTACCCATTTCTGAACGTACGACCCCTAGAAAATGAAAGATAAGATATTTATCTTTAATTTGAGACCCATCTTATCCTTTAGGACGATGAGGTAAGTTTTCGTAAAATTTAGGCCTTGTATGAAGTTCAGCAACACGCCTATGAAGTTAAATAAGACTTTATTTTATCATAAAAGGTAGAAGTACAGCCAGGGTTGTACATTTTAACATACAAACTAGGGTGGATATTGACGGGACGAATTACAGAGCTGGCTGAGGAGACCACAGAGCCCAGTACGCTGAATATGCCATACAACTCAAAACCTCGGAAGCAAACTAAAACTAAGAAGAGGTCCAAGTCTAAAAATAGGTCCAAATCTAAGAAGAGTTTACCACATGTTTGTATTTATATTCACTATACTTCTATCCTTTAGCATGAAACTAATTTTGGTGATGATCGTTGGCTACTTCCGCGGCTTTTCTGACCCAAAGTTGTCAAAATTATTTCTGATTTCTCCCCCCTTTTCAGGTTCCCGAATCTAAGACGAGGTCTAAGTCTAAGAAGATGTCTAACGAAAGATCTAAGTCAAAGCTTAGGTTTAAGTCTAGGAAGAGATGCAAGTCCAAGAAGAGGTCTAAGTTCAATAAGAGGTCTAAGTCGAGGAAGAACTCCAAGTAGAAAAAGACATCTGAGTCTAAAAAGAGGTCTAAGTCTAGGAAGAGATGCAAGTCCAAGAAGAGGTCTAAGTGCAAAAAAATGTTCTAAGTCCAGGAAAAGGAGGACTAAGTGCAAGAAAAGCAGATAGAAGTCCAACTAGAGGATGGCTAAGTCTAAGAAGAGATCTAAGTCGGAGAAGAACAATATGTTCTGTGAAAGGGTTTGCGAACAGAAGGAAGCCCAAGAAGAGGAGCAAGTCCGAGCAAAAAGGCGATAACCTCATAAGAGAGACGCTGCCCAGAATGCCATTCGAAAGATCAAAGAACAATTGACACAATAACTGTTGCTTGGGGAGTGTTGTAGATATCCCACAATATTATTAGAATAAAAGTCTTAGAATTACAAACATGATAATATTGAAGTATATTTTTAGATTTATGGCATTTCCAATTATTTCCATAAACAATTTGGCGTCAACGTTGACAACAAGGGTTATATGACGTTGGTTGCGAGTAATGATCAAATGTGACCGATCGCAGTATCAAAAGAATTTGTTTGTTTGATTTGAGGTTTAACGTCCTCGTCAACATTGTATAGTTCATTTTGGAGGCGTTGCTTCCAATTTTGCTGGACGTTTACCCAACACTGAGATGAAATGACATCTCAAGCCCTGTCGCCCAATAGGGTTAATAAGTATGCGGCCGGTTTCAGTTCTGCGTGGAAGCATCATGCATCCCTTCTATTTCTTCAAGCCCCGATGGGCGGGGCCGAGTATCAATAGAAGGAAAGAAAATAAAGGTTTGATGTTCAATATGATATGAGTGAATGGCGCGATAAGGGTGCAATTTTGATCTCATGCCTAAAAGATGTATAGAAACAAGGCATGAAAATCTTGGTTGTCTCGGTCAATTGGAAATGGGATAGGCTGGTTACTTATCGGCTTGCCCTCGTAACTGACTGACTTGCCAAAAAATGTTGTCGTGTCTTGATCGTACAACCATTCTAGTTAATTAAAGTCAATGAAAATTATTGAAATTTAATTTCATCGGTTTTTATTAAACGTCAGTTTTCAATTTTGACACAACGTGAAATTGCATTAAAAGAAGCTTAAAGCCTCTTAATCTGACGAACTAATGCCAAATGTGCAGAAAACACCTATAATATGTGCCTAGGTTTCTCTTTAAAATTTACAAAAAAGAAGTGGAAGCACTAATCAGGAATTGATACAATCAACCCACAGCTCCCATCAGAGACACCAAAGGGAAAGAAACACAAATATGAAAAAATAGACCCTAATGGAAACACCAACAGCGGAAAACCAAAAGGACAGTTATTTTTCCACAATATGGGAAATAGGATATCCAAAATAAAATAACATAAGCGACACAAACACCCAAAGACAACATATAACAAAAATAAACCGCGACAGAAGAACCGCCTTGGAACGGTCAGCAGAAACGAATTCCACTGAGGGGCTTAAATCGATTTTACGTGGCCACAATCCTCGCCCTTACTTCCGTCGCGATTTAGACAAATAATTTGTTCAGTCCGCATGAAGGCCTCCTAAATCATCAATGCAACATCTCCGTGGACACAAATAATCAAACAACCACAGAGGTGAGACAACGGTGAGGACTCGACAGCCAGAAACCACTGAAATGCTGGAGCAAAAGAAAACCAACAGTTAGACTCCGATTGGCCCGACCAGAGACAGAACATCAGGCAACCAACAACATTACCTTGAATTAGATCTCTCTAATTCTCAATAAGCCTTTACGTTGGAACCGTCATAAAATCTGAGGCCTGACCCACTGGCGTGCAATTAAAGAGGGAAGCAAAGTTGTAAACCGCGATTGGAACTACCATGCATGCAGTCTGTCGTATAACATTTACGTTGTACCCAATCTTTTTATATCGAAGAATGATTTTACGAAATTGGGTGCTGAAGTCATTGCGGTTATATATTTTTTTCTGAATATATATACTAAGTCACCATAAAATTCGGGTTCCGATAGACCTTGTTGCAGAGGAGATTTAAGTCCAATATTGAATGTTGAAATTAAATCAGAATGGCGTCTATGAAATTTTGAAAAGGCTTTTACAAACTTTTCTTTAAAATAATGTTACAATTCTACAAGCAATTCATTCAACTATTGTTTTTGGTTTTTTTAAATAGAAGTGGAGGCAATGATCAGGAATCGATACAATCTACCCACAGCTCGCATCAGAGACACCAAAGGGAAAGAAACATAAACATGAAGCAACATACCGTAATGGAAACATCAATAGCGGAAAGCCAAAATGACAGTTACTTTCCCTCAAAATGGCCAATAGGCTATCCAAAATAAGATAATATGAGCGACACAAACACCCAAAGACAAACCATAACAAAAATAAACCGCGACAAAAGAACCGCATTGGAACGGTCAGCTGAAACGAATTCCACTGGGGGGGGGGGGGGTAAATCTATTCACTTGGCCACAATCCTCGCCCTTACTTCCGTCGCGATTTAGACAAATAATTTGTTCAGTCCGCATGAAGGCCTCCTAACTCATTAGTGCAACATATCCGTGAACACAAATAATGAAACAACCACAGAGATGATTAAAGTAAAAATACAATGCTGTTGAAATATGGGATATCTGTAGCAATGAAAATGTATCTTGTAAAACTTTAAGGCTCAGTAACACTCAGCCACGACATCATTTTCTGATAAAAAGCATCACTGACAGCGTATTGACTAGTCCGTATATATTGTTCTAATGAAGAATCTTATGGTTAAGGAGATAAGTGCTCGCTGAATCCACATTTGCCCACTAGTAAGTACGTCCAAAACCAGTCACCAGAATGCCAGTTTGTTATATGACAATGTTCCAGCCCATAAACCTCAAGGTAACAAAGTTTCTGAAGAATATAAGTGAAGGCAATGATCAGGAATCGAAACAGTTAACCCACAGTCCCAACAGAGCCGCCAAAGGGAATGAAACACAAACATGAAACAACTAGAGACTAATGGAAACATCAATAGCGGAAAGCCAGAAGGACAGTTACTTTCCCACAAAATGGCCGATTGGCTATCCTAAACAAAATAATATAAGCAGTACACACACTCAAGGACAAGCCATAATAAAAATAAACCGCAACAGAAGTTTGAAGTCTGAAAAGGTCAATGTATTGTCGCACCCTTCCTACAGCCAATACCTGGCCTCATGCGATTTTTCCTCATTACGAAATAGATAAAAACATCTATGCGGTAGGAGATGTAGGTCAATAAGTGCAGTGGGATCTGCAGTTCACCAGTTTCTTATGGGTGTACCCTTAAATGAGTATGAAACATGTTTCAAAATTAAGATTAAGAGATTGAAACGATGTGTTCTGGCTATCGGAGTCTAACTGTTGGTTTTCTTTTGCTCCAGAATTTCACTGTCGAGTCATCACCATTAGTGAGTTAGGAGGCCTTCATGCCGGCTGAACAAATTGTTTGTCTAAATCGCGACGGCATTAAGGGCCAGGATTGCGGCCGCGTAAAAGCGATTTAACCCCCACCACCCGCTCACAGTGGAGTTCTTCTTATCTGTCGCGGTTTATTTTATTTTATTTATTTATTTATTTTTTTTTTTTTTTTTTTTTTTTTTGGAGTGTTTGTATCGCTTACATTATTTTGTTTTGGACAGCCAATTGGCCTTTTTGTGGGAAAGTAACTGTCATTTTGGCTTTCCGCGATTGATGTTTCCGTAAGGGTCTAGTTATTTCATGTTTGTGTTTCTTTCCTTTTGGTGTCTCTGCTGGGAGCTATGGGTTACATACTATTGTATCGATCCCATCTTTTAAATGTTTGAATTTTGTAAACCACCTATAAACTGTGGAAAATGACATTTGCTTATTTCCATAAATAACACATATCTTATCACGCAGAATGCGTTAATGGTCAAAATGTTAACTGTTCTAGCAACTACAATGTCAAATACACGTACAGTGTTTTTTTTTTTTTTTTGCTGTAAAAACAATGTGAGTAGTTTTTAAAACTACTCATAAGCTACTCATGTTTATATTGTGAGTAGCTGCTCATATTTCAACAAAAATGTTATTATGTTTATCATAATTATCTTATGACTGCAGTTTTAACGATACGTTAACTAATATCGCCGTTGATTGTGAACAGCTGGTCCCAGATCACCGAAGGCAGACAAATAACAAAAATGCCTACATCTCCCATTTTAGTCGGTTAATTGCTTTTCCATTAATTGAATCAAATTATAACCTAGTGCGATAAAATCAACATTAGAAACGTTAAACCATCAGGAACTAATTTGCCCAAACGTGGCATGATTTAAGATGACAATAATAGCAGACGCAACAGCTGGAAAAGTTGAGATGGAGCAAACGAGAAACTTTCTTAGTTTCAAAAAGAAAGGATAATCATATAACACATCGACGCAATCTGAAGCTTGCTTTCTGAACAGGATTGCAAGGACTGTGGTGTTAGCAACATAAACACCGTAGCAATCAACTACGATGAACTATGAAATCATTCCATTCGCACAGAGTCTTGGGTGTTCTCGTCTACCAGTGTCTGGTGGAATGCAGAAAGGTCACCGTGGCATTTCCAGAATAAAATGCAGTGAAACTTCAATTTATCATATGACGTTGTTGATAAGCAGTGGATAACGTCGTGTAAAAATCAAAGCACTGAGAGTGCTGATGGAGCGTAGCTTTGATAATTTGATTTAGCGTCTGACTGGTATTTTAATTCAGGCTCATATTGATCCAATGAACATAGCTGTTTGAAACTATTCTGGGCCAGAAGTCGTGTTAAACCAACAAGACCTATATTGAAATTAACTCACGCTGAGGTGTAGACCCCGCAACAAACATCACGAAAACACGCCTGTACAAATACATTGTAAATTTTTCGGAAAAAATGGAAATTTTAAGATACAAAATTGTGATATTTTCTTATCTCTGCTCAAAACATCGATTGCGGGGACTTGATTGAACCGCCTTGACGAGGCATTTTTATCAAGTACCCACAATCAATGTTTTTGAGCAATACAGCAACCATGCAGTGAAGAATTCTGCTGAGCTATAGTTCGTGCAATAACTGCGGCCTGTGCAATTGTTTGGCGGCTTTAAAGTTATTTTATGTAATCAGTTTTTGAAAAATTACCTTGGGGAGGTTATTTATCTTGCATTAGACAATCTCCTTGGTTACGTCTTGATGATGTTTATCTTCATGTGAAAAATTATCATAATTTTCCAGCAGTTTATAAGTTATACATCCGTAATCAGTCTTTAAAAAAATGATCGGTGAGGCTGTTTATAAAGCTATCTGGCATTAGACAATATCATTAGCTTGATCTTGTCAATTTACATTTGCATGCAAAACATTATAAAAATATACCCGTCGGTTTTAAAGTTATACGACCGTGTCAGTGAGTGAATTTTTTACCTTGCCGAGGCTAAAATAAAGAAATTGGGCATTCAGGAATCGCGTTGGTTAGATCTGTACATTATCTATCTCTATGCTAGCAGTTGTCAAAAGTATTCCAAGTAGATTAGCAGTTTCACTTCGAAATAATTTTTCAGTTTGCCTAGGCGAGGTCGTTTGTAAAGTAATTTGGCATAAGGCAATTTTACGGGTTATGTATTGTCAATATCAACATGTATGCCGAAAATGATCAAAGCCGGGTTTAGATGTTATACTCCGTATTTATTTTTTATATTATTTTGCCTCGGCGAGGCCATTCATAAAGTAATCTTGCATAAAACAGCCTCATGGTTTAGGTATTGTCAATATCAACCCGAATGCCTAAAATGATCGGAATATTCAGAGCGGTTTGAACATTATACTCTGTTAACATTTTTCTAAATATATATTGCATCGTTGAGGCCATTTATGAAGTGATCTTGCATACGACAGTTTCTTGGGTTAGTTATTGTCAATATCAATCCATAGGAATATTTGAAGAGGTTTAGACATCGTACTCCGTTATTATTATATAAAAATAAATTGCCTCGACGAGGCCATTTATGAAATGATCTGGCATTAAGGCAATTTCTTTGGTTAGATATTGTCAATACAGCACAGTGCACAGTCTTTTACCGGAAACCAACAAATGCCCTTTTTGAATCAGCGAAAGGGATAGAATCACCGTGGAACCGATTTCATGATCAACCTCCTGGAAAGAATGTTGCCGAACCCGGCAGGTATCCAACTTGCGTCTGAGCTGATAATTTGCTTTATTTATGGCCACATGCTTAGGACGCAGACCGGTCGCTTTAAAAGAGTAACATTCCCCTCCACCCCCCTTCCACCACACACATACATTAACCCATACTCTGAGTATATGTCTAGCAGCCTTTTAAGGGACAAACGAAGCAGACCCAGATCAGACGCTACAACAAGTGGCCTCTCGTCTGGGTCTAAACTGCAAAATTCACTGCTTACAATATAAGCCTTGACGTGCACCTGTCCCAACTCATTCCAACTGTCAAATTTTGGTAATACATTATCGATTCACACTGCGCACTTTTAACCCATTTTAAACGAATGGAATCCTCAACACCTTATATCTGCTTGGAATGAGTTCATTTTAAAATCAGGGATGTCAGGTTGTGGCTTCCACGAAATATTTGGCAAAAATGGCTGAACCTTTTTGTAAGTATGCAGTGAAGGTCATAATGAGACTCCGCGTTCTGTGGTATCTGATCTGGGTTTGTCCTGTTTGAAAGTTGCCAGGTTTGGGATTTTATGGTACAAATGGGCTGTAAACTGGGTTATATGAACTGAACTATAAAAAGATTAGACTGCTACACAGTTCACCTATTAAAAATATTCATCTATTCCGTTTGAAATAGGTGGTCTGTGAAGCTGTCTATAAGAAGATACCGCATGGCGTAATAATCTACTATGTTAACACTGGGTACTATGTTCTCTCTGGTAAGTGGGTCATATGGAGTAACACTGAAAGTAGTGCCGAAATCACTTCTCATTTCACTGGAGCTACGCTGCAACAGCTACGCTCCAAAAATCGTATGGCCACAAGTGTTATAACGCTTTGGCGGGATTAAGTAACGTCATGACGATGTCCACGTCAACAATTTATTTTGTCGAAAATTGTCAAATTCAAAGGCAATCAAATCCAATTTTAAGTGGTAATTTCCTATAGGATTTATAAAACTCGCTGAAGGCTCGTTTCATAAATATCATGTGAAATGACCACTCGTGTAAAGTCCTCTATATCTCGAATGTAACTGATGGCATACTTACATGGCTGATTCGAACTATTCTTGAGCCACTTGGGGGTCTTCCCATACCCCACCCAACCCAAACCCGATAAAAAATAGTTAGTGATGATTAAACCTTTACCACATTATAGGCTAATTCAGTAGACGACAAATTGTTGATATTTTTCTTATTTTTCCCAGCAAAAACAGGACTTGACACAGGAGACAATTTACATGAGATGTCAAGTCCTGTTTTCTAGGAAAGTTAGATAACGATAAAGATATAGAAGCTTTATATAACGTCGCATATCCGAAACAAATAACATAAGCTCTGTAGAGCTTTTATTGCGACAAAGTATCCTTTAACAAATACTTACCTGCCTTCATTTATCTTCCTGGGAGTATTCCTGATAATGCGAGCGTCAGCCAAGGGAGTGCCTAGTTCCATTGTTACGCCTTTGGTATGGCACGATCGGTGATCGAACCCGCGACCTCGCATTTCCGAAGCGGACGCTCTACCACTAAGCTATCGGGGCCCTAGAAAAATATTTCAAAATTACCCAGTATGCAGAGCGTTAATGAGTACTTTTGAAAAGTAGAAGTAAAACAAAGATCAGGAATTGATACAATTAACTTACTCCACCCATAAAAGACACCAAAGGGAAAGAAATACAAACATTAAGCGACCAGACCATAATGGAGACCTAAACAAAGGAAGGCCATAAGGACAGTTACTTTCCCACAAAATGGCCATATGGCCATCCAAAACCAAAAGACACAAGTGATACACACAGCAAGTAACAAACAACAACATAAATAAATCGCCACAGAAGAGCCGCCTTGGAACGGTCAGTGGAAGATTTCCACTGGGGGGCTTAAATCGATTTTACGTGGCCACAATCCTCGCCCTTACTTCCGTCGCGATTTAGACAGATAATTTGTTCAGTCCGCATGAAGGCCTCCTAACTCATCAGTGCAACATCTCCGTGAACACAAAAATCAAAGAACCACAGAGGTGAGACAACGGTGAGGACTCGACAGCAAGAAACCACTGAAATGCTGGAGCAAAAGAAAACCAACAGTTAGACTCCAATGAGCCCGACCAGAGACAGAGCATCAGGCACCAACCAACATTATCTCTCTAATTTTCAATATGCCTTTACGTTGGAGCCGTCATAGAATCTGAGGCCTGACCCACCGGCGTGCAATTAAAGAGGGAAGCAAAGTTGCCAACCGTGATTGGGTTAACTACCATGCATGCAGTCTGTCGTATAATGTCCATGTTGTACCCAATCTTTTTATATCGAAGAATGATTTTACGAAATTGGGTGCTGAAGTCATTGCGGTTATATATTTTTCTGAATTTATATACTAAGTCACCATAAAATTCGGGTTCCGATAGACCTTGTTGCAGAAGAGATTTAAGTCCAATATTGAATTTTGAAATTAAATCAGAATGGCGTCTATAAAATTTTGAAAAGGCTTTGCGTAGTTTATGGTACCGATAACCCTGATTAAGGAGTTTAGCCGTTAATAATTTATTACGAGTGTTGAAGTCAGTTACATGACTACACACTCTAGCAAATCGAATTAATTGCGAAATATAAACGCCATAGGATGGCGCACGAGGAACATCACCATCCAAAAAAGGAAAATTTACAATCTCAAAATCAAAGTCATCGCGTTTATCATAAATTTTGCACGAAACAAATCCATCTACAATAGATAGATGTAAATCCAAAAACGGGGCCTCGGTATCAGAAGAATTTGCTTTATTTAACTGAAGTTCTAGGGGGTAAATCTGACTGATCAAACCATCAAAATAGGTATTATCAATATTTAATAAATCATCTAAATATCTAGAAGTAGAGCTAAAAGCTTCAATAATTTCAGATTGGTTATCAATGGAAAGCGACAAAATGAAGTCTCTTTCATAACAATACAAGAACAGATCAGCCACAAGAGGTGCGCAATTAGTACCCATCGGAATACCCACAATTTGTCTAAATAACTTAGTACCGAATCTAATATGAATATTGTCAAGTAGAAAGGTGAGGGAATCACACACTTTCTGACATGACCAAAGTGTATAATTCTTATGCTCTTTAGAAGTGAAAAATGCATTTCTGACATTACATGCAAGATAGAGAGAATCTTCTCTGTGAAAAGCCCATTCAATTAAATCATTAAGCTTTTCTTTTATAAGATTATGAGGAAGTGTAGTGTAAAGAGTGGAAAAATCGTAGGTAGACAGACTAGAAGCACGAAAATGTCTAGATTTCAATTTATTTAAAACCTCATTCGAATTTTTTATAGACCAAAACAGATTTCTTCCTGATCTTTCAAAGACTTTATCACAGTATTTAATTACATGCGTTTTAATAGCAGTAAGACAAGAAGTTAATAATTTAGAAAGTTCAGTGGTAGTGCAAGAGCTAGAATTTGCAATAAACCGTGCTTTGTAAGGTTTTTATGAAGTTTTGGTAACCAGTATAGCGTAGGAAGCTTGTCTTGGCCTTCGGTAACACACACAGCAAACTTGGTGGCTGAAAGACAAACATGTTTATCTACTATAGCTCTCTCTTCAGCTTAAGGCTGAAGTTCATAGGCCTTAGTACCACCAAGCTCCTGCTTAAGCGTGTTAACATAGTGGAGCCGTCACACAACGACGACGTTGTTAGCGGCCTTGTCTGCAGGGGCCAAAACAAACTTCTTATGAAATTCTTGAACACCTAGTTTAAGATGACGTAAAGACGTCTTGGGCTTAGGAGGTAATAAGTTAGTATTTTGAGAATAGAAAGAAATGCGTTTATTCACTAGTTTTAAAATGCTAAGTTTCCAGTCCTTAAGGGCTTTATGCTCAACATACTCTCGCTTACACCATCGATTACCGAATTCATTCAAGGAAGCAGCGATTTCATCTCTACATTTACTGAAATCAATTTTAGAAGGAAACCGATATTTCGGTCCTTTAGAAATTATATTCCTTATCCTAGAATCAGGAATAATTTTCAAATTTCCAGTAATTACATGACCGGCAGCAGGATAGCAATACTTTGAGTTTTTACAATCACATGAATCAGGAGTATTAGTATCAATATCAAGATCTGAAACAAGTTTATTGAAATTAAAAATGATAGATCTAACAGGTTTGTTATATTTATAGCAAATTATAGGTGTTTCAGTATTTTGAAAATAAGCAGGAATGGAAGAAAGCACCGATCTCTCACGGAAGATACTGGGCAAATCTGTAAAATCCATACCCTTATTAATGAAGGATATTTTGAAGAAATGGCGTTTATGATTAATTTCAGAATTAATGTAAGGACGGAGAGTATGCTGAGTATAGCCTCTAGTTAAGAGAGTCGCATCATATAACTGATGAGAACTATCGTAGAATTTATTCGCCTCGGTGTCCAGAAGACGTAAAACAGAAACGGGTAATGAACTTAAAAATGAAAGCATAGAGTGGCGTCCATGATTTAATAATATAATTGACAGTCACTTCAGTCTAGTATTGTTTCGTTTAAACGCACGTGATTTACGTTTAAAGTTACCATTTTTCCTGGTGCCGTGAGATCTAGTTCTGCGTTTTCGACATTCCAGGAGTGAGAAAATATCAAAGTCCAGCATTCTGGAAATATTACCCTCATGATAAATGTTGTCATTAAATCCCAGTGGAAAAGGGGTCTGTAAAAATTTAATCCATTTCAGTTCAGCTTCGTGTCTTTTGATTATTTTGAATCTAGATGTAGAATTTGCATCGTAATAAAGTTTTTCCACTGGTTGTATAACAATGTTATTTAAAGAATGACCTGTACGTCGAAAGTGACGGTATAAGAAAGTGTCAGTTTTCTTAGGCTTACTCATTCTACGATAATGCTCGTTCAATTTAGTTTTAAGCATGCGGTTAGTTTGACCGACGTACTGCATATTACAGTTTGCAGCACGTCAAGTAATTAGATAAATTAAATCTGTAGACTGTCATGTCAAATCAGACATGTTAACTACAGAGAAGCGTCTACCGTTTACAGATGAAGTAACGGTAGACGCAGTGCTTAAATGCGAACAACATCTGCACCTCTTGGCATTGCACTTAGAAATACTAGGATACATTCCACTTCTTTTCCACGGATTAGTATATTTTCGAAGGATGGGCGATTTGAGAGGAGATATCTTTTAAATAGAAGCTCAAAAAGACATCCCTAAATTGCCCATATCTTAAATATTGAGCATCCTGTCCATAACCCATAAAGCCATAGCATCCTTTTTGGGGACATTGGCAAAAAGTAGAGACCCTGATCAGATGCCACAGAACGCACGCGGTTTCTGATCTGGGTCTACAATGTTTGCTCTAAGGTTATGCATTTTTGTACAACTTACCTCAAACAAAACAAATCAAAGCATTTTCAAAGCATTTGTATTCTTATTTATGTGAGACAATGAGGCTTGCTTTGCTTCCCTCTTTAATTGCACGCCGGTGGGTCAGGCCTCAGATTCTATGACGGCTCCAACGTAAAGGCTTATTGAAAATTAAAGAGATAATGTTGGTTGGTGCCTGATGCTCTGTCTCTGGTCGGGCTCATCGGAGTCTAACTGTTGGTTTTCTTTTGCTCCAGCATTTCAGTGGTTTCTTGCTGTCGAGTCCTCACCGTTGTCTCACCTCTGTGGTTCTTTGATTTCTGTGTTCACGGAGATGTTGCACTGATGAGTTAGGAGGCCTTCATGCGGACTGAACAAATTATTTGTCTAAATCGCGACGGAAGTAAGGGCGAGGATTGTGGCCACGTAAAATCGATTTAAGCCCCCCCCCCCCCCCCCAGTGGAAATCTTCCACTGACCGTTCCAAGGCGGCTCTTCTGTGGCGATTTATTTATGTTGTTGTTTGTTACTTACTGTGTGTATCACTTGTGTCTTTTAATTTTGGATTGCCATATGGCCATTTTGTGGGAAAGTAACTGTCCATATGGCCTTCCTTTGTTTAGGTTTCCATTATGGTCTGGTCGCTTAATGTTTGTATTTCTTTCCCTTTGGTGTCTTTTATGGATGGAGTAAGTTAATTGTATCAATTCTTGATCTTTGTTTTACTTCTACTTTGTTACTGGAAACTTAGCATTTTAAAACTAGTGAATAAACGCATTTCTTTCTATTCTCAAAATACTAACTTATTACCTCCTAAGCCCAAGACGTCTTTACGTCATCTTAAACTAGATATTCAAGAATTTCACAAGAAGTTTGTTTTGGCCCCTGCAGACAAGGCCGCGTTGTGTGACGGCTCCACTATGTTAACACGCTTAAGCAGGAGCTTGGTGGTACTAAGGCCTATGAACTTCAGCCTTTAGCTGAAGAGAGAGCTATAGTAGATAAACATGTTTGTCTTTCATCCACCAAGTTTGCTGTGTGTGTTAACGAAGGCCAAGACAAGCTTCCTACGCTATACTGGTTTACAAAACTTCATAAAAAACCTTACAAAGCACGGTTTATTGCAAATTCTAGCTCTTGCACTACCACTGAACTTTCTAAATTATTAACTTCCTGTCTTACTGCTATTAAAACGCATGTAATTAAATATTGTGATAAAGTCTTTGAAAGATCAGGAAGAAATCTGTTTTGGTCTATAAAAAATCGAATGAGGTTTTAAATAAATTGAAATCTAGACATTTTCGTGCTTCTAGTCTGTCTACCTACGATTTTTCCACTCTTTACACTACACTTCCTCATAATCTTATAAAAGAAAAGCTTAATGATTTAATTGAATGGGCTTTTCACAGAGAAGATTCTCTCTATCTTGCATGTAATGTCAGAAATGCATTTTTCACTTCTAAAGAGCATAAGAATTATACACTTTGGTCATGTCAGAAAGTGTGTGATGCCCTCACCTTTCTACTTGACAATATTTATATAAGATTCGGTACTAAGTTATTTAGACAAATTGTGGGTATTCCGATGGGTACTAATTGCGCACCTCTTGTGGCTGATCTGTTCTTGTATTGTTATGAAAGAGACTTCATTTTGTCGCTTTCCATTGATAACCAATCTGAAATTATTGAAGCTTTTAGCTCTACTTCTAGATATTTAGATGATTTATTAAATATTGATAATACCTATTTTGATGGTTTGATCAGTCAGATTTACCCCCTAGAACTTCAGTTAAATAAAGCAAATTCTTCTGATACCGAGGCCCCGTTTTTGGATTTACATCTATCTATTGTAGATGGATTTGTTTCGTGCAAAATTTATGATAAACGCGATGACTTTGATTTTGAGATTGTAAATTTTCCTTTTTTGGATGGTGATGTTCCTCGTGCGCCATCCTATGGCGTTTATATTTCGCAATTAATTCGATTTGCTAGAGTGTGTAGTATTGTAACTGACTTCAACACTCGTAATAAATTATTAACGGCTAAACTCCTTAATCAGGGTTATCGGTACCATAAACTACGCAAAGCCTTTTCAAAATTTTATAGACGCCATTCTGATTTAATTTCAAAATTCAATATTGGACTTAAATCTCTTCTGCAACAAGGTCTATCGGAACCCGAATTTTATGGTGACTTAGAATATAAATTCAGAAAAATATATAACCGCAATGACTTCAGCACCCCATTTCGTAAAATCATTCTTCGATATAAAAAGATTGGGTACAACATGGATATTATACGACAGACTGCATGCATGGTAGTTAACCCAATCACGGTTGGCAACTTTGCTTCCCTCTTTAATTGCACGCCGGTGGGTCAGGCCTCAGATTCTATGACGGCTCCAACGTAAAGGCTTATTGAAAATTAGAGAGATAATGTTGGTTGGTGCCTGATGCTCTGTCTCTGGTCGGGCTCATCGGAGTCTAACTGTTGGTTTTCTTTTGCTCCAGCATTTCAGTGGTTTCTTGCTGTCGAGTCCTCACCGTTGTCTCACCTCTGTGGTTCTTTGATTTTTGTGTTCACGGAGATGTTGCACTGATGAGTTAGGAGACCTTCATGCGGACTGAACAAATTATTTGTCTAAATCGCGACGGAAGTAAGGGCGAGGATTGTGGCCACGTAAAATCGATTTAAGCCCCCCAGTGGAAAACTTCCACTGACCGTTCCAAGGCGGCTCTTCTATGGCGATTTATTTATGTTGTTGTTTGTTACTTACTGTGTGTATCACTTGTGTCTTTTGGTTTTGGATGGCCATATGGCCATTTTGTGGGAAAGTAACTGTCCTTATGGCCTTCCTTTGTTTAGGTTTCCATTATGGTCTGGTCGCTTAATGTTTGTATTTCTTTCCCTTTGGTGTCTTTTATGTGTGGAGTAAGTTAATTGTATCAATTCCTGATCTTTGTTTTACTTCTACTTTGTGGAAATCGTTTCCGCTGACCGTTCCGGGGCGGTTCTTCTGTCGCGGTTTGTTTTTGTTATGGTTTGTGTTTGGGTGTTTGTGTCGCTTATATTATTTTATTTTGGCAGTTTTTTTGGCCGTTTTGTGGGAGGGTAGCTGTCCTTTTGGCTTTCCGGTGTTGGTGTTCCCTTGGGGTCTGTTGCTTCATCTTTGTGTTTCTTACCCTTTGGTGTCTCTGGTGGGAGCTGTGGGTTAATTGTATCGATTCCTGATCATTGCCTCTACTTCTATTTTGCCACGAAACGTCAAGCTAAAATTAACAAAAATTAGGTCAGCTGTTCTTGAATATTTCGTTATGTTGGCTTAGGGACATCATGTTATCTCACTATAAAAACACAGAAATCAAACAAAGGAGGTGCAATCATGTGAACAAAACCGTGAAATGAACACCCACTAAACCCCACTTTATATAGAGAAAACTGGGGGTTACGGGGGTATACATTATTTTTCATATTTCTACTCAAAGACATAGGTTGTGGGTACTCGTTAGAACCGCCTCGATGAGGCGGTTCTAACGAGCACAAACAACCAATGTTTTGCGGTAAAAATAAGAAAAATATCACGGATTTTCATCAGAAAAGTAGCCATTTTGGAGATGTGAGAAAATGCACTATGTCACATGGGTGGGTTATCGTAATGAAAAGATAAAAACATAAAAGCCCACGCAGACGTCTCGACAAATACATTTATGCAAGAATAGGTTCATCTGTATGAAAGATTCGGCCCCATTTCAAGGAATGAAAACACCTCTCTCGTGTATCGCAGCGGCTGGTTTCTCTTACTAGTCAACTTAGGCAAGCAAGGTGGAAACTTTCCATTACTAGTCAATCAAAGTCGGCTTAGGCAATCAATATACAAACATTCTCTTTCTGGTTAACTTTGGCAAGCAGGATAGGTATAGTCTTTCACTAGGGCAAGCAAGATGGAAACAGTTTTACTAGTCAACTTAGGCAAGCAAGATGGAAACATTTTCTTACCAGTCAACTTAGTCCAGCAAGATAGAAACACTCTGGAATCATTTTTACTAGCCAACTAAGGCAAACAAGGTAGCAAAATTATCTTACAAGTCAATTTAGGCAAGCAAGATGGAAACATTTTCATACTAGCCAACTTAGACAAGCAAGGTAGTAACACTTTCTCCCTAGTCTGCTTTGTCAAGCAAGATAGTAACAAAGTCTAAGCAGGCAGTTTTGGCAAACAAGATGGAAATATTCTCTTATTGTCAACTTAGACTAGAAAGGTAGTAACACTAAGTTATCAGTCAGTTTAGGCAAGCAAGGTAGTAGCGTTCCCAAACTATTCGACTTAGGCAAGCAATGTGGTAACATTCTTTTACTAGTCAATTAGGGCATTTGCCAAGCAAACTGAATGCGTTCCTTTACTGGGCAACTTGGGCAAACAAAGCGGTTATCAACTTGTTTGCCCAAATCGACTACTAAAAATTTGGACACCTTGCGGGCTTGCTGTAATTCTTATAATATTTTAACAAATTTGTTTCGTGACCCTGCAAGGAGTGCAAATGTTGCGGAGGAATGGGTCTGCTCTGTTTGCATAGGCTTATCTGTCCCAATACTTAGGAACATAACGGTATAGTAAGAGAATTCGAACCAGTGGTTGATAAAGCTATTTGTTTCTAATTTCAGGTGTTTAAATACTACTATCATGTAACAGTTCATGTCTCAAATAACGTCAAACTAATCAAAACGGGTCTTTGAGCCAAAAATGGAAAATGCGCAGTCAGTAGGATCCTTATTTCGCGCATGTGATTTAGATGGTTCCGGGTATATCGACGAAACAGAGTTAGCATCTATCTGTCCTGAACTTTCTACAACAGAGGTGAAAGAAGTTTTTTGTCAGCTAGATAAAGATGGAGATGGCAAAATCGGCGTAGATGAATTTGCGCGAGGATTTAAAGAAATAAGTGAGACTATTAAAGAAAAAGAAAGAAGAAAGTCGAGAAATGCAAGTACAGCTGATATACTTGACGAAAGTAATCTCGAAGAATTCATTGGGGACCTTGATGATGGACTCAAATCATTATGTTGGTAAGTTCATATTATTGCTAGGCTTATTTCTAGTCCATTACGCAAACACGCCTCGTATACAAATACATTGCCACCTTTATCGCCGAAACAAATGAAAATTTTATGATGAAAAATAGTGATATTTTTCTTATTTCTGCTCTAAAATATAGATTGTGGGTACTCGTTAGAACCGCCTCATCGAGGCGGTTCTAACGAGTATCCACAATCTATATTTTAGAGCAGAAATATGAAAAATAAGGTATACCCCCGCAAACCCCAGTTTTACTATATAAAAGTTTGGTTCAAGGGGGTCAAAATTATATAGGCGTGTTTTCGTGATGCGGTGACTTTAGTTTCCTTTCTATCCGGATCGTTAGTACAGTTTCAGGCTCGTATAGAATAGGATAAATGGTGAAATAAACGAGACTACAAAGGTTAGATTCAAATAGATTTAAAAATTTTCGAACCCATATTGTTCATTGGATGTTGTTTTGCTGTTGTTGTTAAGTAATATGGTGTATTGTTTGTACTTGTACATGTATTGTTATCATTTCTATTGTCAATACCGGGAGTTGGCGGGTTTTTTGGTTTTGTTTTGTTTGATTTGAGGTTTAACGTCCCCGTCAACACTGTAAAGGTCATTTTGGAGACGTTGCTTCCAATTTTGTGGGATTTTTACCCGGCATTGAGATGAAATGACATCTCAAGCCTGTCGCCCAATGAAACCAATAGGGTTTATTAGTATGGACGGTACGCCTCGCACCGCGGTTCCTGGACAGGCTTAGATCCTCTAAGCGGTTTACCAGTACTAGTGTGCGGGCCGGATTCAGCTCTGCGTGGAAGCATCATGCAGCCCATATACTTCTTCAAGCCCCTATGGGCGGGGGCCATGGGAGTTGGCGGGTTTGTTTCTTCAGATCAGGGGTGTACTAGTTGACTACATCAAAACCTCTTTATAACACTGTTCATTGTTACACTGCTTTTGGATATAACACGGTTTCAGATGAATCCCAAAGGTATAAATTATAGAGAAAAACAACCATAAATGGCCAGTTTTCTATAACATCTGCACATTTTTGTCAGGATATAACATGGTGGTTTAACACGCACGTTTTCTGCTTTCGACGATAGTGTTATTGCAGCTATTGTGTTTTGAAGCGGCGGTTGCTATTACGAAAACATGCCTATACAAATACACTGTAAACTTTACCGCCGAAAAATCGGCAGGCCCCCGCCCATAGGGGCTTGAAGAAATATATGGGCTGCACGATGCTTCCACGCAGAGCTGAATCCGGCCCGCACACTAGTACTGGTAAACCGCTTAGAGGATCTAAGCCTGTCCAGGAACCGCGGTGCGTGGCGGACCGTCCATGCTAATAAACCCTATTGGTTTCATTGGGCGACAGGGCTTGAGATGTCATTTCATCTCAATGTCGGGTAAAAGTCCCACAAACTTGGAAGCAACGTCTCCAAAATGACCTTTACAGTGTTGAAGGGGACGTTAAACTTCAAATCAACCAACCAAAGCTGAAAATCGGCAATTTTCAGATGAAACACTGTGATATTTTTCTAATTTCTGCTCATAATATAGATTGTGGGTACTCGTTAGAACTGTCTCGGTGAGGCGGTTCAAACGAGTACCCACAATCTATATTTTAGAACAGAAAAAAAAAATAAGGTTAATCCCTGTAAACCTCAGTTTTACTATGTAAAATCGGGGTTCAAAGGGGTCAAAATTATATGGGCATATTTTCTTGATGCGCTATATGTGCAATTTCTTCGTCACTAGATTTTTCTGCTGGTCTCTTAACTTTGGACATGTACACTGAGACACAGGTACTTGGCACGTTGTTTTGCCCAAAATGTGTGAAATATGTCAAATGATCAAAATTAACAAAAATCAAAGCACTGAGGGTACTGGTGGGTCGACTGACTCTGAGTGTAGGTTGGGAACATAGTATTGAACTGAGAATCGAACTATTCCTTTAACCCTTAAACTGCAGTATTTTAAGCAAGCACAGTAACCCTGATCAGACAGTTATGTGGCGTCTTATTAGGTGTATGCCCAAGTGCACGAGCACAGTCCAGAATTTACTTTGTACGCAGCGCTCTGACGTCTTAGGGAGGCGACTATCGGCGCTATAAATTGGATTTTGTTCAGGGTCGGCGGCAGTCAGATTGTCAGTGATAGTCACACGGACAATAGCAAGCTTTATAACGTAAACTGTGGGTACTCGTTAAAACGCGTCATTATAAGAAAAGTATTCAGTACAAGTTTTTGTCTGAAAAAAAAAAAACTTATGGTAGCATTTCCCGTCAAAGTTTTCCAGATTATTTACTTTAATTTTTTTAATATTATTATTTCCCTTCTGCATACACGTACATTCAACCAGCATTCTGAATTACAATGTTTCATTGATAATGCTTTACCTCATATGCAACACAATCTGTGCTGGAAAGGTTATTACATATATAGAATTTTATCCAACTGAAAACAGTGTAGATCCATCGATGGCTTCTGATCAGAACCTACAATGTATGTCATAGTTTCTCCTCTCTCTCTCTCTCTTCTCCTTGCTCAGTCCCACCACTGCATCCCATCTCCTGAATAACAATGATCAGAAACAGAGCCCCTTCATCGATATGTTTCAACAAAAAAAACATTCTATCTGTTGATGCAGGCTCGCACACAGGGTGGGGAGGGGTGTAATGCACCCCGCCTTTTGGAAAATTCTCAAACTAAAGCAGTTTTTCACCCTCTGCAAAATACCTAACGCCCCCCCCCACCCCCACCCCCAACACCCACCCATCCTTTTCAGAGTCTGCGTTCGGCCTGAATCAGTCATGTTCAAAACTGTCGTTGTATTTATATGGCGAACAGTGCCGACCCTGATCAGAAGGAATGTACTGTCTATCCGATTTGTGTCTACGATGTATGTCTAATAACGATACCAACTTGGTCTGCTCATTTTTGCTCTTAAACAAATGTTAGTTCTTAGCAGAAGTGCGAAAAGTTATTGTTTACTTTTTGTACACTCGACTCTATCTGATAGTTTTATGAATTGAATATTCCGAAAGTCGTTACGTGTTAGCGTGGCCTAGATTAGGACATTGTTATTATTTTCCTTTCATTACGTGAACAGCCTGGCATACTTATACTATAAATAACAGTATTTAAGCAAACACTGTAGTCTCTGTGCAACCGGCCGAGCAGACTTCACATTCCGTAGCGTCTGACCTCGGTATTCGTTGTTTGCCAAACCCAGCACACGATTCCACAGTCCAGACAGATAAATAGCTCTTGCCTACATGTAACATCGATAGAAATAGCGCGACTTTTTCTATTAATTTCCATTATATTTGTTTTCCCAAATCGGCGCTGGTCACGTGGACAACAGCATGAATTCGGATTTTGCCATGTAGTAAATGTTGTAAATTTGGGTCGATTGTAAATAATCGACCCAAAAATCAGCAGTTTCAGAATTGTTCCCAATACATGCGTCTAAGAGCTAAAATTAACAAAAATCGACTATTTTAGAAATTCTCCCAATATGTGGGTCTAAGGCCCACATATTGGGAAAATTTCTAAAATTACTGATGTTTTTTTTTAGCTCACCGTCACGTAGTGACGAGGTGAGCTTTTGGGATCACTTTTTGTCCGTCGTCCGTCGTGCGTCCGTGCGTCCGTCCGTCCGTGCGTAAACAATTTCTTCAAACGACATCTCCTCCTAAACCACTGATCGGATTTTGACCAAACTTCACAGGAATGATCCTTAGGTGGTCCCCTTTCAAATTTGTTCAAATGGTTCCGGTCCGTTGCACATTTAGGTCACAGGAGCCAAAAATAGATTTTTTTCACCGAAAACTTAAAAAATCTTCTTCTCTGAAACTGCAAGGCCCAGGTCTATGATATTTGGTATGAAGCTTCATCTAGTGGACCACTACCAAGATTGTTCAAATTATAGTGCTGGGGCCAAAAATGCCACCGCACTGGGACCCTTTGGTTTTACATGGGCTTATATAGGAAAAATCTTTAAAAATCTTCTTCTCTGAAACCGCAAGGCCCAGGTCTTTGCTATTTGATATGAAGCTTCATCTAGTGGACCCCTACCAAGATTGTTCAAATTATAGTGCTGCGGCCAAAAATGCCCCCGCCCCTGGGCCCTTTGGTTTTACATAGGCTTATATAGGGAAAATCCTTAAAAATTGTCTTCTCTGAAACCGCAAGGCCCAGGTCTTTGATATTTGGTATGAATCTTAATCTTGGGGCCCCCCTCAAAGATTGTTCGAATTATAGCCCTGGGGCCAAAAATGTCCCCGCCTCGTGGCCCTTTGGTTTTACATAGACTTATATAGGGAAAATCTTAAAAAATCTTCTTCTCTGAAACAGCAAGGCCAAGGTCTTTGATATTTGGTGTGAAATTTCATCTAGTGGACCTCTATCAAGATTGTTCGAATTGTAGCTCTTGGGCAAAAAATGCCCTGGCCCAGAGACACTTTGGTTTTAGATAGACTTATATTGGGAAATCTTTAAAAATCTTCTTATCTAAAACTGCAAGGCCCATGTCTTTGATATTTGGTATGGATCTTCATCTAGTGGACCTCTACCAAGTTTGTTCAAATTATAGCCCTTGGGCCACAAATGCCCCTGCTCCAGGGCCCTTTGGTTTTACATAGACTTATATAGAGATAATCTTTGAAAATCTTCTTCTCTGAAACAGCAAGGCCCAGGTCTCTGATATTTGGTGTGAAGCTTCATCTAGTGAACCTCTATCAAGATTGTTTAAATTATAGCCCTGAGGCCAAAATGCCCCCGCCCCGGGGCCATTTGGTTTTACATAGGCTTATGTAGGGACTATCTTCTTCTCTGAAACCACAAGGCCCAGGTCTTTGATATTTGTTCTGTAGCTTCATCTAGTTGACCTTTGCCAAGATTGTTCATATTATAGCTTTTGGTGATATTCGGTATGAAGCTTCACCTTTTTAGACCTCCCTCAACATTATGCACATTGTAGCCCTGGGATCAGTTATGGCCCTCACCGCGGCCCACTTGTTACTCTATGGATCAGGTGAGCGATCCAGGGCCATCATGACCCTCTTGTTTTTTAAATCAGCAATTTTAGACTTAAGCTCTTAACCCATATATTGGAAAAAAATTGAAAATTACAGATTGTTTTTTTTTTGTTAGGGCCCCGCACTGAAAGTGTGGGTGCCCTATAGTAATCACTCTGTCCGTCCGTCCGTCTGTCTGTCTGTCTGTCTGTCTGTCTGTCCGTCTGTCCGTCTGTCCGTCCACAAATTTTCCTACTCCTCTGATAGCGCTGCCGGGGCCCTAGTCAGTTTCACTGACAGCTCTAGTTTATTTTTTTTTTGGTTAATTTTGTTCATTTGACATACATGTATTTCACACATTTTAGGCGAAACAATATTAACAATAATAATCGACCTTTTTTACAGAGGATAAGACATTTAGTACTAGTACTAATCTTCCATGTGACCCGTCGGTGCTTGTAGAAATAGATGGGCTGCATGATGCTTCCACGCAAAACTGAAACCGAACGCACACGGGTACTGGTAAACCGCTAGATGCATCTAAGCCTGCCCACGCAAAGTGGTGCGAGTCAGGCCGTCCATGCTTATAAACCATATTGGTTTCATTGGGCGACAGGGCTTGAGATGTCATTTCATCTCAATGTCGGGTAAACGTCCCACAAAATTGGAAGCAACGTCTCCAAAATGACCTATACAGTGTTGACGGGGACGTTAAACCTCAAATCAAACAAAACAAATCAAGGAAACAACACTTGGCGCTTGCGGGGATCTAACCGGCTATCTCTCGATCTCAAATCCTATGCTTTACCACTGCATCGCAGCGCTCCACGATTCAGCATTCCTTGACGACAAGAAGTAGTTTTAGATCAGCAGTCGTCAATATTGCGCTGGCACTGATGGGACACTGATCAGACTCCATGGACGCGCAAAATAATCTGAGTCTTTGCTGTCTTGATGCTGTCTTGGTCTCAAAAATCACGTTTTCGCTTGTCTTGATTCATTTGACATTCACAATAACATTTTGTTTCTAAATGGGGACTTATTCGCTACATCTGGTTTGATGAGATATGATGTAAATGCATGCAGTTACATGTGTGTTGGGTTCTACGTCCCTCCAACAACTGAGGTCATATATAGAGACGGGACCTCAGTTTAAAGAATCATCCGAAAGGAGGCTACGGGAATCATCCAACACGGAGGCTACGTAGTTCTATTCGATCTTATGTGCGGTGAAGACAACAAACAACCTCATTGGTCGGATCCTCTGCTAAGAGCCAGTAATGAGTAACGGGGACAATTAAGGGATAAGTTTCCTTACCGTAAGGATCCTAAGTATTGGGAAAGACAGGCCTAAGGAAACATTGCAAATCCAGATCAGCCTGCCAATGGCTTACACTGTTTTTTTTTTTTTTTTTTTTTGTTTTTTTGTTTTTTTTTTTTTTTGTTGTTTTTTTTTTTTTTTTTTTTTTTTGGTTTTTGCTTTTTTGTTTTGTTTTTTTTGTTGTTTTTTTTTTTTGTTTTTTTTTTTCATAAACTGTTTGTCGTTCCGTCTGCACTTTCTGTACTCCTTGCTTAATGGTGAAACAAATTTGTTAAAATTTAGGCATTCAAGATGTCCGAATTTTTTAGGATTTTTGTGGTATTTCTTCTAAGAAGCATGTGTGGGCATTTGTTAGAATTGTTTGTAGAGAGAAGTATGTTTCTCAAGATACGCACCATGTTTCTCAAGATACGCACCAAACCTTGCGCCTTCCAGATGGTTCATCTATTTTTACAGCTGAAGCCAAAGCAATAGACCTAGCTTTAGATTTTATCAGTTCTTCAACATTTCAAAAAGCAATTATATTTTCTGATTCACTTTCCGTGCTTAAGGCTTCAGACCATTCATCATCTAAAAATCCTCAAATACAAAAGTTGATTGACAAACATCATGAAATTTCTAAAACACACAAAATTTTGTTTTGTTGGCTTCCGAGCCATATCGGCATTGTCGGCAATGAATATGCTGACAAGAAAGCAAAGGAATCGCTTAATCTTGATCCATCTGTTTTTAAAATTCCTTTTAATAATTTTAAACCATTTATCAACAGATACATCTTGTCGGAATGGCAAGGCGAATGGGACCGTGCAATAAATAACAAACTCCATGCAATTAAACCTGTCGTTGGAACAAAATGTTCCCTCCACAGTTTTCCAGGAAAGAGGATGTAGTATTAACGCGACTGCGCATCGGCCATACTAGAGTTACTCATTCTTATATTTTTAATGATGATGATCAGCCTTCTTGTGTAGGTTGTGATCAGCCATTCACTGTGAAACATATCTTAATTGACTGTGTTGACTTTTCACCCTCAAGTAACTTATATTTCAAAGCTGACACTTTGCAACAACTGTTTCAAGATGTACCTGTTGATAATATTATTTTTTTATTCTTAAAAGAAATTGGACTTTTTCATAAGATCTAACTGTTCCAGATTTTTAAAAATTATGATTCTGACTTTTTACTTTTAATATCCTCATAATTGTTCATGCCGTTTAACCATTAACCGTTTGACGCTTATGACCAACAAAGAGGGTTGACGCGTCGTTAAACACGAATTCTTGCATAAATACCTTTGAAGCCATTGTCAAATGGACCGAAAGCCGTTCTCAAACAGCAAAACTATGTTTAAATCATGAAATTCGCGTGCTGTTTGAACATGGATTTTGAGCTTTTGATATCACAAGACGGGCCTTGCTTTGTTTACGTTACGTTGAGCGACGTAACGTTATAGCCTGAACGTAGCGTTTGAGGGTTCTACGATGACTTCACTGCATGACAACGTCATTGTAAACATATTCTGAACTGGTCGCCATTTTGGTTTGCCTGTCGCATTTGAAGAGTTTATATGGAATTTATATGGCGCTTTTGGGAGTTTTCGTCAAAATTTCCTGTCGGATTCGTAAGTTATGCAAGAACAACGATCACCCATGGTTATTTCAATGCATTAACATTTGCCGGATCCCTTGGAAGATATTTGAACATTCGGCCTGGCGGCCTCATGTTCAAGCAGCTTCCTCGGGATCCGGCAAATGTTAATGCATGAAAAACCATGGTTGATTCCTATAATCATCATCATCATTTTGTAGAGAGAAATATGAAACAAGAAATATCTTTAAAAAAGATATGTGGCGTAAATTTACTTGGAAGGTTGTTTTGAATAAGAGCTGCGATCGTGATTTTGCAAAAAATGTCTAGCTACGAGGGCTGATTGATATGTTGTGAGCCTCGTATTGAATGGGATACGCAGATATGAAGTCCTACTTTTCTGTGATTATATAGGGCCGTGTACCCAAGGACTGGTCTCATTTTGTCAGTTTAGCGAGTGCACACTAAAGTAAACAAGACGAGCAGCTTTTGCTAAATGGACAAAATCGCTGAAAGAGCAGTGATCCAATATTTGCATAAAAGGGTTTCACACTTAAGGATATCCATACTGATATGGTAGCAAAATAGAAGTGAAGGCAATGATCAGCTACACTAGCTACCATGCAGGCCTAAACTATTTCTCAGTAGAAAAGACTTTCCATAATGTACTTTGAGTTTCTCAAAGAGGTAGTATATAAGCAAGAAGTGTTGCTTTTTATTCATGCGCTTTGTATCCTGTTAAGGACAAAAGTTAAAAAAAAAGGGTTTTTACAGAGTTGGTCACCTTGAGAACGGCCACCTAACGCAGTTCTAGTGTTTAACGCGGACTTTCTGCAAGACGAGTCCACCTAAATCGATACGATTAACTTACTCCACCCACCAAAGACACCAAAGGGAAATCCGTAATTGTTTCCGTCTGTTCATTTGTTCATTCAAATGGCGGTGGATTAAAATACTAGAACATATTAATGAAGTTCTGACCTGCCTCTAATACACACATAAAAATGAAAAATTTCTTAGGTTAAACTGAAGAGAATGAACCGTCGTATTTGGTGAACGTAAATGTTTAATATGCAAATTATTGTCCAATGACGCACATGTGGTTTTATTGACCAATGGAATAACGAAAAATGTAGGACAAAACCAAAAACATAACGAAACGGTCATTTTTCTATGAAAAATTATCATATTTGTTTCCAATTTATACTTCAAGCATAGGTCGTGGGTGCTCGTTAGAACCGTGAGGCGGTTCTAACGAGTGCCTACAGCCTATTTATTGGAGCAGAAGTAAGAAAAATAATTTTCATCCCTGCAATCCCCATTTTTTCTCTATATAAAGTGGGGTTTATAGGGATGTTCTTTTCACGGACGTGTTATCCTGATGTGTCGTTGTCAAAGTTTCTCTGCAGGATAATTTAAACAGCCCAGAAAGCTGATGATTCATTCAGAAACTATTTACTTCATAATTATAAAATCAATCCATAATATACATCTGTTACCATTTCTCCACAATTGCATTGACTCAGTAAAACAAGATATTCTTAGATAACATACATTTGGTGCAAATGCAAGATCTGCACTCATGTTCAAAGTGTGTGGGTGTAGGTGACCTTGACATCGTGTCGCGAACACCCTTGAAACTCCCACTGTATACATATAGAGAAAAGTGCGGTTTACAACAATATATGTTATTTTCCTTATTTTGTGCTCCAAAAATTAAGATTGCGGTTACCCGTTAGATCAGCCTCGATTAGGGGGCTCTATATATTAAACGATCACTATCGACCTATATTTGGGGCATAAATAAGGAAATATTTTGAGTCTTGAAAGAAAAATTATCACAATTATATGTGAGACCGTACAGTGAAAAAACAGAAATGCAAGCGCATCTTTCGTTTTTGAATTCGGAGGTTGTTTCCGCAGTCATCCCGAGATCAGAGATCCAAACTGCTGTCGTTTTTACGACGGATCATAACTGACGAAATATTAATAAATTGCATTCATTGTGGTGATATATGTCGACCCCGCTTGAATGTCCTCTCCACATCTTTCGAAACGTCGACGTATAGAAGACAGTTTCATACCAAGCGGCGAAATTCAAATTTGTATTTTCGGATTGGGGGACACACATAATTTCAATAGCAGGAGATCTCATTTCTACAGCCCAATGAGACAGAAAATAACCTCGTCTACAGTGAGCTGAGCGACACGGGTATCTATTTATACAACAAGGCACAACTTGACTTGTGCAAACAGTTTAGATGTGACCATGCGGTCTCCAAATTATCCTGTATGGAGGCGGCAGGGGGTCCAGACATTGTTCTTTCGACTTGCAAAGACTCTGGTCAGCCTGTGCGGATGTCCGGGCATGCTACCGTGTTGCTGGTCTACATGATGACATGCACATTTTCTAATGCATATTCTCACATAGCAAGACCAAATACAATGGGGACATTTTAAGTTCATGTAAATTCAAACTGTATTGTAATCTCTGTTAACCATTCATAATGGAAGTGTCACCTGTAATTAAATTTTAATATTTTTACTAATGCTAGATTAAAATATTTTATGGGCATTAACAGGTCCTTTAAAATAGCTAGTAGCTTTTGATTTTCTTCGATTTCATCAAATGTGAAGGGTGGTCAAAATTATTCCTGTATATCCGTTTGTATGCACGCGGACTTTACGAGTACAGTCCATGGCCCTACTTCCGACAATGTATTGTAGAAACGAGCTGCAGGCTTGCTATCATTTTTTTTAGTTGAATGTTAGACATTTTGTTTAATCTTTTTCCCTACAATTTCATTATTCAGAAAAGATCTGTGTGAGTTTGCTACTATAAAGCATCATCAACGGCAAGCATGAATATGGGCAATTTCGACAGTGTCCGTCTGTCCACTCCACTTCCATTCAAGAAAGTAATGGTAGATGACATCACAAAACACGCCCCCTTAACCTCACTTTTATATGGTAAAAGTGGGTTTACAGGGGTACACCTTATTTTTCTTATTTCTGCTCTAAAATATAGATTGTGGGTACTCGTTAGAACCGCGGCGTCTGAAATGGGCCTACAATGTTTGCCAGGGTACCCTTTTGGGGGAATCAGGTGCCAAATAGGTTAAATATGCATCAGAACAAACGTTTAAATATTTAATAGCCATGCACTACATGGACTACACTGTGATGTGTTCGATTAATTTTCAAAATTAAAATTTTGGCTGGCAAACTCCTTTACCTCTCAATTTTATAATGTATTACATAAACTTTTGCTTATATTTGAAAGGAAAGCAATTTATGAACCAATATAACAACCTTTATTGTAAACATATAGAAGATATATACACTTTGACGAAACATGGGTAAGGTATAAAAATAGAAATTTAAATATTGAACGTATACAAGACACGGAAATCGTTGAAGCAAAGAAAATTAAATGAGTGGGTATATCAAATATACGATCATTTAAAAGTAAGGAAATTATAGGTATAAATATACAAGTAAAGAAAACGTGGTGTTTAAAACAGGATCTTTTGTACACGTTTAATTGATGACAGATGATAAAAGATGTGGTAAAACGGATGCCTTTATTCTATGTTGTGCAAATGGATACCAGTGCATTCAGTTAAAACTTTTGGATGGCGAGTTTTTTTTTTTATGTTTTTTTTTTTTAATCAAGTTAAGGCCGCAATTTCAGCACCAATGCCAAACTGTGGTCCGGGTTATTCATATGCACAATTAAGTCACGTTATGAGAAAACCTGTGTTATTTACTATTTTGCGAACAACATGTTCGCTATTTGGGTACTACAATACCTCTCGGCCCCCCGCCTATCGGGGCTTAGATGGGCTGCATGATGCTTCCACGCAGAGCTGAAGCCGACCGCACTCGAGTACTGGTAAACTGCTTTGAGGATCTAAGCCTGCCCAGGCAAAGCGGTGCGAGTCGAACCGTCCATGCTTATAAACCCTATTGGTTTCAATGGGCGACAGGGCTTGAGATGTCATTTCATCTCAATGTCGGGTAGAAATCCAACAGAATTGGAAGCAGCTTCTCAAAAATGGCATATGCAGTGTTGACGGGGACGTTAAACCTCAAATTAAACATAAACACAAAGTACAATACCTCTAGCTTCTATATGGGCCCCGTCAAGCGATTTTGGTACTTATCGCCTATGCGAGCAGCGAAGGTTCAGGCGAGCCTGCGCATCCGCGCAGTCTCGCCAGAACCTTCGCTGCTCGCACTTACAAGCAGTGAATCAAGAGGAACCTTCAGACAGAAAGCCATATCCCTGGCCCCTCTGAATGGCTGGGCATGCTCAGTTAAAATTTGTCATGACGGAATGCTCGAAGACACAAATTCGCTTGGCGGGGTTCATATATAAAATTTCAAGACTTTTGTCTAATCTGTGTAGCCAAGCAGACTAGTTAGTGTCTTACCTGGTCGTAAACACTGACAGGTTCTCTCGTGATGGGGCTGAGTATAGTCAAACTTGGTATGATACATATCAATTCAACCTGACCGCAGGCTTGATTAGATTTTGGTGATATTAACTTCATTTTCAAAGTCGCAGGCTCTCAAAAACTTTGAGCCAACAATAGTATGTCTGCAGACTTTCATGCATTGTGGTCAAACTTGGTACATTATACCATTGCAAACTACCAGAGATTTAATTAGGATTTCGTGATCTTGACCTCATTTTTAGGGTCACAAGGTCCCAGAAACTGCTAAATTTCGACCGAAGAAAAAAACTTGCCAAAACGAAGCGATGTATTGTGATCAGACTTGTTGATACAATATATAACTGCAGCCTACCAAAGTTTTGATTAGGCTTTAGTGACAGTTTAATTTTCAAGGTCACACGAATGCAAAGGTTATCAAAGTTTGCCCTCCCTGCACTATATATCCTGAAACAATTGACAAATTCCGACCAACAGACTAAAACTTGTTTAGATTTTAGTGACCTTGATCTACTTTTTAAGGTCACAGTTGTCCAAAAATTCAACAGTTTTTATTGTCTGCGCCATATCTCTTTAATCGATTGAAGAATTTTGGTCAAATTTGGTTCAATATATCATTGCAACATAGTAAATACATGATTGTTCCTTTTAACCCAATTTTTAAGGCCACATAGTTGCTTTGGTTATATTTATGGCAGGGGACATATTTTGTTCTAGTTTTCATTGATTTTCAAACATAGATTCTTATTATCGCCCCGGTCAAGCGATCAGTCGGGTATTTGATGCTGAAATAACAAACTAATAAAAAAATGAGATAGCGCGTGAGACGATTTCTGCCCAGTTTCGAAGACTCGGATCAGCCAGTCTTCACTGCCACATCTGTCGTAGAGTCAAAGCTATCAGAGAAACCTTGAGCACATTATAAAAAGACTCCTATTCAAATATAATGGAAGTTTTACCACCAAAACTTGAAAATTTTCAGATAAAAATTCAGATATTTGTCATATATCTGCTCAGGTACTGTTTAGCAGAAGTAGGACAAATAATGTGTACCCCTGTAAACCCCAGTTTTACTATATAAAAGTGGGGTTAAAGTATGTGGGGTGTATATAGGCGTGTTTTTGTAATACGACACTGACTGGCAGCACAATTATTGCCTGTTGCACACGTCTTCTTGAAAGTTTTGCAATGGGCCATGCAGCCTTCACTTCTGAGATGTGCAGTACTTGTCCACATGGTATGTTCCGGGGTTTTAAATGATTGGAACAAGCATAAGGCATTAACATGGCTGATTGTGTATAGCCTATCCATTGTTTCTACTAGCTATCAAAATTTCGACAGGATTTGCATTTTTCACTTCATTTAACATTTTGCATAAAGTTCCCACTGGTATAAACGTCGGTTTAAATAGAGTGAAAAGATTAAATAGATTGCGCGCCAAGTAACAACACAGCAGGCGACATTTTCACTTTTTTCTCCTTTTTTTATTTTTTTTTTTTTTTGTTATTTTCAATATGGTTTGCCACTTTATTTGAATCCGGCTTTGGTTCTGGACAAGGCTTGACATGTCATGTGAACTGTCGGGTCGGATGATTATTCACATGAAATGTCGAGCCTTACTTTTTTTCGAAAATAATGGCAATTCTGCTAAAAAGTCGCCTGTATAACTTTTACTTGACACTTTCACTTGACTAAATTAAAAATATGAAAGCACCATGGCTTTGACATGTCGAGATTGTGGTTTTCCTCGGTTTATCTGGGTGTCGTTACGAAAACACGTATATTCAAATATATTGAAACTTTAGCACCAAAAATGAAAATTTTCAGATAAAGTCTGAGTTTTCATGTTTCTGCTTAAAACATAAATTGTGGATACTCATTAGGACCGCCTCGATGAAGCGGTTCTAACGAGTCACCACAATCTATATATTTAAAGCAGAAATAAGAAAAATAAAGTTTACCCCTGTAAAACCGAGTTTTACTATATATAAATGGGATTCAAGTGGGGTCAGAATTATGGTGTGTTTTCGTGATGGAAGAAAATATGATGCATGAACACACACAAATGTACATTTTCTAATAATAATGAGGAGATATAACTGCATATAATGTCGTTTAAAGACCGGTTTCTCAAGAGAACGGCATCACGTTCTATAAGTTTGACGTCACTGACGTCGCAAGGATCCGTGGATTTGGATACCGGTAAACTGCTTGATCTCATAACATCAGAAAACCCTGAAAAACATGACAAAGACATAAAAATAACAAAAAGAGGATTAACGAGACTGTCCTCGGGCCTCAATCTCACACCACAAGAAATCGACATCATCTTTACAGCTCTAGACAGTGATGATGACGGTGTCATTACGTCATCACAACTCAGGAATAAAATTGAGAGTGGCGCTAGTCATGTGACATTTGAGAGAGATCCGGACCAGCCGTATGATGTGCCGGAACTTCCCGATGATCTCAGCCTGCTCGGCTCTGAATGGTTTGTATGTCAAGCTTTTTTAAACCTTAATGCATCTAGTAAAACACAGAAGACAATATACTAATTTGTTATTTTTCACACAAAAGTAGCCTTGGTTTAAACTTTATTTTGATTGCTTCACATACAAGGATAAGAAAACAGACAAATACATATGGTCCAGGATTTGACAAAAAGGCAATGGTTTGTGCAAAGGTCATCTCCTGGCGAAAGTAGCCTTGAAATTCCATTGGAATTATTTCTGAAATGTCAAGCCATGTTACGTTTCTCAAAAAAAGTAACAAATGGAAATGTTGTCTGCTTTAATTTTCGCTTGGCGCATTAAGTGGCATCATTTGTGGTCAAACACAGTGCTTACATTTGACCAAGGCCTTTAGCATTATAAGCTTATATTTACTTCTTGGATGTCTGCTAGGCGAGTGTCACCTGCATGATAAATATACAGTAAAATTTCTATATTAACACCACCCTTTGGACTGTTCCAAAGTGGTGACCACTTTTGAACAGACCCAAAGCTGGTCTCATTCTGGAGGAAACACAAAGAAAGAACAGCTGAAATCATTTCAATATGCTTTTAAATTCAGAATGTCTTCATTGTAGCTGGTATTAATAGCGGAATTCCACTTTACTTTATTTTTGAACCTGCTCATTTAGATAACTGTATTCAAAACTGTCATTTGAAGAGGTAAATATGTCGGTGATTTTACGGTCGGGAATTTCGTATTCGCGACGCGTAAACGGGGCCGTAAAACGGAGTTTGCGAGCACGGTAAAACTGACGATTTACCTCCCCCACTGGAAATTAAGCAATACAGTTATATCCCTATTCGGTGGTTTTGTTAGAAGCCTCTGTGGTGTAGGTGTTATGTTACTCGCCTGATAAACAAGGGATTGCAGGATCGATCCCGGGCTTCTCCAGACTTTCGGATGAGTCTTTAAACCGAGGTCTCGTCTCCTTAGCTGTTTGTGGGACGTAAAACAGAAATACACTCACTCATTCGCTTGCTTTCAGTGTACTATTTTACACCAAATGTAAACGCTGTAAGCTGCGTAAACCCAAATACCAGTCAATGGAAAGCGACGTTACGTGATGACGTCGGGTTTCCGAAAGTATACTGTCGCAAATTTTTTACGTTATCCAATCAGACGTCGCGTTACATACGCATAGAATTGTGTTTGAGCTGCGGTTCATTTGAACAAAGAATTAAGACTCATCAGACTGCGGATATTCAAACTGATTTTAGTTCTTACTCGCCACAAAAACACAGTCTGATTAGGATCGGCGTTGTTCGCGTGAACATTATCTTCTGGGCTATCCTGACAGCGTTAAGCAACTGAGCGAGTGGGCAAGCTGGTATGGGTCTTTTCTGTTTGTACAGGAATTCTTGTAGGTTTTGTTGTGTCTCGGCTTAAATGTGTGTGGAATTTTAGACCTTATTCTGAAGGCACCGCTTACATTAGAGGTTTGGTCCGATTCAAGTTGATCCATACTAAGATTGGTTCACACTAGCGATTTTGGTGTGAACAAATATTAATGTTGATCACCTTGGTGCGGATCAAATTGATGTTAATTAGCTTGATCCGAAAGCTGTTCGGATTCAACTTGGTGTTAATTAGTTTGGTCTGGAAGTTGATCTGGATCAACTAGATGTTAAATACTTTGATCTGTTCTTCCGACATCTACTCTCGCATCGTATATTATAACAGGAGTCAAATTCGAAATTCGGCGTTGTCATGGTAAACTGACCAGCTTGACATTGTCTAAACTAGAAGGGTTCACTAGACTCGGTTTTTATTTTCAAAGTTCTGCAGGGTCCAGTTGCTCGAAGCATCGTCAGCTTAACAAGCTCGTCAGTGGTGAAGTTATTAACTATTCTAGCGAGAACTGCCAATCAATATGTAAAATTTTGTTATTTTTGCTGAAAAAAAATATGAGTATATTTGCCATATTAAATGATCAAAGATTTAAATGATTCGTTAGCTGACGGCGTCGTTAGTTTTGAACAACTGGCCCCTGGTTTAACCCACAGGACTTAGTATGGCATGTGCCCAAGTTTTAGAAATGCTGTTTCATCATAAAGTCACATACATTAAAGTATAGTTTTCTGTCAGGCGAGCATATGGCACACAATATCTATAATTTTCATCTTATTTGCATCTATTAATCGAAATAGTTTAATGTATTGTGACATTCAATAGCCGTTAAAAGTAAATGTACTACGATAGCCCGGTTTAAAAAGAGGCATCGTGTATACATGCCACAGTGACAGAAAGAAAGCGGGTTGTCAAATCTCTTTCAGAGGAATAACTTTATCCCGCTAAAACACGAAAACACCTACCCTTTCAAGCAGTGTAGAACCAGATCAGATGGCTTCTGAACAGGATCTACACTGTTTCTGAAGGCGTCTGATCTGGATCTACACTGATTGTCATGCAATTTATGAATTGAATGAATATACTATATCAAGTAATTAGGGCCCCGCAAAATTATGGTAATCACCCTGTCTATTTGTCCGTCGGTCTATATTTCCGCCCGTCTGTCTGTCTGTCTGTCCGTCCACATTTTCATGTGTTTTTAGCTCACCTGTCACGTAGTGACGAGGTGAGCTTTTGTGATCACTTTTTGTCCGTTGTCCGTCGTGCGTGCGTGCGTCCGTGCGTAAACAATTTCAAATAAGTATATCTCTAATACCCCATGGCCAATCTTGATCAAATTTCATGTGAAGCATCATCAGGTAGGGGGAAAGGCTGCTTTAGGTTTTTGGGCTGATCAGATTGGAATTCTGGTTGCCATGGCAACATATAGCTCTCATAGACTTATAAAGGGAAAATTTTAAAAATCTTCTCTGAAATCACAGGGCCCAGAGCTTAGATATTTAGCATGTAGCAAGGGCAAGTGGTCAACTACATAATTCCTGCCAATCATGCCCCTGGGGTCCAAATGGGCCACGCCCCGGGGCCCCTTCGCTCCCATAGACTCATAATGGAAAAAAAGCTTCAAAAATCATCTTCTCTGAAACCAAAGGGCCCAAAGCTTAGATATTTAGCATGTAGAAATGGCAAGTGGTCACCTACATAATTCCTGCCAATCATGCCTCTGAGTTCCAAATGGGCCACGCCCCGGGGCCCCTTCGCTTCCATAGATCCATAATGGAATAAAGCTTCAAAAAGTTTCTTCTCTGAAACCACAGGGCCCAGAGCTATGGTATTTAGCATGGAGTAATGGCAAGTGGTAACCTACATAATTCCTGCCAATCATGTCCCTGGGGTCCAAACGGACCACACCCCGGGGCCCCTTCGCTCCTATAGACTCATAATGGAAAAAAGCTTCAAAAATCTTCTTCTCTGAAACCAGAGGGCCCAGAGCTTAGATATTTAGCATGTAGCAAGGGCAAGTGGTCACCTACATAATTCCTGCCAATCATGCCCCTTGGGTCCAAACGGACCACACCCCGGGGCCCCTTAGCTCCTATAGACTCATAATGGAAAAAAGCTTCAAAAATCTTCTTCTCTGAAACCACAGGGCCCAGAGCTTAGATATTTAGCATGTGGCAATGGCAAGTGGTCACCTACATAATTCCTACCAATCATGCCCCTGGGTTCCAAATGGGCCACGCCCCGGGGCCCCTTCGCTCCCATAGACTCATAATGGAAAAAAGCTTCAAAATCTTCTTCTCTGAAACCACAGGGCACAGAGCTTATGTATTTAGCATGTAGTAACGGCAAGTGGTCAACTACAAAATTCCTGCCAATCATGCCCCTGGGGTCCAAACGGACCACGCCCCGAGGCCTCTTATCTCCTATAGACTCATAATGGAAAAAAGCTTAAAAAATCTTCTCTGAAACCACAGGGCCCAGAGCTTAGATATTAAGCATGTAGCAAAGGCAAGTGGTCACCTACATAATTCCTGCCAATCATGCCCCTGGGTTCCAAATGGTCCACAACCCGGGGCCCCTTCGCTCCCATGGACTCATAATGGAAAAAAGCTTCATAAATCTTCTTCTCTGAAACCACAGGGCCCAGAGCTTAGATATTTAGCATGTGGCAATGGCAAGTGGTCACCTACATAATTCCTGCCAATCATGTCCCTGGGGTCCAAATTGGCCACACCCCGTAGCCCCTTAGCTCCTGTATACTAATGATGGAAAAAAGGTTCAAAATACCTTTTTCTCTGAAACCACAGGGCCCAGAGCTTAGATATTTAGCATGTAGCAACGGCAAGTGGTCACCTGCATAATTCCTGCCAATCATGCCCCTGGGTTCCAAATGGGCCATGCCCCAGCGCCCCTTCACTCTCATAGGCTCATAATGGAAAAAGGCTTCAAAAATCTTCTTCTCTGAAACCACAGGGCCCAGAGCTTAGATATTTAGCATGTAGCAAGGGCAAGTGGTCAACTACATAATTCCTGCCAATCATGCCCCCGGAGTCCAAATGGGCCACGCCCCGGGGCCCCTTCGCTTCCATAGACTCATAATGGAAAAAAGCTTCAAAAATCTTCTTCTCTGAAACCACAGGGCCCAGAGCTATGATATTTAGCATGCAGTAATGGCAAGTGGTAACCTACATAATTCCTGCCAATCATGTCCCTGGGGTCCAAACGGACCACACCCCGGGACCCCTTAGCTCCTATAGACTCATAATGGAAAAAAGCTTCAAAAATCTTCTTCTCTGGAACCAGAGGGCAGAGAGCTTAGATATTTAGCATGTAGCAACGGCAAGTGGTCACCTACATAAACCCTCTTCCACGATTGCCTAAATCGTTCTGCTCCGGTAAACAAAATGGCCACCAGAGCTAAAAATAGAAAAACCTTTAAATGCCATCTCCTAGGCAAATGGCCCGATTTGAAAAGTATTTCACTGGAATGTTCCTAGAGTGACCCTCTTTCAATTTTTTTTTTTTGTTTTTGTTTTTCTTATTAACTATATCAACTTCAAACTATAAACATAACTTCACAACAACAATACACAGTTTTATATCAAGTTATGTTACTCTAGCTACAAAATTCTTAGAGTTATGGCCCTTTGTGTATTTGAATTTGTTACCATTTTTCATCTTTTTCCATCATAATTTCAAAACCGGAATAAATATTCCAATGAAACTTTCTGTACTTATTGACACTGCATGTGGGATCGCCCCCGCTCATCGGGGCTTGAAGAAATAGATGGGCTGCATGATGATTCCTCGCAGAGTTGAAACCGTCCACACACTAGTACTGGTAAACCGCTCAGAGGATCTAAGCCTGTCCAGGAACCGCGGTGCGAGGCCAGGACCGTCCGTGTTTATAAATCCTATTGGTTTCATTGGGTAACAGGGCTTGAGATGTCATTTCATCTCAATGTCGGGTAAAAGTCCCACAAAATTGGAAGCAACGTTTCCAAAATGACCTATAATGTGTTGACGGGGACATTAAACCTCAAATCAAACAAACAAAGACGCTGCATGGCAACAATTCTAGCTTTAATGTCCATTTATTACGGAACCCGGGAAGGGACATGATTTTTTTTTATTTTATAAGTTGTGCGCACAAGATAATATTTTGTGCGGACAAGATATTATCTTGTGCGGACAACATATTATCTTGTGCGGACAAGATATTATCTTGTCCGCACAAGATAATATCTTGTCCGCACAACATAATATCTTGTCCGAACAAGATATTATCTTGTGCAGACAACATATTATCTTGTGCAGACAAGATATTATCTTGTCCGCACAAGATATTAAGTTGTGCGAACAAGATATTATCTTGTCCGCACAAGATAATATCTTGTCTGCACAACATAGATCTTGTGCGCACAAGATATTATCTTGTCCGCACAAGATACTATCTTGTCCGCACAAGATACTATCTTGTCCGCACAAGATAATATCTTGTCCGCACAACTTCCCAAGATCTATGTTGTGCAAACAAGATAATATGTTGTGCGAACAAGATAATATCTTGTGCGGACAAGATAATATGTTGTGCGAACAAGATCATATCTTGTCCGCACAAGATAATATCTTGTCCGCACAAGATAATATGTTGTCCGAACAAGATAATATCTTGTCCGCTCAAGGTATTATCTTGTTCGCACAACATAATAAAAATAAAAAATCATGTCCCTTCCCGGGTTCCGTAATTTATCGATTTATTTTTTTTTTTACATCGGCCATAGTTCTACAACCATGAAATCAATAGCATGAAACAGCCAGAATACCGACTAAGACCCCCATTGTGAGTGAATGAGTGTTTAAGTTTTACCTCTCATCAACAGCTAAGGTCATACGGAGACGGTACCTCGATTTAAAGACTCAGCCGAAAGTCTGGAGAATCCCGGTTTCGATCCTGTCACCTCTGGTTTACAAGGCGAGTATCATAACCACTACACAACAGAGGCTTCTAAAACCTCATTGTATGTCTAGACACTTCTACCAATTTGCTTCCCCCCCCCCCCCCCCCCCCACACACACACACCACTGTGATGGTTCTAGTTTGACGGATGTTTATAGTCAGAAATGGGAGGAGCCCAGTTAATTTAATTACCAGGATAACGGTTAAAAGGAACAGATATTTAACGTCTAACATAGACTCTTTTTTTTCTTGTGTACATATCCGAATCGCCCCAACAGCAGAGTCTCCAATTAATAAGGACTCATAGGAAAATTTAGGGCACATTTTTCCACCATTTTTCAAAGGGAGATAACTTTCGGGACTTCTTGTTCACTTTTCTATAGGCTCAATTCAAGCGAAAAAGGGGTCTACTCTTAGGGGAAAGAATTTGCTCCTCAGAAGCAAATTCTTTCCTTCAAGAGTTGACCCCCATTGACATGGGACATAAAATACTTTTGGAGAAGTGTCTTCCCCCGAAGGTGTTCCCATTTCCTTTAAGGGACCGTTTTTTTTTCACTATATCTTTCTAAACATATATGCTGTGAGTACTTGTCAGAATCTGGCCCCGCCCATCGGCGCTTGAAGAAATAGATGGGCTGCATGATGCTTCCACGCAGAGCTGAAACCGACCCGCACATCAGTACTGGTAAACCGCTTAGAGGATCTAAGCCTGCCCAGGCAAAGCGGTGCGAGAGTCGGAACGCCCATGCCTTATAACCCCTATTGGTTTCATTGGGCGGCAGGACTTGAGATGTCATTTCATCTCAATGTCGGGTAAAATTCTCACAAAATTGGAAGCAACGCCTCCAAAATGACCTTTACCGTGTTGTTGGGGACGTTAAACCTCAAATCAAACAAACAAACTTGTCAGAATAGTCTATCTATCTATCTTCTGATACTGCGTCGGTCATATTTGACCATTACCGCAGGTGTATATTACATACACTCCAGTTTTTGCAGGATGAAAGCCTACACAGTAATCATGTAATTACGGTAGGGATCTTTAACCTGCACAGGGGATGGTTCTCCCTGCACAGGGGGCCTCCAGTTAACGTCCCGATCCGAAGGACGGTGCACTTTATGACATTCATCCCTGCAAATGATGCCAGTGGAGCGTGTTCGGACACCCGAAATTTTATCGCCGCTGCCGGGGATCGAACCCGGGGCCTCTAGCATCAGAGGCAAGTGCACTAACCACTGAGCTATCACGCTCCAGAATAGTCTCATCGAGACGATTCAAACGAGTACTCACAACATATGTTTTATCATAGAAATAATAAATCCTTAACTGGAGCTATGTGGGAGTGAGTCTGTTTGAGTTTTACGTCCCACCATCAACAGCTAAGGTCATACGGAGACGTAACCGCGGTTTAAAGACTCATTTGAAAGTCTGCAGAATCCCAGGACGAACCCACGACCCCTGGTTAAGAGACGAGTAGCTTATCCACTACACCACGGAGGTTTCACATGTGAAAACAAATAAAGCCCCGGCTAAAATGGTGGAATATTAGGTGCAGCCATGTTTCTTTTCTTAAAGTATGATTTCCCGGCACAATCCCATATGTGATAATGGAATCTTTCAAGTACCAGGTCCATTTTTTCAACTTTAGGTTCTGCGGCGTCTGATCTGGACCTGGACTGTCTGTCAATGCCCTTGTTGGAGGACGCTATTTGTACAGTCCCACTGTGTCAATTGATAAAATTGTCATTAATCAAGTAATTTCGCATTGACCCAGTTACAGGTCCTCGGTCAGCTGCATTGGCCCTCGGCCTTCGGCCTCGGGCTAATGCAGCAGACCTCGAACCAGTACCTGCGCCAATACGAAATAACTTGATTAATTATTTATTTTTATTACCTGTGCCTCACCTCTTGTGGGGAAGAGCTGTTTGTGGTTCGTTTATTTCCTGTTTGGGTTTTCTTCATTGTCAGTTACAATTCCTCTTGGCGTCATTGGTAGGCTGTAATCTTTGATTGTGGTTTTCCAAGAACGTCTGTTTCTATAATATTTTGTAATGAAACAGGTTGCTTTCATAACCCATAAATGGCAATACGATATTCCACACTGGTCCATTTCCAAATATAGGGCTGTCAAGTTTGTTATGTGTGTAGATCTAGTGAGTTTTACTATAATGTTATTAATCAAATAATTTCGTATTTCGTATTGGCCCAGTTACAGGTCCGAGGTCTGCTGTATTGGCACGAGGCCGAAGGCCGAGGCCAATACAGCTGACTGAGGACCTGTAACTTGACAATTTTATTAATTGACGCAATTAAATACATGATTTATGATTTTTGAATATTGGTTGACCTTGTGTAATATAGGATAATCAATTAATAAAAAAAATGTACATAACCTTTTTTTTGTACCAAATGGAACCTTCCTCCTTATATATAGCAGGAGTCCATTTCAAAATTTAGGGGTGTCAGGTTGTGTTTTCATCAAAATTTATTTGGAAAATGACTGAATTTTTAGCAAACAGTGGAGGCCCTGATCAGACGCCGCGTTCTGCGGCGTCTGATCTGGGCCTGCACTGTTTGCCAGGGTACCCGTTTAGGGGTTTCTGGCACTGAATGGGTTAAGCAAATGCATATTCCTGTAGACTCAAATCAGAAGCTGCGCTCTGCGGCGTCTGATCTGGGACTACGTCTCAAAAATGGGCCGTCAGGCATATATGGGATAATGGAGGTAGCCATCAGGTAAATAAATTACTTGGTAACATATGGTATCTGTCCCAATATAGATCTCATTGAAAAAAGCTGAAAGTTCCGGATAGTAGACAAACGAAGATACAAGACTTGAATTGGCACTCACAAAATACGTAATATTTTTATGACCAGGCCAGACAAAAACAAACAAAGTTTACTTTGCTGATACATGTACCAGATGTCAAAGATTGCATTTTGAAGCCTGCGAATGGCATGTATGAACTTCGGTTAAAAGTTGTATAAAGTAAGCTAGCATCCGAGATCATCTTTGTCATCCCCGTCAGTATCGTCCACCTCGAAGTCATCATCACCACCATCATTATCATCATCATCATCATAGTCGTCTTGCATTGTCCTGTTGGAGTGAGTGAGTTTTTGAGTTTTACGTCCCACAAATAGCTAAGGTCATACGGATACGGGACCTCGGTTTAAAGACTCATCCGAAAGTCGGGAGAAGCTCGGAATCGACCCTGCGACCCCTGGTTTACAAGGCTAGTAGCGTAACCACTACACCACGGAGGCTCCTATATATCCTAACGATGGGCGGGAGCTGCATCGTTAGCTTAACGAGCTCGTTAATGGTTCAAATTGTTAACTGTTCTAGCTCGTAACAACGTCGTTAGTTTAGTACAGCTGGGCCAAGAAGATCTCGATCCCCGTTGGTCCCAGCTGCTGTCTTTCTTGGAGATTGGCACTGAAATATTTTCTATGGTCATTCCCTTCTATCCGTTGATTCACGAAGGGCAGTTGTCAATTTCTGACGATAAAATACGAAATGAACTGGGCAATCGCTGGGTAATCGCTTGTGAACAAGCTTACCCAGGAAAAGTGTGGTTTAATAGAGTAAACTCCATTTAACTAATCTAACACTAGCACACCAAACTTCGTGTCAGGGAAAATACGAAGAACTAAATTTTACAAATAATATCATTTGGATAACATGAACTTGAGGTAGTTTGGGGTCCTTCATGGTGGACTGATATTTATTTTGAAAAACGCCGGCCTAGGTAGCTCAGTCGGATGCGCGTCTGACTGGTGATCAGGAGGACGCGGGTTCGATACCTGCCGGGATCGGTAAATTCTTTCGTGAAGATTGATCATGAAAGCTTTTCTACGGTCATTCTCTCCCTTCCGCTGATTCAAGAAGGACTGCTGTCAGTTTCTGGCGAAATAATGTGCACTGTACTGGTTAACGGATTACATATTAGCCTGCCCAGGAAAAGTGTGGATAGGTAAACTGACCGGCTCAAAAATGACCTAAAATAGTGTTGACTTGGCCGTTAACCTCCATTACAAACACACAAACAAATCATTAGAAAAACATATCTATGTCATATAGTGCTTTCTTTTAAGGCTCTAAAATTATAAGTGCCTGTCAAAAATTGTGATAATTTTCCTTCTTATGTTCCAAACATACATTGTGGGTGCTCGTTAGAACCGCCTCGTTGAGGGGGTTCTAACGAGTACCAACAATTTATTGTTTTAACAGAATTAAGAAAAAATGTATACCCTTGATACTACCACATTACGAAAACACGCCAGTACTGATACATTGTAAATTTTACCGCAGAAAAATGAACATTTTCAGATGAAAAATTGTGATATTTTTCTTATTTACACTCCAAACATAGGTTTTGGGTTCTAACGAGTACCCACAACCTATGTCTTGGAACAGAAATATACCCCCTAAACCCCAGTTTTCTCTATATAAAGTTGGGTTTAGAGGGGGGGGGTCTTTATTTCACGGACTCATTCATGTGATAGGGGAAGGGCTTTATTTCACGGACGTGTTCACGTAATAACCTTTCACGAAATTAAGTGCGTTTTGCAAGGACATTCATCACATGGACTATTTAACGTGATCTTGAGAGGATTTCGTTTTATCATCTTTTCTAAACATAGATTGTGGGTGCTTGTTAGAACCATCTTGTAGCTACACTACAATCTTCCACTAAGCATAATGTGTATAAGAAGATAATCCCTTTTAAATCATTTTTTCTCTATATATGGTGGGGTTTACAATGGTGTTGATTGGATGAACTTGTCAGCATGATAAATACAAATAGTGTTATTTATGTGACACCCCGATGTTACTGGTGGTATTGACAAAATAAAATCTGAAGAATGCGATAGGGTTTAACTCCAATTCTTTTGTTCCGGTGTAACATGCGTGTTTTAGCAGATTTACGCCTCAGGGAGCCATCTCTAATGGACAAATAGCCACGTTATTTTGGCCTTTCAAATATTGAAAATGCATAACTGTAAAAAAACTGGACTATAATTTAATACTACCAGGCAGTTTTGTATATCTTATAAAAAATATCATTGTTGGATGCTGACTATTCAAGTAGAAATATAAGGGAAACAGAGCTGCAAGTACTAAAAAGGATATTTGGAATATGATGTGAAATGGACTACTCGAATATCTGCGATATGTTTGTCACTGAAACAAGGGTTGTGGTTCTTGGATAACGGATTTTGTAAACGTACACAGTTTATGGTGAAAACGACAACACTGTGTAGATCCAAATCAGATGGCTTCTTCATAGATAGCTACACTGCTTGCCATTCAGTTTCTGAATTCAAGGACTATATTTTACCAACCACTTGTATTAGTTGGTAGATCGAAGTTGGTGTGGCAAAATTGTTTTATTCAGCAGGACAAGGGTTAACCCTTTTTGTACCATTTGGAATCTTCCTGCTTATATATGGCAGGAGTCCATTTCAAAATTTAGGGGTGACAGGTTGTTTTCTTCAAAATTTGTTAGGAAAATGGCTTAACTTTTTGCAAACAGTGTAGGCCCTGATCAGACGCCGCGTTCTGCGGCGTCTGATCTGGGCCTGCACTGTTTGCCAGGGTACCCGTTTTGAGGTTTCCGGTACTAAATGGGTTAAGTGTGTTGTGCCGCGAGATAAAGTGACATCAATGTTAACACAGATCAGTCTGTGCTCCTTCATTGTCAGATAGGAGCCGTTGCTACCTGCCGTAAGGGAATATTGGGTGGCATTGAGTCTTCGTGTGGATACTGAAGGCTCTGATCAGACTGTGCGGATGCGCATGCTGATCTGAGCTTTTGCTTTCCTTCAGTGTAATAGAACATATATCTAGTTTCTAACGACGCGGCGCATACTTTGAACAGGACACGAGTGGTCATTGCACTGAAAATGAGCCTTCGGCGAGTTTCATGAGTTTAAGATTAAACGAACACGAGTGATCATAGATTTATATTGATGTTAAATCGTATTTTATTACCGAAGACGTTGACACGGTCAGCGTCATGGCGTTTTACGTACCATTAACCAAATGGAATCTTCCCCCTTATATATAGCAGGAGTCCATTCCAAATTTTAGGGGTGTCAGGTTGTGTTTTCATCAAAATTTATTTGGAAAATGACTGAACTTTTAGCAAAAAGGGGAGCCGGCGCAGAACGCGGCGTCTGATCTGGGTCTGCATTGTTTGCCAGGGTTCCCGTTTTGGGGTTTCTGGTACTAAATTGGTTTAATGTGTGGGTGGTTATACCTATCTATCTATCCATTTTATGACATGTCGTTTTTTGACATTATATTAAATTTCTCAGTCTGTTAGAATCTGCATGCTAATCTAAAAAGTGATTTCTATTTAGTGCATATATTTTTACATTTGCAAAAAATCAAGCGGCAAAACACTCATATCATAAACAAATTTAGTTCGTATCAATCCGACCCTGATTAAATTGTAGCCAAACTGAGACAAGTCTGATTGAGATCCTGATCAAACTGTGTTCACTCGGGGTGTCCCAAGAAGGAAGGGTCAACTTCATCTGAGCCGCGTTATCAGAAAACCGTACAGTCAGACCAGACTGCACACCCGTAGAGTCAAATAAGCACCTTGAATAGCAGTACAGGGTCCCATCACGCGAACATGTCCGTGAAATGAACACCCCAAAACCACACTTTAAACAGAGAAAACGGGTTTAGAGTGGTGGTGTATTATTTTTCTTATTTCTGCTCCAAGACAAAGAGTGTGGTACTCGTTAAAACCATCCAAATATAGAAGCCTCCGTGGTGTACTAGTTACGCTGCTCGCCTTGTAATCTAGGGTCGCAGGATCGATCCCGGGCTTCAACAGACTTTCGGATAAGTCTTTAAACCAAGGTCCCGTCTCCGTATGACCTTAGCTGTTGGCGAGACGTAAACTCAAACACTAATTCACAAAACCATCTAAATGAAGCGGTTCGAACGAGTAGCCACGACCTATCTTTGAAGTATAAATAAGAAAAATATCACGGATTTTCTTCAGAAAAGTAGCCAAAAAGTACGACAACACACCCGTGCGACACAGTACATTTTTTCACATCTCCAAATTGGCTTGTTTTCTAATGAAATTGCACGACCCGCAGAAAAAGCGACCGACTGAAGTCGGTTGATTTTCTAAGAGTGCTCTAAAATCACCGTGTCATTCTGTCAGTCTGTCCTTCCGTAACCCGTTTGTGAAAATTGGTGAAAGTGACTTAACCGATTGGAATATTTAAATAATTTTGGGCATACTGATAGATATCAATGAGATCTAACCAATGAACTTGCCAAGTATTACATTCCATTTAGTATAGCTTCGCCGAGGCGAAAAATGTGAAAATTTTCGAACTGCTTCTCCTCGGAAACCGTTGGGCCGATTGAAGTCAAATTTCATATGGAGCCTCTATGGGATGGGTAAAACCAAAATTTGCTCATGGGGTCCAGGTCACATGACCAAAATGGCCACCAAGCCATATGTGGTAAAAACCCTTCAAACAATAGTCTTCTCCAGAACCACTGGGCAGATTTCCACGAAACTTGATAAATAGCATCTGGGACGTAGGCCCATCATAAAGTGCTAAAATGTTGACCCTGGGTTGACCGTGACATTCTTTGTGCCTAGGTCAAACTTTGACATATATGCTTTTGAATTGGAAAAGTAAGAATGCATTTTATCCTGCAAACGATTCAGAATACAGTACTAAAGTATAAGATATATTTTTGCTCCTTACGATAGGGCGCATTTATTGGGGGAACCGTTTTAGGTCCAGGTCACATGACCAAAATGGCCGCCATACCCATATATGGTAACACTCATAAAGCTAAAAGCATCCGGCGGGTCGTGCACTTCAGCTGAAGCACTGGTTTTGTGATATTTTTCTCATCTATACTGCAAACATAGATTGTGGGTGCTCGTTAGAATCGCCTTATTGAAGCGGTTCTAACGAGTACCCACAACCTATGTCTTGGAGAAGAAATAAAAAAATGTATACAACGTAAAACCAAGTTTTCTCTATATAAAGTGGGGTTTAGAGGGGTATCAATTAAAATGATGGCACATTTGTGTCATCGTAATGTAGTTTCCATACCTGAAATTTCAAGATTCTTGCTATTCTGTGTAGCTGAGCAGGCTGATTTGTGTCTTACCTGGTCGCAAACCCAGAAGAAGTTTTTTTTTTTGTTTTGTTTTTCTTTTGTTCTCTCTCTCTCTCTCTCTCTCTCTCTCTCTCTCTCTCTCTCTCTCTCTCTCTCTCTCTCTCTCTCTCTCTCTCTCTCTCTCTCTCGACGGGGCTCATCAGAACTAACCTTGTCCCCAGTGTGAACGCACTCGTTTTGGTTTAGATTAATAAGATCCGATTGTGAACCATGCATCGTTTGGATTTATCGTGTAACTACCAGATGCAATGACTGTGCTGATTACGATTGGGCACTATATTGAATGTGACAGGACGCTGATTTCAGAAATATAATCGTCATTGGGTTCTTCGAGAATCATAAATGTAATTGGGTTTCAGCATATACACACAAATGTAATTGAACGACATGCTGAGACGCGCGCGTAATTGGGATGAAAGTGAACGCTGTGCTGAGAAGCATAAATGTAATTGGGTTCTCTGCTTAGTGGAAACATAATTGTAATTGAACGATATGCTGAGAGACACAAATGTGATTGGGCTCTATGCCTAGAATAGAAGCATAAACGTGATTTGGCGATAAATGTGACTACACACTTTTCTCAACATGGACTTTTGTTCACAAATGAGTTCCCTGAATATGATAGCAGAAGTCGATGCCTTCAATTATATCGGACATGTTAGCTTGAGTCCTCAGAAGGATCACAGAACTTTATCAAAACATGGAATAAAGAGGAAACTTAATCTGGAACCAAACTTTAGGTTTCTCAGCTGGTTAGTATACGTATTTACTTTTTGTGGATGATGAGACTCAGGACATTTTAACCCTTGTCCTGCTGAATATTCATATATGCCACACCCACTACCGATTATCAACCAATCAGATTACTTGATGCAAATTATTGCAACAAATTCATAAACTGAATGACAAACAATGTAGATCCTGATCAGATGGCTTCGTCAGAAGCCATCTGATCTGGATCTACATTGTTTCAAAGATAAGGCATATCCGGGATTAGCAGGACAAGGGTTAAAGAAACAAAACAAAAAAAAACAATAACCGTTTATTTGAGCCAATCAACAATCTGAGGTTGCACAAAAACAGAGTAACCGCAGAGAAGTCACTTGACCTGCCATGGCAATACTTGAGTTCTTATTTGTAACCCAAAAGAGGTCCAAACATACTGCGATGAAGGACCCAGTGATTCAGAAACAAGATTCTTACCCACCCGTAATAATTACCACTTACATAACGATAACACACCGTGCACTGTAATGGCGTCTTTGATATCTCTAGAACAAGCATCTTTTTTCAAAGGAAAATATGCGATATTGTTTCTTATTTCTAGTCCAAATATAGACTGTTGGTGCTCGTTAGAACCGCCTCATTGAGGCGGTTCTAACGGCCACCCACAATCTATGTTTTTGAGCAAATCCAAGGGAAACAATGGACACTTCAGTAAACCCCACTTTTGTCTATTTAAAATGGGGTTTAGAGAGGACTTGTTAACCTGGGGTTAGATATAGTGTCGGTTGCAACGGTTCGTTGTTCAGGGCAGACAGACAGGACATTATGGCAGGTTGGAGAGATGAAGACCTTCTTATATGGTTATTGAGATTCATAAAGACATAACTAATACAAATGACAAACAAGATTTAACATGGTTTTGGAATATATACTGACATAAAACATATTTCCTCACTTGTTACAATTCAAAAGATGTGTGAATTAAAAAAAAAAAAAAAACACTAACATACTAACATAATACGAGTCTTTGTTTGTTTGTTTGATTTAGGGTTTAACGTCTCCGTCAACACTGTAAAGGTCATTTTGGAGACGTTGCTTCCAATTTTGTGGGACTTTTACCCGACATTGAGATGAAATGACGTCTCAGGCCCTGTCACCCAATGAAACAAATAGGGTTTATTAGCATGGACGGTGCGCCTCGCACCGCGGTTCCTGGACAGGCTTAGATCCTCTAAGCGGTTTACCAGTACTAGTGTGCGGGCCGGATTCAGCTCTGCGTGGAAGCATCATGCAGGCCATATGTTTCCTCAAACCCCTATGGGCGGGGGCCGAACATTATACAAGTCAATAAAACCATACTGTAGGGATTACTGGCACGCATTTTATGGTTAACCAAAAGCGTGTTTGTTGTTTTGCAGTCAAGAGCAAGTGTGTGAGTTATATCAACAACTTCACCATGCGGGTAATCCTGAACTCTTGGAGACGTTCGAATCAGTGATACTTGGTGTTCTTCGTGATCTCAAACAACAACAACTCGATAAAGAACGATTGGAAAAGTCATACAAAAGGTAACGTATCTAACTCCTCTTAACTTCATTCAGCATTCTAAATTGCACGGCTCGATTTATTCGAGACAGTATTACAATCCAGCTTGGTGCCGTTGGAAATACCGAAGGCAGATTTTCATTGGACGGCTAGTTGTCAATTGAACTAATTAAATGCTGAGGTAAAGGACACTGTCCACCACGATTAGAGCTAGTGATTCTTTATACATAACAACAAGTTCTATAAATTCTGTTGCTGGGACTCATAGTCATTTTGTGTTCACTAGACAATATGTAGTAGCAAATTTAAAATGCATAAATCATTTTTCTATACAATTTTTACATTTTTCACGCGGGTTCCACTACATTATATGAAAAAGAAACATCCATTACGAAAACACTACTATACAAATACATTGGAAACGTTACCGCCGAAAAAAAGAAAATTTTAAGAAGAAAAATTGTGATATTTTTCTTATTTCTGCTCCGTGATTCTCATAACCTAGAATATAGGTTATCCTAAAATATAGATTGTGGGTACTCGTTAGAACCGCCTCATCGAGTATCCACAATCTATATTTTAGAGCAGATATGAGAAAAATAAGGTTTACTCCTGTTAAACCCAGTTTTACTAATTAAAAGTGGGGTTCAAGGAGGTCAAAATCATATAGGTGTGTTTTCGTGATGAAAAAAAAAAACACATGTATTAGGAATAGAGCTTTAAATATTTCAGGAACATTAATTGACCAATTGTTACATCGCATATCGATCATTTGCATAAACCTATAATCGATGACAAAATCAGAGTCAATCCCAGACGCTAGAAATAGCAGACTACTTTTTTGTTTAATTCGAGCCTTCGTCGCACTGTAAATTTTGTTTGTTTGATTTGAGGTTTAACGTCCCCGTCAACACTGTAAAGGTCATTTTGGAGACGTTGCTTCCAATTTTGTGGGACTTTTAACCGACATCGAGATGAAATGACATCTCAAGCCCTGTCGCCCAATGAAACCCATAGTGTTTACTAGCATGGACGGTCCGCCTCGCACCGCGGTTCCTGGACAGGCTAAGATCCTCTAAGCGGTTTACCAGTACTAGTGTACGGGCCCGATTCAGCTCTGCGTGGAAGTATCATGCAGCCCATATATTTCTTCAAGCGCGTTCGCCGCACTGTAAAACTAACTGCGTACTGTCAATGTGATAGCACACCCGTCCTGAGTCTCTGTATGACCTTAGCTGTTGGTGGGACGTAAAACTCGAACACTCACTCACTCACACCCGTCCTGATGGTTGTGTTTTCTTGAAAAAAAAAAAACTTAAACACTTTGATATATGTTAGTAACCGGTTAACTCCCGTAAGCAATAGCCAATGTTCAAAAGACATTAAATAAGCTGATATCTAATCAGTCCCAAGGGCGATGAAAAACAACAAAGTTATTATTACTCTGAACATGTGTTTCAAGAAAACTCAACGACCTTTCGTCTGAAAAGTCTCATAAAGTTTTTAGGAAAATGAATAAGCCTTGAGGTTAGGCAACTCTTTAAGAAATACATGTATTTTGTTTCCCTTTTAACCAGTAGAGAACCGAGTTCGCTCCTTTTCGGAGATTTTGGGTATAAAGGAAAACTAATTGGAAGCACTAAGAGCTTTATACCAGTCGAGGACTACCTATAAAGGACAGAATTCGCTCCTTTTTGGAGAGGTTGGGTATAAAGGAAAACAAGCACTTAAAGTAGTCTCCCTTATAAAAATCAAAGCACTGACGGCACTGGTGGATCGATTTTTTCTGAGTGTAGACTGGGTAAATGGTTTATTTGTATATTTGATTTCAGGTTTAACGTCCTCGTCAACACCGTATAGGTCATTTTGGAGCCGTTGCTTCCAATTTTGTGGGACTTTTACCCGACAATAAGATGAAATGACATCCCAAGCCCTGTCGCCCAATGAAAACAATAGGCATCACGAAAACACGCCTATATAATTTTGACCCCCTTGAACCCCACTTTTATATAGTAAAACTGGGGTTTCTGGGGGTATACCTTATTTTTCTTATTTCTGCTCTAAAATATAGACTGTTGGTACTCGTTAGAACCGCCTCGATGAGGCGGTTCTAACGAGTGCCCACACTCTATATTTTGAGCAGAAATAAGAAAAAATATAACAATTTTTCATCATACAATTTTCGTGTCTTCGGCGATAAAGGTGGCAATGTATTTGTATAAGCGTGTTTGCTTAATGGTTTATAAGCATGGGCGGTCCATGGTCCTAACAGGATGGATAACTGGATTGTTTTAACCCTTATCCCGCGGCATAAATATATTTAGCCACACATATTCCTGACTATCCACCAATCAAATCACTAGATACAGTAGAACTTCGATGGCTCGAACACCGATGGCTCGTTTACCGTGGATGAGTCGAACCCATTCTTGAGTCCCCAGCGAAATTCTCTACATAAGAAATAGTGGGGGATAATTATGGAGATATTAGTCTTTTATCTTGCAAATGCATGCTGTGTGTACGTGTCGCCGGGTGAGCATCAGGGAGTTGTAATGAGACCCAGACAATAGATTTCTGAGGTTGTTTATATACAAGAAAGGGTGTCCTACAAACAAACAAACACGATTGACAATACCTTATCTACAGGACAACACAAATGGTTACTGCTTAATCCATTCAGCAGTACATAAATAATATATCCACCGATATTAACATGGATGAATGACATTACAGGACAATATAAACATAAAACAGTGAATGACAGGACACACTCTGCTGGGATGGTTTGGTTTGGTTTTACGGCCCTTTCAAGATTATTTCACTCATATCGAGCCAACGCTGAATCAGGTGGGCGAAAACTAGAGTACCTGGAGAAAAACCACAGGACCTCCCTTTGCAGTAAGTGGCGTCCTACATATGACCCGAGCGAGGCTCGAACCACTGCGGCGAGAGACCTAATGGTCAAGAGTCAGCGCTCTTAGCCACCAGGTCACAGAGGCCTGTCCTCTGCTAGAATAAAATACATGGATGAGTGGGGATTTTGGGTTGTGAATACACCCGTATAGGGCCCTTGAGCCAGATGTAAGGCTGATAATGAAAATGAGTTTGGTGGGAAAACTCCGATACATGTGAAGAATTTCATGGCAATGAAATTCTAACACAGGCCGAGTACATTGTGACTTATTAAAGCACTCAAGAATGAAGCTATAGAATAAGCTAGACAAGTGACCTTCGCAGCTTATACTGCATTATTTTAAATGCAAGCAATATGGTGAAATTCCAATAGCTGAGCATGAGCAACAGCAGTAATATGTAACTAAAGCAAAATGGCAAATTATTAAATATGCTCAATGTTCAGAATAAAGAACTATGGAAATAACAATAGAATAAACAGGTTACAGAACAAGAAATTCATACCTGGCTATAACATCCTCAAATTATACTGGTCAATAAAAGACAATGACTGTCTATAGCAGTTCAGTTGAGAACAATGTAGCCTGGGCGAGTAAGTGACTACTCGCAAGGCCCTCTTCAGTCCAACTGAATCAAGGCGGTAAAATTTGTAGTGCAAAGTGTGCAGAAGGTCACATGCAGGGTTAGAGAATTAAAACAGCCAACCATACACAAGCATTCACCCTGGCAACGCTAAAAACATGATAATGATAGGTTAAAACAAGATATTTACCGTTACTGGCATTTAAAGCATGCCAACGTGTTTCGGTTCTAAATTTATTACAAAGTGAAGGTCATTACATCAAGCTAGTGACCTAGCTACCGTGCGTCGGAAACGCGAAACACAGAGCCGAACCGAACCGAAAAAACTACATCTATGACATTCTCCCCTGTCAGGGAAAATGTCTCCTGACATTTCCAAATGCCTTGTAAGTACACAGACAATAGCTGAGTGTAATACTGTACAATATCAAACAATAAATATATTTATCACAGCTTGCTTTTTATTTACAATGTTACTCAAATTTGTGAAGTGATTTCTTCTGAAAGAAGCACAACATGCAGAAATAAATTGCTGCACAATTCACTTCACAGTTCAATGCACAATGCACCATTCAATGCACAATGCACAATTCAATGCACAACACATCTATAGAAAATAAAACATGATAATTTGTGTTGTGCAACACTGAATATATTATTCAAATAAACTACACTCAGCATATTGTTGTGTATTTAAAAACAATACAGAAAAGAATCCATATGACATTCTCCCCTGTATACATATTAAAAAATCAGACTGTCCACAATTCAATAAAAAAAACTAAACAAACCACTCCTGTAACTTTGTATTATCAACAGTGTGTTGACCCATGAGCCAATCTCCATAACGATCTGGCGGAAGACGTACACGACCAGAACGTCTAGGCTGAGGAGTAGTAACGGGTGATGGAGATTGAGTATATCCAGAAGGGATATTTGTGCCAGTTTGAGAAATAGATTGATGGCTTTCGCCTGGCACACTCGTATCTCCACCACCAACTGAAACAGTACTTCTACCACGAAAATTTGAAGAAGAATCCCTGCCAGAACCGGCTGACTGAGTAATATTTCCAGCTTCAACAATACTGGAGGCATTATCAAAACTGGAAACATTGACAGGACTGAGAGGTTTCCTCCTTGCAGGAATAATGTACTTGCCCGATGACTGGAAAGCAGACTCTGACTGGTCAGAATCTGATTCCTCAGTATCAGAATTGTAACTGGGCTGTACATGATTCCTAGGGGGACGCCTTGGCGTAATCTTTGGTTCTGAAACCTCAGATTTAACAGGAATTACTGAAAATGGGAGTAGCATGTTCCTATGTAAGGTTCTGATGCAGGACTCGTCAGACTCTTTTTGAACCTTATAAACAGGGATGTTGTTTATGGGTTGAGAAACAACAATATAAGGGCTTTTCTCCCACTTGTCAGCCAATTTCTGCTTGCCTCTCAGGCCAACCAGCCTGACAAGAACACGGTCTCCAACGTCCAAAGCTGCTTCCCGTACTTTGAGGTCGTAACCTGCTTTGTTACGGGCGGCGCTCCTTTGTGCTTCTTTGGAGGCAACTTTATATGCGAACTGGAGCCTCTTCTTCAATTTGGTAGCATAATGCTCCTTAGAAGATATAACAGGGTCTTGGTCATTATTTAGACCCAAATATGCATCAACAGCCAGCCTCGGATGTCGTCCAAACATTAAAAAGAACGGTGAATAGCCTGTGCTATCATGTTTGGTGGCATTATAAGAGTGCACTAATGGGGCGACATAAGACTTCCAGTCTTGCTTCTGATGTTCTTCTAAAGTGCCTAACATATTAAGCAAAGTCTGGTTGAACCGTTCTGTCATTCCATTCCCCATAGCATGGTATGGGGTAGTCCTGGACTTTTCCACACCAGCTAGACTGCAGAGTTCTTTGATAACATTACTTTCAAAGTTTCTCCCCTGATCACTATGAAGGCGAGCAGGAAAGCCGTAGTGAACTATGAAGTTCTCGAAGAGAATCTTTGCAGTAGTTTTGGCTAGCTGATTCCTAGTGGGAAAAGCCTGTGCATATCTGGTGAAATGGTCTGTTATAACCAGAATATGCTCATGACCCCCTTTTGACCTTTCTAAAGATAGAAAGTCCATGCAGACTAGTTCCATTGGTTGGTGACTAACAATGTTCACCAACTTAGCACTAGGTCTTTGTGGAGTTTTACGTTTGATGCATCGGTCACAGGACTTGACTTTGGTTTCAACATCAGACTCCAATCCTGGCCAAAAGAACCGAGAACGAACCAATGACAATGTACGATCGCGGCCTTGATGACCGACATCATCATGTAAATGTTTAAGGACAATATCCTTAAATTTAGAGGGTAAAACTAACTGCTTTGTCTGTTGGCCATCAAGTACAGTATTTCTGTACAATACAGAACCAACAAAACAGAGTTTTTTCCACTCTTTAATATATCTAAGAACCTCTGGGGTTTCCTTAGATAGTTCGTTCTTCGTCGGACAAAAGCCATTATGAAGAAACTGGATGACTCTTTTCAGAGTAACATCAGCAACCTGTTCTTTGGCCCAATCAACATTTTGAATATCAGTTGATTGCAAAACAGTGTCTGTATGAACATCAGAAGATGGTTCAATCTGAGATGCATTAGTAATAACTAATGTCTCAGCATAAGGGCAAGAATCCCTTTTAACAGTATAAGCCTGACAAATGGCATTTACCACGTCAGAAAACATTTCTGTTTGCTCCTGCGGGCGTCTAGAAAGACCATCCGCATCCCCATTAGCTTTGCCACTTCTGTAAGTAAGTTTAAAATTATAAGTGCCAAGAGCTGCTAGCCATCTATGACCAGTAGCATCTAGCTTGGCAGATGAAAGGACATATGTAAGGGGATTGTTGTCTGTGACAACATCAAAATGATTACCATATAAGTAATCATGGAATTTCTCTGTCACTGCCCATTTTAAGCAGAGAAATTCTAATTTGTGAGCAGGATAATTCTTTTCACTGCTCCGAAGTCCTCTACTGGCATAAGCGATAACGCGTTCAAGGCCGTCTTGAACTTGATACAACACTGCACCAAGACCTTCGGTCGAGGCATCAGTGTGCACAATAAAAGGGCGTTTAAAATCGGCATATGCCAGGACTGGAGGAGATGATAATTTCTCCTTCAAAGTGTCAAAAGCACTTTGCTGCAATGCACCCCACTGCCAAGGGACTTTATCTCTCTTCTTCTTCTTCTTCTTCTTCTTCTGATTGTCTGAACCAGGATTTGTGGGGTGCCCAACTAAAAGATCATTCAAGGGCTTAGCCAAACGGGCATAATCTTTAATAAAACGACGGTAATAGCCCGTAAAACCAAGAAATGATCTTAGTTGCTTAACATTCTGTGGGACAGGCCAAGAAGTCAAAGCCTTCAATTTGTCAGGGTCCGTTTCTACACCATCTTGACTGACCACATGACCTAAATAACTGACACTGGTTTTGAAGAATTCGCACTTAGACGGCTTAAGCTTCAGACCGTGTTGTTTCAGTCTACTAAAAACTGCTTCCAGCCGGTCTAAGTGGTCTTCAAAGGTCTCTGAAAAGATCAGTATGTCGTCCAAGAAAATAAGGCATTCTTTGAGGTTCATGTCGCCCATGCAACGTTCCATTAGACGTTGAAACGAGGCTGGGGCATTGGTTAATCCAAACGCCATGCGCTGACATTCAAAGAACCCTAGATTTCCCACTGTGAAGGCCGTTAAATGCTTATCTTCTTCCTCTACCTCTACTTGCCAGTATCCACTACGCAAATCTAGCTTAGAAAAGTATTTAGACCCTATTAAGGTATCTATAGTATCATCGATACGAGGTAGAGTGTAAGCGTCCCTTATTGTACGACTATTTAATTTTCGGAAGTCGATACAAAATCGCAAACTTCCATCTTTCTTCCTAACCAAAACTACGTTGGAAGAGAAGGGACTTTCAGAAGGTCTGATAGCATCAGCCTCCAGCATTTCTTTGATATGAAGCCTTACTTCTTCATACATTGAAGGAGGTATCCTTCGATAGGGATCCTTAAACGGAGTATAATCTGTAAGCTTTATTTTATGCTTAACAAGATCTGTTCTACCAAGATCGGTAGGACTGGTAGAAAATATGTCAGACCAATTTTCCAAAACCTGCTTCGCTTTTGAAAGCTGCTCAGAAGACAGATTTTGTTTATCTATCTGGTCACTCAAGTTAGGAATAGTTGTAGAGGACTTTTCCTGTTTCTGCGAGGAATCAGGTGTCCATGCATCAACAACATTCACACTTGTTAAAGTACACAGAATAGACTTAGGGGGAATTTCAATAACTTTGGCCGACAAATTACAAACTCTTACAGGAACCCTAATAGTCGTACCTGGGCCTTTAAGTGAAACAACCCTTGGACAAATTGTCAAATTTCCTGAAAGGGAACCATTGGTATGCTCTGTCACTGCACATTCAATGCCATTTGATTTTCTAACTATACCATGGAGAGTTTTTATTTCCCCAGGGTTGATACGAATGCTATAATTGCATGTTGTTTTGACAGGCAACCCATCATCGCACATGCTATCAAAGGCAGTCTGCCATTCTACAGGCACATCCGATGGTGGCTTATCCTGCTTAAACAGTCTGATCACATTCGTACCAATGATTGCTGGAACCTTACTGTTGTAATCAGTGTCTGATACTATCAGAAGAGGAACTGTAATTAAAGAATCCCCTAAAGAAGGCACAGAAATATTGGCTTCAATATAGCCTTTGTATGGAAGATGACTACCTCCAGCACTGACAACAGATAAACCAAATTCAGAAATGTCATGTAACTCTGGCAAAGGGTCTAAAGAATTATAAAAAGTTTCTGAAATTGAAGATATCATTGAGCCTGAATCAATCAAACCGGTTGTTATCACACCTTGAATGCTAATCTGTCCTTCGTTGGCAGAACCAACCATACGCTCTATTAAAGAAGGTTTTACAAAACTAGGGCTTTGTACAGACTCACTATGTACTTCCTCTGTTTGCCCCTCTACAGAGGAAGTTAATAGTTTAAATGCTGGTTGTCACTCTCGGCACCGCCGCCACGACCAGCACCACGGCCGCTAGTGCCACCGCGGCCACGACCCCTTGAGGGACCACCTCTATAATTACCACGATTGTTTTGGTAATTTCCATTATTCTGAAAATTATTATTTTGGTTTTGGAAATTATTGCTTTGATTTTGAAAATTATTGCTTTGATTTTGGAAATTGTTATTATAATTCTGTTGACCTCTACCAAAGTTACCTCGCCAAGAACCTCTTTGAAAACCTCTTCCCCTTCCACGCGAAAATTGTGAGTTATACCCACTTTGAAAAGAAGAAGGGTGAGGAGAAGAACTAGACGAGTGAAAGGACTGTTGTTGAGCTTCAAGTTTCTGTTCTAGGGTTTTCATCCTAGACATCAGCTCAGTCATCTGCTTCAGCAACTGAGTGTTCGAGTCATCAGCTGATGCTTGCCCACTCTGCTGCTGAGCAACCTTTGACTTTGCTGCAGGCCTAGAACTAGAAACCTCTTCCTGTTCAACCTTTCTAATTTCTCTTAACAAAAGTTGAAAATCTGTGACAGAGTCATACAGATGGCGAGTTGAGTTTCTCAACTCCTTATTTTTCAACCCGGTCCAGAATTTACTACGCAACATTGCGTCCTTAGCTGCAAAGTCAACATGACCACAGCGTACTGCCCTTGACAGTGTTTGCTCTAAACGAGAGCCATACGAAACAATTGATTCAGTGTCCTTCTGAAAATCACTGTAAAAGGATTGAATCAATGTCTCAGTGGTGCTGACGTTTCCGTAGAAACCATCTAATTTATTTAAAATATCATCCACTGAGGCATTTTCCCCAAGTGGAACAAGCATACCTCTTGCTGCACCTTTGAGGCTATTCCTAATTGCCTGTAAGAGCACATGCTCTGGCAAATGATTAGAGTTTTGGAGGCACTTGACCTCAAAACTCCAAACTTCATATGAAGTTTCTCCCTTCTGTGGTTCCTCAGATCCACTGAAGAAGGGTAACTTAGGGACACTAAAAGGTTGGGCAACATAAGAAATATTGCCATTGCCATTATTGGCGGCATCTGGCTGTTGATGTCTCATAGGGGAAGGATAAGAACTTTTAATTGGGGAAGGAGGAACAGTTTTATTTAATAAAAATCTTAACCTGGAACCAGCATTAGGTGTGGTAGCTGTAAAGTTAGGGGTTTTAGGCCTAACAACAGGGTCTTCCATTCTGGGTTTAGGAGTACTGCTTTGTGCAGTAGCCAACAAGGCTTCATACTCCTCCCTGGTTAAGACTTTGTAATCAGGGTTTTCATTTACCCTTTGAATCATTTCCTCAAAATTATCCCCCTCTGTATCTCCTTTTCCAGCCATACTGGATATTAAAGATATAAAATCACAAAGATGAAAAATAAATACTGAATGGTAAATTGAAAACACAGTACAATAAATAGTACTATGTATATATTGACATGTGAATTGGGGCTAATTCACAAATCAAACACTCTAGACCTAAACAATAAATCACTGAAAATCACTGAAAAAAAAAATACACAACCACTCTGTCAGCAAAATGTGGGCACAGCACTCACAGAAAGTCGTGATCCACAAGCAAACAATGAAGACCCAGAGTCCGGATTATAGAATGGTTAGGAAAGTGCCCTCCCCGACTCTCACCAGACCCAGGAATCCAGAAGAATGCAAATAAATCACGAGCAATCTGTTAACATCCGTGCAACAATACGTTTCATCCAACACCTTGCTAACAGAGAAGTTGGGTGAACACCGTCTTTATAATTTTTAAAATTTAAAGACTTTCTTTGTTTACCCCCCTTTGATTTTCTGTATTTTAAAAGATCTAATTTAAAATTAGGAGAGGCTACACAATTTCTATCATTAACTTCACGAATCAATTCATTCACGACAGAAATTGTTCGTGTAAGTTTTAAATCCTGCGAATGAAAAGAATTAGGATCTTTATGCCCCTTTGCTTTATTCCATGCTACAATGGAATAATAAGGAATTTCAAAGAAAACAAGTTTAACAGACGGAAATTTTGATATAAAGTTAAGATATTTTGTTAACTGAGACTGAATGTAAGCAAAGGCTTTAAATTCATCTGAATGTCGCAGCTGGATAAATCTGCCTAATTTACAAGTCAAATCACAAGTGCCTAAAAATATATAAAGAACCAGCTGTCCATGTTGTAAAACCTTTTTAGATAAATTTCTATTAAGCCAATTTAGATATCTTTGGAACTGAGCACCAGATTCACAAATAATTTCAATATTATGATTAAATTCTTTCAATAAATCAGAATGTGGTTTCAAACTAAAGCCTTTACTGTCAGATAACAAAATAGCATGCTTGTGTAGTCTCCCTTTGAAATCCCAAGATTTTTCTAAGTACTTTTCTATTTTTCCACTAGTCATCAAAACAATATGATTAAAGAACCGATAATGTTGTTGTAGGCACAAGTACAATACTGTCACAGAAAGAAAGCAGACAAAATCTGCAATTTCAGCTATACACTATAAAGCAGGAACACCAAGTCAAATTCAAGAAATTGCAGTTGCAGCTGCATGTGAAAACATTCAACAATTTTTTCAATTGCACAACACACTAAGAAAAAAAAATCACAAATTCAATAAATTTCAATTGCAGCTATACAGTCTGGTACCACCTGATACAAGACTGCAGTTGCAGATATAGAAGTGGACACACTAACCCACCTCACTTGAGCAATGAGCACAGATGCATAAACAAAAAATCTAAACAATGATGTTGTAAGTATGAAGTCAAATCACACACATGCAGTTGCAGCTATATAACATACATGTTATAACATGATGTTATAACACAATGTTTTATTAAGATGCTATGTCATAGCAATGTACTATGTCATATTAATGACACTATGTCACATAAAGTTTAACATATGACAGACAATTAACAATCACACAGAACTGCAGTTGCAGTTGTAAATGTACTCAGACAGACGGACGGACGAACAGACATGAAAGTAAAGTCATGATTTACTAACAATAAGTAATTGACAACACATACGACAGACAATTAACAATCAGCACAGAACTGCAGTTGCTGTTGTAAATGTGGTCGGACAGACAGACGGACGGACGGACAGAAATTTAAATGAACAGATCTGTCTGAAACAAACTGGAAGAAATAAATTTCCTACCTGTCTGATGAACCACAACTATTACTTTAACCCTTTCTGTGACATTATTGTCCTTACGGTAACAATTCAGGAAACAGAATATGTACCTACAACAAAATAGGAATAGTAAGATTCAAGAAAATTGAAACCAGCATAAATAAAAATGATTTTAGTTAAAAATCACACAGTCACCACATCCATCCTGAAAGTGAATATTAACTGTTAGTCAGTGAGTGCAACCTATGGACGGATCCTATGCTACAGTGCCACTACAAAAAGACAAAACACATTTATATACAATGGCACTATGATCACAGAATTTTTTCTTACTGTTCGATCGTCGTCACAGGAATGTTAAAAATTTAACAAAATTGTGAGGCGATAGAACTGTGCACATTTTTTTTTTTCTAAATACTGAATAAATAAGCACAGCTTAAATATTCATACATCGACTCACTGATCGGCTTCGCTGTACTTGAACATGACATACACGACATATAACATGTATAACATGACAGAGAAAAAAACAACATAAATCATATATAATATATAGAAAAATTGAAATAATGTATATAATATATTGAATAATTCAAATTACATACATTATAGAAAATAGGTCAAATAGTATATATATTCCACATATATAACAATGTATATATGAAATACATATATAATATATATAATAATTCAAATAATGTATATAATGTATAGAAAATAACACACACACACAAATATCACAGACAAAGTGTCATTCATCACACGGTGGATAATAACATTAATTGATTCATGAAGAATCAGCAATCACTGGCCATTCCAGTGTCCATAAATTAACCACTGGATATGCCAGTGTCCATAACGCGAGACGCGAAGGAGAGAAAAAAAATAGTGTGCACACGTTCAGCTGATTATGGCCATTAATGAAACATCACTATAACACACGTAGACAATACAGAATGATTTCCAGCATGGTCGTTATGATGTTGATACAATCTTGAAGGAAAGCAGACCAGAACACCCTTGTTGTGAGTAAGACTCTGTGGTGGGCGCCATGTGTCGCCGGGTGAGCATCAGGGAGTTGTAATGAGACCCAGACAATAGATTTCTGAGGTTGTTTATATACAAGAAAGGGTGTCCTACAAACAAACAAACACGATTGACAATACCTTATCTACAGGACAACACAAATGGTTACTGCTTAATCCATTCAGCAGTACATAAATAATATATCCACCGATATTAACATGGATGAATGACATTACAGGACAATATAAACATAAAACAGTGAATGACAGGACACACTCTGCTGGGATGGTTTGGTTTGGTTTTACGGCCCTTTCAAGATTATTTCACTCATATCGAGCCAACGCTGAATCAGGTGGGCGAAAACTAGAGTACCTGGAGAAAAACCACAGGACCTCCCTTTGCAGTAAGTGGCGTCCTACATATGACCCGAGCGAGGCTCGAACCACTGCGGCGAGAGACCTAATGGTCAAGAGTCAGCGCTCTTAGCCACCAGGTCACAGAGGCCTGTCCTCTGCTAGAATAAAATACATGGATGAGTGGGGATTTTGGGTTGTGAATACACCCGTATAGGGCCCTTGAGCCAGATGTAAGGCTGATAATGAAAATGAGTTTGGTGGGAAAACTCCGATACATGTGAAGAATTTCATGGCAATGAAATTCTAACACAGGCCGAGTACATTGTGACTTATTAAAGCACTCAAGAATGAAGCTATAGAATAAGCTAGACAAGTGACCTTCGCAGCTTATACTGCATTATTTTAAATGCAAGCAATATGGTGAAATTCCAATAGCTGAGCATGAGCAACAGCAGTAATATGTAACTAAAGCAAAATGGCAAATTATTAAATATGCTCAATGTTCAGAATAAAGAACTATGGAAATAACAATAGAATAAACAGGTTACAGAACAAGAAATTCATACCTGGCTATAACATCCTCAAATTATACTGGTCAATAAAAGACAATGACTGTCTATAGCAGTTCAGTTGAGAACAATGTAGCCTGGGCGAGTAAGTGACTACTCGCAAGGCCCTCTTCAGTCCAACTGAATCAAGGCGGTAAAATTTGTAGTGCAAAGTGTGCAGAAGGTCACATGCAGGGTTAGAGAATTAAAACAGCCAACCATACACAAGCATTCACCCTGGCAACGCTAAAAACATGATAATGATAGGTTAAAACAAGATATTTACCGTTACTGGCATTTAAAGCATGCCAACGTGTTTCGGTTCTAAATTTATTACAAAGTGAAGGTCATTACATCAAGCTAGTGACCTAGCTACCGTGCGTCGGAAACGCGAAACACAGAGCCGAACCGAACCGAAAAAACTACATCTATGACATACGGATTAGAATCGCCTCGATGAGGCTATTCTAATGAGTACACACAGCATACATTTTCATTATAGAACACCGAAAAGATGTCTCAAAGTATCTTGCTATGCCTCCTGACAGTAACCTCAGTGGCTCGAACTACCCCTGTCTCGAACAGAGTTTCGAGGTCCCAAAGGTGTTCGAGCCATTGAAGTTCGACTGTATAATGTATTTGTTCAATTCCAAAACTGCGTGACAAACAGTACAGATCCTGATCAGGTGGCTTCATCAGAAACCATTTGATCTGGATCTACGCTGTTTGCAAAAGTAGGGGTTGTCGTCGTCAGCAGGATAAAGGTTAAGTCTAAACTGTTTGTCAGTGTACCAGTATACTAGACCACTCCAAGTTTTACTGATAATCCTCTTTACACTGTAGAAGCCTCCGTGGTGTAGTGGTTATGCTACTCGCCTTGTATACCTGGGGTCGTAGGATCGATCCCGGGCTTCTCCAGACTTTTGGATGAGTCTCTAAACCGAGGTCCCGTCTCCGTATGACCTTAGCTGTTGGTAAGGCGTAAAACTCAAACCCTCAGTCACTCACTCTTTACACTGCGCTCTGATCTGAGAACCAATGGAATAACGTTGCTATAAATAACCGTTTCCTGGATTCTGTGCATGGTCTGCGGCAGTCACGAGGACAATAGCAGGCAGGGAGCTTCTGGGGTATAGTACATGTAACTTTGGATTGATCGACACTCTAACGACCAAAAAGTGGTGTAAAAAGGCCAGGTGTGTCAGTTTCCATTCGCAATGTAGATACACCACTTTTTCTCACTTTTATGTAAAACTTAAGGGGAAGGGAACACCTGGCAGATTATTCCGCCATTTTGCAAAGGGAGACAACATTTGGGACTTCCTGTTCGCTTTTCTATAAGCTCTACCCAACGGAAAAGGGGTCTTCTCTTAAAGGAAAGGAGCAAATTGTTTCCTTTAAGAGTTTACCCCTATTGATGTGGAAGACAAAAATACTTCTGCAAAGGGTTGCCTCCCCTGAAGGTTTGTCCATTCCACTCAAGGGGAATAGGAACACCTGGCATATTTTTCCGCCATTTTTCAAAGGGAGACACATTTCGGAAATTCCTGTTCGCTTCTCTGTCAGGTCTTTCCAACGGAAAAAGGGGTCAACTCTTAATGGAAAGAATTTGCTCCCCAGGAGCAAATTCTTTCCTTTAAGAGTTGACCCCTATTAACATGGGAGACAAACATACTTTTGCAAGAGTTGCCTCCCCTGAAGGTCTGTCCATTCCACTTAAATGACTCAAAAACTGCTGCCTGTTTCTAACCTGTTCTTGAGCTCCATAGAAATTTTCTAACGGTGTTTAGAGATCATTTTGGGAGATTTCCGTGTTTTAATCTTGATAAGGTAGGTTTTGTGTACGCATTCGTATCGCCTCACAGAGGCGATTCGAATTAGTACACAAGACATACCTCTATTCAGTATAATATATAAGATACCCCTAAATTATCGCCCTTTGTGTCCCATTGCCTGAATCTATGATTACCCCTCACTGAACTGCCCCTGTCTAGAACAAATTTTCTTAGTCCCAAAACCTTTCTCCACCCACTTGTATTATTTCGGTTCGTAATAGGCTATTCCGTTCTGACGCACCGTAATACACCAATTCATCAACCCCTTGCCTCAAGTGTGCGTGCGAGTGTGTGTGTTACGTCCCACCACCAACTACGGTCATACGGATACGGGGCCTCGTTTTAAAGACTCGTCCGAAAGTCAATAGAATCCCGGAATCGAACGCACGACCTATACCACGGAGGCTTTTGTCTTAACCCATTTAGTACCAGAAACCCCAAAACGGGTATGTGGCAAACAGTGCAGGCCCAGATCAGACGCCGCAGAACGCGGCGTCTGATCAGGGCCTCCACTGTTTGCAAAAAGTTCAGCCAGTTTCCTAATTAATTTTGAAGAAAACACAACCTGACACCCCTAAATTTTGAAATGAACTCCTGCTATATATATAAGGAGGACGATTCCATTTGGCACAAAAAGAGTTAATGAGAAGTTCGAGCTAATCATATTAGACTGTACTTTCCAGGGAAAAAGACCAACATGAGCACCACATGCGACAGATGGAGGAGGAGATGGATCTACAGATGCAAAGAGTTGAGGATAGGGTACGAAAAAGGGTAGGTCTTCGGAAATTCCCTCTCAAGCCCTGCTGCCGAATGATGCCCGTGATGCATCCATTCAGACGCAGAAATAAGAAATTGACAAAACAGTTGCGGTCGAAACAAATTAAGATGTTTGTACTTTTTGTCGCACCTGCTCCGTTCGTTCGTCCGTCCGTTCGTTCGTTCGTCCGTCCGTCCGGTTGTCCGTCCGTCTTTCCGTCAACATTTTACACTGGGTGTCTTGTCATCGCAACTCCTCCTACAGTTTCATACCGATTATTTTGAAACTTTGCGTGTGTTTTTGCCATGGTATGAGGATGCGCATGTGGTTTGGACTTTATCGTCCGATTAATTTTTGTCACTTTTTCCACATTGTGAACTTAGTCATTTTTAACCTACAATTGATATATGATAGGTACCTCTTGTCATCGCAACTCCTCTTACAGTTTTATACCAATCATTTTGAAACTTTGCATGTGCTTTTGCCATGGTATGAGGATGTGCATGTGATTTCGACATAATTCTCAGATTTTATTTTTTTCGCTTTTTGCGCATTGTGATCTTAGTCATTTTTAAGCTTCAATTGATATACGGGAGGTACCTCTTTGTCACCGCAACTCCTCTTACAGTTTTATACTAATCATTTTGAAACTTTGCATGTGTTTTTGCCATGGCATGAGGCCCTGCATGTGGTTTGGACTTAATCTTCGGATCAATTTTTGTCACTTTTTCCACATTGTGAACTTAGTCATTGTTAACCTTCAGTTGATATATGATAGGTACCTCGTCATCGCAACTCCTCTTACAGTTTTATACTAATCATTTTGAAACTTAGCTTGTGTTTTCTCCATAATATGATGATGTTCATATGCTTTGGATATAATTATTGGATCATTTGAGTTCATTTTATCACATTGTGAAATTAGTCGGGTTTTTTACCTCACATATATAGGCTATGGATTCTTCTCAAAGCCCTATATTCATCTCTTCTGCCTTAAATAAACTTTTATTTTTGTGTTGGGCATGTGGGGAGCAGGTGCGACATCAACTTCACCGAAGTTGAATTTCTATATTATCAAGCGTTTTGATTTTTTTTGCATTGATTTGAATTCTAAATTGTTATTAGTAACAACTAAATGTATTTGTTTGTTTGTTTGTTTTGGGGTTTAACGGCCCAGTCAACACTATTTTAGGTCAATTTTCAGCCGGTCAGTTTACCTATCCCCACTGTTCCTTGGCAAGCTTATACATAAGCGGTTAACCAGTACAGTGCACATTCATTCGCCAGAAACTGACAGCTGCCCTTCTTGAATCAGCGGAAGGGAGAGAATGACCGTGGGGAAGATTTCATGATCAATCCCCACGAAAGAATGTTGCCGACCCCAGCAGGTATCGACTCCGCGTTCTCCTGATCATCAATCAGACATGCATCCGACTGACCTACCGAGGCCGGCCCAGATACTGAAATAAGAAATTGGCAAAAAGAGTCTGAATACGAAACAAGAGTACTGTACATTATTTTTCAGATGTTTATCCTTTTTCATCATGCGTTTGAATTTGTTTTAGTAAATTTGAATTCTAAGTTGTTATTAGTAACAACTAAAATGGTAGCCATGCATATCAATTTTAACCTGAATGGCATCATCCGCCTAATATCATCACGTGAACCGCGAACAAGTCCGTGACAGGAACACCCCACCCTAACCTTGCTTTATATAGAGACAACTGGGGTTTATGCGGGTATACATTATTTTTCTTAATTCTGTCCAAGACAGGTTTTGGGTATCCGTTCTAACGAGCACCCACAACATATGTTTGCACTATAAATAAGAAAAATATCGCGGTTTTTTATTAAAAAAGGTAGCTTTGAAGATATCGTAATGATAATGCAAGAGACCATTTCGAAGTTTTGGAGTGTCACCAGGATCTGGCTGTAGGTTTTTGCCAGCGTTAGTTATCGACTTTAAGGTTCGGTTAGATGATCTTGTAAATGAGACTTCTAAAGCAAGAAAGCAGCTGACTCTCAACATCACGTGTGCGACCATGAACTGGTATCAGATTGTCAGTACAGTACAGTGCAGTGCAGTGCAGTGCATTGCAGTCCAGCCCAGCCCAGCTCAGCCCATTCCAGCGCAGTGCAGTGCAGTGCAGTAATGTTCAGTAAAGTAATGTAAGGCCACAGTTACACATGGCATAGAGACAGGCAGTATACAAAACATGTTAAAACAAGACATTGTGTATGTTGCATGACATATATGGAATCATTTTAATATTCTGGTATAGATGCCCTCGAATCGAGGGTGCCGTAAAAGAGCATGTCAGCCTTTCATATAGGTTGAAAAGGGAGTTGAAATCATCATCAGTAATCACTTACTGAGTTGGTTAGTGCACTGAAGATGGTACAGTAATTACGTTGTCTCACGGCAAATGGAGACTGATTGCATATACATACTGCAAACAAACAGCTGTGCAGCTGTAAGTTGATACCAACTGAATATGCGCCTAGAGCTTCATCTACATCAAGTTAATGCGTAGAGCTGACACCGAAGGTTGTATATTTCACGAAAGCTTTGTTTGTTTGATTGAGTTGGAGTTTAACGGCCCAGTCAACACTATTTGAGGTCTTTTTGAGCGGGTCAGTTTACCTAAGCACACTTTTCCTGGGCAGGCTTATACGTAAGCGGTTAACCAGCACAGTGCACATTCTTTCGCCAGAAACTGATAACTTCCCTTCTTGAATCAGCAGAATGGAGAGAATAACTATGGAAAAGATTTCATGATCAATCTCCACGAAAGAATGTTGCCGAGCCCGGCAGGTATCGAACTCGCGTCCTCCTAATCAGCAATCAGAAGCGCATCCGACTGAGCTACCGAGGCCGGCTTTACGAAACCTTGTAATTCTCCAAAGATCCGTTGTATGCGGTGTTTGTGTAGTTCTCTGCCCTTATCTTTATCACCAAAGGAACAAGAAAAGACAGAAAATGAGATGACAGAGGCGCGAGCTAAAGTTCAAGAAGAAATCAACATGTTACAGCAGAACCTAAAGAGATTACAGCAGGTTTGTTATAAAGATTGGGACACATTAAGGGAGCAGACAACATAATCAAAGAAGCATGCTCTTTCCTAATTAATTCCTAGCTAATTCTTTGCCACGTCATATCGCTGTCGGTCCGATTTCGTCCCGTCATTCTTAACTGGCTGGGCAACTAATCTCCCGTCTCAAAAGAAGATTACACCTATAGGAAAGAATTTGCTCTCACTGGGAGCAAATTCTTTTCCTTAAGAGTAGCCCGATTTTTGAAAACAAAATCATTCTGGTATTTTTCTACTTTAATAAATTAAATACTTACAATGATCTTTCCAACGGAGTAAATGGAGACTTTAAGGGGAATGGGAATACCTTCAGGGGAAGCAACTCTTGCAAAATTATTTTTGTCTTCCCTCTCAATAGTGGTCAACTCTTAAGGGGAAGCAACTCTTGCAAAATTATTTTGTCTCCCCTCTCAATAGTGGTCTACTCTTAAAGGAAAGAATTTGCTCCTCAGAGCAAATTCTTTCCTTTAAGAGTAGACCCCTTTTTCCGTGGGAGAGAGCTTATAGAAAAGCGAACAGGAAGTCCCGAAAGTTGTCTCCCTTTGAAAAATGGCGGAAAAATCTGTCAGGTGTTCCCATTCCCCTTAAGAGTATTATTGTTCCCTGTGATACCTAGACTCACCCAAACCTAGCACAATGGTACTGCTTAACAGAACAGAACTTAGGACAATCGACTACAGTAAAATTCCGCTAATAAGACCACCTAAAACTAAGACTAATTCTGGTTTAAAAAGCTTATTTCGAAGGGTGCAGTTATTCTTTCTTAGTGTTTTCTGAAATCAGTGCATTCTGGTCAGGGACCACCTTTGGGACTGTTCAAAAGTGGTCTTAAAGACCACTTTTGAACAGTCCCAAAGGTGGTCTTAATATAGGAATTTTACTGTACCTGCTGAATGCCATTTGTATCGATACGAGCGTATATTGCTTATAATTCTCTGCTTGTTTTATATGTTGTGATACAAATAAAAACATAGTTTAAACCCCTCACCCACATACCACACACACAAAAGAGAAAGAAATAAAAAGAACAGAACACATAAAACGCTTGAGTCTGTAAATTTAGTGCCAACAACATATACATTATTTTGTGGCCAACAAAACGTTTAGTGCCGAGCAAAATCTGGCAGTTTCTTGAATCTCTTTGTTACTCAATAAAGCTAGTTAATTTCAATTTTAATAATTACGTATGTGTTAAGTGTCACCAGTAATGTAACCGTTTACTTAAAATCAAAATTTGTATACGTTCTACCAAAAATAGCAAACATAACAGTCAGAAGATATAGGCCAGCCCCCCCCCCCCCCCCCCCCCCCTGCGTTTGCATTTACATTTTTGTGTATTTATTAACCATATACCGTCTTACATGAAGCAGGGTCCCATTTCGAGATTTAGGGCGCCAGAAACAGTTATTTTTCAAAGTCGTTTAGAAGTATGGCTGGACGTATTGCTGTTGTTTTGTTGTTTTTTGCAAACACTGAGGGCCCTGATCAGACACTGGTCCTGCACTGTTCGCCAGTGATCCGTATTGGGGTTTCCGTACAAAATGGGTCAAGATCGAAATTGTTATAGGTAAATACATGACAGGTTCCTTAATTTAAAGTGTGTGGTTGTCCAAGGGTATCCATTTCGACAAAAGTAGGTTAAGGTGAGACACCCAAAAGAATATGTTTTGCAAAAAAAAAAATCTTAAGGTAATTGTTACGTAGTTTCATAGACGTAATTTGGCTGTTGCTCCTCATTGGACACAGGTTATTGCATACAAAACGTTGGTACGACACCAACACCAGGGGCGGGGGTAAATGTTTGCTGCTACTTAGGCTGAGACTATTTTGGGGTTCAACTTTTAATTTCCGTTCCTGTGGGGTGGGGGAGTGGTAGGAAAAGATTATTTTTATCGAGGTGGGTACTCTTAATTTTGCCTGGTGCATAGGTTGGGTTCCAGCATCTAGTGTTCGACCCCTAAAATACCAAGATTGACAGAGTATCTAAAAAGCATATAGTATATCACCGGACCCCCAATCATATTTGCAACTTTTAGCATGCCAAAAATAATCCTAATTAATACTGTCTTCCTTTCTGTAAAGAAAAGTGTGCTCTCAATAAATGCTGCCTCTAATGGTTGAATTTGGTAAAAAAAAAAAGTGCTTTGAACAGCTTCTAACTGTATAGCTCTGTAATTACTATAAAACCACTGAACTTAAACAGCATAAAAAAATTAACAGCTTCTGGCATCACTGTAGTGGACTTGTGTGCCACCAATACCCATTAAGCTCCCCCGCACCCCCACCTCTCACAAAAAAAGAATACCAAAGATTTGCTAAAAGACCTATACTCGTAAAATTACCCATTTTTTTCTAACCCCTCCAATAAAAAGACACTACAATTTGTAATTCTGAGTCCCAAATAAATCGCAGCCAAGTATAGGCACAATTCAGAGACCCACAACTCCTTCTGGGGTAAAACACACACTTTTTAACAGAAAGCAAGCCAGTATAATTTTGGATTTTTTGGCGGGGTGGGGTCGTTTAAAATTGCAGATCTATAGTTTCCGTGTTGATGATGTACTTGGTGTTGTTGGGATGCACTGTCAATTTTGGTATTTTTGGATCGAACACTAACTGCGGGGCTCCATCCTATGTAGCAAGCAAAATTCAGAGAACCCCAAGGGACGCGACCCCAACTTGAGCATGTTCGATGGACCTGCCGGCGATGGCGAAACATAACCAGGGGTGGTGATAGGTTTGGTGAGCGGGAATGGCCATACCAGGAGGCCCGTGATGAGCAGTATTCAATTACCTTCTCCTGAAAGATACACTCTGATACAGTATCTCGTTGTAAAGATAAGTACTTGACCCCTGTGACCAGTTCAACCCAAACGAGGGCATCAAAATTAAACCGAACACGTCATCGCAAGTATTGATTAATGATACTAGTTACCACAATAAATTACCCGCATTCTTCATACAAAATTTTCCAGGAAAAAGTAGGCATATTCATTTACATTGTTTTCTTTCTTACTATCTATTTTCTTTCTTTCTTCCTTTCTTTCAATTTCGCCTTAACCCAAGGAGGGGACACAGGCGGTGTACATTACATAAACTTAGTTTTACAGGATGAAAGCCCACCCAGTTCTTTAACCTCCAAAGGGGATGGTTCTCCATGTACAAATGGGGCTCAAGTTAACGTCCCGATCCGAAGGACGCGCGGCGCAGTTTATGACATTCATCCCTGCAAATGATGCCAAGGAAGTATGATGACAACGATTTTTTATCACCGCTGTCGGGGATCGAACCGGGGCCTCTAACATCAGAGGCAAGTGTCCTATAGCCACTGAACTATCATGCGCCACCCTCAACTGTTAGGTTGGCCTATAAAACTTGAGGATCAAATGCGGGTCGATTTTAATCACCCCCATCCACCAGAGCTTGGAAAATAGATTGGGCTGCATGATGCTTCCTCGCAGAGCTGAAACTGACGGTAAACCACTTAGAAGGACTAATCCTGCCCTGCCAGACAAAGTGGTGCGAGTCAGTTCGTCCCCCGGGGTGGGGGTACTCTAAAGTTTAACTGCTACATAGGCCAGGACTAAGCATCTAGTGCTCGTCCAAAATGCCAAGAATGAGCGTGTACCCCAAACATATCCAGTATACCATCCGACCAAAAAGAAATATCTGCAAATTTTAGCCTACCCCCAAAAAATATTCCCAAATTATACTGGCTTGCTGGTTGTGGTTCCTATGATCGTTGTGTTTGGTAAAAGAAGTGCTTTAAACAGTGTATAACTGAATATCTCTGTAAACTATAACTATATATATTATAAAGCCATTGATCTGTTGTGCAGAGAGAAACAAAAACAAAATTAAAACAGCTTCTGACATGAGTGGAAAAATGTTCCAACAATACTCATTAAGCATTTCAGCCGAAAAATACCAAAGATTTTTGACCGTCCCAAAAATAGTCATTTGTAGAAGTGACCCTAAAAAAATATCTGCGAAAAGGCCTGTTCCCATAAAACTACCAAAAAATAGTCCCAGCCTATGTAGCAGGCAAAATTGAGAGTACCCCCGCCCCCTCCCCTGGGGTTCGTCCAATGGATAAAGACCTTTTGGTTTCATTGAACGGCAGTGATTGAGATGTCATTTCATCTCAGAATCGGGTGAAATTCCCACAAAATTGGAAGCAGCGTCTCAGCAGCGACTCCAAAAGGACCTAAATAGTGTTGACCGGAACGTTAAACGTGAAATTCAATCAAAATCAACTTTCTTTTCATGTAACAATGTAAATTGGGGTGATTTCTCGAACTTGTTAATGTTTTATATTGGCCTGGATTCAAACGCATTTGTTAGTTCTAGGTTGTTGTTGTTGTTGCATTGTGTCTATTTGGCCAGCTTTACCCTTGGTCACCTAATTGTTTTGCTTTAGTTCTGGCTGGCAGTGTTACCACAGTCCGGCATTATTGTTTCATAACGACGAATGTGAACATTCAGATCTTTTTGGGGTAACAGAATGTAACAGAATGGTTCAACGAAATCGCAACAAATATATAACCGCAATGACTTCAGCACCCAATTTCGTAAAATCATTCTTCGATATAAAAAGATTGGGTACAACATGGATATTATACGACAGACTGCATGCATGGTAGTTAACCCAATCACGGTTGGCAACTTTGCTTCCCTCTTTAATTGCACGCCGGTGGGTCAGGCCTTAGATTCTATGACGGCTCCAACGTAAAGGCTTATTGAGAATTAGAGAGATCTAATTCAAGGTAATGTTGGTTGGTGCCTGATGCTCTGTCTCTGGTCGGGCTCATCGGAGTCTAACTGTTGGTTTTCTTTTGCTCCAGCATTTCAGTGGTTTCTTGCTGTCGAGTCCTCACCGTTGTCTCACCTCTGTGGTTCTTTGATTTTGTGTTCACGGAGATGTTGCACTGATGAGTTAGGAGGCCTTCATGCGGACTGAACAAATTATTTGTCTAAATCGCGACGGAAGTAAGGGCGAGGATTGTGGCCACGTAAAATCGATTTAAGCCCCCCAGTGGAAATCTTCCACTGACCGTTCCAAGGCGGCTCTTCTGTGGCGATTTATTTATGTTGTTGTTTGTTACTTACTGTGTGTATCACTTGTGTCTTTTGGTTTTGGATGGCCATATGGCCATTTTGTGGGAAAGTAACTGTCCTTATGGCCTTCCTTTGTTTGGGTATCCATTATGGTCTGGTCGCTTAATGTTTGTATTTCTTTCCCTTTGGTGTCTTTTATGGGTGGAGTAAGTTAATTGTATCAATTCCTGATCTTTGTTTTACTTCTACTCTTTAAATGTTTTTTTTTTTTTGTTGTTGTTGTTTTTTGTATTGGGGTTTAACGGCCACGTCAGCACTATTTAGATCATTTTTGAGCCGGTCAATTTACCTATCCACACTGTTCCTGGGCAAGCTTATACGTAAGCGGTTAACCAGTACAGTGCACATTCTTTCGCAAGAACTGGCAAAGTCTGCCCTTCTCGAATCAGCGGAAGGGAGAGAATGACCATAGAAAATGTTCATGATCAAGCTCCATGAAAGAATGTTGCCGACCCCCGCAGGTATCTAACCAGCGTCCTCCTGATCATCAGTCAGACGCGCATTCGACTGAGCTACCGAGTCCGGCTCTTTAAATGGGTATCTTCAGCGGTTGGTACGGCAAGTCGAAACAAGTTCTTCCTGAACAATGACACATGACTGCCGTGATCACACGTATACGCACACAAAAGAAATTAACTGACCGTCTAAACTTCACTGGCAAGACCAGCTAGTTTAGGCCAGATAGGTTCCATGTCTCTCAAACTCTAAAAAACACATTTTTTTCTGATGAAAAATAATGATGGTTTTTATGCCCCCACCTTCGAATAAGTTGGATGGGCATATTGCTTCTGGGAGGTTTATTCGTCTGTCCGTACATACGTGCGTCCGACGCGTTTTGGTGCATAGCATGACCTAAGAACCGTGTATGCTAGGGTTTTGAAATTTCATAAATGGATTCATCATGAAAATAACTGACAGTTATTGTTTTCTCCTCCGTATTATGTCCCTTTCCTGAGTTATGGCCCTTTGAAAAATATTGGATGCAAAATATCAGCAAAATATCTCAAAAACTATTAAAGCTAGGTTTTAACGAGATAAAAGGAAAGTTATCATTCATATTACAACAAATACCCACCGCATCTGCTATGATATACATTAGTTTATATCAAATCGTGTCTAACTGGATTTTCTTGACCGTATAGGAAGGACCAGAAGCCAAGAACAAAGAGATAGAAGACCATTTAATTCATTTGAAATCCAAGGTAGAGGAGATGACATTTACGAACCGTCAGTTACAAAGTGAACTAACTGATGCACAGACAAATCTAGTCTTGTTGAAGGGTGACTTCGCTACACTGAAGCAGCATTACAATGAGAAATCACATGAGTTAGAAATGTAAGTATCTCTGAATGTATGGATGCATAGCTATAGATATCACGAGTTAGAAATGTGAGTAATACTGAATGTATGGCTGCATAGCTCTGGATATCACGAGTTAGGAATGTGAGTATATAGAATCTACAGATGCATAGCTCTAGGTAACACGAGTTAGAAATGTGGGTATATCTGAATGTATAAATGCATAGCTCTGGATATCACGAGTTAGAAATGTGAGTATATCTGAATCTATAGATGCAAGACTCCAGGTAACACGACTTAGAAATGTGAGTATATCTGAATGTATGGTCGCATAGCTCTAGATTTCACGAGTTAGAAATGTTAGTTTATCTGAAAGTATGTCTGCATAGCTCTAGAAGAAGGGGTAACGAGGAAAAAATCAAAGAATTTCTTCTTAGAAACATATTTGTCTATGAGGCGATTTAAACAATTACCCCCAACAGCTATTGTTTTTGGAGAAACAAGAAAATTTTACCCTTAATTATTCTCGTGACTCCTCCTTATCTGGACCTATGTGATGTCAAACATTTGAGCCCCGCCAAGCGAATTTGTGTCTTCGAGCATTCCGTCATGACAAATTTTATCTGCGCATGCCCAGCCATTCAGGGGGGCCAGGGATATGGCTTTCTGTCTGAAGGTTCCTCTTGATTCAGTGCTTGTATGAGCGAGCAGCGAAGGTTCTGGCGAGACTGCGCGGATGCGCAGGCTCGCCTGAACCTTCGCTGCTCGCATAGGCGATAAGTACCAAAATCGCTTGACGGGGCCCATTTGGTGACTGGTGACTAGTGCACTAGTTCTGCTGTAGCCATCAGGGTATGACTTCCATTTAAGCTGCATGCCTACTGACAAACCCTATATTTGCAATGTTGTATATTTATGGCAGTCACAGATTTATTAAAATACTATCAACCCTACCCGCTGAACATGACAACCTGTATTTTTGCAAGCAGTGTAGATCCGGATCAGATGGCCGGATCAGATGGCATCTGATCTGGATCTACACTGTTTGTCATTCAGTTTACGAATTTAGATGAATATACTATGTCAAGTTAATAGATTGGTTAATAGTCAGAAATGGGTGTGGCAAAATTAATTATTCCTTGAAATAAGGGTTAAATAAAGATGTAAAGGTTGCTTCTGGAAACGATGAACACACAAGAATGAAGATCGAGAATTAGGATTTCTGAACCAGACTCGCTCCTTTAGACCAGTTAGGCCTCATGAACGACCCCCCCCCCCTCGTACTGCACTATGATGAAGTAGGGGAGACGTTCTATTGCAACCGCACGGCATTCAACAGCGAAATAAAGGCTAAACCAATTCAGTTGCAGAAGTTGTTTACAAAGAAAGTAAACCATTTAGACGGAAAGAACACAGAAGTGAAAAAAGAAGTGGCATAATTTTGAATCAACAGTGAGTAGATAGATACTCTCGTATACTCATGAAAGCAAATCGCAATTTAACTGCAAAATACTGCATAAAGTTTTCAGATGTCTATGCATATGAAGATAGCAGAAAAACGAAAACACATCTATCCAATTATTCAAGGAAAACATTGCTTTCTGATTATTATAAGATGTTTCTCATTATTATTATTATTATTATTATTATTATTATTATAGGGAAAAAGATGCAGTGTCTGAGTACATGAGAGAACAAGAAAATCTCACAAGACAGTTACATTTATTACAGTAAGTTGGTCCGATTTATAGCAGCAAAGTGACATCAGTAACATTTCGATTTCTTTTGTATCTAACATATGAGCCCCGCAAAGCAAATTTGTGTCTTCGAGCATTCCGTCATGACAAATTTTAACTGCGCATACCCAGCCATTCAGAGGGGCCAGGGATATGGCTTTCTGTCGGAAGGTTCCTCTTGATTCACTGCTTGTATGAGCGAGCAGCGAAGGTTCTGGCGAGACTGCGCGGATGCGCAAGCTTGCCTGAACCTACGCTGCTCGCATAGGCGATAAGTACCAAAATCGCTTGACGGGGCCCATATAATTCCACAAAAAGCGCTGCTACAGAACAATAATATTGCTAGCCTTCAACTGTAATCTTATTTTCAATACGATACAACAAAGGCCCTAGTCCCAGTCCATCACATCTTGTATTTACAGCTTTTTATTGTTATTCGGAATAGAAAAGAATATGATAAACTCTATTTCCAAGCAGCATATTTATCACAGCTGACAACAAATGAATTCAAACCAAAATATGTAAAAATGTTGTAAAATAACTAGATCTTGATTCTAATGATTCAGAAACAATCAAATAAAACACAATTAAATGACCTTCACAAACAAAAAAAATCATTCAATCCCTATATTTCCGATGGCTCTTGCGACTGGATCATAGACAGGTGCTCTGTCTTGAGAAAACAAGTCCCAGTGTCTGCGTTGGTTGTTGTTGTTGTTGTTTGGGGTTTTGTTTTCTCAATAAACACATTGAGCCTAGGCATGATAAAACCTGTAAGAAGACACGTGCGACAGACGGAGACTCAGATCAGCCCGTGCATCCGCACCTTCGCTGTAAGTATGAACCCCGCGCCTACCCTGTAAGTACGAACCGTCTACAGTTTCTGAGCTACCAAAACAGAGCAACCACCAAAGACTGTTGGTGCTAAAGCTGATTTTTTTTTTTTTTTTTTTTGCATTTCTGGTCGCACATGTCCTCTTGTAGATTTTCTCATATTCTGTTTAAAATACATATATTAAATTTTGCACTGATTTCAATGCATATCTGAAACAAGTGAAAATGATATTTCCACATTGGAAAAATATGTTATTTTCACATTGAGAAAAAGAACGTGATCATGTTATTTTCACAGTTGCAGCCTGGGCTACTTTTTGATAAATTTTACAGAACGTCGCAAAAGTCAAGTATAAAATAAAAACAAAATTTCCTTTTTTCATCTAAAAATTACCTTTATGTATTTCGCAGTGATGCAAATAAACGTCTTCATGATACAAATGACGATCTCCGAGAGGCAGTAGAAACATCTAGAAGAGCATCACCAATGAGACAGCAGTCAGTTGCGGTAGGTAGATGAAACAAATTTTATTTGTGGTACTTCATTGTCACAGGTAAGAGTGGATATCCACATATTATTTTTTCTTATTTCTGAACGAAACATATGCGCTTCTAATGAGTACCCTTAACATATGTTTTACTGCGGAAATAAGAAAAATATCAGTACTTTTCGGATGAAAAAAGCGCTTTATCTCGAGCTTTATAATAACTTACTTGAATAGCAGAAAAATAGTCTTTTTATTGCGTCTGTTTCATTTCATTGCATTTCTATAAGTAAATAGATAAAATCAAAACATTGATTCCTAGCAAAAACAAAATAGAGGAAGAACGAATAGTGCCCTGCAAGAAGGAATTTAAAGCGTGTTATGCGAGGGTAAAGTAAATTGAGGCTGTATCCATTCTCCAGCAAATTACTGCTTTGAAATTAAATGATTAACCCGTTCGTCCCTGTGTATCTGAGTTTGGTCTCTTCCTGCTTATAGGAAAGCCAATTCTTGAATACAATGGGTCAAAATAATTAATATAATGTCTAGGGTGGTTGGATGAGGCGAAAGTTTCGTATATCTTGCGTCATTGAGGCGTCCAACTGATATTGACCTACAGTTGGACAAGGCCTGCTGTCCTTTCCTTTCAGCAGGTGGAGACAGAGGGAGGAATGTTGTTGTTTCTTCTGTTTCTACACTTCCTTTAACTATCCTCTTTCGTGGGTTGGTTGGGTGAGGCAAAGGTGACGTGTATCTTGCGTCACTGGTTTATTCAACTGATATTGGCTCATAGTTGGACAAGGCATGTTATCCTTGCAGCAGGCAATGGTAGAGGGGAGTGTTGTTATTTGGGCCCCGTCAAGCGATTTTGGTACTTATCGCCTATGCGAGCAGCAAAGGTTCAGGCGAGCCTGCGCATCCGCGCAGTCTCGCCAGAACCTTTGCTGCTCGCTCATACAAGCAGTGAATCAAGAGGAACCTTCAGACAGAAAGCCATATCCCTGGCCCCTCTGAATGGCTGGGCATGCGCAGTTAAAATTTGTCATTACGGAATGCTCGAAGACACAAATTCGCTTGGCGGGGCTCATTTGGTAATTCTAGCTTTGAGTCAACGTCGGACTAATGTTGAGTCGATGGTGATCAAGCACAGTGTTGTTGCTTGTTCACTTGGAATACTATTGGTTACTAAAATAGTTCTAAGAACATCATTTTTACATCATATGAGCCCCGCCAAGCGAATTTGTGTCTTCGAGCATTCCGTCATGACAAATTGTAACTGCGCATGCCCAGCCATTCAGAGGGGCCAGGGATATGGCTTTCTGTCTGAAGGTTCCTCTTGATTCAGTGCTTGTATGAGCGAGCAGCGAATGTTCTGGCGAGACTGCGCGGATGCGCAGGCTCGCCTGAACCTTCGCTGCTCGCATTGGCGATAAGCACAAAAATCGCTTGACGGGGCCCATATGTTCTTTGTACTTTCTCTTTACAAAATTTCTAATAGCTTCCACTAAAGACATCACATTGTTACAGACGGTGTGATATGCTAATTGAGAAATTAACCAGCTCTCGCAGTGAAATCACAGTTTGGAGATACCAGTTGTGAAGTATATTAAACCACGCGCTAGTGATTTTGCTACTTGTAACTGACCAACAAACTGTGATTTATACGTCAGCAATTCACACTTCGATTCTAACACTGAAAATTTGCAATGCTGCTGTTGCTTCCTTCAAATTCTCCCAACCTTTCGCCATTGTAAGAAGAAATCCCGCCAAAATTATGAACTGTAACACATGCATTTGTGTCCTTTCTTACCTTTTTGATGCGAGAAAATGACGTTTCACCGTCTAACGGCATAGAATCTGCTAGTGACATCCTGAAACGGTTTTTTGCGTCTCGTTCTTCCATCCTGTGATTAATAGCAGAATAAATCACTTTCTTTCCATTCCCAATATAGGCGCACTGTGTTAGAACCGCTATTACACACACGGAGAATAGGGCATAGGGTTCCGACACTGCGTAAGGCCTTAGTAATATAATACCTTACGAAAACACGCCTATACAAATACATTGTAAACTTTGTCGCCAAAAAAGGAAAATTTTAAGTATTTTTTTCTTATTTCAGGTCAAAAGATAGATTGTGAGTACTCGTTAGAACCGCCTCATTGAGGCGGATCTAACGAGTACCCACAATCTATATTTTAGAGCAGAAATAAGAAAATATAAAAGTGGGGTTCAAGGGGGTCAAAATTATATATGTGTGTTTTCAAGATGAAACCGATATACGTTTACTTCTTTTTTCAGTCCAACGCAAGTGCTGTTAGAGCTTTGCCAGTCGACAGACGAGGGTCTTTAATGAGTGAATACTTTCAAAGTACACCATCGTAAGTCAGATTTACGAGAGAAAATAATTCACACATTATAGTTGTTTAGAATATCATTCTTGTAACATGGCAAGTATAAATCTGAAAAAAGAGAATTCTTTCATTTGAAAGAATGTAGATCCAGATTAGATGTCAGGATCTTCACTGTCATTCAGAAGAAATACATATATATGAAGTAATTTGATTTACTGACAGTCAGAAATGGGTGTAGCAAAAATACTAATAAGGTTGTTTGTTGTTGTGGTTGTTTTTTTTTGTTTTTGTTTTTTTTTTGTGTGTGTGTTTTTGGTCAAAAAAAGCTTAGTGGTTTGATTAATATTCAAATGTGTTCTACAAAAGGGTTGCAAGGTTTTTGCAATTCACATGGTAATTCATCCATGCGAGATAAAAGGTCTTTCATGGCTCTTGAATGGCATTTTCTTATGGAAATATATAGCGTTTTCTGATTATTCTCTCAAATATAGAGTCGAACTTCAGTTGTGACTATGAAATTGTGTTCGGAAAACGTATTGTTCGAACTTCTGATGGTTAATCATAGCGCTAGGCCATGAGGCCATTATGGGGATGACTTAACAATATATTTTTAAGATTCTATGAAATTAAGGTGTGCTCTGAGTACTCATTAGTGGCGATTCTAATAAGTACACAAACACACCTTATTAAGATAAAAATTAAACAAACCTCCATTGCCAGCATCGGTAGCTCAGTCGGATGCGCGTCTGACTGTGATCAGGAGGACGCGAGTTCGATACATGCCCGGGTCGGCAGCATTATTTCATGGAGATTGATCATAAAATGTTTTCTACGATCTATTCTCTTCTTTCCGCTGATTCAAAAAGGGCAGTTGTCAGTTTCTAGCGAAAGAATGTGCACTATACTGGTTAACCACTTACGTATAAGCTTGCCCAGGAAAAGTGTGGATAGTTAAACTGACCGGCTCAAAATGACGTAAAATAGTGTTGACTGGGCTGTTAAACTCCAATACAAACAAACCTTCAGCAATTAGACTAAATATATCGATATCTCATCACGAAAACACGTCTATATAATTTTGACCCCCTTGAACCTCACTTTTATACAATAACACTGGGGTTTACAGGGGTAAAAATTAGTTTCCTTTTGTCTGCTCTAAAATTTTGGACAGAAATAAGTAAAATATTACAATATTTCGTCTTAAAAGTCGCATGATTTCGGCGAAAAAAATTACAGTGCATTTGTATAGGCGGGTTTTGTAATGTGGAGATATAAACCGAATTCTCCAGGGACACCAGAATGAGCTCCGAAAAAGCCTTGGTAAACGAGTCATCCTTGTTCGAATTATCAAAGGTAGAACCAACTGATTATGGTAAACATGAAGTTACAAAAGCTGTGTCATATGTCATAGTAGGCATATGTCAGCCCTAGGCGTCGTTTTTCATTATTATCATTGCCCTTCCTCATTCTCTTGATGCCATTCTTCATTGTGGCTTGTGGGTTTTCTTGGACATCAGATTGTTGTTTTTTTTTTTTTTTTTTTTTTTTTTTTGCTTTTTTGTTTGTTTGTTTGTGTTTTTTTTACAGGAAAGCTAAATAGAAATCAACATATGAAATTATAAATATTTAGCAACTAAATCTGAGAAATCAAAAGAAAAAACGTCAAAATCTAGTATAGGCGTGGCTATTGGTATTGGATCACTAAACACCTGTGTAATAGTAATAGCTTGTTTTTTATTATTTTATATGATACTTACTATGCGTAACTGTTTGAATAACGATAATCTATCATGTTTTCTCAGGCAGATGCGTGTCCAATTCCTTCATAGACCTAGGCAAATAAAACCTTTCAAGACATGGTATCATAGTTTGCACATTTGTTTTAAGCTTAACTAAATGATTCACTTTTCCAATTCGTTTACTTACCTTATCGTCTGTTACCAATTTAACAGTTATTTTGAAGCATGGTATTCTGTTGATTGAATTTTCTTCGTGTTTTCATGGCACTGTCTGTGTCACTCAAATTTACTAACCTTGTACAAAGCTCAAGATAAGGAGGGATACTGATGATAATTTTCATATTTTTCCATTAAAACCATATGTTCTGTGTACTTTTTTGAATCGTCTCAACGATATAAGTTAGAACACGTATCCCTTAATTAGACTTGTCATTATTCTCTCTTATCCCCTTTAAATAAAATGTCATCAAAATAGAAGTGGAGGCAATGATCAGGAATCGATTCAATCAACCCACAGCTCCCATCAGAGACACCAAAGGGAAAGACGCACAAACATGAAACAACAGACCCTAATGGAAACAAGTCTGTTTTCATTAATTAATACCAGCTCTCGGATTCAATTATATAACAAAGTAAATGTATAGGCCATAACAAACTGGCAATTCAATCATGGGATAATTATTCTAGCAAATCATGTACATTTTAGTCTTAGGCAAGAATACATAAATCTTTAAGAAATGAAGTTGAGAAAATGCGACCAGAACCGGACTCAAACCGGCGATGACTTGCTTACAAGGAAAATAATCTATCGACTGGGCTATCCGGACGCTGATAACATGATTACACCTTCGAAATTTTATAAACTTAGTAAATAAGCAGCACTAGGGATTTCAGCCTGATAAAAGGTCTGTGGTTAATGTTTGTATCTATCATTCAGCCACCAAGTTGCTGTAAGCGTTGTAGAAGGCCAAGATAGGCTTGCTGCGTTATATTGGTTACCTGAACTTCACAAAAGACCGTACAAAACAGGGTTTATTGCAAATTCAAGCTCTTGTGTTACTACTGAACTTTCTAAATTGCTGATTCCACGTCTCATTGCCATCAAAAATCATATTATTAACTATTGTGACAAGTTATATGAAAGATATGGCAAACTCTGTTTTAGTCTATTAAGAATTCGAATAAGGTTCTGAATAAATAAAATTCAGCCTTTTTCGTACATCAAGTCTGTCTACGTATGATTTGACCACGTTTTACACAACACTGCCTCATAATGATAAAAAAGAAAAAAAAACAATTAATGATTAAAATTAATGGCCATTCGATAAAGAAGGCTCCGTCTGACTTGTATAGAACGAACGAAATGCCCTTTTACGTCCAAAGACCATAGAAACTGCGCATTATGGTCCTGTTACAAAATGTGTAAAGTTATCAACTTACTATGTTATTTTGACCAATTGTGGAAATTCCCGTGGGTACGAATTGTGCACCACTTGTGGCTGATGTTTTCTTGTCCTGTTATGAAAGAGACTTCTTGATGTCCCTTTCGGAAGAAAAGCAGTCTTGACATATTGATGCTTTCAGCTCGACTTTAAAATAGTTGGACGATTTACCAATTATTGCTAATATTTACTTTGACGGTTTGATCAGTCAGATTTACCTTCGGAACTTCAAGTGAAACAACAAATTCTTCTGGTACCGAACACCCATTATTTTTTATTATTATTATTTTACGTTTGCCTGTTTTAGATGGGACTATTTCATGCACAATTCATGATAAACACGATCCTCGTGCGGCATTTTATGTGTTTATATTTCGCAACTAATTCGGTTCGCAAGAGTGTCTAGTCATGTAACTGACTTCAACAGTCGTAATAAATTATTGACTACTAAACTTCTAAATCAGGGATCTTGGAATCATAAGCTACAAAAAGATCTCTTCTAAATTTTATAGACATCATTTCGATTTAGCTCACTGTTGGACTAAAATCTCTTCTGCAACAAGGCCTGTCAGAAGCTGAATTTTATGGTGACATATATATATATATATATATATATATATATATATATATAATATTCAGTAAATGATTGCATGAAATAATTTCAGAACGCAGTCTCGTCAAATCATTCTTCAATACACATCACACATGACTGGGCACATCATAAATGTAATATGACAGCCTGCATGCATGGTAGCTAACCTATTTACTGTTGGTAACATTGCTTCCCTCACTAATTGCACGCCGGCGGGTCTGGCCTCCGAATCTGTTATGGCTCTGGGCTAAAGGTTATTAAGTATGTCTGTACTTGTCTGGCGCTGTCTCTGGTCGGACCTACCGAAGTCCAACCCTTGTTGTTGTTTTTCTTTATTTGCTTCGGCATAACAGTTATTTAATGTTGCCGTGTCATCTTGGTTGTTTAATCTTGCTGGGTTTGATGTTCTCGGAGATGTTGCACTGATGAGTTAGAAATCCTTCACGCAGACTGAACAAATTACTTGTGTAACAAATTACTTGTGAGATAACTAAAGGCGAGGGTTTTAGCCACGTGAAATCGATTTAACTGACCGTTCAAAAGCAGTGCATCTGTTGTGGTTTCATAGTTTTGTCATTGTATGTCTTTGCATGTATGTCCTTTATTGTTTTGTTTAATAATAATAATAATAACATTATGGAGAGCCGTTTGGCCATTTTGGGAAAAAGAAACGTTTTGCTTTCTGCTTAAGGTGTTTTCATTGTGGTCCGTTGCTTTAAGTCCAGTCTTATTTCCCTTTGGTGTCGATAGGTAATCGAGGCAATTAAAGAATGAAGGCAGTTTGTACAAATCATGAAACTGACGCTGTGAACCCAACCGTATGTACTGCATCTGAATACTTGAATCACTCAGCAGCAGCGTATGTCCTTGTATATGGCGGATTTATATGCACCAGTACATCAGGTCCCGACTGTTCATGCATTCTTAGATTTACGAGCTCGTTAAAGGTAAAACAGTTAACTAAGTCTGTTCTAATAAATAGACTATCTAATACCCGGGCAGTTTTGCTGGAAAAACGTGAGTAGTGGGTAGTTTTTTATATTTCACTTTTTCAGCAAAATTACTAGCATATTTGCCTTTTTAAATTAATAATTTTTTAACGATAAGTCAACTAAGGCATTGTTAGTCTTGATCAACTGAACCGGAAGCAACACTATCCGAAACAAATATTGTTCCCACATATCAGCATATTGGCGAATGTATTAACGCGGGGCTTACCGGAGGATCGGAATTGAAATTCTAAAGTTTTTTTTTCTTTCTTCACTTCACAACAAAAATGTATGGTCCAAGCAAATAAATGACAAGTATATGTATCAATATCCAAACCCTTTGCTAGAAAGCCGTGTCTTGACTATATCAGCACACAAAACAAAACACTGGTTGTCCTTAATGCTGATTCAGCTGGGAACAATATTTTGTAGCCCTTGGGAAAATATTTTTTCATGATATCTGCCAAACTTTTTAATTTGTCCATTATCAAAAGGAAGCTGTGCCAGAATAATCGCAACATGTGCTAATATTAATTATTGTCGAATATACCCCTACTATGCGAATTTTCCCATAGGCAATTTAATATATCAGTTTTATCATATGACGTAGCGTCTGAGAGTGTAATAACGCCATGTAATGTTTTCGATAATCCACTAGTGGATTAAATATGTAAATTAGCTAGATACGTCCCGTAACGTTACATATACGACGTCCTTACCGACGTCGCGTTTACAAATGGCGGAATATTGACATTTTTGTAAACAACCGTGAATAAAATGCGTTTGAAATATTATATGATAAATAGAATCTTGCACTCGTGCTCGTGTATTATTGAATTTATTAAACTAAAATGCTCGGCAAAGCCTCGCATTTTATCCCTTTTCCTCAACTCGTTTAATCTGGTAAACCGCTTAGAGGATCTAAGCCTGCCCAGGCAAAGCGGTGCGAGTTGGCCTGTCCATGCATATAAACCCTATGGGTTTTATTGGGCAGCAGGGATTGAGATGTCATTTCATCTCAATGTCGGGTAAAAGTCCCACAAAATTGGAAGCGACGTCTCCAAAATGGCCTTTATAGTGTTGACGGGGACGTTAAACCACAAATCAAACAAACAAATCAACTCGTTTAATAAATTCAATAATACATGAACACTCATGTAATATCCTCTATATATGTTATATGAGATGCGTCAGTCGAAAAAGGAGTGTACAAGCGTGTGTGTCCAGCGAAGTTTCAAATAATCCTGCCCCGAATGCATCAAGGAAAGCCTATATTTCCTAGTCGTTTTGGATCATTGATTACACGGCGGAATCTTGATATATTTGAGGGTGACTGATGAGACCTAATTGGCTGAAACTAGTTAGTCTTGCTCCGAAAAAAGAACTTAACACATCACGGTTTTCAGTTTTGTTTTGTAGTTCTTGCTTACGAATGATAACCGTTTTATACACCATTTAAAGCTTTATTTGTGTCAGTGCCAATTGATATAGCACACAGCGAAGGCTCGCTTTCTCGAGCCCTTTAAAGATACGTTGGCTTATTTTGGCTCATTTAGTTTTTGGTGTCTCTGATGGGAGCTGCGATTCCTGATCATTGCCTCCACTTCTATTTTTAATTAGTTTCAAACCCGTAAATTACCTTAAACCTCAGATTGAGGCCTGTTATACGACAGACTGCATGCATGGTAGTTAACCCAATCTCGGTTGACAACTTTGCTTCCCTCTTTAATTGCACGCCGGTGGCTCAGGCCTCAGATTCTATGGCGGTTCCAGCGTAAAGGCTTAGTGAGAATTAGAGAGAATCTAATTCTATGTAATGTTGGTTGGTGCCTGATGCTCTGTCTCTGGTCGGGCCCATCGGAGTCTAACTGTTGGTTTTGTTTTGCTCCTGCATTTCAGTGGTTTCTTGCTGTCGAGTCCTCAACGTTGTTTAATCTCTGTGGTTTTGATTTTTTGTGTTCACGAAGATGTTGCACTGATGAGTTAGGAGGCCTTAATGCGGACTAAATAAATTATGTGTCTAAATCTCGAAGGGAATAAGGACGAGGATTGTGGCCACGTAAAATCGATTTAAGCAACCCCCCCCCCCCCCAGTGGAATTCGTTTCGCTGACCGTTCCAAGGCGGTTCTTCTGTCACGGTTTATTTTTGTTATGGTTTGTCTTTTGAGTGTTTGTATTGCTTATATTATTTTGTTTTGGATGGCCAATTGGCCATTTTTGGGGAAAGTAACTGTCCTTTTGGCCTTCTGGTATTTATGTTTTCATTAGGGTTTGCTGTTTTATGTTTGTGTTTCTTGTGATCCTGATCAGATGGTTTCTTCAGAAGCCATCTGATCTGGATCTACACTGTTTGCAAAGATAGGGGTTGTCGTGATAAGGGTTAAATTCTCATTCTATTATTATGTTGACGATTTCCCATTTCCCACTGAGCACAGCAATCAAGCTAGTACGTGCAGAAGGGCGCGTTTGATGCCGTCAACTGTAAACATTTTCTTCTCAGGGCGTCCGCTGCAAACGGTTTATGGAGAACATTGAAACAATGTACAGCTCATATGTAAACATTTAATTTTCACGGTGTCAGCTTCAAAAGTTCCATGGAGATCATTGCAACAATGTACACAATGGCGCGGAAAGGCTTTGCAGTTTAATTTGGTTCTTGACGGGGAACTTGGGATCACATTCCCCGCCTGGGTGCGACATTGCCCCCAATGCCTTGTGATCCCATGTTCCCCGTTAAAAATATATCGCGACTTTGCTACGTGATGTTACACATTACATACGGGTAATATGTTATGATGTACGACACTGCTTACGACGTTAGTTATGAGACAAATAGAGCGTCTTACAAGAGTGAACATTTCATATGAAATATAGTAAATTTGCAAATACGAGAGTTATAACATGTTTTCCTTCTTCCTCTAGTATTCGGTCTCGGATGAATTCTCAGTCATCGTTAATAGAAGAACCAGATCATCAGAGTATCTCCGTACAACGTGCATACCACGCTCCTAGAATTATCCATCCTGGATTGCCACATCAAGACACCTGCGAGTCGGATGCAGGAGTAGTAGAAGATATTGGTAGTAATATATATATATTTGCAAAAATATCCCTATTGATCGTTGTTGTTTGGCAACACAATAAACCATACACGTATTTCAAGCAGCGGGCTAATTTTGGTACACAAAATATAGAATTGAAGTTATACATAAAGGGCTATAGCAATACCATAGCAATCTCGATTGATCAATAGACTTTGAAGAATTCAGACGAACACAAACCATATTTCAACGGCAAAACTGTCATAAAACAAACATACAGAAAGACAACAGAGCACCCATTTTGGAGAATCAACCAGACGCATTGTGGTAAAGTAAGAAACTCTCAAACATATATTAATCTGGTGATTAAAAGTTTAAAAGATCATGTGTGTATGTGTTTATGTTTTGTGTGTGAGTTCATGTAACTTTTTGTACTTTTAGTGGTATTAGATTGCTGTGATTGTGACGTTTTCCGAGAAACTTTATCTTGCTGTTTTATGAAAAAAAAAAACATAATGGTAAAGTAAATGTATATATACCTAAAGAATAGTATTGCTCTGTTCACGAAGTGATATTTATCTGCATACACACGTATATTTCATGGCAAACCTTGTATCTTAATAAGTATTTGTTGTTTGTTTTTCAAAATCTTAACTACAATCAATGATTTGACATACATCCTATATATTTTTCAGACAGTGGTCATTCAACAATACGAGAAGGAAATGAAAACGATTTTGACAATGAAGCATTCTTAAATGACGCTGAAACAATGCAAAGGGTTCTTGCAGTAAAACGACGGAGATCTAACCATCTGCCATTAATGGAGGTAAACTTCGATTGATTATTTCAATGCACTGTTATGTACCTCAATTCAGTGTTTATGTTAACATTTTGTTATTTAAGCATTTACCAGTAGCAAGGTATTTTATGTAACTTGTCGCTTTCTGACAATATTTGCTATAGACATTTCTGGAATCCATTATTTATAATATATTTGATATAAACATTTCGTGATTCCATTATTTATAATATGTTTAAACATGTTTCAATCAGAAATCAGAACACAATGCGATCCAATCAAAAAAGTAAGTAAAGATGGCTCTGGAAAAATCACAAACTAGAAGTGAAGGCAATAAACAGGAATCGACATAATTAGATGTGAAGTAAAGGTAGTGATTAGTCAGGAATTGATACAATATTCTTGCACACCAGACAAGAAAATCCGTGATTTTACCCTGGGATAGAAATTTCTGACCCTGGTGTTCCGACCCAAAATCGAATATAATCGCCTGTTTGATAAATGCACTGGTTGATTACGACCTCGTATGCGCCGTAGTTAAGGTTGACGTCATAGCACGTAACGTGACGTCACTAAACATTCCTGCAGTGTCAACACAATATGGCGGACGTTGGTAACCGAAGTGAATGCAGCATTAAAAACCCGCGCTAAGAAATGGAAAGTATGCAAGAAAAAGAATCCAATATGGGTGTGAGGGGTGGATAGAAAAATATGTCCCTCGGGATCACTGTCCGGCATCACTCTGCAAGCCTCGTGATGCCGGACAGTGACCCTCGGGACGGATTTTTCCATCCACCCCTCACACCCATATAAGATTCTTATAACCTCACACCTCCCATCAAAGACATCAAAGGGAAAACACCACGAACATTAAATAACTTCATAATAATGAGAACGTTATAGGCTGAAAGCCAAAATGAGTTACTTTTCCACAAAATTGACCAAAATAAAAAGATAATAGAAATAAAATGACGAACTTTAACAATAATATACCACAACAGAATAACCGCCTTAGAACGGTCAGTAAAAGGTTTTAACTGGGAAGGCTTGGTTGGCTTAAATCGATTTTATGTGGCCACAATCCTCGCCCTTGCTTATGTCGTGGTTTAACCAAATAACTTGTTCAGTCCGCATGAAGGATTTCTATCTTACCAGTGCAACATCTCAGAGAACACTGTAAATAGCCAACCCAAGCTACCGAAACAGGAAACAAAAGCTCCGTTAAAACTCAAATCAAACAAACAAACAAACACATGATTTTCAGTGACAGCAAGTGACGTCAGTCTAAACCAAAGGTCCTCTACGGGCGAGATGACGTCAACATTGTTCCGTTTTTGTTTTTTTTTTTTTTTTTTTTTTTAAGCAAAACAGCGTATAAATGTTTTTCAGCTTTATGAGTTTGCCCCATAAGCATTTTATCGCCCAGTGATGAGGGGCAAAGAATGTAAATATAAGAAATAAACTTAATTTCTCGGCTCTGAAAGTTTGAACGACAGCAGGTCGCTAGCAAAGTTTACATGAACCCCTTCGGTTCATTTACTTTGCACATGACCCACTACATTCATACTTTCATGAACAGTAGAAAAATAAAATTCATTTCTTAAATAACAAAGGTGTTGACCAGACAGAAGAAAAACACATTGTCTCGCCATGATTCATATTTCTGCCAAGCAATTTCAAAATCCAACCAGAAACAACAAAGTTATTGACCAGAAACAAAAATGACCCTTTTTGGCCTTTAACCTCTAAGGATGACATTGACATTGGAGGTACTGACCTGAGTTTATGGGAAGCACATCGTCTAACAATGACTAACATTTCTGCTAAAAAAGTTTAAAATACATCCAATGATGAAAAAGTGATTGACTGGACACGAAAAAACATCCTTTTTACCTTTGACCGCTTAGTATGACCTTGACCTTGGAGGTACCGTCCTGGGTCTTTCGTGTGTCAAATTGTCTTATAATGGTTATCAATTCTGCCAAGTAACTTCCAAATCCATCATGTAATAACAAATATATTTACCCGACACAAAAGACACTTTTCTTTACCTTTGACCTCTATGTATGACCTTGATCTGGAAGGTATCGACCTGGGTCTTCCGCACGACACTTGGTCTCGTGATGTTTTTCATTTCTGTGCAGTAATTTTCAAATTCATTTAGGAATAAAAAAAGGTATTGACCGGATACAAGAAAAGGGCATTTACCTTACCTTTTACCTCTAATTATGGCCGTGACATTGCAGGTATTGATCTGGGTCTTGCACACGACATATCGCCGCATAATGATTACCATTTCTGCCAAGTCATTTCAAAATGAATCCAGAAATAACAACGTTAATGACCAACCACCAACGTATGACACTTTTTGACATTTGACCTCTGAGTATGACCTTGACCTTTGGCGCACCGACCTGAGTTTTGCGCGCGACACCTCGTCATGGCCTTATACATTCTCCATTAAAGTTGCATGAAGATATCCATAATGGTTACCGAGTTGTGGTACATACAATATTTTCTATTAAAAAGTTAATCAAAGTTGCATACATCAGAAAATAAGAAAGGGAAAACAATCATTCATATGCGCGACACCTCGTCTTGACCTAGTACTTGTTCCTATAAAGTTGCATGAATGTTGTTTTTTTTGTTGTTGTTGTTGTTGTTTTTGTTTGTTTGTTCTCGTTTTTAAAACGGACGACTAAAAAGGAAGTGACATGAGGTCACACTTTATAGTAGGCGTGTTATCAATGACCCCGAGGATAGACAATAACAGCCTTGAACATGAGGAGACGTTTCAATGCTACCAGCACCACTAATTTGCTAAACTCTGTGTCCATCTGTGTATCAGAACGGGAACACTGCCCTTATTCACGCTAGGGGACGAAAACACTTTTTCAACTAGCCATGTCTTATTAAGTTTCTTGGTAAATATGTTTTATAGAAAGGTAATCCTTTGGAAACAGATCGTGTGCTAAGACTGTTTTGGGCCGGACCTTTTACCTCTAATTATGGCCGTGACATTGCAGGTATTGATCTGAGTCTTGCACACGACATATCGCCGCATAATGGTTACCATTTCTGCCAAGTCATTTCAAAATGAATCCAGAAATAACAACGTTAATGACCAACCACCAACGTATGACACTTTTTGACATTTGACCTCTGAGTATGACCTTGACCTTTGGCGCACCGACCTGAGTTTTGCGCGCGACACCTCGTCATGGCCTTATACATTCTCCATTAAAGTTGCATGAAGATATCCATAATGGTTACCGAGTTGTGGTACATACAATATTTTTTATTAAAAAGTTAATCAAAGTTGCATACATCAGAAACTAAGAAAGGGAAATCAATCATTCATATGCGCGACACATCGTCTTGACCTAGTACTTGTTCCTGTATAGTTGCATGAAGATAACCTTAATGATTACTAAGTTATGGAGCGTACAAGGATATTTAAGGAAGGACGGGCGGACGTTACGACGGACGGACGGACGACGCCATGCCCTAATACGACCATGTTTTTTTTTTAAACAGGCGACTAAAAAGGAAGTGACATGAGGGCACACTTTATAGTAGGTGTATTATCAATGACCCCGAGGATAGACAATAACAGCATTGAACACGGGGAGACGTTTCAATGCTACCATCACCACTACTTTGCTATCTCTGTGTCCATCTGTGTATCAAAACGGGAACACTGCCCTTATTCACGCTAGGGGACGAAAACACTTTTTCAACTAACAGCATTTCTTATTAAGGTTCTCGGTAAATATGTTTTATAGAAAGGTAATCCTTTGGAAACAGATCTGAAAAACTATGTCGTGTGCCAAGACTTTTTTGGGCCAGACTAGCTGGTTTAGGCCAATTCAGCATCACCAGTGACTCTCAAACATTTTCAAAATTCTACAGGAGAAACAGTGCTCCTAAAGGGCTATAAGAATCTTGTATGGGTGTGAGGGATGGATTGAAAAATCTGTTTCGTGGGTAACTGTCGGGCATCACGAGGCTTGCCGAGTGACGCCGGACAGTAATCCCGAGGGACGGATTTTTCTATCCACCCCTCACACCCATGTAGGATCCTTTTTCTTGCATACCTTCAATTTGTAAGCGTGGATTTCTTATACTGCAGTCACTGCGGTTGCCGACGTCCGCCTTATTGTGCTGATTAGTGAAGTAACGTTACGTGTTGTGATGTCAGCCTAAACGTCGGAGCATATCACGCGAAACATTCGATTTTGGGTAAGAACACCAGCGTTAGAACAGAATGTCTATCCCAAGCTAAAACTATGGATTTCCTTATCTGGTGTGCAAGAATACAAGATATAACCTACCTTATGATGAAAACCGGCATTCCCATTTTCTTCCAGTAATGTGTCCTTTTTTCCGAAGGCACCTTCCTAGTTTTATTAGCGTGTATTTACAAATAAAATATTAAGGAGAACATGGAAAGTCTCGTAAAAATTAAATACTGGTGCCTCGCATATTGGCCAACAATGAATCATTTATAGCCTACAGCGATCTGCCATTACATCAAATTCTGGTTGTGCTCTCAAATGGGATCATTAGATGGCTTTTGTATTCATTCAGGACCTAGATTCCCACGATGAGGTAGAGACAGAGCCTGATATTCCTTTTGACAATGTGGATGGTAGATTAACTCGGCCTGGTCTAGAACAGAAGCGTATTGGATCAGCCAGTAGCAGGTCTTCTTCCTCGAGAAGCTCGAGATCTAAGGAAGGCCGAGATTCATCACTCGGGCGTGTACAAAAACGTCAGAGCACGCTTGTACAAGATGTAGGTATACTTCTGTAGTTTAATGTAGATTTTGTGCTTGATAGTTACATAAGCTCGTATCTTAAAAAAAGAAGATGAATTCCAATCCATTTCGCTATTAAAAAGCAATGGATTCAGCTGCAAGAAGAGCTGTTCTGGATAGATTATTAATTAAGGAGGCCGACCTTAATTTTTTTCTGAGATACCTGCCCTAGAGAATTTCCTTATATTATAACAAAGTATCCAGCAAGGACTTAACTTTAGATTAAAGTCATAAAAATATCATGTCACCGAGACTGGGAAAGAATGGGGGTCAATCCAAAAGTAACGCCATTTTACACATATTTTGCATTGATTGTAATGGGAAATCGCTAAAATTTGACACAAATGCGAAAATTAAAGTGACTTCTGCCCTAGAGATTTTGGACTTACTAAATTAAATTATATATATTCATACTGCATTCAAAAACATGAAATAAAAATGGGGGGTCACCGGCCATATAAGAGAATGAGGGCCGTTTCAAAAGTAAAAATTGCAGGCAAAATACCTTTTTTCGTGAAGATCGCTGACAGTAAAATAACTGTTTTGCTAGAAATTATAACTCCACGCAAATAGATGATATTAATGCTTATTATCTGTCGCAATATGATGAAAGAATTTGGTTATAGTGTTATTTCAAGCAAAAAGGGTCGTTTCAAAAGTTATCATAACAGGCAAAACTTATTTTTTTAAAAAACATCACAAAAATTATAGTTGCTTCTGAGCTAAGACATGATAGGTGATGTGTCTATATGTAATCCGCAAAGCTATGAAATGAAAACAGGTTGACAGGTTTTCAATAAGATAATGTGGGTCGTTTCAAAAGTAAACATAAACTGAAAAATATGAACATATATACATATATTTTTCAAATTATTATAGGAATTTCTGCTATATAAGTGATATGATCACTAAGAAAGGTATTATATCTAAATATTATTTGCAAAACCTACCAAATAAAAACAGTAGGTCGTTCATACAAAATGGGGGTCGTTATAAGAGTAAGCTTTTCATGCAAAATATCTTTTTTTTTTTTGGTCAAAATCTCTTTTTGTTAAGTTAATTGTATACTAAAACAAAGGTGTCACTCAGATAGGGCATGCATCTACATATGATTTGCCAAACAGAAGTAAAAACAATGAATAGGTATCGATAAAATTACCTAACACCTCCCATTCAAGACAACAAAGGGAAAGAAACACCAACATAATACAATTTCGCCTTTCAGTGAGCAAATGGGGCACCAACCTAGCGCAAATCTTTCTCAGCCCAGTACTTTGTCAGAATGGTTTGTACACCGTCTTCTGATAAGCCAGTGCATTAAGATGTCACTTTCAGCAGCCATGGTTGCCATGGTGAGGGAGGTCTTTGGCCTACCAACATGGGCATCATCTTTGGTTGATTATTTACCAGCTTTAAAAGCTTTGACCCACCGATAAATTGTGCGCTTTGACTTTATAAGAGGTTCATTTTTGCCACACAATTCATCAACCTATGCCAAGCCTTACACGGCATTTAATTTAGCTGCGAATTTCAGTGTATTTGACTGCATGCATTTAATTTTGATAAATCTAGGTAATTATAAATGCAATTTGCTAGAAATAAACTGTTATCGGTGGCTATTTGAAAGGCTATTCAAATGCAATGATGCGTTATCAGAAATACGTACGATAAAACTAGGGAAACCTGCACAGATAAAGCGGTGCGAGTCGTACCGTCCATGCTTATAAACCATATTGGTTTTATTGGGCGACAGGGCTTGAGATTTCATTTTATCTCAGTGTCGGGTAAAAGTCCCACGAAATTAGAAGCAATGTTTCCAAAATGACCTGTACAGTGTTGACGAGGACGTTAACCTCAAAACAAACAAACCATACTCAAATATAACAAAATTTTACCACCACAAAACGAGAATTTTTAACTGCTTTTTTTCATATTTCTGCGGGCATAATTGTCAGTTCTGCTGAAACGAGTAACAGAAATTAGAAGAATAATGTTTACTCCTGTAAACATCAGTTTTACTGTATAAAAGTGTGGTTTCAGGGGGGTTAAACTTAGATAGGCGTGTTTTCGTGATGCCGTGTGCGAGCGTGATAACTCAGTGGTTAGTGCACTTGCCTCTGATGCTAGAGGTCCCAGGTTTGATCCCAGGCAGCGGCGATAAAATTTCGGTGTCCGAGCACGCTCCATTGGCATCATTTGCAGGGATAATGCCACATAGTGCACCGTCCTGTGGATCGGGATGTTAACTGGGGATGTGGAGGGAGAGTTATGCCCTGTGCAGGTTAAAGACCCCTACCGTAATTACACGATTACTGTGTAGGCTTTCATCCTGCATACCAGGGGCCAGTTGTTCAAAGCATCGTTAGCTCAACGAGCTCGTTAGTGGTCATATTGTTAAGTGATCTAGCAAGTACAATATCTAAAATTTTGGTATTTTCGCTGAAAACATGTGAGCAGCTTTGCATATGCAAATGATCAAAGTTTTAACGATACGTTAACTAACCACGTCGTTAGTTTAGAACAACTGCCCCTGGTGTGTCTGTAATGTACACCTGCGAGTATTGATCAGATGTGACCGATCGCAGTATATAAGTAGAAAGAAAGCCAAGAGACTTACTGGAGAGAGAGAGAGAGAGAGAGAGAGAGAGAGAGAGAGAGAGAGAGAGAGAGAGAGAGAGAGAGAGACTGCCAGCAGTTCTCGACCACAATAAAATTTAGTAGTAGGCCTATGCAGACAGAATGATTCATTCTACGGGCATACAAGTTTGTCAGTTCTCAGCCAGCAAAATCAACAACAACAACAAACTGTTTATCATGACGTCATAAATATGATTACGTCACAGCAAACTAAAAGTTTACACACAGGCCGTGTGTAAACGTATAGCCAAAGAACTATCATTTAATGTGTTGCAAGCGTAAACAAACAGGATAGCAAATGGATTGTACTTTAAAGGAGATATAGTGTGGCATTCAACATGTTGTCCTGTTGAGGGATTGACTGATTCTGATCTAATACTTAGATCTATACACTTTACAAATTTAACTGTAACTGCCATTATGGAAAGATGACATACTTTCGGACGGGCTTTTCAATGTCAGGTAAGGTGCCTTCAGGAGCCAAAGATATCCCCGAGAGAAGACGAATAAAAAAGGTAAACAGTTCTGCTATTGTAAATGAGCTGCCTTATTGGCTCAATTGTGACCGACACATTCGATCGTTTCTGAACTCGATTTTTTCTACTTTCACTTTGTCTGCTTTGACAGTGACAAGAAATGATAACTGTTGGCGTATTTTATCCATGTTTGATGGAAAATACAGTCAATCGTAGAAAATTTACTTCGTTTTAGAGGTCGAAAAGAAAATATAAATACCACTTAAGGTGGCCGACCTTAATTTCGGTTGCGCAACGTTCTGCGCATTGCCGTCAATCGGCACTGTAACGACATTCACTTTTTAAGCGGTATTTTCAGACTATCAAACATACAGTTAAATTTGTAAAGTGTATAGATCTAAGTATTAGATCAGAATTGTTTACTGGTGACACGTCCTTAGTCAATCCCTCAACAGGACAACATGTTGAATGCCATACTATATCTCCTTTAAAGTACAATCCATTTGCTATCCTGTTTATTTACGCTTGCAACACACTAAAATGATAGTTCTTTGGATATACGTTTACACACGGCCTGTGTGTAAACTTTTAGTTTGCCGTGACGTAATCATATTCATGACGTCATGATAAACAGTCGATGGATTGAATCAAAGTCCGCATGCTACTGATGTTTTTTTTTTGTTTTAGCTGGCTGAGAACTGACAAGTATGCCCGTAGAATGAATCATTCTGTCTGCATAGGCCTACTACTAAATTTTATTGTGGTCGAGAACTGCTGGCAGTCTCTCTCTCTCTCTCTCTCTCTCTCTCTCTCTCTCTCTCTCCAGTAAGTCTCTTGGCTTTCTTTCTACTTATATACTGCGATCGGTCACATCTGATCAATACTCGCAGGTGTACATTACATACACACCAGGGGCAGTTGTTCGAAACTAACGACGTCGTTAGTTAACGTATCGTTAAAACTTTGATCATTTGCATATGCAAAGCTGCTCACCAAAATTTTAGATATTGTACTTGCTAGATCACTTAACAATATGACCACTAACGAGCTCGTTGAGCTAACGATGCTTTGAACAACTGGCCCCTGGTATGCAGGATGAAAGCCCACACAGTAATCGTGTCATTACGGTAGGGGTCTTTAACCTGCACAGGGCATAACTCTCCCGATCCACAGGACGGTGCACTATGTGGCATTATCCCTGCAAATGATGCGCACTCGGCATCACGAAAACACGCCTATCTAAGTTTAACCCCCTAAAACCACACTTTTAAACAGTAAAACTGATGTTTACAGGAGTAAACATTATTCTTCTAATTTCTGTTACTCGTTTAAGCAGAACTGACAATTATTCCCGCAGAAATATGAAAAAAAACAAAACAAAAAAACAGTTAAAATGTGGTGGTATAATTTTGTTATATTTGAGTATTGTTTGTTTTGAGGTTAACGTCCCCCTCAACACTGTACAGGTCATTTTGGAAACATTGCTTCTAATTTCGAGGGACTTTTACCCGACACTCAGATGAAATGAAATCTCAAGCCCTGTCGCCCAATGAAACCAATATGGTTTATAAGCATGGACGGTACGACTCGCACCGCTTTATCTGTGCAGGCTTAGATCCTCTAAACGGTTTACCAGTACTCGTGTGCTGTCGGTTTCAGCTCTGCGTGGAAGCATCGTGCAGCCCATTTATTTCTTCAAGCCCCAATGGGCGGGGGCCATGATATATTTGAGTAGGCGGATTTAAAACACAGTAAGGTCATTTTTAGTTAAGAGAGAGAGCGAAAGAGTGAGAGAGATAGATCTTGGTTAAAATACATAAAAATCTGGAACCGTAAAAGCTTCACGGTTAAATCCTAAACGCATGGAATGGAAACTAGAAATCACAAATGATTTTTCTCTCTCTCTCTCTCTCTCTCTTTGTTGTTGTTGTTTCTAGCTTTAAAGGCCTTCAGGAATATTTCGCTAATTTCGAGCCAATCATTAAATAGAAGTTGGTGTACGAGGGTCCTTCAAAAAGTTTTGTCACTAATAGGTTTCCCTAGTTTTATCGTACGTATTTCTGATAACGCATCATTGCATTTGAATAGCCTTTCAAATAGCCACCGATAACAGTTTATTTCTAGCAACTTGCTTTTATAATTACCTAGATTTATCAAATTTAAATGCATGCAGTCAAATACACTGGCCAATTTACGAGTTACATTGTAAAATGGACAGAAATGCTGAAATTCGCAGCTAAATTAAATGCCGTGTAAGGCTTGACATAGGTTGATGAATTGTGTGGCAAAAATGAACCTCTTATAAAGTCAAAGCGCACAATTTATCGGTGGGTCAAAGCTTTTAAAGCTGGTAAATAATCAACCAAAGATGATGCCCATGTATGTAGGCCAAAGACCTCCATCACTATGGCAACCATCGCTGCTGTAAAGGCAGCGATCAAAGAAGATGCGCGACTGTCAGTGAATGCACTGGCTTATCAGAAGGCGGTGTACAAACCATTCTGACAAAGTACTGGGCTGAGAAAGATTTGCGCTAGGTTGGTGCCCAATTTGCTCACTGAAAGGCGAAATTGTATTATGTTGGTGTTTCTTTCCCTTTGTTGTCTTGAATGGGAGGTGTTAGGTAATTGTATTGATACCTATTCATTGTTTTTACTTCTGTTTGGCAAATCATATGTAGATGCATGCCCTATCTGAGTGACACCTTTGTTTTAGTATACAATTAACTTAACAAAAAGAGATTTTGACCAAAAAAAAAAAAAAAAAAGATATTTTGCATGAAAAGCTTACTCTTATAACGACCCCCATTTCGTATGAACGACCTACTGTTTTTATTTGGTAGGTTTTGCAAATAATATTTAGATATAATACCTTTCTTAGTGATCATATCACTTATATAGCAGAAATTCCTATAATAATTTGAAAAATATATGTATATATGTTCATATTTTTCAGTTTATGTTTACTTTTGAAACGACCCACATTATCTTATTGGAAACCTGTCAACCTGTTTTCATTTCATAGTTTTGCGGATTACATATAGATACATCACCTATCATGTCTTAGCTCAGAAGCAACTATATAGTCTATAATTTTTGTGATGTTTTCAAAAAAATAAGTTTTGCCTGTTATGCTAACTTTTGAAACGACCCTTTTTGCTTGAAATAACACTATAACCGAATTCTTTCATCATATTGCGACAGATAATAAGCATTAATATCATCTATTTGCGTGGAGTTATAATTTCTAGCAAAACAGTTATTTTAATGTTAGCGATCTTCACGAAAAAAGGTATTTTGCCTGCAATTTTTACTTTTGAAACGGCCCTCATTTTCTTATATGGCCGGTGACCCCCCATTTTTATTTCATGTTTTTGAATGCCGTATGAATATATATAATTTCATTTAGTAAAATCAAAATCTCTAGGGTAGAAGTCATTTTAATTTTCGCATTTGTGTCAAATTTTAGCGATTTCCCATTACAATCAATGCAAAATATGTGTAAAATGGCGTTACTTTTGGATTGACCCCATTCTTTCCCAGTCTCGGTGACATGATATTTTTATGACTTTAATCTACAGTTAAGTCCTTGCTGGATACTTTGTTACAATATAAGGAAATTCTCTAGGGCAGGTATCTCAGAAAAAAATTAAGGTCGGCCTCCTTAAAAAGTGAATGTCGTTACAGTGCCGATTGACGGCAATGCGCAGAACGTTGCGCAACCGAAATTAAGGTCGGCCACCTTAAATGGTTGTTCATTAGGGCTCCCCAAATTTAGAGGGTGCCCTATAGTAATCACCTTGACCGTTCGTCCGTCTGTCCGTCCACATTTTTCATGTTTGTGTTTTTTTTATCGATAATTTACAAACTGCCAAACGCATCAACTTCAAACTTTAAACATATGGTCAGAACAACAATACACAATATCGTGGCAAGTTGCGTATCTCTAGCTACAATATTGTCACAGGTATTGCCTTTGAAAACCCAAAATTTCAGCATTTTTCATCTTTTTTTTTTCTATTTTTTTTTTAGTTACAATTACGAAACCGTTATAGGTATTCAAATGAAACTTGTTGTAATTTATGCAATGACAATACAAACATGTGTAGCAAGGGGCATCAGCTCTCGCTTGAACACATTTTGTCATATGACCTTTCTTCTTCTGCCTGTCAATCTGTGTTTTTCATGTTTTTAGGCCCCCAGAATCTAGATTCAGGGGGGGGGGGGGGGCATATAGTTTTTGGTCTGTCTGTTTGTCCGTCTGTCTGTCTGCAAAAACCTTAACATTGGGCTTAACTTTTGAATGGTAATCGGTAGAGCTTTCATATTTCACATGTGTATACCTTATCACAAGGCCGTTCTAGTGGTACCATAATTTTTGATCTCGTGACCTTGACCTTTGACCTACTTTTTTCATTTTTTTAAAAACATTAACATTGGCCATAACTTTCGTTTGGTAAGTGATAGGGCTTTCATATTTCACGTGTGCATTTCTTGTCACAAGACCTTTCTATTGGTACCATGATTTTTTACCTTGTGACCTTGACCTTGATGTTTGACCTATTTTTTAAAAACTTTAACATTGGCCATAACTTTCGATTGGTAAGAGGTAGGGCTTTCATATTTCACATGTGCACTTCTTGTCACAAGACCTTTCTAGTGGTACCATAATTTTTGACCTCGTGACCTTGACCTTGACGTTTGACCTACTTTTTAAAAACTTTAACAGGGGCTTGAAGAAATATATGGGCTGCATGATGCTTCCACGCAGAGCTGAATCCGGCCCACACACTAGTACTGGTAAACCGCTTAGAGGATCTAAGCCTGTCCAGGAACCGCAGTGCGAGGCGGACCGTCCATGCTAATAAACCCTATTGGTTTCATTGGGCGACAGGGCTTGAGATGTCATTTCATCTCAATGTTGGGTAAAAGTCCCACAAAACTGGAAGCAACGTCTCCAAAATGACCTTTACAGTGTTGACGGGGACGTTAAACCTCAAATCAACCAACCAACCATCTATTAGGATCCAATACGGATAATTAGTTTGCTACGGCTAATTCGAACTCACACCTATGTCCCTAAAGAGTTGTTCTTAAACCTCCAGATATCCATGTGTTTAGTTTAATATAATGGAGCCTTGTTTGATTTATCTTGAAAAGGTATGTTGTTTGTACTCTTTGAGGTGATTCTAATGAGTACACACAACATACATTTATTTTTCAAAAAGTTAAACCTCAAATCAAACAAACAAACACAATATCCTAAGGTTATCCCAATTATGCTTCATGGCCTGGCAGTTTAAGTAACCCGTAAAAGTTCGAAGTACCCCTATCTGGAACAAAATTCTGAGGTTTTCGAGTTATCGAAGTTCGACTGTACGTATGTTAAATAGAAAAATTATGTCATGTAGAAAAAGTACTATTTATGATAATTTTTGCTTTAAAAATCACAAGTTTCTGTTCTATTATCTCCAAAACCATGTAATAAAGAAAACAATCTGTTGAAATCAGTTTCATTGATCGATGTTTACTTGATAATCAGATCGATGTTTATTCGTGCATTGATTACTGGAATAAACCGATGATCGAACACTAACTTTGAACCGTGTCCATCCACTACTTATCGATACGTGTATATCTGAGCTCAATTGCTAAAAGCATCGTTAGCTTAACGAGCTCGTTAGTATTCATATTGTTAACTGTCCTAACAAGTGCAATATCTAAACTGTTGGCATTTGTGCTGACAAAATGTGAGCAGCTTTTGCATAAGCAAAAGCTGCTCACATTTTTGTGCAAAAATATTAGTATATTTGCCATATCAAATAAGCAAAGTTTTAACGATCTGTTTACTAACAACGTCGATAGTTTTTAACAACAGGTTTCTGGTCTTTTTCAGAGTACGCCTAGGATAAGCAAAGTTCCAGAGCGAATGTTCAAAGTTGTCCTGGCAGGAGACGCTGCCGTAGGAAAGTCTAGCTTGATTATGAGGTTATGCAAAAATAAATTTGTAAGCAACCTTAGCTCAACTCTAGGTAAGTACAAGCAATTGCTAATTGTTTTGATGATCCAATAAAATTGCATGTAGCCGCATGATTTATTTTTCGAAACAAGCTTCTATCAGTACTGAAAGAAACTGTATCAGGTCAACGTTTTGAATCAAGCGTGTGTTTAATGGAAGTTACCCAAAGAAACCCAGACTTTCTTGTGCATCTAATACAGTAGAACTTCGATGGCTCGTACACCGATGGTTCGTTTACCATGGATGAGTCGAACCCGTTCTTGAGTCCCTAGGGAAACCCTCTACATAAGAAATAGTGGGGATGATTAAGAAGATTTTAGTCTTTTATCTTGCAAATGTATGCTGTGTGTACTCATTAGAATCGCCTCCATGAGGCGATTCTAATGAGTACACACAGCATACATTTTCATTATAGAACACCGAAAAGATGTCTAAAAGTATCTCGTTATGCCTCCTGACAGTAACCTCAGTGGCTCGAACTACCCCTGTCTCGAACAGATTTTCGAGGTCCAAAAGGTGTTCGAGCCATTGAAGTGCGACTGTATTTATATAATACTGACATTGCATCTTACTAATTGCTCCATCACATGAACAAATAACCGTTAAGTTATTTAAATGCACATGCACAGCCAATCAATAGGGCAAGACTCATGGCAGTTCGGTTTAAAAGGGCATTCTTTAACTTTATTTCATTTAACCCATTTCCTACTTGAATTTATTAATTTTGCCACAGCCATTTCTGACCTTCCAACAATAAAATTACTTGAAACAATGTATTCGTTCAATTCACAAACTGTATGACAGACGGTGTAGATCATATGCCTTCTGGATCTACACTGTTTGCAAAGGTAGGGAGTGTCGTCAAACAAATTATACTCTGGGGAGAAATAAGAAAATGTATCCAAGTTTAATGTTATTGGGTCATGAAAGGCAGCACTGTTTACACGGGTATGATATCGTAATGCAATGGAACGAAAGAAAGTGCTGTTCAGAATGTTACTATATTTTACCAGCGTTTTGGAAAAGGAGCTGCTTTAAGATGCGATTCGATGTAGAAAACTGAACGTTCATGAACGTTATCCAGGCAACCCCAAAATTTAACATTAATAATGCCAGTCCAGATCACACGGTGTCGGATCAGGATCTTCAGCGTTCGCAAAAACTGCAGCCATTTTCTAAATAAATTTCAAAAATAACATAGATTCCCCCTCGCCACCCCCCCCCCCCCCCCCCCTAAAAAGCATATGGTCACACCTGTAATAAAACATGGTTACTGGTGTGTGTTACGTCAAGACACTCATGATTATTTCATATGAAATGAATGAAACTCGCATAAGGCTCGTTTCATACATTTCATATGAAATGACCACTCGTGTAAGATCCTCTAAATATAGCGAAGAATATCATGTTTAGTTCACAAAATGGGCTAAAATATCACAATATCTACTTTCAGGAGTGGACTTTCAGACGAAGCTGCTTGAGCTAGATGGCAGGACCGTCGCTCTGCAGCTCTGGGACACAGCTGGACAAGAAAGGTAGGACACAACCCTAAAACTTCAATACCTTAGTCTCTGCAGTGGACTCTTTTTTTCTTTGTATTTGGTCGTATTTTCTTATAAATGTTTTTATTTAATTTCGAAGATAATTCCACTTGTATCGAGCTGATCGTTAATCGGAGGTTGGTGAAAACCGGGATATCTGGAGAAAAAGAATCACCTAATCTTCTGTAGTGGGGATGGGGTTGGTGAAAGCAGTTAATAAAATGACCAACAGTGTTGATCTTGAGCCATCTCGGCTCGTTATGAATCATCGCATCTGCAGCTGCACCGTTTGCATCCGGTCATGGTTAAACCGTCTTCAGACTCTCTGATGGCTCCGTCTTAAAGGGTTGTAAGTAAGTCGGTTTGTTACCTCTTAAATAACACCCCGGCAGGTCTTGACTCAGACTATATGTTGGCTCTGGCTCAAAACCACGGTAGAACCAAGCGCGGGGAATGGGCCATGTAAAATCGATTTAAGCAACCCCCCGCCCCCCCCCCCCCCCACCAGTTCGAAGGTGGTGCTTCTTGTATGGTTTATTATAACATTTTTTGCGTTTGCATGTATCTTTTTCTTTATTTAGATTGCCATTTGGACATACTGAGAGAAAGAAACTATCCGGTTTTGCTTTCTGCTTGTAATATTTTAATTTCGGTTAAAATGTAGAAATAGATGTCCAGGAAAAGCCACTATTAAACATTACAGCCTACCAATGGCACAAAGAGGAACAGTAAAAATCAATGAGGAAAACAAGAAAAAATACGCAAACACACATACAAATACATTGCCACCTTTATCGCCGAAAACGTGAAAATGTTATGATGAAAAATTGTGATATTTTTCTTATTTCTGCTCAAAATATAGATTATGGGCACTCGTTAGAACCGCCTCATTGAGGCGGTTCTAACGAGTACCAGCAATCTATATTCTAGAGCAGAAATAAGAATAATAAGGTATACCCCCGGAAACCCCCGTTTTACTATATAAAAGTGGGGTTCAAGGTGGTCAAAACTATAAAGGCGTGTTTTCGTGATGAAATCACAAACAGCACAGCAACCAGCTCCTTCTTCCGCACAAGAGGTGATCAAGTTGCGACAAATTAAAATAAATACATAGAGGATCTTACACGAGTGCTCATGTATTATTGAATTTATTTAACGAGTTGAGGTAAAGGGATAAAAATGCGAGGCTTTGCCGAGCATTTTATCCCTTTTCTTCAACGAGTTTAATAAATTCAATAATACATGAGCACGAATGCAAGATTCTATTTATCATATGATATTTGAAACACATTTTATTCACGATTGTTTACAAAAAAATGCCAATATTCCGCTGTTAGTAAACGCGACGTCGTTAAGGACGTCGTACATGTAACGTTACGGGGCGTATCTAACTAATTTGCATATTTAATCCACAAGTGGATTATCGAATGTATTACATGGCGTTATAACACTCTCAGACGCGACGTCATATGATAAATAATAATGATAAACAATCATAAGCACATACAACACGAAGAGCCCCGTCGGAAAATCCGACAAAACAGTTTTATGCTGGGTGTTTCTTTCTCTTTTGTGACTTGGACGGGGGTGTATGGAATTGTATCGATTCCTGATCATTGCCTACTCTGATGCTGGTCAGGCCCACCGGATTTCTTTTGTTTCAGCATTTCAGTTATTTTATGCTGTTGAGTACCCATCCTTATTTCATCTCTGAGTTTAGTCTGATTTTATGTTCTCGATGCTGTTGCACTGTTAAATAAGAACCCCTCTCACGCGGACTGAACATAGAGGATCTTACATGAGTGTTCATGTATTATTGAATTTATTAAACGAGTTGAGGAAAAGGGATAAAATGCGAGGCTTCGCCGAGCATTTTATCCCTTTTTCTCAAAGAGTTTAATACATTCAATAATACATGAGCACGAATGCAAGAGTCGATTTATCATATATGGCAGAACCTAGTGCGTGAATTTTGGCCACGTAAAATCTTTTTAAGTCCCGCTCCAACCCTGCGTACTTTTTTCTCTTTTGCTGACCGTGTCAGTGCGGTACTTCATTTGCGGTTTATTATTTAATTAATTTTCATTGTTTTCATTGTTTGTCTTTGCATGTTTGTACCGGTTATGTCTTTAATTTTGGAGATTCTTTTGGCCAGTTTGTGGAAAAGAAGATCTCCTTTTGTCTTTATACTCGTAATGTTATATTTACGGTGCCATTGCTTTATGTTTGATTTCTATCCCTTCGTGGGCTTGAAGAAATTGATGGGATGCATAATACTTCGACGCAGAGCTGAAACCGACCACACACGAGTACTGGTAAACCACTCAGAGGATCTAAGCCTGACCAGGCAAAGCGCCGCGAGTCGGGCCGCCCATGCTTATAAATCCTATTGGTTTCATTGGGCGGCAGGGTTTGAGGTGTTATTTCATCTGAATGTCGGTTAAAAGTCCCGCAAACGTGGAAGAATCGTGTCCAAAATGACCCATACAGTGTTGACGTTAACCCTTAAATCAATCAATCAATTATTTCGATTGGGTGTCTTGGATGGAAGATGTAAGTAATTGCATCGATTGCTGATTATTGCCTTCACTTCCATTCTGTTAACAATGATTTGATGATGGGTCAATAATGTATGTCTGCATGGCAAACTTATATTTGTTTTGGGAACAGACACTAAATTATACTTATACTAAGTCAGTACACAATGCATCAAAAACCGAAACTTTTTGAAAGATTGTAAATCAACGTTCTAAGGCTTTCATTTTGTCCACTTCTATCTAGTTTGCAGATGACTTGTATGCGATTCGTCATCGGGAGTCCTGCAGTAAAAAAAGGTTATGGGATCCATGTGTATACTATGATCATGTTGATATACTGTAGCTCTTGGTACTTATTTACTAATAGTTTTTAACAATGAGACGCATTGATTCATTGCTCATTTTCAAAGCTGTATTGGCTATAATGAGGAACCTCTTGTGTCAGCAGTGCTGGTTGAATAGAATTGGAAGCAAGGACTGTAGCTCAGAACTGTGAAAGTATTGAGTGCTCATGTTATTTTCTGGGCCAGACTATCTAGTTTCGGCCAATTAGGCCTCAATAGTGATCCTCAACTATTTCCTGAATTCCGCAGTGATATAAAGATCCCAAAGGACTAGAAAATATGTGTGCCTGGTAGACAGTTTGATACTCCTTAACTCGGCCAAATTTATCATATGACGTCGCGTTTGAGAATATTTTAACGCGATGTAATAAATTCGATAATCCACTAGTGGATTAAATGTTCTCACTCCGTAACATTGCACATACGGCACCCTTAACAGCTTCACGTTATTTTATGGCAGAATATTGACATTTTTGTACAAGAAATCGCGAATTAAATGCGTTTTAAATGTCATTTAAATAGAATCTTGCATTCGTGCTCATGAATTATATAATTTATTAAACTAGTTGAGGAAATGGAATAAAATGCTCCGCGAAGCCTCGCATTTTATCCTTTTCCCTCAATTTGTTTAATAAGTTAATAATACGTGATCCTCTATGTATGCATAACACCAAGTAAAAATAGTAATGGAGATAATTACATGTAGCCGCAAAACAATAAATAAGGAAAATTGTCCCCCAGTTATCCCAGCATCTAGACATATGTTGTATCATAATGTTATGAAATCAAGTAATTTCGAATTGGCCCAGTTACATGTTCGAGGTCTGCTGGATGCCGAAGGCCGAGGCCAATACAGCAGACCGAGGACCTGTAACTGGAAATACTTGACTAATGACAATTTTTTTAATTGACACAATTAAAAAACATGATTATTGATTTTTGACCTGATGTTAATACGGATGACCACCGATCAATAAACGATAGTCAGTTAATAAGCATTTGAATTACTGCTTTTCCAGATTCCGCAGTATTGCAAAATCTTACTTTAGACGAGCTGATGGTGTTTTGCTTTTGTATGACTGTACATATGAAAGATCTTTTCTCAGCATTAGGGAATGGATGGAGTCAATTGAGGTTTGTTTTCCAATCATTTTGATTTTCAGAAACACATTTGGTTTTCAAGAATGATATGATTTTCATACTAGTTTGTAATAAAGCTATGGAGTACCCTATATTTATATAAGCTATAAGCCACAAATAGCGTTAGTAAAACACAACAAAAGGCATTTAATTTCATTTGTATTAGCAAGACTTCACAGCACAGTTAACGGCACATATGACTACCAACTTAGAGCAGTCAAATATAGGTGCCTTACCGATATTATCTTCAGAAGCCCCCGTGGTGCAGTGGTCACGCTCCTCTCCTTGTAAACCAGGGGTCGCAGGATCGATCCCGGGCTTCTCCAGACTTAATGGATGAGTCTTTAAACCGAGGTCCCGTCTCCGTATGACCTTAGCTGTTGGTGGGACGTAAAACACAAACACTCACCTATATTATCTTCCGTGTAGATTTCTGTAGCCTCCGCATTCAACCTACAATAATTGGCTGTCAGTTTCTTGTGAAAACAATGTGTGAGCCTAACCTGTCTATGTGTACTCTTGAAACAATTTCAGTGGTTTGACATGACTTAAATGGTGTTTTAGTGAGGACAGGTTCCTAATATATTAATTGATGGTTAATATGGTATAGCTGTCCGGTTTTCCACCGTTCGTCCATTTGTCAGTCCGTCAACATTTGTGTCAATCGTATTCAAGATGGTCAAGTCCAGACAGTCGCGATACAATTTGTGTTTATTGACGCACTTGTAAAAACAAAATGAAGATTAAGTGTGCATATACATAACTCCTCATGTTACTGTTGAATGTCACTTTTAAAGTCTACACAGGAGGGGTCCATCAAGAAACTACCCATAATGATGTGTGGCAATAAGACAGATATGAGACCAGAGGCTGAGGCTCAAGGAAGGAAGGTTGTCCCATATGACGAAGGGCAGAGATTAGCCAGAGTAAGTAATAGTTCATTCCATTCTATCGGTTTAAATGCAGCTTAATAATTAATGTTGTGCATCAAAAGCTGGTAAGGCCTAAGGACCATGAAAATTTGCTGATGCAGTTATTATGCACAGATTTAAATAACCCTTATGGGCTTAGACAATAGTCAGTGATGAAATATGTCAGACATGTAAATGAGTAGCCAAAGTATAATTATTTTACTTTGCATAACTGGGTTAGGTATCAGATACTTGTAAGGCCAACATTTAAGGTGTCACCTGTGAAGCAAGGTTTGCATCTTAACGCCAGTGAGATCTAACTTAGTTAGCTCTCCCTGCCAGCACATAAGAGCGGGCCAACGTCGGGCCGATAGCAGTACGACGTTTCGCTATCGTCCCGAACGTTGGCCCAGCATTCTTCGCTTACTGGGCTTTTATTTTTTTTTTCAAAGTTGGATCTTCCATCTCTGGATTTGGACACATCCGTTCTTGCAAATAGGCTTTTAGTCAAAATTACTAACAGAATGGCAAACAATAAAGATCCTGATGAGATGGCTCACAGTGGCTCGTCTCATCTGTATCTGAACAGCTGTACCAGTTGACAGGGCTGAAAAGGATGAGAGACGTCTCTATTAAAATAACACTTAAAACAGAAATAAAGGCATTGATCAGGAATCGATATAATTAATCCACAGCTCACATTAGAGACACCAAAGGGAAAGAAACACAAACATGAAATAACTAGACACCAATGGTGACATCAATATCGAAAAGCCAAAAGGACATTTCCTTTCCCCCAAAATGGTCAATTGGCAGTCCAAATCAAAAAGATATAAGCGATACACACGCTCAAGACACAAATCATTACAAAATAAACCACGGCAGAAGTTTCTTTACATATCCAAAACATGTGCTACTAGTCTATTCTGTTTTGCCACATTTTCTTTCATCTTAAAGAAGCTAAAATGTATATATTTCTACATGGGCAATGATAACAACTTTACTGAGGTATCTCTGTATATAACGAGTATGTATTGTCCCTTTGCAGGAGTACAGTGCCTTATTTATTGAAACAAGTGCTAAAGATGGTTTGAATGTCTCAGAGTGTGTCACGGAACTTACAAGGTAATAAGGCTATTAGATTCGCATTTGAAACTTTTATGACGTTAACAGAGTGTAGAAAAATAACCCTTGAGACCAGTGAATCACTACATACTTAGTGGAGGCCCTGATCAGACGCCGCGTTCTGTGGCGTCTGATCTGGGCCTGCACTGTTTGCCAGGGTACCCGTTTTGGGGTTTCTGGTACTAAATGGGTTAATTGGTCAGAGGATCACAGGTGCATACCAAATAAATGATCGAGAATCCGTACGTGTTTTGTGTGCACTTGTTGTATAGGACGTCAAGAACGTCACTAAACGTCGAAGTGATATCTTCACAATTAGGCGGGCATCACTATTCAGAGTGATTGATTTATTAAATCAAAGCACTGAAAGTACTGATGGGCCGATTGTCCCAAAGTATAAACTGGAAAATACTCTTGAACGTAGACTTATACTGTTAAGATTTCTTTTAACCCTTACATTCATGTAGAGTAAGCAACCAAACGCCGCATTCTAAGACGTCTGACCCTGTAGGCGAGCAGTGTAGTCTCTGATCAGATGCCTTGTTCTGTGACGTCTGATCTGGGTCTACACTGGTTGTCGAACCGACCACATGATTCTAATCCAGATTCTACAGATAACACTCTCCTCATAGCGATATGAAGTGTGCGTATATGTTATATAAATAACCCTTGCTTGGATACAATACAAATCAGTGACAGTCACATGGATATCAGCAGCTAACAATCGACCGAAAAACACAAAAAGGCTGAAATTATTCAAGACAAATAACCTATCAAGGATGTGATGAGTAGAGAGAAAAAAAAATCCGTTCCGCGTGATCATAGTCCGCCATCATTCGACAAGCCCGTGATACTAGAAATTGGCCTTCAGTGCAGTTTTTATCCACCCCTCACATCCATGTAAGATTCATATGATCTGTTTGTCAGCTGCTCTAAAATTGTGATCATTATTATTGATCCTAACACAGCGCGCCTGTATAGGCAATGGAAAATAACTGTGTTTTATTCTACAACAAAACACGGCAAGGGAGAGCGTGACGTGTGACGTCATTAAAAACTGTCAATTTATAACGTCACTAGTCGATTTCCTTGACGTTGGACGGCGTAACGTCATTTTATCGCATCGAAAACGTTAGAAAGGATATAAATGCATGTGTTTCAGTCAATATTTTTGCGGGATTGCTTTCAACAATGGCGAAAGGTTGCGGGAATTTGAAAGAAACAACAACATTATTGCCGGTTTTCAGCGTGTTAGAATCGAAATAGATGAGCTCTAGCCAGTGATTTGTTCGGTAATAAATCACAGTTTGTCGGTCAGTTGTAAGTAGACAAATCACGTGCTCTACGCGCTCTTTACAACTGACCTCAACAAATCACAGTTAGAGCTAATCTATTTCTTAAGTAGCGTCAAGTGCGCAGTTTAGATTTTCATTTACGTTCGCGTCCATTGCATATAAATCTATGAAATCTGCTGACTTTGGTATGCTATACACTACAAAGCTTGCAAATTACTCGAATAAACCATCTCGTTTCATAAGTTTTGCAAAAATTTTATATTTATATTGTAGTAACTGTTCATTATATTTCAGGTTGATGAGGGCCAATGAAGATTTAGAAGTTAAGACTGCTGGTCTGCAGTTACATGACAAATCCAGTGAAAAGAACCGGGGCTGTTGTGGCACATGAGAGCAAACGACTAACAAACTTTCTCTTCCTTTGCATTTTGTGCAGCTATTAACGGCCAGAGATACGACCTCTCAAAAAGAAATTAGATCTATAGCTGTTTTGCAGAAGTCTTCCTTTGATGAATGACATTATGTTGCTTGGATATCTTTTCACTGTAAACTGAAACACCTTCGCAAATCATGGACAAACTTTGTTGGCTTTGGAAAACTTGACATACGCCACAAAAACTTTGCTGAATATCTCTGTTACAATAACATGCTGCTGAAGTAATACATTTGGAATTTAAAACGAAACAGAGCCTTAACAGGTGAAAATGTATGTTGTGGAAGAGGTGATTCTAATGAGTGCACACAGCAAGTATCTTTAAGAAAATCGAAAAGACATATTTATATCATGTCTCCTGACCTTGAACTATGATTAAACCTCAGTGGTTCGAACTACCTCTGTTGCATACAAAATTTCATGGTTTCAAAGGTGTTCTAGTCATCGAAGATTGACAATAGATAGCATGCTTGCGACATGTTATTGATATTTTGCTGTTTGTGCTGTACCCTGCTCTTACCTTAAGATCAAGTGCCTTTGTCTTTAGAAAATGTCTTCAAATCATTATGTCTTCCTGTACATATATTAGGTTTTATATATTATGTTTCTACTATGCAAGTCTAAAATGTCATTATTCAGTCGTAGTAGTATGTGCTAGAAGTGTGATTGCTGAATATATACCTTTCCTCCTCACAAGTTGAAAGTTGTGCTTTAGACAGATCACCCATTCACAAAATCAAATTTTGTGTTATTGTATAATTCATTAGTTTTCCATCTTTAGATATTCAAAAATACATTACAACATGTTTTCCACGCCTCCGCCAATCGGGCTTGGAGAAATGGATTGGGCTACAATGTGCTTCCATGCAGAGCTGAAACCGACCGCATACGAGTACTGGTAAACCGCAAAGAAGGTCTAAGCCTGCCCAGGCAATTTGGTGCGAGTCGGACCGTCCTTGCATTTAGACCCTATTGGATTCTTTGGACGGCAGGGCTTGTCATGTCATTTCATCTCTGTGTCGAGTACAAGTCCCACAAAATTGGAAGCAGCGTCTCCAAAATTACCTAAATAATGTTTACGGGGACGTTAACTTTCAATTCAAACAAACACATAAACGAACAACATGTGTTCCCTCTCTTACTTCATAAAAAAGAAAACAGAACTAAACACATCAGGTTTCTCCAAAGTGGAGACTTTCAATGAATAGTAAAGTAATGAGAGAGCGCAAGTACTAGGAATTTATTCCAGGCTTAGTTTGGTTTGACTAGCTCTGAAATCATTAAATCAAATCCTGCTGAACACGATTACTCCTTCCTTTGAAAACAGTGTAGATCCAGATCAGATCGCTTCTGAAGAAACAAACTGATCAGAATTTACACTGCCATGCAGTTTGTGAACTTGTATACATGATATCAAGTAATTTGATTGGTCGATAGTCAGAAATGGGTGTGGCAAATAAATTTATTCAGCAGGATAATGGTTAACATGAAATCCTTGGGCCCAGCTGCTCAAAACAGCATTAGCTTAACAAACTCGTTAGCGACAAAAATGCTAAACTAAGAGGGCAAATTAATAAGTAACCAGCCTACCCCCACTTCCAATTGACCGAGACAACCAAGATTGTCATGCCTTGTTTCAATACATGTTTAGGCATAAGAGCAAAATTGTACCCTTATGGTCTTCACTCATAAGATATTGAACGTAAAACATGGCTAGCGATGCAAAAGCAAGCTTTACGTCAACAGTTGCGTACTGTGCTGTAATTCGGTACTTGTATTTGGGAAAACAGGCCAAGAAATACATTGGGAGTTGACCATTGTTTAAGGGTCTTCAACAACGGCGTATGCACCAGTTAAATTCTGGGTTGGGGAATAATTCAAACGTGGTAGAACGTCTTTAGAAGGCGAGACGAGGTCTGGACGCCTATCAGATGCCACCTCGGACCCAATATGCATGTATATTGGGTCCGTGATGCCACCATTGAAGAAATGTGTAACTAAGTATGGGATCCGGTGTACTCTGGTAGGCGAATTAAGGGGGAAGAAATAGCGAATGCATTACACTTTTCACATGGTAGCGTTTCAACAATTTTACATGATCGCTTTGGTTTGCGCAAGCTAACAGCCCCTTGGGTCCCAAAATCCCTTAGCGACGAGCAAATGGCAAGCAGAGCATCAGTCTGCAGCGTAATTTCGAAGCGGTTTAGGTCCCAGGAAGAGTATTTTCTTTCACGTCTGGTGACTGTAGATGAGACCTGGGTCCATTATTATGAACCAGAAGATATAACCGTCGTTAGTTGGTAGAACCGGGATCTCCGAGGCTAATAAAGTTCAAAACGCAACCCTCTGCTGGCAAGGTGATGGCAGCTGTATTTTGGGACGCACAAGGCTTTATTATGTTGGACTTTCTAGCAAAGAAAAGTACAATAACAGGTGCGTATTATGCAAATTTGCTCGAGCAATGAGAACTGCGATCCATGAAAAACGCCGAGGTAAACTCTCAAAAGGGATTCTGCTCCAACAGGACACACTTGCAAAATTGCAATGGATGCTGTTGAGCGGAATGGTACGAGCTAATACCGCACCCCGCCTATTCGCCGGACTTAGCTCCTAGTGATTACATAGCCCTTTTTAAGTGGCCATCATGTTCATATGAGCTGACTGACTCTACTAGTGTAGACAACATAGCCCTTTTTAAGTGGCCAGCATGTTCATATGAGCTGACTGACTACTAGTGTAGACCACATAGCCCTATGCAACATAGGAAACCATACAACTTGGCTTGTGTGACACCAGTGTGTGTTGGGGGTCGGGCTGGGGGCTTCTTAGGATCCAAAGACATATCCACAAAGGAAAGGATTTGTAGTCAACAACACATGGCGACTGTACCGTTTGCTAGGTATTGTCACGTAATACATACTAAAATGTACATACATTGTATCTTTATCACTTTCTATTCTAGTCATTTTCACGTGTGCTGTTATGTTTCATTAACAACTCCAATATTTAGACATTGTAGAACCTGATAAGCAGCATGTAATGTGAATTTATTTATTTTGTATGTATGCGCAGAACTTAAAATGCATTGTGTTTCAAGATAAACTCAACAGAAACGTTGCATTTTATTAACTCTTATCATGATGTTCACAACAACCCCTTTCTTTGAAAACAGTGCAGATCCAGATCAGATGGCTTCTGAAGCCATCTGATCAGGATCTACACTGTTTGACATTCAGTTTATGAATTTGTAGCAATAAATTACATCAAGTAATTTGATTGGTTGATAGACAGAAATGGGTGTGGCTTAAATGAATATTCAGCAAGATAAGGGTTAATTTTTGTCACGTCTATTTCTATGTTTAGTTTAGTCATGACTGTACATTTATCTTTCAGAGGAAATTAGACTTGCCTCACCGTTGTTTCATCTCTGTGGTTGTTTGATTTTTTGTGTTCACGGAGATGTTGCACTGATGAGTTAGGAGGCCTTCATGCGGACTGAACAAATTTGAAATTTGTCTAAATCGCGACGGCAGTAAGGGCGAGGATTGTGGCAATGTAAAATCGATTTAAGCCCCCCAGTGGAATTCGTTTCCGCTGACCGTTCCAATGCGGTTCTTCTGTCGTGGTTTATTTTTGCTATGGTTTGTCTTTGGGTGTTTGTGTCGCTTATATTATTTTATTTGGATAGCCTATTGGCCATTTTGTGCGAAAGTAACTGTCTTTTTGGCATTCCGCTGTTGATGTTTCCATTGGGGTCTGTTGTTTCATGTTTGTGTTTCTTTCCCTTTGGTGACTCTGATGGGAGCTGTGGGTTAATTGTATCGATTCCTGATCATTGCCTCCACTTCGTTTTTTGAGACCATATGAATCGTCCGTCTGACAGACGATTCATATGAAATGCCAAGCCTGCTTTTCTCTGAAAAATATAAAAAAATAGAATATCGTCCACTGCATTATTTTGCTAGTAACTGCTTTAAGGGAAAACACCCAAGATTATTTCTTTTTTTTAGCGGAAGTGAGACACCTGGCAGATTTTTTCCCGCCATTTTTCAAAGGGAGACAACTTCCGGGACTTCTTGTTTGCTTTTCTATATATTCTATCCCACGGAAAAAGGGTCTACTCTTAACCGGGAAATTCTTCCCGTAAGAGTTGGCATATTGATGTGGGAGACAAAATACTGTCGTAAGAGTTGCCTCCCTTGCAGGGGTATCCATTCCCCTTACTGAATGTAAAAGCAAGTGTAAATTGCAACGTTTGTTTGCTTTTGAATTTAAAACTTGATCGATGCTATAGTCACAGAACGAATTTCGAGAAGCACATTAACAAGTCAATGTAATGATTCATAAGGCTGACACGATTAATCGTATAACCGATTAATCGATCGATAAATTCCACAAAAATGATTATCATTTCTGATTTGCTTTTAATCGATTACTTGATTGGTACAATTTACTACCCAAAGTTATGCCTAAAATAGCTGTATGAGTGACAAACAGTGCAGACCCTGATGAGACGCCACAGAATGTGGCGTCTCATCTGGGTTAACACTGTTTGCTCAGGCCTGTCTGTTCACATATACATATGGTAAAGTGCAACATATGGTAAGAGTCATGCTCAGACAGAAAGCCAGACAGGTAAAATTATGACAAAAACCTTAGCGATTACTAATCGATTATTGATCGCAATGACATGCCTGATAATTGATTAACTTTTCAGTTCCGATTAGCCAACCCTAGTAATGAACACCCCTGTGAATCCCACTTTATAAAGAGAAAAATGGGGTTTACAGAGGTTTTGTTTGATTTGATTTTAGGTTTAACGTTCCCGTCAACACTGTATAGGTCATTTTGGAGACGCTGCTTCCAGTTTTGTGGGACTTTTACCAGACATTGAGATGAAATGACATCTGAAGCCCTGTCGCCAAATGAATCCACTAGGGTTTATAAGCATGGACGATCCGACACGCACAGCTTTGCCGGGACAGGCTTAGAGCCTCTAAGCGGTTTACCAGTTCTCATGTGCGGTCGGTTTCAGCTCTGCGTGGAAGCATCGTGCAGCCCAATATATCTCTTCAAGCTCCGATGAGCGGGGCCGGGAGTTTACAGAGGTATTTTTTATTTTTCCTATTTCTGCCCCAAAACCTAGGTTGTGGGTACTCGTTAGAACCGCTTCATTACGAGCAACCACGACTTATGTTTCGGTATAAATAATAAAAAAAGAAAAGATTGACCATATTGGAGATCTTAAAACATACACTATATCACACGGATGTTTTTAATACAGAAATGATTTGGTTAATTGTCACACAGTTAGCTTTAATAAATTTACGTACGTTAAGTTTTGGCTTTTTCCATCATGTTCTGTCAACAAACCATTTCATGTTAACAATCTCAGTGCATTTACAGAAAAAAGATCTTATTATAGTGGAATATCGGGACGTACTGTTAATACTGCAGGGTCAAAGGGGTCAAGGTCACTGAACCCTGGCCGCTTTCAACCAAGCAAGACCGGACATACGCATTGGCCGACGGACAGGCAGAGCGACACACCCTTAAAACTTATGGCATTAAATAGACCTCTCACATAGAGTGTAATTAATTAAGCTACTTTAAAATTGGAGAGACTGAAGAGGAGGAAGGACAACTAAGGCAGATTTCTGCTGAATAAAATATAGTATAATCTAGTATAAAACACTTAATGTCAAAATGCAATCTTGTCTCTCTCTCGTTAGAACTGTACTGTAACCCTCTCATAGATTAGCTACGGTATCTCTCACTGGTACCCTCTTTCTCTACCAGGATAGTCTGTATCTAGGTTAAGGTCATCTCAGGTCATAGGAATTAAGGTCAAGGTCACATCAGTGAGACAAACTGATCCTAAGTGAAGGGCATGACCCAACAATAAAGAACAGTTATCTCCCCTTTTACATCATGGACAGCGGCATAGTCTTATTAAACACGTAATATTACTCATTGAAATTTAGACAAGGGCAGGCACAGCATAACTGATGCATACGCCCTAATTAACGGTCCGTTAACTATGCAAATTAACGTATTTAATTATTCAAGAACTTTAGGATGACTTGTATATAGACTTAAGGTGCTAGCATAACTAACACTTCTCCAGAGAGCATCAGCATAACTGGTGCATGTTCCGGAATGTTAAACTTTAATTAAGAAATGCTTAATAGCCAATTAAGAACTTCAGATTTAATGAAAAATCATTAATGCATAAATAATCTAATATCTGATGCAATATTAGCAAAGCTGTTACTTGGTTCAAGAAAATAAAACCAAGTTAAGTGTCGAAGTAAATCCAAAAAGTTAAACTCTAACAGTAATAAGAAAAAGAAAACATTATCTTTAGTTCTCCCAGGCTCTTTCCTTTCAAGGCTGTAAATACGGTATCTTGGCTGACGTATCTAAAAATAGCACAGACTCATTCCTGCATTGCTGAGGGAAACCCTTTGCACTGTATACATGTATCTATAAATAGCACCAAGGTCACAAGGTCGCTGTCGTCGAATGGGGTACTGGAACGAGCCTGCAAGTCTAAGACATTTGGAAATTCAACAAAACAATATTAAATCAACAACAAATTGTAAATTCAAACCCAGAACTCTTCATAACTGTAACTGTAACCAAACATCAGCCTCCATCCTTACTTCTTCAACTGTCAGTATCTACACAAATCAAAACTTGGTGAATTATATAATGCGGCTTCTGCTGCTTCTCAGAGGATCAGCGCACAGAATGCCAGAGAAAGGATACGATCTTCTTTATATATGGGCCCGGACCGATAGCGTTGTGCGGATTTGGTGGAGATCTTGGCGGTTTGGGTTGAAATCGTGGCTAATTTGCATAGAGCCGGCAATTCTCGGGTCGGGTGGACTAAGATTCCCCCGATCGATACACCTAAAACTGAAAAGTTATTCTTATTTTCTGTTAGAGAATATCTGTAATAGAAACAAACTTTCATCTGATTAATCTATCTTTGACGAAATCATAGAATTCGCAAGCTTAGTCGCTCATTCTAGCGCATTGCCGCAAGCGCGTCAAGTTCGCGGAACAGCCATTGGAAGAGCCATAAACATAAGGACGCCTGCGCAGTCATTCTGTTCATTCGGTTCAACTCGGCTCTGTCCATGCAGCTAGTACTAAAAGCACAAGGAAAAGTTCGCGAAAAGATGTCAAAATTTCTGTCAAGTTTACTCCTTGTTCGAGTCGTGTCACCAGTCGTCATTAGGACTTTCTATCACTGTCGGTAATAGATTAATCAGTCAAACAGGTAAAATTATCGTAACCGTCGTAGTTGGCTTATTCTGAGTCGAAGTTTCTGTCGTCATGCGTTTTCGTGGTACGTTTGGTGAATCACAGAATGAGGTCACTAGGTGAATGTCTTTTTGGTGTACAACTTGATCTTGACAGCCTGTGATCACCCATCATCAGTCGTCATCGATCACCACCAGTCATCATCATCATCATTCATCATCATCATCCATCCATCATCATCATCATCCACCAATCATCATCATCATCATTATTATCATCATCATACACCAATTATCCTCATTCACCAATCATCACCATCATCATCATCCTGGTATATGAATGTCGTTTGACGTGTCACCAGTAACAGTTCAGTTCTAATCATCAGCCTGGCAAATGAATGTTGTTTGACGTATCTCAACCAACAGTAGCTTCCATCACCGATCACTCACCATCATCATCATCAGCAGACTCTGATCGATCACTTGATAGATCACTCGATACTTTATCTTCCTGGTGAAAGAATGTCACATGACGCATCTCCGGTGAAACATCTAATGCCTACTTATGACCGCCAACTGCACTTCTTTCTTATTATTAATATTATAAGGAGCCGCAGGCTGACCCCTACAACTACCCCCTTTTAAAATGTTTGATGGTCCCTCACAAACATTTTAGATCGTCCATGCCAACAATTCTACTGACTTATAGATAGATGGCGACATGTACCATCAGAAATAATCTTCCTAGTGAATGAATGTCATATGAAGTATCACCCGCAACATTCTGATTCTGTATTTCCTGGGTAGAAACCAGTACTTTGCAACATGGATGGTGTCTTGTACATGGGCAGAGCATGTGATACAGGCGCTTAACCACTACTCTTTTGTGCTCCTTATAGAATGGACTTAACCATTGCTGACACACAGGCCAAAGTGCACAACACTTTTCACTTAATTTTATTTATTTTCTTTCTCTGCTTCTGTCCCTCCTCCTTCTGTCTTCCCTCTCTCTGTCTTCTCTCCTCCTCCGTTCTTGCCTGTCTCTTTCCTCTTTCTTCTCCTTTTCTTCATAGTATTCTAACCTCTTCTCCAACCGCTCTATGAACTTCTCCTGACGCTCATTTATTTTCTTTTGTGACTCAATATAACTAAATGTGCTTGACAGGGACTCGCAGGTGTTGTTATAGATTTGTGCAATACTGGCCTCCACTCTACGTACAAAGTCTACGTCCGTCTCAGTCTGAATACACTTATCAGCTGTCACCAGTTCCTTGACTGTTGTCCTGTGTCAGTTCCATTGGACTGTGGCCTAGAAGCTGGGGCATGATGTCCTCCACAGATGATGGTGTCTCTGATCCAGAGGGCTCTTCCCCAACATTCAACCAATGGCGGTTGCTTTCCTCCCTACTAAGCTTCATGACATCTTGACCAATGATCATGTGTCTCGGGGTGGCAGAAACTTGCAGGGCCACAATGTCCTGTACACTGTCCACCTTTGCTCGATGCCCTGGTGTCTCCTGATGCCTGACAAACTTTGTGTTATCCCCTGTACGGAAGTCACAACCGATACACAGGTACGGCACCTCATACTCTGTTACGTGCTTCCTGTAGAAGTGTTCTTCTACTCTGTTCTTTCTTCCCAGGTAGCCACACGGGGAACATCTGTAGGCCCTTCCATTCTTCTTGGCTATCTCAAGCATCTTGGAGGCCATGACTGAAAGGCAATTGTAACATATCCTAAGTATCTGTGTCTAGATAGTTTTTGACCTTGACCTTTGACCTTTTGACCTAATTACTTCGTTTGTAACTACGGATTGCTCTATCCACCCATTTTGGTCTATTTTTCCCCTCATACTTCTTTAACTTATCATGGTGTACCACACGACTACCCCCCTCTTCAAGTTTTATCAAATAGTTCACATCATTGAGTCTTTTTAACACCACACATAGAACATAAATGTGCTGAAGCTTAGGACTAACCCCGGGCAATCGCCTCTCATGCAGATACCATACACATTCGCCTTGTTCGTAGCGCAGATGTTCAATCTTAGTGTCATATGCGTATTTGTGTCGCTTCGACGCGTTCTCAAGATGTCCGCGTGCTATGTCGTGAGCTGCCTCCATACGTTTTCGTAACCAGCTGACATACTCACCATACGAAGTAATGTGATGGGCGTCACTGCTAAGACTTCCACTTGTGAGTTCTGCTGGAATACGTACCTCCCTGCCTAACATAAGCATGTTCGGAGTAAACTTAGTTGATGCACTAGGTGTACTTCGAAATGCTGCGGCCAAACAACCAAGATTTAAGTCCCAGTTCTCTTGTTCCCCTTTTAGGTATGCCTTAATCATGCGTATTAAAGTCTTGTTAAATTTTTCTGCTTGACCGTTCCCTTTGGGGTTCCTAACTGAAGTTCGGGTCTTTCTCACTTCCATTAACTTGCACAACTCTCGAAAAATCTGGCTTTCATAGTTGCTTCCAAGGTCACTATGAATAGACAATGGAGCACCATATCTAGAGATAACCTCATTTAAGATAACATTGGCTGTCGTGACAGCCGTAGAATCTGGGACTGCAAAAATTTCCACCCATTTTGTGAAGCTATCTGTTACAATTAACACATATCTGTTATTTCTGGGAGTGACAGGAAATGGACCAATCATATCAGTTGATAGGGTAGCAAGTGTTGCGCCTACCCTAAGGCTTCCCAGGGGTGCCTTGGGCTTCTTAAAAGGGATCTTGTCAGCGGCACAAATATCACAAGCCAATACCCAGTTGGTAACATCATCTTTCATCTCATACCAGTAATATTTCATCTTGACCTTTTCATAAGTTTTCCTGCATCCAAAGTGCCCACCCAACTTTCCACTATGTACTTCTTGAAACACTTCCCCTTTTAAGGACCTGGGAACCAGCAGTTGATAATACTTTCCCAACCCATTTTTCTGTAAACATTCTTTGTAAACCAAACCATGGTGCATACTGAGAGAATCCCATATCACCCAATAATGGCGCGCTGCTGGGCTCTTATTAACTGATTCTGAATTGCTTGGTCTTTTATGGCCCTTCAACATGTGACTATACACAAATGAAATATCAGGATCATCTTTCTGTCTTGATTCCAAGTCCTCGGCTGTATAATTACTTAAGATTACCTTGTATGGTGGAATAGATTGGGTTTCAGCATTGCTCCCTGCCTCACCCCCTTCAGCTTTTCCACTCTGACCTTCACCAGGTTGATCCTTTGACCTTGTATCTACAGCCCTTAAATTTTCCTTTGATTGCGTACCATTCTCTGTGATACCCCCTTTTCCATCAGTGCTACTCCTCCTTGGCATATCCCTCTTTGTCTCTACTGTATCAATGCCCGTACTTACCAACCTCCGAGGGTCTTCAATCACTACATGGGGACTTATCTCTTCAATGTTTACGGGACTACTTACTTCTTGTTCTGACTCCAATAAAAAATGCGTTTTGGACATGGTGCTGGATTTTACCCCTTCTCCAACAACAACATGACCCTCAACACATTGTACATCAGGTGTGACATCGAGCTTTCCTACCTTTGACTCGTCACTTAGTCCATTACTAATAGGGCCCATGGACTCTACAGTGCATGTCACCTGATTAACACTCTGGTTATACTCACCCCCATCTATCGGCTGGTATCTTGTCTCATTTATTTTCGTTAAACACCCCATCAGCAGAGAACTTTTCATATCTAGTGCCCTCTTTTCACACTTTTTACAAGGCCAACATTTAAGTGGCTCCAACATATCTATCTCATTACACTGACAATCCCAAGGGCTCACACACCTGGACATTCCATCCGCATTTGCATGACCACCTGCCCTTCGATACTCAATGACAAAGTCATAAGCTGATAGAATCTCCAAATACCGTGCCAACCTACCTCTGGGTTCTTTAAAGGAAAACAAAAATGACAAAGCTCTATGGTCAGTTCGTACTGTAAACTTTCTACCCAGAAGATACTGTCTATAGTATTCTATGAAATAGCGGACAGCTAATAATTCTTTATCTGTTACACAGTAGTTTCTTTCTGCCTTATTCAGCATCTTGCTTCCATAAGATATTACCTTTTCTTCACCCCCTTGAATCTGGCTGAGCACACCACCTATGGCGTAATCACTAGCGTCACAGTCTAAGAAATATTCTCCCTTGTCCAGAGGATATGCCATAATGGGAGGACTTACCAGTGCTTCTTTGAGCTTCTCCAAGGCCTCATCACACTGTTTTGTCCACCGAAATTCCTTACCTTGCTTGGTTAAATCTATAATTGGCTTCATCATGCTGCTATAGCCTTTGATATGGCGGCGATAATAACTACCCAGGCCAATCAGTGCACGGGCCTGTGTTGCATTTTTGGGGGCTGCAAACTGCATAATCTTGGCCACATTGTCAGGACTAGGAAGAACACCTGATCCAGAGATGATGTGTCCAAGAAAATGCACCTCTCTTTGAAACAAATGACACTTGTTGGGTTTGAGTTTTAATCCAGCTGCTTCTATACGGCTAAGCACAGCATCAACTCGGTCTGCATGTTCCTGAAATGTTCTGGCAAAAACTACTATGTCATCAAGATAGATAAGACATGTCAACCAGTTGAGCCCATGCAAGACAGCTTCCACAATTCTTTGAAATGTTGCACTCGAATTTTTCATTCCCATAGGCATGGTGCAATGTTCATATAAACCATACTTAGTAATGAATGCAGTTTTAGGGACATCAATTTCGCGGACGGGGACCTGATGATACGAACTCGTGACATCGAAAGTTGAAAACACGCTCGCACCTGCCACTGCATCAAGACAGTCCCTTGTCCTAGGGATGGGAAAATTGTCCATTTGTGTTACCTTGTTTACGGCCCTGTAATCAACACATGGTCTCACCTTGCCGTCTTTCTTTCTCACCAGGACTAATGGACTACTCCAGCAGCTGCGTGACTTACGTATGATACCCTGTTTTTCCATGGTTTCAATCACTTTGCGCTCCTCATCAGCAAATGCCAAGGGCACACGTCTAGGCGGACAACGGACCGGTTTCGCATTCCCAGTATCAATTATGTGAACACCAAGTGAAGGCGATGTCCTACCTAGATCAAACTCATGACGTGAAAAGACATTTTCATGTTTAATAAGGAGATCAGTTATTATCTCCCTTTCTTGCTCAGTCCTATCATGACAGGCTTGACTGCACAGATCCTCCAAATGCTGTGGTAACTTACTTTGAGTAGAATGTACAGCCACCCTAGATATCTCATTCTCTTTACTCGTGTTCATTAGCTGTACTCGCCGAACCGCATTGTTATTTTCTGTCTGTGACGGGTCTTCTGACTGGATAATCAAATGCAAGTCATCATACCTTTCTGCAGTTCCTATCACACTGTCTTGATAGACTGACACCGGATCACTAGAGGGGTTTAAAAGTCTTACCTTTTGAGTAGGACCAGAATCCATGTCAACCACAGAACTAGCCATTACAAGTGGATACCTGGTATTGAATCCATCACAAGCCTCCACAACCACATCTTTGTTTCTGGCATAATCATCCTCTGGGAAACGCTCTATGAATACATCAATTACCTGCTCGCAGTATCCTGGCACAGTGTAGTGGTCTGCGGCTGTGACTTTCCTTACCCTACAATCCTTTCCTACCCTTAAAATCTCAATGTCCATTCCCCTTAATCTTAAGATGCCCCTACTAAGGATAAGATCCCCAGGGCCCTCTTTATCTTCCTGCATTATATCTGCACCAAGCAACCCTTCATCCCCTATATCAGCCACAATCAACTCTTTTGTTAATCTAAGACTTCCAAGTTGCAAGTCAAATATGGCCTTTCCATGCTCTTTTAGTATAGTACCACCTGCACATGTGATATTGTTGGATGACTCATTCAGCTTGGGTCTGAGATTAGCTGGAATCCTCTCATAAATCCTTGTGCTCAAAATAGTCTGAGAAGCCCCAGTGTCAATGGTGAAATACAAGGGTACCCCTCCCACTGTAGCGTCAATGTAAGCACCCACACTACTTGGTAGAGTCGTACGAAATTTCTTTTTCTGAAAATTTTGGCCTTTCTTGTCATAAACAAGGGTCGTTTCATGGCCATCAGAACCGACCCATTCTAGTTTAACGGTTGAGAGGAGCTCTGTCCTACCCCCTGGAAGGTCCCTTGATACCCATCATTTTGAAAATAGGAAGAACCACGCCTTTGATAACCACCCTGAGCACCATTACCCTGTTGACCATAATATGGACTGTTTCTTCTACCTAGCCCCTTCTGTGGACAGTTCCTGGAAAAATGACCCACCTCAGAGCAGGTAAAACAGACGACATTTGGGTTGCTAGGACTCCTAGCACTGTTACCCCTCTGCTGTTGCAGCTGTTTCTCTAAACTTACAATTTTATCTTGAAGAGCCTTGAGTGTTTTCTCAAGTTGCCCATCACCAGTAGATATCTGCTCCTGTCCAGGTTTATCAGACAAATTACCTGAGGCTGGTTTCCCCGAGTTAGAGGACTGACTGTTCCCAGTTCTGCGTACACGGCTATGCCGTTTCCGCTTCCCCTTCCTAGTCCGGTCCTCGGTCTCCTCACTCTCATCATCACTGTCCTCGTCCTCGGCTGTGGCAAAACTTACTGAGCGAGCATGTCTCTTACCTTTCTTCTCACTATTATAATCACCCATCAATGGACGTCTGCGGGTTTCCTGAAAATCTACTACTTGATATACGGCCTCGTCTATGTCCTTAGGCTCCTTAACATACTCAACCTGAAACCGGGCCTTTTCGTCATGTAGGCCATCTAGAAAACGCCTCAGCAAATCCTCCCTTCTTGTCACCTCATCCCTATTTGCATGTGCCTTATCATACAACCTTTTAAGTTCAGCAGCGTATTCCTCCACTGTCTCACTAACCTTCTGGTCACGATGACTAAACTGAGCCCCATATGTTTTTTTAGTTACCACCACCCTAAACCTACTGTTCAATTCTGAGACTAGTTGGGAATAATTACTCCGTACTTCACGTCTCAGTTGTCCAAACACCAACTCACCCGCAGCACCCTGCAACCTAGGCAAGATCTCATCTAGACGATCCTCATTACTCCAGCCCCTTCTATCTGCCACCTCAGTGAACCTGTTAAACCAGACGTTCCACTGCTCCTTACCTGTAAATATGGGTAACTTGGTTGTCTCCCTTTGCTGTACAGGATCCACATTTTGCGGATATCTAGAAGATTGATACATACCGTCATCTTCTTCAGTATCTGAAAATTCACTTCTACTATAAAGAGGACGCCTTACATTAGGGCCTGGCCTACGAGCTTGTTCATTTCTACCAGCCCTATACTGTGCAGGAGCCTGCACGGCATGTGGTCTGCGCTGCACTTCCTCTAAAACATGGGTTATATTCTGACTTATGGCCCTATTTGATTCCCTAATTGTTTTTACCAAGGCCTGCGTCATTTCCTTCATTGCCGTGGTAACATCATTATTTTCTCTTACCCTGGATCTAGCTGCATCTCCTTCAGCTTGCTCATCCTGGTCTATGTCTATACCTTCATGTCTAAGGTCAACCTCTGGGTCTCCATTCTGCCTAAAACTGTTTTCGCGTTGCACCATAGGCGGCTCAAAATTCACGGTTTCCCTACGCGTGTTCGCCCCTTCCCTAATAATTGCATCAGACTCATCCCCACTGTCCCTCTCATTTTCGACTACACTTAAAGTTACATCACTGCCACTGCCGTCTCCCTCAACCTCAGTGTCTCTCCTTTTTTAATTCTTTCTTTTGCCCATTTTATCTGAAATACATTTTTTTTTTGAATAATGCCTTGTTATATTTATCAAACATGTGCCAAAGTGTGTCACTCCACCTTAATACCTTCTTGGGGTCCGCATCACTGGATCCATACTTTGCCTGTGTCTTCGCCACATCTGTTAGCCTGTACCTAGACTGTGTCTTTACGATACTGTTCTGTGTCTTCTCTGTCATACAAGCTTGATGAATCCCACCTTTCTGACACCATTTAATATGCAGGGTCAAAGGGGTCAAGGTCACTGAACCCTGGCCGCTTTCAACCAAGCAAGACCGGACATACGCATTGGCCGACGGACAGGCAGAGCGACACACCCTTAAAACTTATGGCATTAAATAGACCTCTCACATAGAGTGTAATTAATTAAGCTACTTTAAAATTGGAGAGACTGAAGAGGAGGAAGGACAACTAAGGCAGATTTCTGCTGAATAAAATATAGTATAATCTAGTATAAAACACTTAATGTCAAAATGCAATCTTGTCTCTCTCTCGTTAGAACTGTACTGTAACCCTCTCATAGATTAGCTACGGTATCTCTCACTGGTACCCTCTTTCTCTACCAGGATAGTCTGTATCTAGGTTAAGGTCATCTCAGGTCATAGGAATTAAGGTCAAGGTCACATCAGTGAGACAAACTGATCCTAAGTGAAGGGCATGACCCAACAATAAAGAACAGTTATCTCCCCTTTTACATCATGGACAGCGGCATAGTCTTATTAAACACGTAATATTACTCATTGAAATTTAGACAAGGGCAGGCACAGCATAACTGATGCATACGCCCTAATTAACGGTCCGTTAACTATGCAAATTAACGTATTTAATTATTCAAGAACTTTAGGATGACTTGTATATAGACTTAAGGTGCTAGCATAACTAACACTTCTCCAGAGAGCATCAGCATAACTGGTGCATGTTCCGGAATGTTAAACTTTAATTAAGAAATGCTTAATAGCCAATTAAGAACTTCAGATTTAATGAAAAATCATTAATGCATAAATAATCTAATATCTGATGCAATATTAGCAAAGCTGTTACTTGGTTCAAGAAAATAAAACCAAGTTAAGTGTCGAAGTAAATCCAAAAAGTTAAACTCTAACAGTAATAAGAAAAAGAAAACATTATCTTTAGTTCTCCCAGGCTCTTTCCTTTCAAGGCTGTAAATACGGTATCTTGGCTGACGTATCTAAAAATAGCACAGACTCATTCCTGCATTGCTGAGGGAAACCCTTTGCACTGTATACATGTATCTATAAATAGCACCAAGGTCACAAGGTCGCTGTCGTCGAATGGGGTACTGGAACGAGCCTGCAAGTCTAAGACATTTGGAAATTCAACAAAACAATATTAAATCAACAACAAATTGTAAATTCAAACCCAGAACTCTTCATAACTGTAACTGTAACCAAACATCAGCCTCCATCCTTACTTCTTCAACTGTCAGTATCTACACAAATCAAAACTTGGTGAATTATATAATGCGGCTTCTGCTGCTTCTCAGAGGATCAGCGCACAGAATGCCAGAGAAAGGATACGATCTTCTTTATATATGGGCCCGGACCGATAGCGTTGTGCGGATTTGGTGGAGATCTTGGCGGTTTGGGTTGAAATCGTGGCTAATTTGCATAGAGCCGGCAATTCTCGGGTCGGGTGGACTAAGATTCCCCCGATCGATACACCTAAAACTGAAAAGTTATTCTTATTTTCTGTTAGAGACTATCTGTAATAGAAACAAACTTTCATCTGATTAATCTATCTTTGACGAAATCATAGAATTCGCAAGCTTAGTCGCTCATTCTAGCGCATTGCCGCAAGCGCGTCAAGTTCGCGGAACAGCCATTGGAAGAGCCATAAACATAAGGACGCCTGCGCAGTCATTCTGTTCATTCGGTTCAACTCGGCTCTGTCCATGCAGCTAGTACTAAAAGCACAAGGAAAAGTTCGCGAAAAGATGTCAAAATTTCTGTCAAGTTTACTCCTTGTTCGAGTCGTGTCACCAGTCGTCATTAGGACTTTCTATCACTGTCGGTAATAGATTAATCAGTCAAACAGGTAAAATTATCGTAACCGTCGTAGTTGGCTTATTCTGAGTCGAAGTTTCTGTCGTCATGCGTTTTCGTGGTACGTTTGGTGAATCACAGAATGAGGTCACTAGGTGAATGTCTTTTTGGTGTACAACTTGATCTTGACAGCCTGTGATCACCCATCATCAGTCGTCATCGATCACCACCAGTCATCATCATCATCATTCATCATCATCATCCATCCATCATCATCATCATCCACCAATCATCATCATCATCATTATTATCATCATCATACACCAATTATCCTCATTCACCAATCATCACCATCATCATCATCCTGGTATATGAATGTCGTTTGACGTGTCACCAGTAACAGTTCAGTTCTAATCATCAGCCTGGCAAATGAATGTTGTTTGACGTATCTCAACCAACAGTAGCTTCCATCACCGATCACTCACCATCATCATCATCAGCAGACTCTGATCGATCACTTGATAGATCACTCGATACTTTATCTTCCTGGTGAAAGAATGTCACATGACGCATCTCCGGTGAAACATCTAATGCCTACTTATGACCGCCAACTGCACTTCTTTCTTATTATTAATATTATAAGGAGCCGCAGGCTGACCCCTACAATACTTCAGCGAATATATTGACTCACGCTACGTCACATGATCATTTAGTGACGTCAACTTTCCATTATAACTGGACGCGGTCAACGTCTGCTGTTCCGCTGTCAATATGAAAAATGTGTGAAATTGATTTCTTTTTATTTTTTTTTTTTTTTTCACTTTTAGTCATCAAACCAGACTCCTAATGTACTTGCGTATGTAACGCGACGTTTTATTGGATAATGTCAAAATTTGTGACACTGTGATATACTGTCGGAAAACCAACGTCATGATGTAACGTCACTTTTCATTGGGGAGCTTTTGGTTTTACACAGCTCACAGGGCTTGTGGCTTTGAGCAAAATACTACAGTTTTTAATGAAACAATTGAATAAGTGCATTAGAATGGGGATACTTGTTTTGAAAATTGTTATTTTTGGAGGTAAATCGTCGGTTTTATGATCGCTAATTCCGTTTTACGACCTCACCGAAAACCGCCGATGTACCTCCCCAATTGGCAATTTTGAATGCAGTTATCATCAAATGTTTCATCAAATGGGCCCCGTCAAGCGATTTTGGTACTTATCGCCTATGCGAGCAGCGAAGGTTCAGGCGAGCCTGCGCATCCGCGCAGTCTCGCCAGAACCTTCGCTGCTCGCTCATACAAGCAGTGAATCTAGAGGAACCTTCAGACAGAGGGCCATATCCCTGGCCCCTCTGAATGGCTAGGAATGCGCAGTTAAAATTTGTCATGATGGAATGCTCGAAGACACAAATTCGCTTGGCGGGGCTCAAATACTGCATGGAAAATATGTAAATATACGTGTTAATGGTAATTTATTACGAAAACACGCCAAAACAAATACATTGTAAATTTTACCGCCAACATAATGCAAATTTCAAGACGAAAAATTGTGGTATTTTTCCTATTTTTGTTCAAAATATAGATTGTGGGTACACGATAGAACCGCCTTAGGCGGTTCCAATGAGTACCCACAATCTATATTTACAGCAGAAATAAGAAAAATAGTGTTTACTTCTGTAAACCCCAGTTTTACTATATAACTGGGGATTCAAGGGGGTCAAAATTATACAGGCGTGTTTTCGTGATGAAGTTATTTAACGTTTATTGAAAGACATCACGAAAACACGCCTATATAATTTTGACCCCCTTGAACCCCACTTTTATATGGTAAAACTTCGGTTTCCGGGGGTATACCTTATTTTTCTTATTTCTGCTCTAAAATATAGATTGTGGGTATTCGTTAGAACCGCCTCGATGAATCGGTTCTAATGAGTGCCCACTATCTATATTTTGAGCAGAAATAAGAAAAATATCACAATATTCAGAGTCATCATAAAATTTTCATTTTTTCGGCGATAAAGGGGGCAATATGTTTGTATAGGCGTGTTTGCGTAATGTGAACAACATTGACTCCCGATCAAGGTTTAAGTGAACCCATTAATAATAACGGGTCACGGATTGCCTCTGTAAACCCCACGTTTCACCCTATAAAGCGGGCTTGTTGTTACAAGCCCGTGTAAGTACACGGTCTTGTTAATGTGCTATACTACCAATGCGTACACCTAGGTTTATACGACTGGTTATAATGTCTATTGTTATATTCCATTGCAACTGAATGAAAATGTTTGAATGCGTTACGTTATATTAATAAATAAATGTTAATTTTTAATGCATTTGTTATTTTTGGGTTCCCTGAATAATAAAGTTTATCATATGACGTCGTGTCTGAGAGTGTAATAACGTCATGTAATAAATTCGATAATCCACCAGTGGATTAAATATTCAAATTACTTAGATACGTCCCGTAACGTTACATGTACGACGTCGCGTTTACCAATTGCGGAATAATAACATTTTCTATAAAACACTCGTGAATAAAATGCGTTTTAAATGTCATATGATAAAAAGAATCTTGCATTCGTGGCCATGTATTACTGATTTTTTAAACTCGTTGAGGAAAAGGGATAAAATGCTCGGCAAAGCCTTGCATTTTATCCATTTTCCTCAACTCGTTTAATAAATTCAATAATACATGAACACTCATGTAAGATCCTCTATGTCTTTTGGCTTGATTTGTATGGAGATCATCATGCCCAAGTACCACCCATAGGATGAATCACCCGAGTTGTCTGGGTCTGAAAAAAAAATGTTATATGAGCCGGGGCACAGCATTTCCTATAATTTACATGTGCGCCCAGCGAAGAATCAGATCAGCATGTGCATCCATATAGTCTAACCAGAGACTTCTCTTGCTGCATGAAGGAGCAATGGGTCCTTAGCTATCCTTTGAGCGCACAGCGAAGACTCTGATCAGACTGCGCGGATGCGCAGGCTGATCTGAGTCTTCGTTGGGCGCACATGCCTTAGTGTAGGTTTTGTCATAGGCGGGCCCATATGTTTCTTATTTCGTTTTTAAACATAGATACAGTGGTCCTCGTTAGAACTGCCTTATTGCATGGATAGTGGTGCTCATTAGAACCCCCTCAATGAGGCGGTAGAGGTGTTCTAATGAGTACCCACAAACTATATTTTGTAGCTAATAAAAGGACTTATAACCAAAGTCCTGTACAGACTGAGGTGTTCCTTGCACGGATGTGTTAACGAATGTTTGTGAAAACGGCTGTTGTTAATTTTCACGCATGCAAGGAAACCGACTAATGCTCTGTCAATGAGCTCGTCGCCCCCGCCCATCGGGGCTTGAAGAAATAGATGGGCTGCATGGTGCTTCCACGCAGAGCTGCAACCGTCCGCACACTAGTACTGGTAAACCGCTTAGAGGATCTAAGCCTGTCCAGGAACCGCGGTGCGAGTCGGACCGTCCATGCTTATAAACCCTATTGGTTTCATTGGGCGACAGGGCTTGAGATGTCATTTCATCTCAATGTCGGGTAAAAGTCCCACAAAATTGGAAGCAACGTCTCCAAAATGACCTATACTGTGTTGACGGGGACGTTAAACCTCAAATCAAACAAACAAAAAACTTTTTGGTTTAATTTGTGGCATCTAAAGTGGTTGTGGTGCTGTTGGCGAGTCTCTGCAAATCAAATGTGTTGCGTAATTTGAATAATGTTAGAAGTTAGAACATAGGGTGTAGCTCGGGTTCGGTTTGGTTTGGTTTGAAGTTTAACGGCCCAGTCAACAATATTAAAGCCATGTCAACTCGGTTTTGTCACACTAATCACACTTTTTCTGGGCATGCTTACATTACATAAGTGTATAACAAGTACAGTGCACATTCGCAAGAAACTAAAAAATGCCCTTCTAGAATCAGCGGAAGAAAGAGAATGAACATAGAACATTAGAACATGTAGAAGATATTTCAATATTTCGTGATCCTTCTCTACGGAAGGTTGTTGACGGACCCAGTTGGGATCAAACTTACAACCTCCTGACGCATCCGATACCGGCACCTAGTACGAAGAATTGGATGAGTGCATCAATATAGCCCAAACATAAAAAAATCCGCTATTAAGTCCATCTAATTTTAACCCTTATCTTGCTTAATATTCATTTAAGACACGCCCATTTCTGTCTATCAACCAATCAAATTACTTGATGCAATTTATTGCTACAAATTCATAAACTGAATGCCAAACAGTGTAGATCCTGATCAGATGGCTTCTTCAGAAGCCATCTGATCTGGATCTACACTGTTTGTAAAGATAGGGGTTGTCGTGAACAGCAAGATAAGTGTTAAAAGGTTATTAAGAAAAGGTTTCAGTTATTCTTACTTAGAGTTTTCTGTATGTGTCTCCTATGAAGAGACTACCTTTGGGACTGTTCAAAAGTAGTCTTATAGACCTGGGACTGTTCAAAAGTGGTCTTATAGACCACTTTTGAAGTCCTAAAGGTGGTCTCAATTCAGGAATTTTACTGTATAGCCTAGCGTCCCAAAAAGAGACACTGGCGAAAAGCAAAGACCCAGATCAGACTCCAAAGAACGCGCCGCCTGTTTAGTCTCTTCACTGTCTGCTTAAAATACAAGATTTTTTTTCTTTTAAAAAAACTTGCAATAAATAAAGTCAGTCAGACACTCTTTAAATTGGAACTGGGCCTACACAAAGCTAAAAGGTGGAAGAATTTAATTGGTTAATATTGTCTATGACAGGTTTACCCTTTTGAAGCAAGGAGTACACCAAAAGAACTGAAAATTATCCGCGTGTACAGGTCTTCTAGGCCAGACTAGCTTATATCGGCCAAATAGGCCTCATCAGTGACCTTAGAATATTTTCAAAGTTCCGAATCGCGAATGACTGACTACACTACGACGAAGGGCAGGGAGACGTTTTTCGGAGACCACATAGTCCCTTAACACCAGCTGTAGTGAAGTTTCATATGGTTCAGCCATTTGTTTCCACGGACAAGGGTCCAGTTCTTCATAGCATCGTTTGTGTTTTGTTTGAATTGAGGTTTAGCGTCCCAGTCAAAACTATTTAGGTCACTATGGAGACGTTGCTTAAAATTTTGTGATTTTTTTTACTCGGCATTGAAATGAAATGACATCTAAAGCACTGCCGTCAAATGAAACCAATAGGGTTCATATGCATGAACGGTTTGACTCGCACCACTTTGCCTGAGCAGGCCTAGGCCTTCTAAGCGGTTTACCAGTAATCATATGCAGTCACTTCCAGTTTTGCGTTAGGGATCGCAGGATCGATCCCGGGCTTCTCCAGACTTTCGGATGAGTCTTTAACCGAGGTCCCGTCTCCGTATGACCTTAGCTGTTGGTGGGACGTAAAATTAAAACTCACTCACTCACTCCAGTTTTGCGTGGAAACACCTTGCAGCCCAATCTATTTCTCCAAGCCCCAGTGGACGGGGCTATTCAACGCATCGTGAGTGGTCAAAATGATAACCGAAATTGTTGGGGTTTTTTTCCAGCGAAAATATAAGCATACTTGTCGAGTAAAATGATACGTTAACTAAAGGCGTCGTTAGTTTTAAACAACTAACTCCCAATTTTTCACGTGCGCCATGTCAAGTGTAACTGTTCCTAGGGACATGTACAATGGCAGCCAGCGAAGGCTCAAGTCTGCCTTACCTCTCAGGCAGACTACGCCATGTTGAAGCTTCAGATCAATGGGCACCCATATAGCGCACAGCGAAGACTCGGATCAGTCTGTGCATGCGAAGACTGATCCGAGTCTTTGCTGTGCGCATCTGTCCAAAGGCAAGTTTTCACTTTTGACGGCCCATACAACTCTGTGATGTTTGTCCATCCATAACAACATAGAAGAGAGACGAAAGCTAGGGTGTCTTTATCATACCCCCGTAAAAGTGCAACCAAGCCAAAATACCAACAGCCGTTACCATCAATTAACAAGAGCTCCGAAAGCGGGCCTCATATAACCGTGACAAGTAATATGAATATGATGTGGCACATATACTGACAAATAATAGGAGGGTTTGGCTTGAAAAGAAAAGTATATGGACGGACAGTCGGACATAACTCTATACACTGCTCAAAACAATTAAAGGAGCAAACTTTTAAGCCTGTAAAGCATCACCGCTTGGCAATTTTCCAACTCAATGACAAGCACTATTTTAAAGTGACATCTCTTAACAATGTTCATGCAAACGCCAAGAAGCAAGGTTCACGTGCAAAGCAAGAATGTGAGCTGCAGCATTGGTACCCCTATAAAACGGCTGAAATTCGGTATGGGGCGATTTTTTCAAAATTCGAGTTTGAGTCAGAAACAGTTCAATCCTTCGGTTATGCGTTATTCTGGGCTTCATAGTGACTTCATATGGTGTTAGGCGGTTCTTGGAAGAAGTTGAGGTCGCTCAAGCTGTCGCTTTGCTTGAAAGTGGCATCACCCAAAGGATCGTTGCTGAACTCTTTGATTATCGAGAAGTGTTGTTGCCAGGCTATGGAGATGCTACCAGGAGACGGACGAGTTTACTAAACGAGAAGGGCAAGGCCGACACCGAATGACATCACAAAGGGAAGATCAATATCTTCGAAATCTAGCGCTACGAATTCGGCAGTACACGGCCAGAAGGCTACAAACCGATTTCCCGCATGCAATTGGCCAAAGGATATCCGATCAAACAATACGTGACAGGTTACATGAAGGTGATCTGAGGGTCAGACGTCCGCCAAGAGGGCCTATTCTCACCAGGCAACATCGTGCACGGCGATATGAGTTTACCCAAGAACATCAGAATTGGCGATTGCAAGACTGGCGTACAGTTCTGTTCACGGTTGAAGGCAGATTTCACCTGAGTGCATGTGATCGACGTGTTCGAGTCAGGAGACGACTCGAAGAACAATACAAGGACTGCAACATTATGGAAACAGACAGATATTGAGGGGTGAGGGGGGGGGGGTCAGTGATGGTATGGGGTGGAATTTCTTATGAAGGTCGAACAGACTTGTACGTGATAAACGGAGGTACATTGGCTGCAATACGCTATCGAGATGAAATTCTAGATCCTATTGTGAGGTCTTTCGCTGGGGTATTCGGTGACAATTTCATTCTGATGCAGGATAACGTGCGCCCCCATTCTGCTAGAGTGTGCATGGATTACCTTAATCGTTAGACTATCGAAGTAATGGACTGACCGGCACGTTCTCCTGACTTAAACCCAATCAAAGATGTGCGGGACATTCTTTACAGAAGTATCTCATATGATCCACCAATGATTATTCAAGAACTCACAAACATCCTTAGACATGAGTGGGAAACACTAGCTTTACAAGCTGTTCAAAATTTGGTTCATAGCATGCCTCGGCGATGCCATGAGTGTTGTGCTGCTCTATGTGGTCATACACATTCCTGACATGAAAAAGTGACTGATTTGCGCATGTGTATGACATTTGAAATAATCTGACGTAAAGATGGCGATTTCTAAAACATTTATGCAAACTCATCCTTAACAGGTTACAGGCCGTGATTTGTGAACTGGTTGCAAATTTTTGCCATTAACATGTTGCAGATAAAGAAATTCACCTTTCTGAATCTTGTTTCATCACCATTATCCAACATCTTTATACTATGAGGAAATGTGTGTTTGCTCCTTTAATTGTTTTGAGCAGTGTAATTGATGGACTTAAGGGGAATGGGAACACCTACAGGGGAGGCAACTCCTCCAAATGTATTTTTGTCTCCCATGTCCATAGGGGTCAACTCTTAAAGGAAAGAATTTGCTCCTGAGGAGCAAATTCTTTCCTTTAAGAGTAGACCCCTTTTTCAATGGGACATGGCTTATAGAAAAGCGAACAGGAAGTCCCGAAAGTGGTCTCCCTTTGAAAAATGGCGAAACAATCAGCCAGGAGTTCCCATTCCCCTTAACTGCACAGCTACATATCATGGCGTAACTATAAATCACCTTTCAGCTTGAGCTGGAAATGAAAAGGTTACAAGCATTTTGACAGGGGCATAACTCTTCCAATATTTGGTGGACTGTAACCTCAAAATGGTATGCATTGCTCCACATCATGAAAATTGTTAAAACATTTCAGCTTGGTCTAATCTATAGGAGGGGTTAGCTTACGAAATTGTGAAAGGGCCGTTACTGTTAATATTTGGTGAACATTCGCCTCAACTATAATCCAAGCTTCAGCTTGATCAGATGTAAATTGTAGGTGTCAACCAGAAACGAAATGTTCACAGAGATTTTCAAAGAAGCATAACTCTGATAATATTTGGTCAATTGTATACTTGAAATAATATGCAATGCTCCACACCATGGTCTAACTATCAATCAAGTTTTAGCTGGATGGGATGAAAACTGTAGGAAAGGTTTACATCAATTTTCAAATTGGCATATCTCTACTAATTTTTGGTGGACTGTAAGCTTGAAATAGCATGCACTGCTCCACATCATGGTGTCACTGCTTGTAAAGTCTCGGCTTGGTCTGGCGTAAATTATAGGATGAGTAAGTCAGAAACAGAACAATTACAGAATGAATTTTTCAAAGGGATATAATTCTGCTTACATTCGGTGAACTGTGACCCCCAATCAATATTCGCCGCTCCACATTACGGTGCAACTATTTACAAAGTTTCAGATTGATATAATGTATTGTTATATTGCAAAGAAATTACCAGGCCTTTGATTGACAGCGCAAAGGCAATTATTTTCCACATACCCCGTGAGCAAAAAATATATATTTCCCTCTCGGGCTTGCTTTCGCTGAATTGCGATGTCCGGCATATTGAATTTACTGCACTTGGTAAGAATATAAGCAAAATAATTTCAAGCACTACAATGATTTCCGACTTGTAAATTTGAAAATAAAAATTTTGATTGTTTTTCAGTCGAAAGGTAATTTATTTCATTGTTTTCCGTTATAAAGTGAGTGAGTTTTAGTTTTACGTCCCACCAACAGCTAAGGTCATACGGAGACGGGACCTCGGTTTAAAGACTCATCCCAAAGTCTGGAGAAGCCCGGGATCGATCCTGCGATCCCTGGTTTACAAGGCGAGTAGCGTAACCACTGCACCACGGAGGCTTCTTTTTCCGTTATAAAACTCTCATTCCAACTTGACGTAAAAATTTTCCCACTGAGCACCGTCATCAACGTAGTGTGTGCAGAAGGGCGCATTTGATGACGTCACATAAATATGTACTACTGACGACGTCCGCTACAAAAGAATCCTCTGAAAAACATTACAACAATGTACAAAATGTTGTTAAAGACATGTATTCTTAGACAGTAGGACACACCGTGTGTTCATAATTGTTTTATTGCCCTCCTGTGATATACTGTCTATAGCAGATCAAAGGCGGCCTTTAATAGGGTGATTAGTAGCTCCTGTTGAATCCCCTGACTGAGGCATTAAAGAGGAAAATCAATAAGGTACACTGTAGTTATCAGTTAGTCAATTATTGATTTTCCCCCAGAAGGCCCCTTACCTGTTGCAGACAGATGACTTCTCTTTAGTCAGCACTGAGGGCTACATAATATTATGTAATGAAATGATAGTCCTCAATAATCAAGAATAAATGCCTTTAAAAGAGCTTTCCTGTAAAACAAGTTCGTTCGAGTCTTCACTGGGAACATGGGATCATATTCCCAGCCTGAAAGCGATATTTGCCCTCTCCTAACGCCTCGGGCAAATATCGCTCTCAATGGGGGAATATGATCCCATGTGTCTCGTCAAGAATCATCATACCATAATCTATAGGAGGAGTTATCCGCAAACAAAATGTTTACAGATACATGTATTGTCGAAGGGATATAACTCTGATATGATTTGGGGGCTGCAACCTCGAAACAGCATGCGCTGCTCCACTTCATGGTCTAAATATAAATCAAAAATGTTGCTTGCTTGGAGATAAATTATGGGCGGAGTTAGCCGGAAACGAAAAGTTTACACAAACATTTCAAAGGGGCATAACTCTGGTAATATTTGGTGGACTCGTAACAATATGCGCTGGTCAGCATCATGGTCTGTATAAATTAAGTTTCAGTCTGATCGGGTGTAATATAAAGAGTCAGCTGGAAACGAAATATTTAAAGAAATTTTCAAAATGGGCACAATGTTAACTCTGTTAATAGTTGGTTGACCTTAACCCCTAAACAAGTGTTACTAGTTTCAGCTTGATCGGATGTAATCCAGAAAAAGTTGACCAAAAACGATTTTTTATAGAAATATTCAATGCGGCATAACTATTTGGTGGACCGTAACTTCCAAACAATATGCTTTGCTCTACATACATCAAGTTTCAGCTTGATCGGATGTAAAATGAAGGAGGAATTGTCCGGAAACGAAAAGTTTATGGACGGACGGACGACGAGGGGCATAACATATGGCACCGTTTTTCAAGCAGGCGTATAAACATCAGTTTTCTCTGATACAAGCAAAATAAACAATTCATTTGATAGGCTGCTTCCCGGATTTGCGTATCGCTGGGTTCATCGTAGAATGCTGGAAACTCGATTGCCATTAATCCACTAGGCTTATTAGGCCGAGATGGACTGCTGGGATTTTCATCCTTCGGTTGTCCTTCCTCTTTGTGGCTTATGGAATATGAAGAATAGATTTACCTCACACATAGATATGGTTTCTCAAAGATGTTAACATGGCGTTTAGAAATGACAGAGACGTGATTGTCCTCAAGGAACAAGGAAAGATTGGTACCACCTAAGAAAGTGCTGACATTCTCATAGCAGAGTCTACCAGATACCAAACAGGGAAATATCCTATTCCTGGTGACTCTGATGGGAGTTGTGGGTTGATTGTATCGATTCCTGATCATTGCCTCGACTTCTATTTTGCATGATCCCTCTTGAAGCCCTCAAGGGTCCCTGATGTGACAATATTCTGTGGAAGTTGGTCTTTAGTCTGGTGCACGTGGCAATAAAGGAGAGTTGAAAGAAAGACGATATCGGTCCATATACCCCAGGGAGTATTCTTTGCTGTTCGCTGCTTTCGGGTCGGTGACCCTGGAGCATATATTAGTTAGCAATATCAACAAGCTTCTAGTCTTTGAGAGTATTCTTGCTGGCTGTCAACATGATTTCCGAAGTCAAAGGTCTTGTGGAACACAACTAGTTCAATTTTACCATGATATTGTGAGCATGGATGGGGCCATAAACCATGGCCACAGACTGACTTGATCATCATGGGCTTCGCCAAGGCCTTTGGCAGGGTACCTCACAGAAGGCTATTGTATAAACTGGACTACTATGGGATAAGAGGATCACATAGTAGGATTATCTCATGGCTTTCTGGGCACTCACAATAAGTTGTACTTGATGGCCATCTGATCATGTCCCTGTTTTATCTGGAGTCCCCCAAGGTTCGGTCCTTGGACCGGTCCTCTTTTTGCTGTTCATCAATGATCTCCCTGATAATATCAGGTCATGTGTCCGTTTATTTGCTGATAATTGTGTCCTGTACAAGAACATTTATTCTCCTTCAGACTGTCTTGATTTACCAGATGACCTGGATTGACTTGCACAGTGTGGTGAAGATGGCAGCTGGCGTTCAATGTGGCCAAATGTCATTCAATGAGGTGCCACGACACCCACCCTCCGGACAAGCAAATTACACTTCACCACACATTTTGGAGCACTTTAAATCCGCCAGATATCTTTGTATCACCATCACGGACGTCCTTGATTAGGGTCAACATATCTCAGAGATAACATCTAATGCAATTAGGACTTTAGGGAATCTTAGACGTAATTTGGCCTTTGCATCTAGGTGGACAAAGGATTTATCTATCTATCTATCTGTCTTCTTATACTGAGTCGGTCATATTTGGTCATTACCTCAGTTGGGTGCGTAGCTAAATTTATTTAGAATCTAGCTAAAAAAAAGAAAGAAAGAGAAGTCACTGGATGAGTCCTTAAAACTATTTTCAATATGAATAACAGAGGTATACTAAAACGTATACCTCAGAATCTCAATCTTACACTGTACGGGCTTTGAACTCCTCTGCAGTCTTAGCATTCATCACAGAAGAGGGAAGACTATTCCACTGGGGAATAGTTCTAGAAAAAAAGGAATTTTTCAGGGCATCACTTTAGGACTGGTACCTATGATATTGTGAGTTGTTTACTTTTGATGCCCTTGTTCGGGTTGAAACTGTCCCAGGGGTCATGTTAGACTGGAATCAGTCCAAAAGTTTATCCAATATCTTCTCATTTGTATTAGCACTGATTTATAATTCTCCTCTCTAATACTTTCTGATCTCCAAAACTTTTGGGACTGGACTAATGCGATTTCCAGCCTGCCAGTGAGATGGTTGATCAACAGGTAAAGGTGATTCACTATTTGGTCAATGTCTGGTCAAAGTTCATAACCCCATTAACTGTCTGTAACTTGTGTTATGAATTACAGTTTCAGCCTTAATCAGAAATATCTATTATTCAGTTATCTCATCTGCATAACTGCATTCTGTTCATTAGTATCATTTGTTTGATTTGAGGTTTAACGTCCCCGTCAACACTGTAAAGGTCATTTTGGAGACGTTGCTTCCAATTTTGTTGGAATTTTACCCGACATTGAGATGAAATGACATCTCAACCCCTGCTGCCCAATGAAACCAATAGGGTTTATAAGCATGGACAGGTTGACTCGCACCGCTTTGCCTGGGCAGGCTCAGATCCTCTAAGCGGTTTACCAGTACTCGTGCGCAGGTCAGTTTCACCTCTGCGTGGAAGCATCATGCAGCCAATCTATTTCTTCAAGCCTCGATGGGCGGGGGCGAACATCATTAGTACCATAAATTGTGTGCATGTATATCACTATTACATATCTTTTGATGGGAAATAGGATGTATTTTGTTATTTTGATTTGAGGTTTAACGTCCCCTTCAACACTGTAAAGGTCTCTTTGGAGACGTTGCTTCCAATTTTGTGGGACGTTTACCTGACATTGAGAAGAACGACATATCAATGGCCGCTCTCAACGCTTTGCCAAGGCAGGCTTAGATCCTCTAAGCGGTTTACCAGTAGTCGTGTGCGGGTCGGTTTCAGCTCTGCGTGGTAGCATCATGTAGCCCATATATTTCATCAAGCCCCGATGGGCTAGGGACCGATACAAATATATTGAAAATTTTACCACCCAAAAATGAAAATTTTCAAATAAAAATTCTGATATTTTTAATATTTCTGCACAAAAACATATTGTTGGTTCTCGCTAGAACCGCCTCGGTGGGTACTCATTAGAACTGCCTCGGTGAGGCGGTTCTAACGGGTACCCACACTCTATGTTTTTTTTGTTTTGTTTTTTCAGAAATAAGAAAAATAATGTTTAACCCCTTAAATCCAAGTTTTACTATATACAAGTGGGGTTTAAGTTGGAGGTGCAAAATTTTATAGGCGTGTTTTCTTGATGAAATCATTTTCATTTTACTTCTGAGGGAAAGCTGTCACGTATCACATGGATAACAAGCTAAAAGAACATTTATCATATGATTTCTGATACTTTTTATGCCCCCGCATCGAAGATGCCGGGGGCATTAAGTGTTTCGGTTTTCCGTAAGTGTGTACGTGCGTTTGCGCGTACGAATGTACCTCCTTCTGCACGAATGTGTGTATGTACGTGATCCTAACAGGTAGAACTTGACCTCTTATTTTCCAAACCACACGATGGATTTGGTTTATATTTAGTATTTAGTATTTAGCATGATGATAGATATAGGACCATAGTTTTATTCAACAATAGCCCCACCAATACCCATGACCTCAAGGTCAAGGTAACGGACTTAGAAATTTTAAATGTTTAAGACTCAGGTTAAGGTATTTGTACCAGGTAGAACTTGAGCTCATATTTTCCAAACCATGTGATGGATTTGGTTTATATTTAATATGATGATAGATATATGTTCAAAGTTTTATTCAGCAATATCCCAACCCATACCCATGACCTCAAGGCCAAGGTCACGGACTTAGAAATTTTAAATGTTTAAGACTCAGATTAAGGTATTTGTACCAGGTAGAACTTGAACTTTTATGATTAATTTGGTCTGATGACAGATACAGGTCCAAAGTTTTATTCAGTAATACCCCCACCCATGCCAATGACTCCAAGGTCAAGGTCACAGACTTAGAAATTTTTAACCTAATTATTTAAGAGTTTATATTTTGAAAACCATATGATGGATTGGGTTTATATTTGGTTAGATAATAGATACAGGTCCACCGTGACATACAGCAGTACCCCACCTATGCACATGACTTCCAGGTCAAGGCCACAGAAATAGAAATTTTTTACATTTAAAGTACGTTAAGAGTTCATATTTTCCAAACCATAGGATGGATTTGCTTCATATTATGTATGGTGATAATTACGGGTCCAAAGTTTTATTCAGCCATATCACCACCCCTGCTGTGAAGGTCAAGGCCACAGACTTGGATTTCTTTATGTTAAAGATTTTAGAGCTCATTGTCAGACCCACACGATGAATTTGCTTGGTGATAAACAGATCGTCAAAGATTTCATTCAGCCATTGTTCCGCCCTTGCCCAGAGCCTCAAGACCTCAATTGAGAAGATATTGGTTAAACTTTTTGATTGATTCCAGTCTAAGTATGAGGAGGTTAGAATAGATAATGGTTAGTAGTCAGAACCATCGGAGGTTGTTAGCATTGTCCGAACCTGCTCATTGAGGCAGTTAGTATAGATTATTATTACAAGTCAGAACCACCTCAATGAGGCGGTTAGTACTATGGTGACCAGTCAGAACTACCTCATTGAGGGGGTAAACATAGATTATGTTTACTAGTCAGAACCACGTCAATGAGACAGTTAGCACAGATTATGAGAAGCCTCTGTGGTGCAGGGGTTATGCTACTCGCCTTGTAAACCAGGGTCTCAGGATCGATCCCGGGCTTCATCAGACTTTTGGATGGGTCTTTAAACCGAGGTCCGTCTCCGTATGACCTTAGCTATTGGTGGGACGTAAAACTCGAACACTCACTCACTCAGTACATATTATGAATACTAGTCAGCACCACATTACGAAAGCACGCCTATATAAATACATTGTTAATTTTACCGCCAAAAACAGAAAATTTTCAGATGAAAAAATGTGATATTTTTCTTATTTCTGCTCAAAATATAGATTTTGGGTACACTTTAGTACTGCCTCATCGAGGCGGTTCTAATGAGTACCCACAATCTATATTCTAGAGCAGAATTAAGAAAAGCTAGAGCTGTCAGTGAAACTGACTAGGGCCCCGACAGTGCCATCAGAGGAGTTGGATTTTTTTTCAAAGGGCCATAACTCGCAGAGTAAAACATGAAAAATGTTGATGGAAAGACGGTCAGATGGACAGATGGACAGACAGACGGATGGACAGACAGATAAGGCATTACTATAGGTCAACTGTCAATAACTAAAAGGAGTTCCATTTGAATAACTATAGCGGTTTTGAAATAAAGATGAAAAAAGACGGGAAAAGCTGAATTTTTGTTTTTCCAAGGGCCATAACTCTGAGAGTATTGAAGTTATTAAGAAAAAAAAAAAACATGAAAAATGTGGACATTTGTAAGTTTTTTAAAGGGCATATTGTAGCTGGAGTTACGTAACTTGCCATGAAATTGTGTAATGGTATTGTGACCTTATATTTAAAGTTTGAAGTTGATGCGTTTGACGGTTTGTAAGTCATTTAGAAAAAAAATGTGGACGGACAGACAGATGGACGGACGGACAGACATGGTGATTACTATAGGGCACCCGCAAATAAAACTTCAGTCATTGATTCCATTGTGGAATTTTGAAATATTTGAGGGTCACTGATGAGGCCCAATTGGCCGAAACCAGAAAAAATGTACACTTCATATTTTCTAGTTCTGTGGTTATTCCTTGCTTCCAAAGGATAACCCTTTTATATAACATATTTAACGTCACTGCAGCTGGTGTCTGGGAATGTGTGGCGGCCGTGAAATGTCTCCCTGCCTTACATCATAGTGTAGTTTATATTTTCTTTTCCTTTGTGATCATTGATTCCATTGCTGAAGTTTGAAAATATTTGAGGGTCACTGATGAGACCTAATTGGCCAAAACTAGCTAATCTGGTCCAGAAAAAAATGTACACTTCATATTTTCCAGTTCTGTGGTGTATATAGAACATATTTAACCTCACTACAGCCATTGTATTTGATTTTTTATGTTGCAGTGAGTACAGATATACGTTACCGTAATGATCCTAATTATTGGGACATATAGGCGTTAGCAAACAGTGCAGTGGTCCTGAAAGAGCATCTGATCAGGGTCTACACTGTTTGCCATTCTGTGTGCACTTTTAGATGCCTTGCTGGATTGTAAAACAGATTTGTTAACATTTTAGGAGAATTACAGCAAGCCTTCAAAGGTGTCCAAATTTTTAGGATTTTACGATACACTGTATTACAGAAACTAACATGGAATTCTACAACTGGTTGTTTTTTATATTTTAAAGACCAACTCCAAAATCATATCTGCTTTTCAGTGGCTAGAGATATAAATCTATTCACAAGCCATTAGCAGCAGCCTTGGAGTAGGGTTATCAAAACATTACCAGCTGGACTGTCTGTTACCTTGAAGGGGTCAACAAACCATTACATAATGGACCATCGCATTAGTCCAGTCCATTCATTTGGTGCTATGGATGGAAGTCATTGCTTTTGAGCTGGGTTAAAATTAATAAGCATATTCTTATAAGTGAAATGATTAAATGAATGGACTATTTCCAGTCTAGGGTCAAGTATTTGTCTTTATTAATGGCCACTGTACCTGACTTTATCTTATAGAAGAATGTTAAAGAGGACTGCTCACGAAGGGTCTCTAGGGACGGCCATTCTAGCTCGTTAAGTATGTCACCGACGCTACTGCTATTGTGCCATCGTCGGCAGGACCATCGAGCAGCTGTCCTCTGCACCTTCTCCACCTGCTGAATCTGAGTTTTAACATAGGGATGCCAAATGGGTGATGGATATTCACGCTGAGGGCGAACCAATGTTTTATATGCAACATCCTTTGTCTGCTTAGGGGCAAAAGCCAAGTTACGTCTATTAACTCCTATAGTCCTAGTTGCTTTTGATGTTATTTCTGAAATGTGTTGACCCCAATCAAGATCTTCAGTGATTGTGATACCAAGATATTTGGCGGATTGAACCTGCTTCAAAATTTGCTGGTGTAGTGTATAGTCGAACTTAATTTGTTTGTCCGGATGGTGTCGTGACACCCTCATTGAATGACATTTGGCCACGTTGAACTTCATCTGCCAATCGGCCTCCCACTGTGCTAGTTGATTCAGGTCATCTTGTAAAAAAGACCGTCAGAATGAGAATATATGTTCCTATAAAGGACACAATCATCAGCAAACAAACGTACAGATAACCTGATATTATCAGGGAGATCATTAATGAATACCAAGAAAAGGACCGGTCCAAGGACCGAACCTTGGGGGGACACCAGATAAAACAGGGACTGGATCAGACGCTTGGCCGTCAAGTACAGCTTGTTGTGAGCGCCCTGAGAGCCATGAGCTAATCCACATATGTGTGGATCCTCTTATCCCATAGTAATCCAGTTTCTACATTAGCCTTCTGTGAGGTACGTTGTCAAAGACCTTAGCGAAGTCCATGATAATCAAGTCAGTCTGTTTGTGGCCACGGTTTATGGCCCCATCCAGATTGCTCACATCGTCATGGTAAAAGTGAACTAATTGAGTTTCGCAAGACCTTTGACTTCCGAAACCGTATTGACAGTCAGCAAGAATGCTCTCAAAGGCTAGGTGCTTGTTGATGTTGCTAACTATTATATGCTCCAGGGTTTTGCAACAGATGCATGTTAGCGGCGACACTGGTCTATAATTTGCTGCGTCATATTTTTCTCCTTTTTCATAAACCGGTCGACATTTGCTTGTCGCCTGTCATCTAGTACAGTGCCCTGGGCAAGTGATTCATTGAAGATAAAGGCCAGCACGGGTGACATTTCAGCACCACATTCATTAAGCACCCTGGCATTCAGGTCATCCGGCCCAGATGCCTTATGTATCTTGAGCTTACCTAACAGTTTAGCGACCCCATTTGGGTCAACTGTTATGTCCTCCATTGAGGGGAACTGACTAAATTACCTTTGGATGGTAGCTCACCATCAGTTTCATGCGTAAATACAGATTGAAACTGTTTGTTACATATGTTGGCCATATCGCGCGAATCTGTTTTTAGAATTCCGTTTTCCCTTAACGAAGTGATCCCAAACGCTTCCTTTTTCGTGGACTTTATTTTGCATATAAAACATTGGTTCGCGCTTAACTTGAATATGCATCACTCGTTTGGCATCACTATGTAAAAACTCAGATTCAGCAGGTGCGGAAGATGCAGAGGACTGTTTCTGCTCGATGGACCAGCCGGCGATGGCGAAATAGGAGAAGGGTCGGTCACATGCAACGAGCTAGAGTGGCCGTCCTAGAGGCCCGTCGTGAGCAGTCCTCGTTAACCTTCTTCTATAAGATACGCTCTGATACACGGCCCCCGCCCGCCGGGGCTTGAAGAAATAGATGGGCTGCATGGTGCTTCCACAAAGAACTGAAACCGACCGCACACGAGTACTGGTAAACCGCTAAGAGGATCTCAGTCTGCCCAGGCAAAGCGACGCGAGTCGGACCGTCCAGGCTTAAAAACGCTGTAGGTTTCATTGGGCGACAGGGCTTGAGATGTCATTTCATCTCAGTGTCGGGTAGAAGTCCTACAAAATTGGAAGCAACGTCTCCAAAATGACCTATACGGTGTTGACGGGGACGTTAAACCTCAAATCGAACAAACAAAACGCTCTGATACAGTGTCTATTAATAAAGTTAGGTGCTTGACCCCCGCAACAGCGTCAACCAAAACAAGGGCATAAAAAGTAAACAACTCACAATATCGTAGGTATCAATCCTGTACCGATGCCCTGAAAAACTCTTTCTTTCCTAGAATTATTCCTCATGCAACAGTATTCCCTCTTCTGTGGTGAATGCCAAAACCGCAAAGGAGTTCAAAATAGAAATGAAGGCAATGATCAGGAATCGATACAATTAACCAACACCTCCCACCAGAGACACAGGGAAAGAAACACAAACATGAAATGACAAGACCCTACTGGAAACAACAATAGCGGAAAGCCAAAAGGACAGTTACTTTCCCACAAAATGGCCAATTGGCTAACCAAAACAAAAATTGTATGCGATACACAGACTCGAAGACAAACCATAACAAAAATAAACCGCGACAATAGAATCGCCTAGGAACGGTCAGTAGCCCGTTCAGTGTAAGATTGAGACTCATAGGTATGCGTTTTATTCAGATTGTAAATAGTTTTAAAGACTCATCCAGTGACTTCTTTCTTAGCTAAATTCTAAATTTAGCCACCCACGTAACTGAGGTAATGGCCGATAGGTATTTTGTATGTTTTACATCACTAGTAACTACCTAAGGGTTGTGCGTTTGGACATACAATGCTCATGTCCGCATCTAGGCTGTGCCTAAGTTCATATTATTAACTGGCATTCTCAAGGACCAAACACGGTAGAGGCTTTTATTATATACCTACAAGAAATACTGCTGTCTACTATCAGTTTTCCGACACAAAAATACAGAATCCCGTATCACGCACTCGCGTTTTCCGATTCCGTATCACACTCCTGCAAACCCTGAGTCCCGGCATTTGTTGCGACGTTAGAAAACAGCCATCGATAACGCGGAACCAAACGTTTGAAATGATGACGTCACTTACACACAGAATGTAACGTCAAAGTTTCCCGCCAATTTACGTTGACAAAAGACTTTATTAAAAGCGAAAAAAGGTATATAATAAACGTATTATCACTAAAATAACTTGATCTGTCGCACAGTATCACGTCTCTTGGATGTTTCCAGATCTTACGCATCACACTCGACGCTGCGCGTCTCGTGTGATACGCTGATCTGGAAACATCCACTCGACGTGATACAATGCGTCAGATCAAGTTACTGTAGTAATAATATGTATTTATAAGTTTATATAAGATGCTCTGATGGTCAGGCAGGCTGTTGGTCTGCGTGCATATTATGCTTAAGAGCATTTTACTTTTCCATTGAGTCATGCTATTGGTGTTTGTTACATGTGGTGAATACCCGCTTTGTAAACGGAACTCCGAATAAAATATTTTATTCTATTCTATTACTTCATTTATCTCTATATATACTGTCACAATTTCTTTCTTCCGGTTTCGCTTTAATTTCATTATTATTTTAACGTCCTTGCAAACAGCAAGCCTAAACAGTGAACCTGTTGTCGTCACCAGGATTAACCATTGTCCAGTCTTTGTCGTGTTTAGAACGAAATCGGACGTGTGCGAACAGGACTTTCTTTCTAGAAAATTCCTGTTACCTCCCCTGATGCAGGTAATGTCGTGAGGTGGCGCCAAAATAATCTTGACTGGTTTCTGTCCTTGTTTACAGGAAACGTAGGCAAAGTTACCAGGGCGACGAGAGGTAAAACAACAGCCAATCATTCAAGTTGACAAAATGGCCGCGGTAGGGACGCATTTTTCTGTCTTCGCAATCTAGTTTCATGTTTTTTATGTATATTTTAGATTAATCATTTGTACAATCAAATACAGTAAAAACTCAGAAATGTTAGAATAATTGCCGCATCTTAAGCCAATGCCTGTTTCAAGAAATTCCTAATTATCGGTTTGTTTACAGTTTCTTGGTAGTGTAGCGTGTACCGGGTCGTCCACGAAGTCAAGCAACGCGGTCACCCATCCAGGTACTAACCGCGATACCCGTTGCTTAACTTCGCGAATAAGCCAACCACTCTACCTGCGTCGCTAAAAGAGCCGGCTCCTACAGCAAGGCTGTAGAAGTGGTATTTATCCATAACCGTTACATTTCTCCCCCTCATCTCTTGAATTCGTCCCGAAGTCACACATGCCTCACAAGGCTAAACCCGAGGGCGGAGTCTATGCAACAAACCAGCGGCACTGTTTCCATCCCACCGCTGCCACCAATGTAGCGTGTACCGGGTCGTCCACGAAGTCAAGCAACGCGGTCACCCATCCAGGTACTAACCGCTATCTCCGTTGCTTAACTTCGTGAAAAAGCCAACCACTCTACCCGCGTCGCTAAAAGAGCCGGCTCCTACAGCAAGGCTGTAGAAGTGGTATTTATCCATAACCGTTACATTTCTCCCCCTCATCTCTTGACTTCGTCCCGAAGTCACACAAGCCTCACCAGGCAAACCCGAGGGCGGAGTCTATGCAACAAACCAGCGGCACTGTTTCCATCCCACCGCTGCCACCAATGTAGCGTGTACCGGGTCGTCCACGAAGTCAAGCAACGCGGTCACCCATCCAGGTACTAACCGCTATCTCCGTTGCTTAACTTCGTGAAAAAGCCAACCACTCTACCCGCGTCGCTAAAAGAGCCGGCTCCTACAGCAAGGCTGTAGAAGTGGTATTTATCCATAACCGTTACATTAGCACATGTTGAAATATTACCCCACCCAGTCGCATACAAATAACTGACAGCTGGCAGTTTCGACGAAATCTTAATGATGACATTATTTGTGGTGCGTTTATGTTTGAATTTTACATCCCACCAACAGCTATGGTCATAAAGATAATAGACTAGACTTTTCCTGGTGAAGGATTAAGGAGCGTGATAGCTCAGTGGTCGGTTCGTAGAAATACCGGAACACACCAAAACACCGGAACACACTGGTAATTACCGGAACACACTCAAAAAAATTGTTTGGGGCCAATTAAATAGTTTTTTTTTTGGGGGGGGGGGGGGGATATGTGCTTAAAGACACATTTTTCGATTACATATCCTGGAGTGCCCAAAGTTCGTTACACTAAGCCAAAGTGATCTACACATAGTAATATAAAGCAGCACAAATCAAATCAATTCGATCATCTCACTAACTTATCATATCGTCTTTCTGATAACAAAGCAATTTCCCTATTTTCGTTTCCCGTACAATTAAATAACAAAGTTCAAATTTAAACAAATTTTGCCTCTGCAACATTTTCTGGTCCAAAGTTCGTGACCCCATGACGTCATCATTTTTTGTGCTCCTCTGCTAGGCTACAGTAAGTAATTATTAGGTTTTCGGTATATATATTCAATATTTGAAAAGATGACCAGTTCAAAGTTTAAACAGCAAACTGAGAAGTATGAAGCATTGCTTTTCAAAAAAATGCTAAAACAGAAAGTTTTACTTTTTCAACATCAAAGACAGTAAAAATACAACTAGGAAACATAACTTGTATTTGATATCAGATTTAATCCTTATATGGGACAACTATGCAATGAGGACACAGGAAAACTATGTGACGCCTTAAGACTGAGATATCAGTGCAATATTTGAAATGCACCCAGTGTTTACATGTGTACCTGTTTCTTAACCCGTCACACTGTACTCTAAGAACCAACAGAATTTCGGAAACGATTAATTTCTTTATCTTGGCCAAATTCTAATTGACAGGACATGTGACCTTAACCCTGAAATTGTAAACAAAACAGACGACAGATCGTTGCGGCACATCGGATTGAAAACTATTTTTTATTAGTATTTTTCCAGATGAAGAATTTAGGGATAGTGAAAATGACTTTTCTACAAAAGAAAAATAAAATATGGATGTTAACCCATTTGTATGAAAGCCATTCTTGACAAAACTTTTTTCGGGAAAACTTGTGGTCGACAGCTAAAAATAACCACATATGAAAGTCACGTGAGAACGAGGTCAGCGCGAGGAGCACAGAAAATGATGACGTCACGGAGTTAAGGCAGTAACGAACTTAGGGCACCCGAAGATAATATCCTAATGACCGTTTATTAAAGAAACCAGCATTGAGATAAAATACACTTGGGGTATTCAGGCTGTAATACAGGTAGGGGACCAAGAGCGGGTAATAAATTACCTAGGGATCTGACTTTGACAAATGACTTCAATTCATTTACACCTAAGCCCTTAATTTGATTTACATGGAAGAAACCACAGCACTTTTTCCGATTTTATATTTAGTAGCCATTATTTGTAATCATTACAGAAAATGCCAATTCAAATATATTGATAATTTTTTTCCACCAAAAATGATTTTTTTTTTTCAGAGAAAATCCTGATAACTTTATTATTTCCGCTCTAAACATATATTGTGGGTACTCATTAGAACCACCTCGGTCAAGCGCTCTGACGAGTACCCACAATCTGGTTTTACAGTGTGACTGCTCGTTAGAACTGCTTCAATGAGGCGGTTCTAACGAGGGCACACAACATATGTTTTTGAGGAAAAAGGAACATACCATAAACCCCACTTTCTATAGAGAAAATGGGGGTTTAAGGGGGTATACATTATTTTCCTTATTTCTGCTCCAAGTCATAGGTTGTGGGTGCTCGTTAGAATCCTGTCAATGAGGCAGTTCTAACGAGCACCCACAACCTATGTTTGCATAATAAATAAGAAAAATAAATTTAATTGTGTTTGTTATTTTTGTTTTAAATTTGAAAAGGTGAAAAAATAAAATTTATTTATTTATTTTTTTTTCTTTTCTGATATGATTGTGTCTAAAACAAAGAACATTTTATAGTTCCATCATGACTGAAACTATAAAATGCTAATGGTTTAGACATTATATGATTTGTATGTCACATACTTTCAACCAAAATAAAGGTAAATTGATTGATTAAATTTTGAAGTTAATCAATTCATTTACCTTGTTTGTTTATTTCTTTGCACTTTTGAGTAAAGAAAACAATGAATATCAGTGCTTTTCTTTACTTTATTTTAAAATAAAAAAAGAAGTAATTTAAAACAATATTTTGTTTGAAACAGTAAATTATACTATCACTCAAGTACCCTTATTGAGCCCCCTATTAAACAAGAAATCTGCTCATAATCACCTCATAATCACTTAGATAAGATAAGCCTTTGATGTGCACTATGGTCCGAAGGAAATGTTTATTGAAAATCATTAGACAGGCCACCCCTTTTATATAAGGAAAAAAATGTGTCTTTAATATATATTTGGTGTGTCATAGTTTGACCAAATTTAACATGTGAACACACTTTATTCACCCTGGCTCAGTTAAGAATCAAATGATTAATCCTGTTTTATGGCAGTGTGATCCAGTAAATGTTTGTCACGTTGAGTTAGGTATTAGAAACTTATATTTCATTAATTAACTTCAATATATTATTTTAATTAAAAAAAAGAATTACGATGGGGATTAATTTATAAAAAAATGGGTATTGTTTAATTTGAGGTTTAACATCCTCATCAACACTTTATAGGTCATTATAGAGACATTGTTTCCCATTTTGTTGGACTAATTGAAATGACATAACAAGCCCTGCCGCTTAGTGGAACCAAAGAGTTTATATGCATGGACGGTCCAACTCGCATCGCTACACAGTCTGATCTAGACCTTTGCTGGCAACATATGTTTGATCACAGGTTTTCTCATGACATGGCACAAATTGGGGCGCTTCTTCAAATGCTTTAGTTAAGTTGATTTCTGTGTATACATTGTGTTTTTATATACTTTATACATTGTTTAGAGAGAGAGAGAGAGAAAGAGAAATTATAACCTGTTTTATAATGAATTGAATAATGATGAAATAAAAATGTGCAAATATAAAAAACATGTCTTGCTATGTTTCATCACCAGTTATCCTTTTTCATTCTCTGCTCAGAATAAGGCCAATAGGCTGGTGCATTACGGACAGACATGACCTTATCTGTTAGATACTTCACAAAAAGTACGTAAAATTCGACAGAGGCGCGCTACGTTACACGTAACAAACGTAACGAATAAAATATATAGGGAAAAACACTCAGCACCATAATTGGACCGTAACGGGCAAAACATGAATATTCTTTGACTTGTTTCCATTATGTTACAAGTAAAACCAGAAAAAATCTGGGGCACATTTTCTCCCAACGTAATGTAACAAACGTAACAAAGGAAATATATAGGGAAAAAACACTTTGCACCTCATTTGGACAGTAACGAGCGTAACAAGGATATTCTTGGACATGTCTTCGTTACGTAACGAGCGTAACGAACAAAAATCTGGGGCACATTTTCTCCCAACGTAACGTAACAAACATAACGAAGGAAATATATAGGGAAAAAATACTCTGCACCTCATTTGGACTGTAACGAGCGTAACAAGGATATTCTTGGACATGCCTTCTTTACGTAATGAGCGTAACGAGCAAAAATCTGGGGCACATTTTCTCCCAACGTAACGTAACAAACGTAACAAAGGAAATATATAGGGAAAAAACAGTCTGCACCTCATTTGGACCGTAACGAGCGTAACAAGGATATTCTTGGACATGTCTTCGTTACGTAACGAGCGTAACGAGCAAAAATCTGGGGCACATTTTCTCCCAACGTAACGTAACAAATGTAACGAAGGAAATATATAGGGAAAAAACAGTCTGCACCTTATTTGGACTGTAACGAGCGTAACGAGGATATTCTTGGACAGGTCTTCGTTACGTAACAAGCGTAACGAGCAAAAATCTGGGCCACATTTTCTCCCAACGTAACGTAACAAACGTAACGAAGGAAAGATATAGGGTAAAAACACTCTGCACCACCTTTGGACTGTAACGAGCGTAACGAGGATATTCTTGGACATGTCTTCGTTACGTAACGAGCGTAACGAGCAAAAATCTGGGCCACATTTTCTCCCAACGTAACGTAACAAACCTAACGAAGGAAATATATAGGGAAAAAACAGTCTGCACCTCATTTGGACCGTAACGAGCGTAACAAGGATATTCTTGGACATGTCTTCGTTATGTAACAAGCGTAACGAGCAAAAATCTGGGGCACATTTTCTCCCAACATAACGTCACAAAGGTAACGAAGGAAATATATAGGGAAAAAACAGTCTGCACCTCATTTGGACTGTAACGAGCGTAACGAGGATATTCTTGGACAGGTCTTCGTTACGTAACAAGCGTAACGAGCAAAAATCTGGGGCACATTTTCTCCCAACGTAACGTAACAAACGTAACGAAGGAAATATATAGGGAAAAAACAGTCTGCACCTCATTTGGACCGTAACGAGCGTAACAAGGATATTCTTGGACATGTCTTCGTTACGTAACGAGCGTAACGAGCAAAAATCTGGGGCACATTTTCTCCCAATGTAACGTAACAAATGTAACGAAGGAAATATATAGGGAAAAAACAGTCTGCACCTTATTTGGACTGTAACGAGCGTAACGAGGATATTCTTGGACTGGTCTTCGTTACGTAACAAGCGTAACGAGCAAAAATGTGGGCCACATTTTCTCCCAACGTAACCTAACAAACGTAACGAAGGAAAGATATAGGGTAAAAACACTCTGCACCACCTTTGGACTGTAACGAGGGTAACGAGGATATTCTTGGACATGTCTTCGTTACATAACGAGTGTAAGGAGCAAAAATCTGGGGCACATTTTCTCCCAACGTAACGTAACAAACGTAACGAAGGAAATATATAGGGAAAAAACAGTCTGCACCTCATTTGGACCGTAACGAGCGTAACAAGGATATTCTTGGACATGTCTTCGTTACGTAACGAGCGTAACGAGCAAAAATCTGGGGCACATTTTCTCCCAACGTAACGTAACAAACGTAACGAAGGAAATATATAGGGAAAAAACAGTCTGCACCTCATTTGGACTGTAACGAGCTTAACGAGGATATTCTTGGACAGGTCTTCGTTACGTAACAAGCGTAACGAGCAAAAATCTGGGGCACATTTTCTCCCAACGTAACGTAACAAACGTAACGAAGGAAATATATAGGGAAAAAAACACTCTGCACCTCATTTGGACCGTAACGAGCGTAACAAGGATATTCTTGGACATGTCTTTGTTACGTAACGAGCGTAACGAGCAAAAATCATGGGCACATTTCTCCCAACGTAACGTAACAAACGTAACGAAGGAAATATAAAGGGAAAAAACACTCTGCACCTCATTTGGACTGTAACGAGCGTAACAAGGATATTCTTGGACATGTCTTTGTTATGCAACGAGCGTAACGAGCAAAAATCTGGGGCACATTTTCTCCCAACGTAACGTAACAAAGGTAACGAAGGAAATATATAGGGAAAAAACAGTCTGCACCTCATTTGGACTGTAACGAGCGTAACGAGGATATTCTTGTACAGGTCTTCGTTACGTAACGAGCGTAACGAGCAAAAATCTGGGGCACATTTTCTCCCAACGTAACGTAACAAATGTAACGAAGGAAATATATAGGGAAAAAACAGTCTGCACCTCATTTGGACCGTAACGAGAGTAACGAGGATATTCTTGGACTGGTCTTCGTTACGTAACGAGTGTAACGAGCAAAAATCTGGGGCACATTTTTTCCCAACGTAACGTAACAAACGTAACGAAGGAAATATATAGGGAAAAAACACTCTGCACCTCATTTGGACCGTAACGAGCGTAACAAGGATATTCTTGGACATGTCTTTGTTACGTAACGAGCGTAACGAGCAAAAATCTGGGGCACATTTTCTCCCAACATAACGTAACAAAGTAACGAAGGAAATATATAGGGAAAAAACACTCTGCACCTCATTTGGACCGTAACGAGCGTAACTAGGATATTCTTGGACAGGTCTTCGTTACGTAACGAGCGTAACGAGCAAAAATCTGGGCCACATTTTCTCCTAACGTAACGTAACAAACGTAACGAAGGAAATATATAGGGAAAAAACACTCTGCACCTCATTTTAACCGTAACGAGCGTAACAAGGATATTCTTGGACATGTCTTCGTTACGTAACGAGCTTAACGAACAAAAATCTGGGCCACATTTTCTCCCAACGTAACGTAACAAATGTAACGAAGGAAATATATAGGGAAAAAACACTCTGCACCTCATTTGGACCGTAACGAGCGTAACAAGGATATTCTTGGACATGTCTTCGTTACGTAACGAGCGTAACGAGCAAAAATCTGGGGCACATTTTCTCCCAACGTAACGTAACAAATGTAACGAAGGAAATATATAGGGAAAAAACACTCTGCACCTCATTTGGACCGTAACGAGTGTAACAAGGATATTCTTGGACATGTCTTTGTTACGTAACGAGCGTAACGAGCAAAAATCTGGGGCACATTTTCTCCCAACGTAACATAACAAACGTAATGAAGGAAATATATAGGGATAAAACAGTCTGCACCTCATTTGGACTGTAACGAGCGTAACGAGGATATTCTTGGACAGGTCTTCGTTACGTAACGAGCGTAACAAGCAAAAATCTGGGCCACATTTTCTCCCAACGTAACGTAACAAACATAACAAAGGAAATATATAGGGAAAAAACACTCTGCACCTCATTTGGACCGTAACGAGCGCAACAAGGATATTCTTGGACATGTCTTCGTTACGTAACAAGCGTACCGAGCAAAAATCATGGGCACATTTTCTCCCAACGTAACGTAACAAACGTAATGAAGGAAATATATAGGGAAAAAACACTCTGCACCTCATTTGGACCGTAACGAGCGTAACAAAGATATTCTTGGACATGTCTTCATTACGTAAGAGCGTAACGAGCAAAAATCATGGGCACATTTTCTCCCAACGTAACGTAACAAACGTAACAAACGTAACGAAGGAAATATATAGGGAAAAACACTCTGCAATCTTGGGCTTTTTTGGGCTCTGCCATTCCCGAATCCCTCCATTGCTTAAAAAGCCTCACATCTCAGGAACCATACATATCCCCACTGCTAAACCATATACATGTATGTCTCTGTTCCTTTTGATAAGACGCATTTAATGACACCAACTGGGTCTCCATTGGAACCATGCCCCACCCTCTCTACTTTATAAAACACCTAATATTTCAGATACAGTCCACATAGGTGCTCATTTGGGTCTGGAGTTTGTTTGGGAGACTTTATAATTGGTAGATTAAAATCATATCATGTTATAATACGTGGCTGCCATTGGGCAATGTCCACCTGAGCCCCGTTTCATGAAATTTGGCCATTTGGTTTGTTTGCTATGGCAAGTTAAGAGTTTCCATTGACTTATAATGGGGAAAATTGAAAAATGACATTACTGCCTTCCAAGATATTTTGTCACACTTTCATAGAAATATTCCTTTAATAATGTTCTTTTTGGCCTATTTGTTGCCACAGATGGGATATTGTCAATTGTCATCTGTTGTCCTGCATCAACACATTCAAGCATTCAGAATCTTAAGCCACCAGGCTGAGTGGGTCCAAATTTTATCTGTAGCATCCTTGCGCACAGATATTCCATGGTTAATTAAAATACATTGCTGCCAGTGGGCAGTGGCCCCCTGAGCTCTGGTGAGCATTGTGGCCCATGGGCCTCTTGTTATGAAGTAGAGGGGTGGGCCATGGCATCGACACATTGCCCTACCATAAAGACTCCCTAGGTTGATGTGACTGAATGAGTCTTATCATAAGGAATGCAAATATACATGCATTAGGGGTGGAAGAAGCCTCCGTGGTGCAGTGGTTAGGCTACTCCCCTTGTAAACCAAGGATCGCAGGATTGATCCCAGGCTTCTCCGGACTTTCGTGTGAGTCTTTAAACCGAGGTCCCGTCTCCATATGACCTTAGCTGTTGATGGGACATAAAACTCAAAAACTCACTCATTAGCGGTGGGATCTGAACAGTTTCTGAGATATATGGCATTTATGAAATGGGGGGAGGGGAGGGGGCGGGGGGCATGGGCATTGCACACCCTGGGAGACCCCTAGGTTGGTACATGTATCACTGAATGTGTCTTTCTGAGATATTTGGCGTTTTACAAAGTTGAGGGGGTGGGGCGTGGCCCAGGCACATCTCAGGGGAGCCCCCGGTTGGTGTCACTGAATGCATCTTGAATATATATGATTTTGGGGTGGGGATCTTTTGTTTGTTTGATTTGTGGTTTAACGTCCCCCTCAACACTGTATTGGTCATTTTGGAGACATTGCTTCCAGTTTTGTGGGATTTTTATTACCCGACACTGAGATGAAATGACATCTCCAGCCCTGTCACCCAATGAAACTATTAGGGTTTATAAGCATGGATGGTCTGACTCACACCGCTTTGCCTGGGCAGGCTTAGATCCTCTAAGCGGTTTACCAGTACTTGTGTGTGGTCGGTTTCAGCTCTGCGTGGAAGTATCGTGCAGCCCATCTATTTCTTCAAGCACCGATGGGCAAGGACCGGGGTGGGGATCTGAATGGTTTCTGAGATATTTCGTCTTTTATGAAGTGGAGGAATGGGGAATGTCCGCTAGGCACCCCGGGAGACTCCTAGGTTGGTATCACTGAATGCATCTTATCAAAAGGAACAAGAATATATATGATTTCTGAGATATTGGGCCTTTTATGAAGTGGAGGGGGTGGGGCATGGCCCAGGCACATCTCAGGGGATCCCCAAATTGGTGTCTTATCATAAGAAAAAAGCATATATATGGTTTTGGGGTGGGGATCTGAATGGTTTTTGAGATATATAGCCTTTTATGAAGCGGAGGGGTGGGGCATGGCCCCAGCGCACCCTGGAAGACCTCTAGGTTGGTATCGCTGAATGTGTCTTATCATAAGGAACAAGAATATATATGGTTGGTTAAGAGGTGGGGATCTGAATTGTTTCTGAGACATTGGGCCTTTAATGAAGTGGAGGGAATGGGGCATGGCTGGGGCACATCCCATGGGACCCCCAGGTTGGTATCACTGAATGTGTCTTATCAATCATAAGAAACAAAAATATATATGGTTTCAGGGTGGGGATCTGAAAGGTTTCTGAGATATATAGCCTTTTATGAAGTGGACGGGTTGGGCATGGCCCCCACACACCCCGGGAGACCCCTAGGTTGGTATCACTGAATGTGTCTTATCATAAGGAACAAAAATATATAAGGTTTAGGGGTGGGGTTCTAAATGGTTTCTGAGAAATTGGGCCTTTTACAAAGTGGAGGAGGTGCCTGGGCACATCCGAGGGGTCCCCCAGGTTGGTTAAACTGAATGGGTCTTATCATAAGAAACAAGAATATATATGGTTTTTGGGTGGGGATCTGAAATGTTTCAGAGATATATTGCCTTTTATGAAGTGGAGGGGTGGGGCATGGCCCGCGCGCCCTGGGAGACCCCTAGATTGGAATCACTGAATGTGTCTTATCATAAGGAACAAGAATAAACATGGTTTAGGGGTGGGGATCTGAACGGTTTCTGACATATTGGGCCTTTTATGGAGTGGAGGGGGTTGGGCATGGCCAGGACACATCCCAGTGGACCCCCAGGTTGGTGTCGTTGAATGAATCATATCGTAAGAAACAAGAACATTGTATTGTTTTGGGGTGGGTCTCTGAATGGTTTCTGAGATATATCACCTTTTATGAAGTGGTGAGGTGTGGCATGGCCCCAGCACACCCTGGGTGATCCCTAGGTTGGTATCACTGAATGTGTCTTATCATAAGGAACAAGAAAAAATATGGTTTAGGGGCAGGGATCTGAACGGTTTCTGAGATGTTGGGCCTTTTATGAACTGGAGGGAGTGGGGCATGACCCTGGCACATCCCAGTGGACCAGGCGCACGCTGGGAGACCCCTAGATTGGAATCACTGAATGTATCTTATCATAAGGAACAAGAATATATATGGTTTAGGGGTGGGGATCTGAATGGTTTCTGAGATACTTGGCCTTTTATGGAGTGGAGAGGGTTGGGCATGGCCCGGGCACATCCCAGGGGACCCCAGGTTGGTGTCAATGAATGCGTCATATCATAAGAAACAATAATATATATGGCTTTGGGGTGGGGATCTAAATGGTTTCTGAATGGTATCGCCTTTTATGAAGTGGTGGGGTGGGGCATGTCCCCAGCGCAACCTGGGAGACCCCTAAGTTTGTATCACTGAATGTGTCTTATCATAAGGAACAAGAATAGATATTGTTTAGGGGTGGGGATCTGAACAGTTTCTGAGATATTACAAACTGGAGGGAGTGGGGCATGGCCCGGGCACATCCCAGTGGACCCCAGGGTTGGTGTCACTGAATGCATCATATCATCAGAAACAAGAATATATATGGTTTTTGCGTTAGGATCTGAAAGGGTTTCTGAGATATATCGCCTTTTATGAAGTTAAGGGGTGGGGCATGGCCTCGGCGCACCCCTGGAGACCCCTAGGTTGATGTCATTGGAATGCATCTTATCATATGCATCTTATCATACGGAACAAGAATATATATGGTTTAGGGGTAGAGATCTAAATGGTTTCTGGGATATTTGGCCTTTTACAAAGTGGAGGGGGTGGGGCATGGCCTGGGCACATCCCAGGGGACCCCCGGCTGGTGTCACTGAATGCATCTCATCATAAGAAACAAGAATATATATATTTTTATCCCCCGACCAAATAGGTTCTGGGGATATAGCGATCAGCTTGGCATCCGTCCGTCCGTCCATCCGTCGTAGACGCAACCTTGTGATGGCCATAACTCCTATACCCTTTGAGATTCATTGATGGTTGTTGGCACAATTGTTCACAAGGCTGAGACGGCGTGTCATATGCAAGAACCAGAACTCTGGATGCCATACTTTTTTAGTTATCTCCCCTTTTAATAAAATAGAATGACTACTTTGTGATGGCCATAACTCCATTACCCTTTGAGATATATTGATGGTACCTGGCACAGTTGTTCACAAGGCTGAGACGGGGTGTCATGCACAAGAAACACAACTCTGGGTGCCAGGCTTTTTTATTTATCTCCCCTTCCAAAATATAGAATCACTACCTTGTGATGGCCACATCTACAACACTCTTTGAGATATATTGATGATACTTGGTACAGTTGTACAGGAGGTTAAGCAGGTGTGTCACCTGCAAGAATCACAACTCTGGGTGCGCTGGTTTTTTAATTATATCCCCTGACAATATAACCTTGTGATGGCCATAACTCCAATACCTTTGAGATATATTGATGGTACTTGGCACAATTGTATACAACGTTGAGACGGAGCTTCATGCCTAAGAACCACAACTCTGGGTGCTATGATATTTGAGTTATCTCCCCTTCCAATATGACAGTATGACAACCTTGTGATCATCGTACCTCCAATACCCTTTGAGACATATTGGTGGTACTTGATGCAGGTGTACATGAGGTTAAGCAGGTATGTCATGCTCAAGAATTACAACACTGGGTGCTCTGGTTTTTTAGTTATCTCCCCTGGCAATATAACCTTGTGATGTCCATAACTCGAACACCCTTTGAGATATATTGAAGGAACTTGGCACAATTATATACAAGGTACAGAAGGGATGTCATGTGCAAGAACCACAACTGTTGGTGCTGTGGTATTTGAGTTATCTACCCTTCCAATATAACAGTAACACCAGCTTGTGATCACCATATCTCCAATACCTTTTGAGACATATTGATGGTAATGTACTTTGTAAGAAATACATGAGCTTAAGCATGCATGTCATGCGCAAGAACCACATTTCTGAGTGCCCTGATTTTTTGGTTATCTCCCCTGACAGTATAATCTTGTGGTGGCCATAACTGCAATACTTTTGTGATATATTGCTGGTTTAATTCTGGTGCACTTTCTATTGGTGAACAATCTTCTGAAGGCCATATTGGCTTTTGGTCGGGGGATTTGCCATCTCTTCCGATGGCTATTTTTTTAGGTGGGGATCTTTTGTTTGTTTGATTTCAGATTTTACATCCCCCTCAACACTATTGGTCATTTTGGAGACGTTGCTTCCAGTTTTGTGGGACTTTTATTACCCGACACTGAGATGAAATGACATCTCAAGCCCAGTCACCCAATGAAACCATTAGGGTTTATAAGCATGGACAGTCTGACTCACACAGCTTTACCTGTTAGCCACCCTATTTAGAAGAATGGATGTTCCAAACTTCAGTGAAGGAAGAGTGCACTCCAGAAACACAAGGGTGAAAGGGTGTGAGTGTGAATAAATTAAAGCACTGACAGCACTGATTGGCTGATTGTCTGAGTACAGGCTTGGAAAATGGTCCTGAATGAGAACTTGGGACTGTTTCGGTAAATCCTTTAGTTCTTGTACCTAAGGCAAACAGTGTAGACACTGATTAGATGTAGAAGCCTCTGTGGTGTAGTGGTTATGCTACTCGCCTTGTAAACCAGGGATCGAGGATCGATCCCAGGCTTCTCCAGACTTTCGGATGAGTCTTTAAACCGAGGTCCCGTCTCCTTATGACCTTAGCTGTTGGTGAGAGGTAAAACTCAAACACACTCATTTGATCTGGACCTACTATGTTTGCCAAACCAAACACATGATTCCAGTTCAGATTTTATAGATAACTCTCTTAAATGTACGAAACACTCTGACTCCATAGTGGAACAAATAACATGGCTATTTTCTGGGTTGATTGTTTGTCAATCAACCCAGTTTCTAAGCAGTAAAGCTCCTCATTGCTGAAGTCCATGTGACTATCACTAACCTGTCAAATTAACTTTTTTTATAGACAAGAGGGCCATGATGGCCCTGGATCGCTCACCTGATCCATAGAGTAACAAGTGGGCCCCGGGGAGGGCAATCATTGACCCCATGGTTAAAATGTGCATAATGTTAAGGGAGGTCTGAAAAGGTGAAGCTTCATACCAAAAATCTACAAAGGCTATAACTGTCCACTAGATGAAGCTCCATACCAAATATCAAAGACATCAGCCTTGCAGTTTCAGAGAAGAAGATTGTTTAAGATTTCCCTATATAAGTCTATGTAAAACCAAACCCAGGCGAAAATGATGGTCAGGTGACCATCAACTATCATGGAATACTATGGACTACCATGGTAGTTCATGGTCATACAACCATGGAAAACCATGTTTGACCATGTTTTGTAAAATGGCCCCCCATGGTCATAGGCTATGGTCTAAGGTGACCATGAACACCATGGTAAACCATGGTCTATGCCCATGGTGAACCATGTTTGACCATGGTATTATTTGACCATAAAAACTTAAAAAGCCATTGGCAGCCATTTTTGCCTTCACTAAATATATAGCATTTTTCCAAACCAAAATGATTGTATTATTCCAGTTCAGGATGCAATGTCAGTTGTATTTGATGACATACAATGCTCCTTAAACCCTCAGCCTTCAGGCAGACAGTATAAGAACAAATACTTTAGATTTATACATTTTTATGCATACATTCTTGTAATAACATTCTTGAAAATCATCTCTTAATGGTAATCATAGTGTTGGTACAAAAGTTCTGTAAAGATGGCAAGCTAGATGGCATTTATTGCAAGCATTCTTGTCTACATAAATATGAATAAGTAATTAATTCAAATAATTATAATTTCTACATAATATAGATAAATAAATGTAAATTTCAAAAGAATAACAAATATAAATTATAAATTTCAAGGGAAACTACTGAAACTTCAAACAATGTGACCCTGGTAGAGACCATGATAAACCATGGTCAACCCTAGTACATGTAGTAATTTTTACCCTCTTTCAAACCACCAATGACCATGGGTGACCATGGTGACAGCCATGGTGACGATGGTTGACCAGGAAAAAATGTGATACAGATATTCTTTTTTCATAACATTTGACGACTGACCATGAAAAAACATGGTAGGCAATCAAAAACCATGGTGACCGTGGTTGACCATGGTGTTAACCATGCTGACCATGGTTGACCAAGGAAAAATGTGCTATAGATATGATTTTTTTATAGTATTTGACTCCTGAGCATGAAAAAACATGGTAGACCATCAAAAACCATGATGACCATGGTAAACCATGGTTGCTATTTTGCCTGGGTAGGGTCTCGGGGCAGGGCATTTTTGGCCCCAGGGCTATAATATGAAAAACCTTGATAGAGGTCCAGTAGATGAAATTTCACACCAAATATCAAAGACCTAGGCCTTGTGGTTTCACAGAAGAAATTTTTTAAAGATTTTCCCTATATAAGTCTATGTAAAACCAAAGGGCCCCGAGGCAGGGGCATTTTTGACCTCAGGGCTATAATTTGAACAATCTTGGTAGAGGTCCACTAGCTGAAGCTTCATTCCAAATATCAAAGACCTAGGCCTTGTCGTTTCAGAGAAGAAAATTTTTCAAGGTTTTCCCTATATAAGTCTATGTAAAACCAAAGGGCCCCGGAGGAGGGAGGGGGGAGGGGGCATTTTTGGCCCCAGGGCTATAATTTGAACAATCTTGATAGAGGTTCTCTGCCGCTGCCCATAGGGGCTTGAAGAACTATATGGGCTGCACGATGTTTCCACGCAGAGCTGAATCCAGCCCGCATACTAGTACTGGTAAACCGCTTAGAGGATCTGAGCCTGTCCAGGAACCGCAGTGCGAGGCGGACCGTCCATGCCAATAAACCCTATTGGTTTCATTGGGCGACAGGGCTTGAGATGTCATTTCATCTCAGTGTCTGGTAAAAACCCACAAAACTGGAAGCAACGTCTCCAAATGACTTTTACAGTGTTGACGGGGACGTTAAACCTCAAATCAAACAAAAAACTTGATAGAGGTCTACAAGATGAAGCTTCATACCAAATATCAAAACCCTGGGCCTTGCAGTTCCAGAGAAAAAGATTTTTAAAGATTCTCCCTACATAAGCCCATGTAAAACCAAAGGGCCCCGGGGGGGAGGCATTTTTGGCCCAGGCACTATAATTTGAACAATCTTGGTAGGGGTCAACTAGATGAAGCTTCATACCAAATATCAAAGACCTGGGCCTTAATACTGTTTTAGAGAAGAAGATTTTTAAAGATTTTCCCTATATAAGCCCATGTAAAACCAAAGGGCCCCAGGGCGGAGGCATTTTTGGCCCCAGCACTATAATTTGAAAAATCTTGGTAGGGGTCCACTAGATGAAGCTTCATACCAAATATCAAAGACCTGGGCCTTACGATTAGAGAAGAAATTTTTTAAAGATTTTCCCTTTTTTCCCAGTATTTGAACAATCTTGATAGAGGTCTACTAGATGAAATTTCACACCAAATATCAAAGACCTAGGCCATGTGGTTTCATAGAAGATTTTTAAAGATTTTCCCTATAAAAGTCTATGTAAAACCAAAGGGCCACGAGGCGGGGGCATTTTTAGTCTCAGGGCTATAATTTGAACAATCTTGGTAGAGGTCCACAAGATGAAGCTTCATACCAAATATCAAAGATCCGGGCCTTGCAGTTTCAGAGAAGAAGATTTTTAAAGATTTTCCAAAAATAAGCCTATATAAAAACAAAGGGCCCCAGGGCGGGGGCATTTTTTGCCTCCAGCACTATAATTTGAACAACATTGGTAGGGGTCCACTAGATGAAGCTTCATACCGAATAGCAAAGACCTGGGCCTCGCAGTTTCAGAGAAGATTTTTTAAGATTTTCCCTATATAAGCCCATGTAAAACCAAAGGGCCCCGGGCAGGGGCATTTTCCGCCCCAGCACTATAATTTGAATAATTTGAACAATCTTGGTAGGGGTCCACTAGATGAAGCTTCATACCAAAGAGCAAAGATCTGGGCCTTGCGGTTTCAGAGAAGAAGATTTTTAAAGATTTTCCCTATATAAGCCAATGTAAAACCAAAGGGCCCCGGGGCGGGGGCATTTTTGGCCCCAGCACTATAATTTGAACAATCTTGGTAGGGGTCCACTAGATGAAGCTTCATACCAAATATCAAAGACCTGGGCCTTGCCGTTTCGGACAAGAAGATTTTTAAAAGGTTTTTTCCTATACTCGTATATGCCTATGTAAAACTAGTGGGTCCCAGCCCAGGGACATTTTTGGCCCAAAGGCTATAATTTGAAGAATCTTGGTAGAGGTCCATTAGATGAAGCTTCATACCAAATATCAAAGACCTGGGCCTGGCGGTTTCAGTGAAGATTTTCTAAAGATTTTCCCTATATAAGCCTATGTAAAACCAAAGGGCCCCGGGGCGGGGGCATTTTTGGCCCCAGCACTATAATTTGAACTATCTTGGTAGGGGTCCATTAGATGAAGCTTCATACCAAATAGCAACGACCTGGGCCTTGCGGTTTCAGAGAAGATTTTTAAAGATTTCCCTATATAAATCTAAGTAAAACCAAAGGGTCTTGGGGCCGGGGCATTTTTGACCCCAGGACTATAATTTGAACAATCTTGATAGAGGTCCACTAGATGAAATTTCACACCAAATATCTAAGACCTAGGCCATGTGGTTTCATAGAAGAAGATTTTTAAAGATTTTCCCTATAAAAGTCTATGTTAAACCAAAGGGCCACGAGGCGGGGGCATTTTTAGTCTCAGGGCTATAATTTGAACAATCTTGGTAGAGGTCCACAAGATGAAGCTTCATACCAAATATCAAAGATCCGGGCCTTGCAGTTTCAGAGAAGAAGATTTTTAAAGATTTTCCCAAAATAAGCCTATATAAAACCAAAGGGCCCCGGGGCGGGGGCATTTTTTGCCCCCAGCACTATAATTTGAACAATCTTGGTAGGGGTCCACTAGATGAAGCTTCATACTGAATAGCAAAGACCTGGGCCATGCAGTTTCAGAGAAGATTTTTAAAGATTTTCCCTATATAAGCCCATGTAAAACCAAAGGGCCCCGGGGCAGGGGCATTTTCGGCCCCAGCACTATAATTTGAACAATCTTGGTAGGGGTCCACTAGATGAAGCTTCATACCAAAGAGCAAAGATCTGGGCCTTGCGGTTTCAGAGAAGAAGATTTTTAAAGATTTTCCCTATATAAGCCCATGTAAAACCAAAGGGCCCCGGAGCGGGGGCATTTTTGGCCCCAGCTCTATAATTTGAACAATCTTGGTAGGGGTCCACTAGATGAAGCTTCATACCAAATATCAAAGACCTGGGCCATGCGGTTTTGGACAAGAAGATTTTTAAAAGGTTTTTTCCTATACTCGTATATGCCTATGTAAAACTAGTGGGTCCCAGCGCAGGGACATTTTTGGCCCAAAGGCTATAATTTGAAGAATCTTGGTAGAGGTCCATTAGATGAAGCTTCATACCAAATATCAACAACCTGGGCCTGGCGGTTTCAGTGAAGATTTTCTAAAGATTTTCCTATATAAGCCTATGTAAAACCAAAGGGCCCCGGGGCGGGGGCATTTTTGGCCCCAGCACTATAATTTGAACTATCTTGGTAGGGGTCCATTAGATGAAGCTTCATACCAAATAGCAACGACCTGGGCCTTGCGGTTTCAGAGAATGAGATTTTTAAAGCTTTTCCCTATATAAGCCCATGTAAAACCAAAGGGCACCAGGCGGGGCATTTTTGGCCCAGCACTATAATTTGAACAATCTTGGTAGAGGTCCACTAGCTGAAGCTTCATACCAAATATCAAAGACCTAGGCCTTGTGGTTTCAGAGAAGAAGATTTTTCAAGATTTTCCCTTTATAAGTCTATGTAAAACCAAAGGGCCCAAGAGGGGGGCATTTTTGGACCCAGAGCTATAATTTGAACAATCTTGGTAGAGGTCCACAACATGAAACTTCATACCAAAAATCAAAGACCTGGGCCTTGCAGTTTCAGAGAAGAAGATTTTTCAAGATTTTCCCTACATAAGCCTATGTAAAAACCGGGGCATTTTTGGCCCCAGCACTATAATTTGAATAATCTTTCTTAGAGGTCCACTAGATGAAGTTTCATATCAAATATCAAAGACCTGGGCCTTGCAGTTTCAGAGAAGAAGATTCTTAAAGATTTTCCCTACATAAGCCTATGTAAAACCAAAGGGCCCCGGGGCGGGGGCATTTTTGGCCTCAGCACTATAATTTGAACGATCTTGGTAGGGGTCCACAAGATGAAGCTTCATACCAAAAATCAAAGACCTGGGCCTTGTGGTTTCAGAGAAGAAGATTTTTCAAGATTTTCCCTATATAAGTCAGTGTAAAACCAAAGGGCCCCCGAGGGGGGGGGGGGTGCATTTTTGGCCTCAGGGCTATAATTTGAACAATCTTGGTAGATGTCCACAAGATAAAGCTTCATACCAAAAATCAAAGACCTGGGCCTTGCAGTCTCAGAGAAGAAGATTTTTAAAGATTTTCCCTACATAAGCCTATGTAAAACCAAAGGGCCCCGGGGCGGGGGCGTTTTTGGCCTCAGCACTATAATTTGAACAATCTTGGTAGGGGTCCACTAGATGAAGCTTCATATCAAATATCAAAGACCTGGGCCTTGCAGTTTCAGAGAAGAAGATTTTACAGATTTTCCCTATATAAGCCCATGTAAAACCAATGGGCCCCGGGGCGGGGGCATTTTTGATCCCAGCACTATAATTTGAACAATCTTGGTAGGGGTCCACTAGATGAAGCTTCAAACCAGAAATCAAAGACCTGGGCCTTGTGGTTTCAGAGAAGAAGATTTTTGAAGATTTTCCTATATAAGCCCATGTAAAACCAAAGTGCCCAGGGCGGGGCATTTTTGGCCCCAGCACTATAATTTGAACAATCTTGGTAGGGGTCCACTAGATGAAGCTTCATACCAAATATCAAAGACCTGGGCCTTGTGGTTTCAGAGAAGAAGATTTTTTAAGTTTTCGGTGAAAAAAATCTATTTTTGGCTCCTGTGACCTATATGTGCAACGGACCGGAACCATTTGGACAACTTTGAAAGGAGACCACCTAAGGATCATTCCTGTGAAGTTTGGTCAAAATCCGCTCACTGGTTTAGGAGGAGATGTCGTTTGAAGAAATTGTTTACGCACGGACGCACGACGGACAAAAAGTGATCCCAAAAGCTCACCTCGTCACTATGTCACGGTGAGCTAACAAGAGGGCCATGATGGCCCTGGATCGCTCACCTGATCCATAGTGTAACAAGTTGGCCCCAGAGAGGGCCATTATTGGCCCCAGGGCTTTAATGTGCATAATGTTGAGGAAGGTCTTAAAGGTGAAGCTTCATACCAAACATCAACAAAGGCTATAATTTGAACAATCTTGGCAAAGGTCCACTAGATGAAGCTACACATCAAATATCAAAGACCTGGGCCTTGCGGTTTCAGAGAAGAAGATTTTTTTTAAAAAATATTCCCTACATAAGCCTATTCAAAACCAAATGGCCCTGGGGCTATATAAATCTATGTAAAACCAAAGGGCCCCGGGGTGGGGGCATTTGTGGCCCCAGGGCTATAATTTGAACAATCTTGGTAGAGGGCCACTAGATAAAGCTCCAAACTAAATATCAAAGGCCTTGGCCTTGCAGTTTCAGAGAAGATTTTTAAAGATTTCCCTATATAAGTTTATGTAAAACAAAAGGGCCCCGGAGTGGGGACATTTTTGGTATCAGGGCTATAATTTGAATAATCTTGATAGAGGTCCACTAGATGCAGCTTCATACCAAATATCAAAGACCCAGGCCTTGTGGTTTCAGAGAAGAAGATTTTTAAAGATTATCCCTATATAAGCCTATGTAAAACCAAAGGGCCCCGGGGCGGGGCCACTTTTGGCCCCAGCACTATAATTTGAATCATCTTGGTAGGGGTCCTTTAGAAGAAGCTTCATACCAAATATAAAAGACCTAGGCCTTGTGGTTTCAGAGAAGAAGATTTTTAAAGATTTTCCCTATATAAGTCTATGTAAAACCAAAGGGCCCCGGAGCTATGGCATTTTTGGCCCAAGGGCTATAATTTGAACAATCTTGGTAGGGGTCCACTAGATGAAGCTTCATACCAAATACCAAAGTCCTGGGCCTTGCGGTTTCAGAGACGATGATTTTTAAAGATTTTCCCTATATAAGCCTATGTAAAACCAAAGAGCCCGGGGGCGGGGGCATTTTTTGCCCCAGCACTATAATTTGAACAATCTTGGTAGGGGTCCACTAGATGACGCTTCATACCAAATATCAAAGTCCTGGGCCTTGGGGTTTCAGAGAAGAAGATTTATAAAGATTTTCCCTATATAAGCCTATGTAAAACCAAAGGGCCCCGGGGCGGGGGCATTTTTGGCCTCGGCACTATAATTTGAAATATCTTGTTAGGGGTCCTTTAGATGAAGCTTCATACCAAAGATAAAAGACCTAGGCCTTGCGATTTCAGAGAAGAAGATTTTTAAAGATTTTCCCTATATAAGCCTATGTAAAACCAAAGGGCCCCCGGGGGCATTTTTGGCCCAAGCACTTAAATTTGAACAATCTTCGTAGGGGTCCACTAGATGAAGCTTCATACCAAATATCAAAGACCTGGGCCTTGTGGTTTCAGAGAAGAAGATTTTTTAAGTTTTTGGTGAAAAAAATCTATTTTCGGCTCCTGTGACCTAGATATGCAATGGACCAGAACCATTTGAACAACTTTGAAAGGGGACCACCTAAGGATCATTCTTGTGAAGTTTGGTCAAAATCAGATCAGTGGTTTAGGAGGAGATATCAATTAAAGAAATTGTTTACGCACGCACGGACGTATGCACGACGGACAAAAAGTGATCCCAAAAGCTCACCTAGTCACTATTGGACGGTGAGCTAAAAATAGCCGTAGTGAGGTCAGAGAGTTGTGTGATTGCGAGTGTATTTGAGTTTTACATCCCACCAGCAGCTAAGGTCATACAGAGACGGGACCTGGGTTTAAAGACTCATCTGAACGTCCGGGGAAGCCCAGGATTGAAACCACAGCCCCTGGTTTATGAGGCGAGTAGCTTATCCACTACACCCCAGAGGCTTCTTAGAGTGTTGCGTAAGAGGGTTATCTTGAAATCATAGGTTGGGCTTGGCAAACAGGGTAAACCCAGACAACACACCACAAACATGGCCTCTGATCAAGATCTACATTATTTGCTTAAAAACCAGAATTTTAGGGTTAAATGAAACAGTTTAAATCACAGACCAGGACTAGTTCTCCAACCTATACTTGGAGACAATCATCCCACTAGTACTCTCAGTGCTTTCATTTAATCCCCTGCAGCAGAGCAGGGCTGGGATTATAGAAATGGCCTTTGACTGTCTGTCGATCCACCTGTCTGTCCTTCACACTTTCTTGTCTGCTCATTATCTCCTAAATCCTTTGACAGATTTTCATTGAACTTTGGTCAAATATTCCTTTCAGTGAGCTGATGTGCAGAATCCATAAATAAATTATGCCAACTCAATGTCAACACACAGTTGAAGGTCACAAGTTTGAATCTTTGGATTTTGTATCCATTCCATATCTCCTTTATCCCTGGAAGAATTTTCTTTAAACTTTGGTCAAATATCCCCCTCAGTGAGCTGATGTGCAGAACTCATAAATAAACTATTCCGGCTCAAGATGAAGGTTATAACTGAAGGTCACGAGTTTGAAACTTTGAAATTTGTATCTGTTCCATATCTCCTTAAATACCCCTGGAAGGATTTTCATTAAACTTTGGTCAGTGAGCTGATGTGTAGAACCCATAAACTATGCCGACTCAAGGTCAAGATCATAGTTGAAGGTCAAGAGTATAAATCTTTAAATTTTTGTTCCCTCTATATTTCCTTCACCCCTGGATGGATTTTCATTAAACTTTAGTCAGTTATTCCTTTCAGTGAGCTGATGTGCAGAACCAATAAATAAACCATGCTGGCTCAAGGTCAAGGTCACGGTTGAAGGTCATGAGTTTGAATCTTTAAATTTTGTGTGCGTTTCATATCTCCTTTACCCCTGGAAAAATTTTCATTCAATTTTGGTCAAATATGCCCCTCGATGAACTGATGTGCAGAACCTAAAAAAAAACAGTGCCGATTCAAGGTCAAGGTCACAATGTTGAGCCTTGTCAATAAAGTGCATGAGGGGATTTGGCTGTCGCTCAAAGCCTAGGACACTCTGATCTTGATGAAAAGATATTGCCAACTAGGTAAAACTGCCCAAACTTCCTAAGGGCCATTACTCCAACAAAACTGCAGTAAATGTGTTAACAAGAGGGCTCAGCAGGCCCTTATTTGCTGACCTGAGTGTTACTGTCTCTTGCACATTCTAAACTACTGCAATATCTCTTCACAGGACTATATATGTAATCGGATAACAGGCTCAGGTGAGCTTATATTTGTTTGATTTGAGGTTTAAAATCCCTGTCAACACTGAATAGGTCATTTTGGAGACGTTGCTTCCAATTTTGTGGGACTTTTACCTGGCATGGAGATGAAATGACATCTCAAGCCCTGTCACCCAATGAAACCAATATTCTTATTTGATCAGTATGATATCCATGGCCTGATCCTGGAATCTTACTGATTCAGCAAGGTATCTCATGCTTGATTCTAGTGTCCAAGATCTGATCCTGGCTTCCTACCGGTGGAGGACAGCATTCCACACCTTATCCTATTATCCCACTGGTGCAGCAGGGTATCCTAGCCCAACTCCTTGAATCGTACAGGTGCAGCATGGTATCCCAGTTCTGAACCTGGTATCCTACCGCAGGGCATGGGAGAAAATGTGCCCCAGAATTTTACTCTGGTTACGTAACGAAGACATGTCCAAGAATATCCATGTTACGCCCGATATGGTTCAAATGAGGTGCAGAGTGTTTTCCCCTCTATATTTTCTTCACTACATTTGTTACGTTAAGTTGGGAGAAAATGTGCCCTAGATTTTTGCTTGTTATGTAACAAAGACATGTCCAAGAATATCCTTGTTACGCTTGGTACGGTCCAAATGAGTTGCAGTGTTTATTCCCTTTATATTTCCTTCGTTATGTTTGTTACATTACGTTGGGAGAAAATGTGGCCCAGAATTTTGCTCGTTACGTAACAATGACATGTCCAAGAATATCCTTGTTACGCTTGTTACAGTCCAAATGAGGTGCACAGTGGTTTTTTCCCAATATATTTCCTTTGTTACGTTACTTTGGGAGAAATATTCCCCAGATATTTGCTCGTTACACTCGTCACGTAATGAAGACATGTCCAAGAATATCCTTGTTGCGCTCGTTACGTTCCAAATGAGGTGCAGAGTGTTTTTTCCCTATATATTTCCTTCGTTACATTTGTTACGTTACGTTGGAAGAAAATGTGCCCCAAATTTTTGCTTGTTACGTAAAGAAGGCATGTCCAAGAATATCCTTGTTACGCTCGTTACGGTCCAAATGAGGTGCAGAATGTTTTTTCCCTATATATTTCCTTCGTTACGTTTGTTACGTTACATTGGGAGAAAATGAGCCCCAGATTTTTGCTCGTTAAGCTCGTTACGTAACGAAGACATGTCCAAGAATATCCTTGTTACGCTCGTTACAGTCCAAATGAGGTGCAGAGTGATTTTACCCTATATATTTCCTTCGTTACGTTTGTTACGTTACGTTGGGAGAAAATGTGCCCCAAATTTTTGCTCGTTACACTCGTTACGTAACGAAGACATGTCCAAGAATAGCCTTGTTACGTATGTTACAGTCAAAATGAGGTGCAGAGTGTTTTTTTCCCTGTATATTTCCTTCGTTACGTTTGTTACGTTACGTTGGGAGAAAATGTGCCCCAAATTTTTGCTCGTTACACTCGTTACGTAACGAAGACATGTCCAAGAATATCCTTGTTACGCTCGTTACAGTCCAAATGAGGTGCAGTGTTTTTTCCCTATATATTACCTTTGTTACGTTTGTTACGTTACGTTGGGAGAAAATGTGCCCCAGATTTTTGCTCGTTACGTAACGAAGACATGTCCAGGAATATCCTCATTACACTCGTTACGGTCCAGATGAGGTGCAGGGTGTTTTTTCCCTATATATTTCCTTTGTTACGTTTGTTACGTTACGTTGGGAGAAAATGTGCCCCAGATTTTTGCTCGTTACGCTCGTTACGTAACGAAGACATGTCCAAGAATACCCTCGTTACGCTCGTTACAGTCCAAATGAGGTGCAGAGTGTTTTTTGCCTATATATTACCTTCGTTACGTTTGTTACGTTACGTTTGGAGAAAATGTGCCCCAGATTTTTGCTCGTTACGCTCGTTACGTAACGAAGACATGTCCAAGAATATCCTTGTTACGCTCGTTACAGTCCAAAGGAGGTGCAGAGTGTTTTTTCCCTATATATTACCTTCGTTACGTTTGTTACGTTACGTTTGGAGAAAATGTGCCCCAGATTTTTGCCTGTTACGCTTGTTACGTAACGAAGACATGGTCAAGAATATCCTCATTACACTCGTTACGGTCCAGATGAGATGCAGGGTGTTTTTTACCTATATATTTCCTTCGTTACCTTTATTACGTTACGTTGGAGGAAAATGTGCCCCAAATTTTTGCTCGTTACGGTCCAAATGAGGTGCAGAGTGTTTTTTCCCTATATAATCTCTTTGTTACGTTTGTTACGCGTAACGAAGCGCGCCCCTGGCAAATTTTACGTACTTTTTATGCATTATATGTTATCTGTTCATTAGGCCGTAAACCACATATAACATCAGACAGGGCAAAAGCATGGGGAGGACAGTCAGCACTAAGCAGACTGGTTAAAAATTTCAGATAACATTTTGATATATTTTCCCAGCTAACGGTTTTGACATTTCATGTTTATCGTCTGAAACGGAGACACATTGTTGGAAATGTCAAATCTTTATTTATTTTTTATGGAAGAATATGCAAATTGACTTCATTTTGTAATCAGATGAGTTTATCAGAGAGTTGTAACCTTAAATTAAATATCTCTTCAATATTGAGACCCTCCACATCAAAACACATTTTCTATAAAAATGAAATGGAATAAGATTAATTTATTGTATGATTGTAGGATCAGAATTGTTAGTAACAACATCATACACACTAAAAACTGTAATTGAGTCATAAATAAGGTTTTAAATGACATAAAATAAAAAAAATGAGTGTGTTCCGGTAATTACAAGTGTGTTCCGGTGTTTTGGTGTGTTCCGGTATTTCTACGAACCCCTCAGTGGTTAGTGCACTTGCCTCTGATGCTAGAGGTCCCGGGTTCGATCCCCGGCAGCAGCGATAAAATTTCGGTATCCGAACACGCTCCATTGGCATCATTTGCAGGGATGAATGTCATAAAGTGCACTGTCCTTCGGATCGGGACGTAAACTGTATGCAGTATATAGAGAAAGAAAGAAAGGATTTTCAAAGGACATGTCACCAGTAAACTGGAGGCCCCCTGTGCAGGGAGAACCATCCCCTGTGCAGGTTAAAGAACCCTACCATAATTACATGATTACTGTGTAGGCTTTCATCCTGCAAAACTGGAGTGTATTTAATATACACCTGCCTAGAATGCCCGCGAGGGCGTATGGCAGTATATAGAGAAAGAAAGAAAGAAAGGATTTTCAAAGGACATGTCACCAGTAAACAATTCTTTCTTTTCTACTTGTACTGCGATCAGTCACATCTGACCATTACTTGCAGCTGTACTTTACATACACACGAGATTTGCAGGATGAAAGCCACAGTAATCATGTAATTATGGTAGGGGTCTTTAACCTGCACAAGGCATCCTGGTGTATGAATGTCATTTGAGGTGTCACCAGCAACAATTCTGATTGATTGATGACCCGATCTGTGGGACAGTGGAGCGTGATCGCTCTGTGGTTGGTGCACTTGCCTGACACTAGAAGTCCTGGGTTCGGTCCCCGTAAGCGGCAATAAAATTTTTGTGTCCGAACACGCTCCATTGGCATAATTTGCAGGGTTGAATGTCATAAAGTGCATTGTCCTTCAGATTGGGACATTCACTAGAGGCGCCCCATGCAGGGAGAGTCATGCCCTGTGTAGGCTTTCATCCTGCAAACCTGGTGTATATGTTATATACACCTGCAAGTACAGTATAGCTCCAATATATTCGCGATAATCGGGGCCCATAGCCCGAAAACCGCGATGTGGTCGGAGCGCGATATAAGTCGCGGTAGTTTGCCGAGATGCCACTACAAGTCACGGTGATAGTTTGGTGAGAACCGTTTATCAATCCACACTAATGGCTGTCAGTAATGCTATAGGCCGTATTTCACCATTAAAGTAGGTTCAGAATTACTCAGTGACGGAACAAACAATCTACCAATAAACTTACATTCGAGAACAGTGGAAAATCTGCGTCTGAAAACATGTGATTGCTAAAATGTCAAAACAGGACGCCATTTTGGATTTGCGGGTTCCCCTGGTTGTCTGTAACGGGTGACGGCCAAGGGGCGCAACTACCATAAGCGCTATGCGCTAAAGCAATTCTAGTTGTCTCTTGGCTTGCCAGATCTCAGAATCATTAAATGTAGCGGTTGGAAAAAAAATATTTAACGTCTACCACGGGCCGAAAAACTATCATTTTATTAGCTCGCCTGTACGAAGTACAAGGAGAGCTATTGTTGTCACCTCGGATGGCGTGCGTGTGCGTGTGCGCTTCACACTGCGTTAAAGTTTTTCAAATGCTTATATCTCAATAGTCACTCATCACAGAGCACTCATATTTTGAACTTTAGTACCTGGGAGGGTCTTCTGATGTTCAAAGATAACAGACCCCTGGGGTCATGCCCCGGGGTGGGGCTTGGGGTCAAAATCTAGAACACCTATGTAATACTGTGTTAAAGATTTTGAAATGCTTATATCTCAGCAGTCACTTATCACAAAGCATTCATATTTACAACTTGGATACCTGGGAGTGTCTTCTGAGATTCCAAGACAACAACCCCCTTGGTTCGTGCCTGGGAGTTTGGATGGGGTGGGGCTAGGGGTCAAAATCTAGGTCAAAATCTAGAACACCTATGTAATACTGTGTTAAAGTTTTTGAAATGCTTATATCTCAGCAGTCACTTATCACAAAGCATTCATATTTACAACTTGGATACCTGGGAGTGTCTTCTGAGATTCCAAGACAACAACCCCCTTGGTTCGTGCCTGGGAGTTGGGATGGGGTGGGGCTAGGGGTCAAAATCTAGGACAACTTTGTAATTTGTTGTATACCTTTCCCTTATGCTAACAAGTTATAGACAGAATTGGTTATACATCAGTCAACCAAGTGACATTGGTTCAAGTGTAAAAGGGTGAAGGTCATGGTGACCTATATTTCACGGTCCAGTGATTTTGCCTTTTATCTTGAAGACTGTTTGTTGGAGAAATGCCATACCTGGGATATTAGTTCCATGTGAACCCATGATTGACCTCAAAATATATCTAGGTCACTGTGACCTATATTTCATGGTTCAGTGATTTTGACTATTATCTCAAATACTATTTGATGGAGAAATGTCATACCTGGATGATTAGTTCCATGTGACCTGATAATTGACCGCAAAATATATCTAGGTCAGTGTGACCTATATTTCATGGCTCAGTGATTTTGCCTATTATCTCGAATACTATTTGATGCAGAAATGTCATACCTGGATTATGAGTTCCATGTGACCAGATAATTGACCCCAAAATATAACTAGGTCAGTGTGACCTATATTTCATGGTTCAGTGATTTTGTCTTTTATCTCGAATACTTTTTGATGGAGAGATGTCATACCTTGATTGTTAGTTCCATGTGACCCCATGATTGACCTCAAAATAAAGCTAGGTCAGTGTGACCGATATTTCATGGTCCAGTGATTTTGCCTATTATCTTGAATATTATTTGATGGAGAAATGTCATACCTGGGTTATTAGTCCCTTGTGACCCCATGCTTGACCTCAAAATATGTCTAGGTCACTGTGACCTATATTTCATGGTTCAGTGATTTTGTCTATTATCTTGAATGCTTTTTTATGAAGAAATGTTACACCTGGATAATTTATTCCATGTGAGCTGATTATTGACCACAAAATAAATCCAGGTCATTGTGACCTATATTTCATGGTTCAGTGATTTTCCCTATTATCTTTATTACTATTTGATGGAGAAATGTCATACCTGGGTTATTAGTTCCATGTGACCCCATGATTTACCTCAAAATATATCTAGGTCACTGTGACCTATATTTCATGGTTCAGTGATTTTGACTATTATCTCAAATACTATTTGATGGAGAAATGTCATACCTGGATGATTAGTTCCATGTGACCTGATAATTGACCGCAAAATATATCTAGGTCAGTGTGACCTACATTTCATGGCTCAATGATTTTGCCTATTATCTCGAATAGTATTTGATGCAGAAATGTCATACCTGGATTATGAGTTCCATGTGACCAGATAATTGACCCCAAAATATAACTAGGTCAGTGTGACCTATATTTCATGGTTCAGTGATTTTGTCTTTTATCTCGAATACTTTTTGATGGAGAGATGTCATACCTTCATTGTTAATTCCATGTGACCCCATGATTGACCTCAAAATATAGCTAGGTCAGTGTGACCAATATTTCATGGTCCAGTGATTTTGCCTATTATCTTGAATATTATTTGATGGAGAAATGTCATACCTGGGTTATTAGTCCCATGTGACCCCATGCTTGACCTCAAAATATGTCTAGGTCACTGTGACCTATATTTCATGGTTCAGTGATTTTGTCTATTATCTTGAATACTTTTTGATGAAGAAATGTTACTACTGGATAATTTATTCCATGTGAGCTGATTATTGACCACAAAATAAATCCAGGTCATTGTGACCTATATTTCATGGTTCAGTGATTTTCCCTATTATCTTTATTACTAATTGATGGAGAAATGTCATACCTGGGTTATTAGTTCCATGTGAACCCATGATTTACCTCAAAATATATCTAGTTCACTGTGACCTATATTTCATGGTTCAGTGATTTTGACTATTATCTCAAATACTATTTGATGGAGAAATGTCATACCTGGATGATTAGTTCCATGTGACCTGATAATTGACCGCAAAATACATCTAGGTCAGTGTGACCTATATTTCATGGCTCAATGATTTTGCCTATTATCTCGAATAGTATTTGATGCAGAAATGTCATACCTGGATTATGAGTTCCATGTGACCAGATAATTGACCCCAAAATATAACTAGGTCAGTGTGACCTATATTTCATGGTTCAGTGATTTTGTCTTTTATCTCGAATACTTTTTGATGGAGAGATGTCATACCTTGATTGTTAGTTCCATGTAACCCCATGATTGACCTCAAAATATAGCTAGGTCAGTGTGACCGATATTTCATGGTCCAGTGATTTTGCCTATTATCTTGAATATTATTTGATGGAGAAATGTCATACCTGGGTTATTAGTCCCATGTGACCCCATGCTTGACCTCAAAATATGTCTAGGTCACTGTGACCTATATTTCATGGTTCAGTGATTTTGTCTATTATCTTGAATACTTTTTGATGAAGAAATGTTACACCTGGATAATTTATTCCATGTGAGCTGATTATTGACCACAAAATAAATCCAGGTCATTGTGACCTATATTTCATGGTTCAGTGATTTTCCCTATTATCTTTATTACTTATTGATGGAGAAATGTCATACCTGGGTTATTAGTTCCATGTGACCCCATGATTTACCTCAAAATATATCTAGGTCACTGTGACCTATATTTCATGGTTCAGTGATTTGCCTATTATCTTTAATAGTTTTTCATGAAGAAACATCATGCCTGGATTATTTATTCCATGTGACCCCATGATTGACCTCGAAATTATATCTTGGTCAGTGTGACCTAAATTTCACGATTCAGTGACTGCAAAATTGAATACTATTTTTTATTTTTTTTTAGAAACTTCAGTCCTGAATTATAAGTTCCATGTGACGAGATGATTAACATAGAAATATATCTAGGCCAGGGTGACCTATTTCATGGTTCATTGATTTTGCCTTATAATTCATACACATTGTGATTCTGAAATGTAATATTTGGCATATATGTTCCATGCGACCTGGTCACTGACCTCAAAATGTATCTAGGTGTGTGTGACCTATATTTCATGGTTCAGTAATTTTACCTTCTATGTTGAAGGCGCGAAACAGGCGAGCTATGCTGTCCGGGGACAGCTCTTGTTGTGTTTTGATTGCGGGCAAGTGTAAAAAAATCGTCTACAACTGTCACTCTTTTTGAGTCCTTAAATAAGGTAAAACTCGACCAGTAAGTAAATCGCAATAATTGTTGCACTGTCAATTGAGAGACAAACCATCTGTGTATTTATTACGGTTCAGGTATGACACTATTGTTAATCCCTGTCATAAAATTGCCACCCTGCGGTGCGTGTCGATAAGGTGTGAAAATATGGTCAAGTTATGTCTCTAATTGGCGTTTATTTTCCAATCATAAAATTTAATCCACAATCAATGTGAAAATGATTTAATCCCTCCTCAGACAATTAGCTACATCTAACGGTAGATGTTCCCGATTCATTTATTTCGACTATTGGTGGCACTGTGGGTATGGCCTCTGGAAACTCTATCATGATATATCGCGACACATGGGTTTGTATCGTAATATTTCGCAAATCTTATTCAACAGAGATTTATGTACACTTCACTATGCCATTGTATTGATATGTTGTAAATAAGTGACAGAAGGTAAGTGAAAAATACAAACAGTGTCTTTTAATTTCACAGCACAAATTGAGAGTTTTTATCAAATTTCAAGCCCAACGACTACGACTTTATTTCCCTCAGACTTATAAATGCGGTTTAAAAGGTAGATAACACTGCAGTTGTCATGGCCAATAACTGTACTTTTTACAGTTAATTGGAAATATGTCATTAATTAAATAAACTTATATAAACTCATGTACCTTGACACACATGATTATCACGAGCTGCAGCCGATATACCCAGAAGATCAAAATTGTCAGCTTAGCTAGATCCAGCCACAAGACGAGAACTCATCAATCAAAAACGAGCCCAAACTTTCGCACCGGCTCTACAAGCAAGTTCAATGAGAACATTGAAGTTTTCTGCCACCCAAATCGCCATAAAATCCACTGTTGATGTGTAATTCTGTTCCTACAATTTTATTTTATCTAATAAATTTAATAATCAAGCGAGATTAAATAAAAATTGATATGCAAACAAAATGGAGCTCAAAATGAAAGCAGCTAAAATATCCTGGGAGAAAGTTCCGGAAATTGTCGGACTTTGCAGAGTGTACAGGTGAGGACAAAACCATATCGCCATTGGTATTGCAGCCTCCTAAATCGCGGTATACCGATAATATCGTGCACCCCTACTTTCGACAGCTGAATGTGCTGATGATTAGAAAGATTACCTTGTAATCTGCTTTTAAAGTTCACGGGAAATGTTTACACTTCCCCGCCCACTTTGGGTAAACCCCGGAAGTAATGGTCTATCTTGTTATGCCAAGATTGCAGTATTGACAATTCAACTTACAAGTCAACTTTTATTTACTGTCAGATCTGTTTTGAGTTTGGAAAAGTGGGTTTCAATAAATTATAAAAAATATAATAATAATTAAAGGAATTTAAAAGAGTGAACGAATTAATCCATCCCAACTCTCGCCGTCCGCCAGAGAAAGACACAATGTGACAGCCACGTGGTGATCCAAATCGTCTTCTGGCTGTATTGACCAATAACTGATGTTGTAGTTTTTTTCCCTAACCAATGGAATTGAAGGAAGCTTGGCGTGGTCTCAGCTTCTGACCTTCAGTTTTGAGAAAATACCGCACCAAGTTACTCCACGAAATATTGTTGACAGAAAAAAATAGCCCACCCATGTGATTGTGTGTGAGATAGTTTTTTTTGTTTTTTTTTTGCTTTCATTACACGTAGAATTAGTTTTGTATGTTTTAGTCAAATCGGAAACCATAATCATGCACTATATATGTCATTTCCAGTAAATAACATAACAGAATGTGCCAAAAACACTTCTTAGTCAAGTGCCTCTAGTCATTATTTAATAGGTTGCAATAGCCCATGAAACATTCAGCTGAACAAAATGTGCTGTACATTTGCCCGTAGAAATTATAAAAGTGAATATATGTGTTATAATGGATATACAGTATCTGAATTCCATGAACTTACCTCCATATGTCATTGGACTCGAGATTTTCTTCGCTTGTGGTGTCTCATTAGGAACTATTTGAATAGTCAATTTGTCATACAACATGGAGAGACTTAAGAGTAAGACATCCAGGGCAGACTGTGTACTCACAACTAGTGGTACTTCCTCATGGTCTATGTTATGTACTTGTATTCATAGCCAGGAGTCATTTATAATGAAAATTTTCATTTAACTGCATAACAATGCCAATTGCTTCAGATTGTGTATTGTTTTATATCATTATGCTTGACTTTGTCATTGAACAAAAATTTTCAATATATAGTTTCTGATTTTCGCAAAAGCATATCTTGTGTTGTTAAGTGATATAGAGTTTACCTGAGCTGTAGGTGTACCCCAGTGTTGCGCCAAACCAGTTTTGATGCAACACTTATATTATGGAGCGGGAAATTTAATGTGTAGCTAAGTTTACCTCTTTTGTTAGGGCTAGCCTAGGGACTACATGTAACTTAACGGTGTATGAATGTCATTTGACCTGTCACCAGTAACAATTCTGATTCTGAGATGTAATTATCATCCTGTGTTCTTGATTTGTTCTTGCTTTCTTCTAATACTGCCTATGCCCTTGTGGGCTTTTTCGGCATGTTTACATTACACACACTCCAGATTTGCAGGATGAAATCCAACACAGTAATCATGTAATTAAGGCAGGATCTTTAACCTGCACAGGGGATCGTTCTCTCTGCACAGGGGGTCTCATAATTAACATCCCAATCCGAAGGACTGCATTTGTGGCATGTTTGGACACCGCAATTGGTAATCGTACCGGGGGCTTTTAGCATCAAAGGCAAGAGCACTAACCACTGAGCTACCACGTTATTTTTCTGTGTAAAATACTTGAACATATAGTCTGCTCAAACATCATACTCATAGCCCACTTGGATGAACATAAACTTTTGTGTCAGACAGACAACATGCTTTTAGGAAAAGGCGCAGTTGTGAAACTGTTGAGCATAGCTACTAATAACTGGGTAAATATCTTAGACAAAGGTTGACACATTTATTCTGGATTTGAAGACGGCTTTCGACACCCCACCTCATGAACTACTTTAATTCAAATTACATGTAGTTGGTTATAGAATGGCAGTAAGGGGAGGGTACTCTCAAATGGATTGATTCCTTTCTTTGCTACAGAAAACAGCACATTGGTGATGGTGAATTTTCAGAGTGGGCTCCAGTTTTGTCTGGGGTTCCATAAGGAACTGTTCTTGGTCATCTGTTATTCTCCCTGTACATTTATGATATTTCCACTGACATTGACTCAGAAATAAGACTGTTTACAGACGGCTGTGTTTGCTACTGGGAAATTAGAGATACAGAGGACTCACTGAAATTCCAGAATGATATAGATAGATTAGGATGCTGGGCACATAAATGGGGCGTGAGATTTCAGCCCGTTAAATGCAATATTATGCAGATAATTAGGAAGAGTATTTCTCATTCAATTGGAAGCCAAAACCAACTGACTTACGACTGTGGTCTATAATTTGCCTAAAACTCTGGTATGCTTTTTCCATGCTTTGGGGGTAACAACACCAATGCTCAATGCCTCCAAGAGCTGTGTTGGCAGGTATCGAACCCGCATGCTCCTGATCACCAGACGCGGATCCGACTGAGCTACAGAGGCCAGCTCAACTGTATTAAGCAAGCATTTGTGTTAAGCAAGCACATTTTAATTATCCCTTAGATGCTTGCTTAATACATGTTAGACTGAACATGGTGATTAATTTAACAGTTTTGTTAACATGTCTATGTATGTTTAGAACATTAACAATTAACACTTAATCCTTATCTTGCTGAATAAATTAATTTAGTCACACCCATTTCTTACTATCACCCAATCAAACAACTTAAAACAATGTATTTATCCAATATCCAAACAGAATGACAAACATTACAGTAGATCCTGGATCTACACTGTTTGCAAAGGTAGGGCTTGTCATGTTCAGCAGAATAAGGGTCAATACGTCAGTAATACAGCAAAGCTTTTACAGTGTAAATTATTTTTTTTTTCAGCCTTCTGCAGACAAAGTTCAAGAGATCAGAGAAGTTACTAGGATTGAGAGAATAGGTAAGTCACAGCCTCCATAAGGATAACCCGTACATGAGTGTGAGATAAGGCTTTCTTTAACACCAGTTTTGTACTGAATGGAATCTTCAGCTTTATATAACAGGAGGCTATTCGCAACTTTTCGATATCAGGTTCAATTGCTGCTAGAAAGTCAGATTTACAGATGGTCGGAACATTTTTGCAAACAGTGACGGCCCTGATCAGATGCTACATTCTGCAACATCTTATCAGAACCTGCCCTCTTAGCCAGACAGTGAAGGTCCTGATCACATGCTACATTCTGCAACATCTTATCATAACCTGCACTCTTAGCCGGACAGTGAAGGTCCTGATCAGATGCTACATTCTGCAACATCTTATCAGAACCTGCCCTCTTAGCCGGACAGTGAAGGTCCTGATCACATGCTACATTCTGCAACATCTTATCAGAACCTGCCCTCTTAGCCGGACAGTGAAGGTCCTGATCACATGCTACATTCTGCAACATCTTATCATAACCTGCACTCTTAGCCGGACAGTGAAGGTCCTCATCAGATGCTATATTCTGCAACATCTTATCAGAACCTGCCCTCTTAGCCGGACAGTGAAGGTCCTGATCACATGCTACATTCTGCAACATCTTATCATAACCTGCACTCTTAGCCGGACAGTGAAGGTCCTCATCAGATGCTACATTCTGCAACAGCTTATCAGAACCTGCCCTCTTAGCCGGACAGTGAAGGTCCTGATCACATGCTACATTCTGCAACATCTAACATAACCTGCACTCTTAGCCGGACAGTGAAGGTCCTCATCAGATGCTACATTCTGCAACAGCTTATCAGAACCTGCACTCTTAGCCGGACAGTGAAGGTCCTCATCAGATGCTATATTCTGCAACATCTTATCAGAACCTGCCCTCTTAGCCGGACAGTGAAGGTCCTGATCACATGCTACATTCTGCAACATCTTATCATAACCTGCACTCTTAGCCGGACAGTGAAGGTCCTCATCAGATGCTACATTCTGCAACAGCTTATCAGAACCTGCCCTCTTAGCCGGACAGTGAAGGTCCTGATCACATGCTACATTCTGCAACATCTTATCATAACCTGCCCTCTTAGCCGGACAGTGAAGGTCCTCATCAGATGCTACATTCTGCAACATCTTATCAGAACCTGCACTCTTAGCCGGACAGTGAAGGTCCTCATCAGATGCTATATTCTGCAACATTATTTTTTTCTTATTTTTGTTCCAAGCTTATATTCTGGATGATTGTTGGAACTGCCTGCCACAACCATTGTTAAGAAAAAGATGACCAGTCTTGTAAACCCTACTTTTCAAAAAACTTTCCCAAAGTGGTGTCATTGCACAGACTTGTAAAGTTGTAACCATGGTCTTGCCTTTCTTTGTTGATCTGCCCAGCTGCCTGCATGACAGCTTGAGCAGGAACGTTTGTCAGAGGCTCCCTGGCCTTTAGTTCTCGAGCTTAGGTCACTCAGTCCGCTGGATGAAAATTGTATTGTAAGCCAAGTTCTGATTTCACATCAAGTTGATAATTCTGTGTAGTGAACACCTCTGTAAAGCTGTTTATATAGAGATAACTGGGGTTTACAGCTGTATACATTATTTTCCATATTTTTCCTCAAATACAGATTGCAGGTGCTCATTAGAACTACATCAATGAGGCAGTTATAATAAGCACTAACACTCTAGTTTGGACTAGAAATTAACCCTTATCTTGCTGTTCACGACAACCCCTATCTTTGGAAACAGTGTAGATCCAGATCAGATGGCTTCTGAAGAAGCCATCTGATCAGGATCTGCACTGTTTGGCATTCAGTTTATGAATTTGTAGCAATAAATTACATCAAGTAATTTGATTGGTTGATAGACAGAAATGGGAGTGGCTTAAATGAATATTCAGCAAGATAAGGGTTAAAGAGAAAAATCATCTGAAAAATGACATTGGTCATGCTAGAGATATGAGACACACCATTTTCGCACATAGCTGTTATCATTTTACATGTACAATATGTATCATCCAGTCCTGACCCTTGAAGAATGTTACAATCAAGTAAGGATAGCGATGTAGTAAGCTGTCAAGAGAAGTTCAAGAAGAAAGGCAAAAAAGGAGAAAGTCTTCCCAAACTTTAATAGGCCTACTAATTTAACCCTTCTCTTGCTGAATATTCAATTTAGCCACAGCCATTTTTGACTTTGAACCAATCCGATTACTTGATGTAATTTTTCCTGCAAATTCAAAAACTGAATGTCAAACAGTGTAGAGCCTGATCAGATGGCTTCTTCAGAAGCCATCTGATCTAGATCTTCACTGTTTGCAAAGATAGGGGCTGTCGTGAACAGCAAGATAAGGGTTAAGTTTTGCTATGAATCGGTAATATTACATGTATCTATCAATTCCTATCCTTATCCTTATCAGAAGCTATTTCCTATGGCAAGTTATTTTCTAGTCATCATGTTCCTGGAACATAGGATCCGTGTCCATCCTTACTGTCTGTTTATCCTGTATGTCAAGTCCTCGCTTGAAGTCTGTCACTGGATTATTCTTCTTTTCTAGGAGCACATTCACATATCCGAGGTTTAGGATTAGATGATGCTCTTGAGGCTCGTCATGTATCTCAGGGAATGGTGGGACAGATGGAGTCTCGTCGAGCTGCTGGAGTCATCCTTGAAATGATAAAGGTAAAATCTTCTTTCTTAGCTGTTCTTCACTTAAGACAGTTACTGCAATTGGACAACCAGGGGCCATTTGTTCAAAGCATCGTTACTTAACGAGCTCGTTAGTGTTCGAATTGTTAACTGTTCTAGCAAGTACAATATTGTAAATTTTGGAATTTTTGCTGAAAAAATGTGAGCAGCTTTTGAATCCGCAAAAGCTGCTCACACTTTTTCAGCAAAAATTTCAGCATATTTGCCATATTTAATAATCAAAGTTTTAAGGATACGTTAACTAACGATGTCATTAGTTTTGAACAACAGGCCCCAGGTTTTTTGCAAAATGATAGAAGTATAAAATGCTTCGCGCATACATCACATTCATATTCAATTTACATAGCTTCAGATAAGGCGTGTTTTCTCATCCAAAAAGTATTGATATTTCTCTTATTTCTGCATGAGAACATTTGTTGTGGGTACTCACTAGAAGTGCCTCAGTGAGGCGCTTCTAATGCGTACCCTCAATATATGTTTTCGTGCAGAAATAAGAAAAGTATGTGGCTACCACCTCTTATCTGGGGCTGTGTATACAAAGTAGACCTTTGCCTGCATAACGTCACTTGAACCACTTGGCATACACCCAAAAAGGCCGTAAAAGCTCCATTCATGACTACAGCAGATGTCATTTTCATATATTTTTGCTAAAAAATTAAGCTTTAAGGAAATGGATACAATTTCAGGGGAGGCAACTCAGGCAAAAGTATTTTTGTCTCTCATGTCAATAGGGATCTACTCTTTAGGGAAAGAATTTGCCCCTTAGCATTCTTTCCTTTAAGAGTAGACTCCTTTTTCAGTAGGACAGAGTTAATAGAAAAGCGAACAGGAAGTTCCATAAATTGTCACCCTTTGAAAAATGGCTAGAAAAGCTGCCAGGTATATCCATCCCGCTTAACACTTCACTTGCAGAGAATTCAAATGACATACATGATTTTTTTTCCTGATTTTCTCAGCACGAGAATAAAGAAAAATAATATATTGTGTGCTCCACAATTTGCGCTTTTAAGCTACCATAATTGGTGTCATAGAAATGGTATGGAAAAAATTCACCCCCACAAGTACAGAAGCTTTGTCTCAGTATGTTTATAATACCCTGGTGTTGAAGTTTAAGGGGAATGGGAGCACCTAGCAGATTTTTCCGCCATTTTTCAAAGGGTGACAACTTTCGGGACTTCCTGTTCGCTTTTCTGTAAGCCCTGTCTCACTGAAAAGGGGTCTACTCTTAAAGGAAAGAATTTGCTCCTCAGGAGCAAATTCTTTACTTTAAGAGTTGACCCCTATTGACATGGGAGACAAAAATTCTTTTGCAGGAGTTGGCTCCCCTGAAGGTGTTCCCATTACCCTAAAATTTCAACTGAACCAATATAATGGTGATAATAAAAGTAACTGATTATAGATGTGTTTGTTGAGGAAGCAATGTTCTCAATGCTTTTATATTTTCAGGAAGGTAAAATAGCTGGGAGAGCTGTGTTGATAGCTGGACATCCAGGCACAGGGAAAACTGCAATAGCTATGGGTAAGCTCAAATATTCTTACTCTGGAAATACTTGACATATTTTCTGCAGCAGGGGCCAATTTTCTTGACTTCCCATTTGCAAGATCATATCCCCATATTATTTTTCCTTCTTTCTGCACAAAAACATGTTGTGGGTACTCATTAGAAGCCTCACAATGAGTACCCACAACATATGTTTTGTGCAGACATAAGGAACAATCAGTTCTTTTTCAATGAAAAAGGCACCTTATTGCTTTTCTATAACCAGAGCCCTCCATCTATAGGATCTACTCAAAAGGGAGTGATTTCTTCCCTTTAAGGGAAGTCTTCTTTCCAAATTTGACAGAGGGTCACAGCTGGAGTGGCCAAAAAGCTGCTTCAAATGTTACAAAAATATGGCAAAAAGCAGTTTGCCAATGTCTTCACAGGTGATGAAACATGGTTCCATTATTTTGAGCCTGTCAGAAAGGTTAGCAATAAGATCTGGGCCACTAAACACAGCCAACGCGCAATAATTGACAAACGTTCTTTGACTACAAAGAAGGTTTTGTATGCAATCTTCTTCTTAGGTGAAGGAGTGGCAATAAAAATGTCGGTGACAAATGGCAAAAGCATGACGGAAAGTACTACAAAGACCTAGTACTGAAGAAACGGAAAAAGTAGTATCAGAACTGATGCCCTGCCAGTGGTTTTAAACATGTCCGTCTTCTTTATGACAATGCCCTGCTCATACCTCCTCAATAGTTGCGGCGTATTTGAAGATAGAAAAAGTAACCGTTTTGTATCTCCCACACACCCCCCCCCCCCCCCCCTTTCCGTAATGCCAAGACCTTGGCCCGTAATTTCGTTTTGTTTCCGTAATTGAAATCATTCCTTGCTGGGCGGAAATACCAGTCCCAACAAGCACTCGGATCTGCCATTCATCTGTACCTTTTTATTGTGCCCAAATCAGCATGAAATGAGCCCTTTTGGGCTAACTCGAAATTTGAAGTTTCCAGATAGAAATAAGCAATTCATTTCGAACATCCCTCGAATGTAGAGCACTATTGGACATCATGCAGATCACGTGAGCCGTTTCTTTGATTTTCTTACTTTTTAGCTCACATGAGCCGAAGGCTCATGTGAGGTATTAGTATACCACGAGCCGGCGTCCGTCGTCCACACTTTCAAAGAAGTATATCTCCGGAACCAGTGGGTCAATCTTGATCAAATTTCATGTGAAGCATTATCAGGTAGGGGGAAAGGCTGCATACTGTTTTCGGGCAGATCGGATTGGAACTCTGGTTGCCATGGCAACAAATAGCTCCCATAGACTTAACATAGGAAAAAGTTTGTCATCACTCTAGCTCCGTCAATTTTTTTCTGATTGTCTTCATTCTTGCAGATAACGAGGACAGGCATGAAATCTCGATCAAGTTCGATTTTGGGCTGAATCGGATTATTCACTCAGGAGTTACGTGCCCTTGAGCGTTGAAAAAATTGCCTATTGACTTAACATGGGGAGAACGTTGTCATCACCGTAGCTGCTTCAATTATTTTCAGATTGGCTTTATTCTTGCAGATAACCAGCACAGCCATGAAATCTCGGTCAAGTTCGATGACTGGCAGAATCGGATCATTCACTTAGGAGTTATCTGCCCTTGTGTGTTTTTGCATTAGGGTTAATGGGAATTAGGAAAAAGCTTGTCATCACTCTAGCTCCGTCAATTTTTTTCTGATCGACTTCATTCTTGCAGATAACGAGGACAGGCATGAAATCTCGATCAAGTTCGATTTTGGGCTGAATCGGATTATTCACTCAGGAGTTACGTGCCCTTGAGTGTTCTTAACATAGGAAAAAGCTTGTCATCACTCTAGCTCCGTCAATTTTTTTCTGATCGACTTCACTCTTGCAGATAATGAGGACAGGCATGAAATCTCGATCAAGTTCGATTTTGGGCCGAATCGGATTATTCACTCAGGAGTTACGTGCCCTTGAGCGTTGAAAAAATTGCCTATTGACTTAACATTGGGAGAATGTTGTCATCACCGTAGCTGCTTCAATTATTTTCAGATTGGCTTTATTCTTGCAGATAACCAGCACAGCCATGAAATCTCGGTCAAGTTCGATAACTGGCAGAATCGGATCATTCACTTAGGAGTTACCTGCCCTTGTGTGTTTTTGCATTAGGGTTAATGGGAATTTCAAAAATGTATATCTTAAAGACTACTTGGCCAACTTTGATCAAATTTCATGTGTCGCATTATTGGGCAAGTGGAAAGGCTTCATTAGGTTTTCAGGCAGATCTGAGTGGAACTCTGGTTGCCATGGCAACATCTAGCTCCCATAGACTTCACATAGGAAAAAGCTTGTCATCACTCTAGCTCCGTCAATTTTTTTCTGATCGACTTCATTCTTGCAGATAACCAGTACAGGCATAAAATCTCGGTCAAGTTCGATTTTGGGCCGAATCGGATTATTTGCCTTGGAGTTACCTGCCCTTGAGCATAAAAAAATATGTTGTGACCACGATAGCAACTTTATTTTTATTCAGATCAGCTTCAAACTTGCAGGTAACGTGGACAGGCATAAAATCTCAGTTAAGTTCGAATCGGAATATTGACCTCGGAGTTACATGACCTTGAGCGACAAAAAATTTGCCCATAGACTTTACATAGGGAAAATGTTGTGACTACGATAGCGACTTGAATTTTTTTCAGATCAGCTTCAAACTTGCAGGTAACGAGGACAGACATAAAATCTCTGTTAAGTTCGATTTTGGGCCGAATCGGATTATTTGCCTTGGAGTTACCTGCCCTTGAGCATAAAAAAATACGTTGTGACCACGATAGCAACTTTATTTTTATTCATATCAGCTTCAAACTTGCAGGTAACGAGGACAGGCATAAAATCTCGGTTAAGTTCAATTTTGGGCTGAATCGGAATATTGACCTCGGAGTTACGTGACCTTGAGCGACAAAAAATTTGCCCATAGACTTAATTAGGGAAAATGTTGCGACTACGATAGCGACTTGAATTTTTTTCAGATCAGCTTCAAACTTGCAGGTAACGAGGACAGACATAAAATCTCGGTTAAGTTCGATTTTGGACCGAATCGGAATATTTGCCTTGGAGTTACCTGCCCTTGAGCATAAAAAAATACGTTGTGACCACGATAGCAACTTTATTTTTATTCATATCAGCTTCAAACTTGCAGGTAACGAGGACAGGCATAAAATCTCGGTTAAGTTCGATTTTGGGCCGAATCGGAATATTGACCTCGGAGTTACGTGACCTTGAGAGACAAAAAAATTTGCCCATAGACTTAACGTAGGGAAAATGTTGTGACAGAAATAGCGACTTGAATTTTTAGCTCACCTGAGCCAAAGGCTCCAGTGAGCTGATAGTATACCAAGGCTCCGGAGTCCGTCGTCTGTGGTCCGTCCATCCGTCGTCCACACTTTCAATGAAGCATATCTCAGAAGGCAGTGGACCAATCTTGTTTAAATTTTATGTGTAGCACCATTGGGCAAGGGGAAAGGCTGCATTAGGTTTTAGAGCTAGTCTGGTTCATTTGTTCCTTCATTCTTCTTTCTCTCCATATAGAGATAATAGACCAATGTTAAATTTTTAATCAAAGATTTCTCAGGAACTATAAAAGCTAGAAGCATCAAATTTGGTATTCAATAGAATAATGATGACTTATTTTGTGTAAGAGACATTGGGCTTTCTCAGCTTATTTGTTCATCTGTTCTTTCATTCTTCTTTCTCTCCATTTTGACCAATGTTAAATTTTCGTCAAAGATTTCTCAGGAACTATAGAAGCTAGAAGTCTCAAACTTGGAATGCAATGCAATAATGATGACTTATATCCTGTAAGGGTCAATGGGCTGGATTCTTTTAGCAGATTTAGTAGTCAAGTCTGTGAATTGTTAAAATTTAAGTTCCTCAGGTGAGCGGTTTAGGCTCATTGAGCCTCTTGTTTAATTATTGCCCCTTAAAGATTGAAAATGGCCATTTCTATTATGTAGTCTCTTTGAAACACTATATCTCCTTAACCTATCGATTGGTTCTGACTAAACTAGCATGGTTACATCACTACAATAGGGGAAAACACCTGTTAGGTTTTAATGGCCTAGATCTTATTTTCCAGGGCACAGGCCCCCAAAAACTTTTAATTTTGGGCCAAAAATGCTGTGTCTGGAGCCTATGTCATGAACGAATCAATGAAATAGGTCAAACTTGGTACAATATTTCATTGCAACCAACCAAAGATTTGATTAAATTTTGGTGACCTTGACCTTATTTACAAGGACACGGGCCCCGGAAACAGTCAATTTTTGGGCTTGTCTGCACCCCATCTCTTGACTGAATAGATGGCATTCGGTATAACTTTGTGCAATATGTCATTGCAACCTACCAAAGATTTGGTTTGCTTTGGGTGACCTTGACCTTATTTTCAATGTCACAGGCCCCAAAACCTCTCAATTTTGGGCCAGAGTTGGCTTTTCTACACCCTTTCACATGAATTAATCATTGAAATTTGGTCAAACTTGGTACAAGTTTTTGGTTGTTTGAACATTGAAAGTAACGGGTTCTGTGATATACTTATAACTACTCTATAAATAGGGAACTATTTATACCCCCGGCATACGAAGTATTCGTATGCTGTGGGGGTATATGGTTTTCGTCCTGCCGTGTGTCAGTCCGTCCATCGGTCTGTCCATCCATTAACATTTTAGTTAAAGTTTTGCATTAAAGTTTCTAAGACATTGTATCTTCTGAACCCTTTGATAGTTTTAGTTGATACTTACACTGAAGTTACATACTGGTCTAAAGATTTCATTGACGCATGTCCCATCCCCGCCCCACAGTGACCGTGAGGTCAAGTCACAGTCTTAGAAATTTTACATTTGGTTAAAGTTTTATGACAAAGTATAGATGCCTGTATGTTCTAAACTCTAAGTCTAATTCAATTGATACTTGCATCAGTGTTGCATACCAGTCCATCTCACATTGAATTCCTTTTTGACAGTGTTATGGCACTTGCTTGATGTAAATGTAGTGGCGGGGCATGATGCAGTGCATGCAGTGAAGTGCTTTTATTGTGCAAGGGAGACAACTTCTATGAATTTCTGCTTGCTCTATTGTACCCTAAATCCATTTAAAATCAGATTTTTTCTTAAAGGAAAAAAAAAATGGCTCACATTCCTGGGGGAGACAGACATGTTTGGAACAGTTGCTTCCCCTTGAAGTATAAACATTCCCCTTTTTACAAAGGAAACATTTAGCCAACCATGAGGTCTGTTGTTTGTTTTCTTTAGGTATGGCCCAGGCCTTGGGGACAGACACACCATTCACTAGTATGGCAGGAAGTGAAATCTTCTCATTAGAAATGGGTAAAACAGAGGCCCTTACACAAGCATTCAGAAAATCCATAGGTGTTAGAATAAAGTAAGTACATGTACACTATTAGAGAACAAGATAATGAGTAGTTTTAATCATATGTTCTTGATAATTAAATTTTTTACTGATTTTTTCTTGTAAAGGTAATGTTGTGTGTACTCATTAGAATTGCCTCTATGAGGCGATTCTGATGAGTACACACAACATACCTTTATTTCAAAGAAGATGGTAAAACACTCTGAAATGTAATCCCTATTATGCCTAATGACCTGACACTATAAGTAAACCTCAGTGATTTCAACTACCCCTATCTCGAACAAATTTTGATGATCCTAGAAGTTTTTGAGTTGTTGAAGTTCAACTGTATTCAAATGTTCCCAAAGCATACATTCTTATGCAAAAGAAAATGTCTAGCACTGCCGATGTGCTACTTTAAAGAAAGGTAATATATTCTTCCAGTTGTAATTGTAGAGACCATCCATGTTAAGGTTAGGCTGTTATTTATAATGTAGCATTTTTAAACATTTGATCCATGGTTTTCCAGCATTTTAAATGTTGCTTAAAACCAAGATCCTGTCTCTTAATTGGCTGGCAGTTGATGGGATGTAATGCAGAAACACAAAAACAGAAACAAAGGTTGATGCAATAAGTCTTAGGCTGCTACCACATAGTCTAACTTTATCAAATTCAATACAGTTGAAATCAAAATAATTCATAGCCCATGAATACCCACAACATACTTTTTCGTGCAGAATTAAGAAAAAAATATCATTAATTTCGGATGAAAAAAGCGCCTTATCTGGAGCTATGAATTTCAATACTATCAAATAAAAATAACCTGTCCACACATTCAAAGTTTTGACTTTAACACAAAGTTTGGCCATATTGGCACAGCTATACATAATACATTGTAATGTGGATAATCGAGGGGTAGACTTCTTTATTTCTTGTTAGAGGCAATTCGAACAAGTACCCACATCATATTATTTTAGATTTAATGAAGAAATCAGAAAAATTTCCCTCTTTACTGTTCTTCTCATCTGTATCTTTGATAAGGTGATCCACCTGTTCAAAATTACTTGTTCAAAATTTGAACCTGTACAGTTTACTACTTGATGTTTCTAAAGATAGCTGAATGAGTGGCGGACAGTTTAGACACTGATGAGACTTCTCATTTGGGTTTACACTGTTTGTTCAGGCCTATCTGTTCAAATACATAGGCTAAATATGGTTTATTTTTTCACCACAGAGAGGAGACAGAAATAATTGAAGGAGAAGTTGTAGAAATACAGATAGACAGACCAGCTACTGGAACTGTGAGTAGATATATCAAGTTTACATCCCACAATTCACAAAAGTTAAAAATTCCAATTTACATGTTTATACCTATATCTCTTTATAACACTGTTCGTTTTAACATGCTTTTGGATACATCACAGTTTAAAGTGTATAGATTATATAGTAAAATCATGTTTATTTTGTTATGTCTCCCCCGAAAAAAAAATTTTCGGAGAGACATATTGTTTTTTTCCCCGGGCGTCTGTCTGTCCGTCTGTCTTTTGAAATAACTTGGCAGAAATGTTAACCAATATAAGAGGATGGGTTTCTTGCATGACCCAGGTTGGTACCTCAAAGGTCAAGGTCATACTTAGAGGTCAAAGGTAAAAAAGGGGCCTTTTTTCAGGTTTTGTCAATAACTTGCTTATTTTTAGATAGAATTTGAAGTTACTTGGCAAAAATGTTAACTATCAAGAGACGATGTGTTGCATGCATGATTCAGTTTGGTACCTAAAATGTCAAGGTCATACATAGAGGTCAAAGGTAAAAAAAGGGGCCTTTTTTCGTGTTTGGTCAATAACTTTCTTATTTTTAGATGGATTTTAAAATTGCTTGGCAGAAATGTTAACCACCATGAGATGATGTGTTGCACGCATGACCTAGTTTGGTACCTGAAAGGTCAAGGTCATACATAGAGGTTAAAGGTAAAAAAAAAGGGGGCCTTTTTGTGTTCTGTCAATAACTTTCTTATTTGTAGCTGGATTTTGAAATTACTTTCCAGAAATGTTAACCACCATAAGACAACGTGTTGCGTGCATTACCCAAGTTGGTACCTCAAATGTCAAGGTCATACTGAGAGGTCAAAGGACAAAAAGGGACCTTTTTTAGTGTTCAGTCAATAACTTTCTTATTCCTGGATAGATTGTGAAATTACTTGGCAGAAAAGTTAACCATCATGAGAAGATGTGGTGCACGCTAGACTCAGGTCGGTACCTCCAAAATCAAGGTCATACTAAGAGGTCAGAGGTAAAAAAAAGTTTGTTGTTTTTTTTTTGTGTCCAGTCAATAACTTTTTTTATTTCTGGATGGACTTTATATATAAAGTAACCATGCAGAAATGTTCACCGTCATTGGACCATGAGTCATGTGCAAGACCCAAGGTCCATACCTCCAATGTCAAGGTCATACCTAGAGGTCAAAGGAAAAAAAGGGACAGTCAATAACTTCCTTATTCTTTGATGGATTATGAAATTACTTGGCAGAAATGTTAACCATCATGGGATGATGTGTTGTACCTCAAAGGTCAAGGCCATACTTAGAGGTCAAAGGTAAAAAAGGGCTTTTTTGTGTAAGGCTAATAACTGTTTTATTTTTCTACGAACATTTTTAAAGTTACTTTGCAGAAATGTTCATCTTCATTAGATGATGAGTTGCACACAAGACCCAGCTCAAGACCTCCAATGTCAAGGTTATACTTAGAGGTCAAAACTGGGGGAGACATTCTAGTTTGAACTCAGGTTTTACGTCTCCATCAACACTGTTTAGGTCATTTTGGAGACATTGCTTCTGGGTTTGCGGGACTTTTACCCAACTTTGAGATGAAATGGCATGTCAAGCCCTACCTTCCAAACAAACCAATAGGGTTTTTGTACAGGGACAGTCCGACTCACATCACTTTGTCTGGGCAAGCTTAGACCTTATAAGTGGTTTACAAGTACTCATGCGCAGTTTATTTCAGCTCTGCATGGGAGCACCATGCAGCGAAGTCTATTCCTCCAAGGACCGATAGGTGGGGCCCCGAAAACTAATGTTAAATGATTCAGAATAAGACACACATCATTGTTTTATCAAGTATCTTTTCTTAGATCGCCCCCGCCCATCGGGGCTTTAAGAGCTGAAACTGACCACACATTAGTACTGGTAAACTGCTTAGAAGCACTAAGCCTGCACAGGTAAAGTGGTGTAAGTCAGACCGTCTAATGCATATAAGCCATTTGGTTTCATTGGGTGGCAGGGCTTGAGTGTCATTTCATCTCAATGTCAGCTAAAGTCCCTCAAAATTGGAAGCAATGTCTCCAAAATGACCTAAATTGTGACATTAAACCTCATTTCAAACAAACATCGTTTATTAGATATTGAATAATATGCTGATCAAATCACCAGAACAGCTTATTTCTGAAAGGAAATGAATATTTTTGTCAGTTTTCACAACATATAAAAATTGTGCCGCTGTGTTTATTCTTGGCAGAATTTTCTCCTGTGGAGCCAAGCTTTTAATGAATGGTAGACAACCTTTTGATGAAGAAAACGGGTCTCCTTGAGATTGCTGTATCCTGTTAATTTGTACACATCCCCTAATTTGCATAGATTCTATGCTTTGTTCCTTTATTTCAGGGTGCCAAAGTTGGTAAACTGACACTTAAAACAACAGAAATGGAAACAGTATATGATCTTGGGCAGAAGATGATAGAATCTCTAACAAAAGAAAAAGCACAAGCTGGGTAAGATAGTTTCCTCAATCATTGGGTAAAAATCTAGTATTAGATGCTTTCAGATATGTGAAGTACAGGGTGCAGGGACCAGTTGTCAGAAACAACAATGTTGTTAGTTAACACATCATTAAACTTTTGATCATTTAATATGCCAAATATACTTATATTTTTGCAGAAAAAATGTGAACAGCTTTTGCATTGCAGAAAAAATGTGAACAGCTTTTGCTTCATTCTCATTCTATTTTTGATGAAATATTCTGTTTGCAAATAGTGAAGGCCCTGATCAGACGTTGCATTCTGTGGCGTCTGATCCAGGCCTGCACTGTTTGCCAAGGTACCCCTAAAGGGATTTCAGGCCCACAATGGGTTAAGGCAGGTAAAAGGAACATAGTTTACAAAAGCAATATTTAAGGATACAAATGGCAATTGCCTTGTTGATATGAGATGGAAATCAACCAGGTGTATCCATTGCTCTTAACCTTGTGTGGTTTTTTTATGGTTTTATTGTTTGTTTTCAGTGACATCATTACTATAGATAAAGCTACAGGAAAGATCACAAAGTTGGGAAGATCATTCACAAGGGCAAGAGACTATGATGCTATGGGTGCACAGGTATAGTTTGAATACAATACCCTTTATGAGTTAGCCAAAGGTCTGAGGTGTTAAATGTTTGTTTTGGCTCAAAGCTTGGTGAAGGGAGAGCAGTTAACAAAAAATACTTTCTTGGACTGTAGCAATTTTCTGTAGATGTAATAATTTTAATGCCTGATTAACTTTTTGTCAGAATTTTACAAATTAAAGGCTCAAAATTTCTGAAAATAGACATTATTTAAAAAAAAAACATTATGCTAAACTGCTGAAAATAAAACTAGGCTTCTGGGCTAGATATAATTTTCTTCACCAGCAGCCTTGTTAACTCTTTCAGCCTTGGGCCCATTGTTCAAAACTAAGTAGTTAGCTAACATATCATTAAAACTTTGACCATTATAAAACTTTAACCATTAAAAATGGCAAATGTAGTAAATAGTGTTGCTGAAAAAAGGTGAGTAGCTTTTGCAAATGCAATTCCAAAAGCTACTAAAATTTTCACAGCAAAAATACCGCTGTTAGATATTGCACTTGCTAGAACAGTTAACACTTCAACCACTAAGCAGCTTACTAAGCTAATAATGCTTTGAACAACTGGGCCCAGGAAGCCTTCTCAACAGGGTCTGTGATTCTGTTAGTGATATAGTGTAAATTTAGTGTAAACTCCCTTTTTACAAGAATGGGTGTGTCCTTATTCAAAGATGGAAGAGGCCACTTAAGAAAATCGGGAGTGAAAGGGTTCTTCAAGCTAGCTGAATTAACCTTTGTCATGCTGAACAACAAAACCTTTGATATCAGAAACCATCTGATAAGGTTCTACACTGTCATTCAGTTTGCCAATTCGAAAGGAATACATTACATCAATTCCAAGTCCTTTGATTGGTTGATAGTCAAAAAAGGGTGTGGTAAAATAAATTGATTCAGTGGGACAATGGTTGATTAAACGAAACATAATTGAAATTTATAAAACCCAGTTAGATTGAGAAGTTTCAATTCAATGACTTTTGAAAACAAATGTGAACAGATACTGCTGAAATACCATGCTGGGAAGACAACTTTTGGAGTTTGCTTGCCTAATAGTTTACCCTTATCCTGCTGAACACAACAACCTCTACCGTTGCAAACAGTGTAGATCCTGATCAGATGGCTTCTCCGGAAGATTATCAGGATCTACATGGTTTGTCATGCAGTTTGTGAATTCAAGAAATACATATAAATACTAAAGTAACCAGTGCTTCAGCTGAAGTGCACGACCCGCCAGATGCTTTTAGCTTTATGAGTGTTACCATTTATGGGTATGGCGGCCATTTTGGTCATGTGACCTGGACCTAAAACGGTTCCCCCAATAAATGCGCCTTATCGTAAGGAGCAAAAATATATCTTATACTTTAGTACTGTATTCTGAATCGTTTGCAGGATAAAATGCATTCTCACTTTTCCAATACAAAGCATATGTGTCAAAGTTTGACCTAGGCACAAAGAACGTCAAGATCAACCCAAGGTCACCATTTTAGGAATTTATGATGGGCCTACTTCCCAGATGCTATTTATCAAGTTTCGTGGAAATCTGCCCAATGGTTCTGGAGAAGACTATTTTTGAAGGGTTTTTACCATATATGGCTTGGCGGCCATTTTGGTCATGTGACCTGGACCCCATGAGCAAATTTTGGTTTCCCCCATCCCATAGAGGCTCCAGATGAAATTTGATTTCAATCGGCTGAACGGTTTCCGAGGAGAAGCAGTTCGAAAATGTTCACATTTTTTGCCTCGGCGAGGCTATACTAAATGGAATGTAATATTTCACAAGTTCATTGGTAAGATCTCATTGATATCTATCAGTCTGCCAAAAATTGTTTAAATATTCCAAGCGGTTAAGTCACTATCACCAATTTTCACAAACGAGTAACGGACGGACAGACAGACAGACCATATATGGCTTGGCGGCCATTTTGGTCATGTGACCTGGACCCCATGAGCAAATTTTGGTTTCCCCCATCCCATAGAGGCTTCACATGAAATTTGATTTCAATCAGCCCAACGGTTTCTTAGGAGAAGCAGTTCGAAAATTTTCACATTTTTCGCCTCGGCGAGGCTATACTAAATGGAATGTGATATTTCACAAGTTCATTGGTTAGATCTCATTGATATCTATCAGTATGCCAAAAATTGTTTAAATATTCCAAGCGGTTAAGTCACTATCACCAATTTTCACAAACGGGCTACGGACGGACCCAAAGAAGATCAAGGTCAAACCTAGGGTCACCATTTTAGCAATTTATGATGGGCTTCGTCCCAGATGCTTTGTATCAAGTTTCGTGGAAATCTGCCCAGTGGTTCTGGAGAAGACTATCTTTGAAGGGTTTTTACCATATATGGCTTGGCGGCCATTTTGGTCATGTGACCTGGACCCCATGAGCAAATTTTGGTTTCCCTATCCCATAGAGGCACCATATGAAATTTGACTTCAATCGGCCCAACGGTTTCCGAGGAGAAGCATTTTGAAAATTTTCACATTTTTCGCCTCGGCGAGGCTATACTAAATGGAATGTAATATTTCGCAAGTTCATTGGTTAGATCTCATTGATATCTATCAGTATGCCAAAAATTGTTTAAATATTCCAAGCGGTTAAGTCACTATCACCAATTTTCACAAACGGGTTACGGACGGACAGACAGACCATATATGGCTTGGCGGCCATTTTGGTCATGTGACCTGGACCCCATGAGCAAATTTTGGTTTCCCCCATCCCATAGAGGCTCCATATGAAATTTGACTTCAATCGGCAGAACGGTTTCCGAGGAGAAGCAGTTCGAAAATTTTCACATTTTTCGTCTCGGCGAGGCTACACTAAATGGAATGTAATATTTCGAAGGTTCACTGGGTTAGATCTCATTGATATCTATCAGTATGCCAAAAATTGTTTAAATATTCCAAGCGGTTAAGTCACTATCACCAATTTTCACAAACGGGTTACGGACGGACAGACTGACAGAATGAAACGGTGATTTTAGGGCACTCTTAGAAATCAACCGACTTCAGTCGGTTGCTTTTTCTGCGGGTCGTGCAATTTGATTTTTGGATATTCAAAAATGGGTGTGGCTAAATTAATTTATTCAACAGGATGAGGGTTAACTCACAGAAAAAAAAATGGGAACAAATTCTCTTCTTAAGTTTCAGCCTTTTCAAGGGAGAAAACTTTTGTTACCTTGGTTGGCTTTCCTTTATCTTAGACAAAATAGGTGTCAAAATATATGTAGCTTAACAGGAAAGATTTTATTTAGTCTTTTAAGTGTAGACCTCTTGACAAGGGACATGAATGGTTCGGAAAGGAAGAGAAGGGCAGTAAGCATGTTTAGAATTTATGCCTTTTGAAGAGCATCTGTTCCCATTTAAAAATATTTTTGTTTCCTTTGTCAGTAGAGAACTAAATTTAGCCCATATCCTGCTGAATGAATTGAGCCACACCTATTTACATTGTAGATCCTGATCATCTGATCTGGATCTACACTGTTTATAAAGTATGAATGTGTTTTCGTGTTCAGTGGGATAAGAGTTAATGGAAATAATTTTCTCCTTAGAAAGTTCCAAAAGTTATCTCCCATAAAAGAGAAAACTTTCCATAGGACAACTCCTTAAAAAGAAAGAAAGTAAATATATCCAAATCGTGGCTGGGTTGTACAAAGCTAACAAAGCCATTAATTGTTAAAAGTTGGATCATTTTAAATGACAAATACTCTAAAAATTTTGCTGAAAAAATGTGAGTAGCTTTTGACAAAGCTACTCATTTTTTTTTTTCAGCAAAAGATACCAGGATATTAGATATTGTTCTTGCTAGAATCGCTGATTTTCTAGCCACTATCAAGCTCTTTAAGCTGATGATGCTTTGGACAACTGAACCCATAATTATTTCCCTTGCAAGACTATACATTACCCTTTGTTCATCCACATTTTTCTTTTGTAGACAAAGTTTGTACAGTGTCCTGAGGGAGAGTTACAGAAACGTAAAGAAGTTGTACACACAGTCACATTACACGAGATTGATGTGATAAACAGTAGAACGCAGGGCTTCTTGGCTTTATTCTCAGGTAGGGCTGGCTAATCGGAGCTGAAAAGATATTCGATTATCATTCATGCTATTGTGATCGATAATCGATTAGTAATCACTGAAGATTTGGTTATAATTATACCCCCGGCATATGGAGTATGCCAGGGGGGTATATAGTTCTCGTCTTTTCTGTATGTGTGTGTGTGTGTCTGTCTGTTAACATTTTCATGTCATAACTTTTAAACTGCTTGACATATTTTCATGAACCTTCACATAAATGTTCAACACCATGAGACGACATGCAGAACACATGAAACGTAACTCTTGCTTTCCTACTTTCAGAGTTATTGCCCTTTTAATATTGAAAATGGCCATTTTTACCATTCACTTGTGTCCGCTCTGTAACTTTCAAACCGTTTGTGATAATTTCATGAAACTTCAAACAAATGTAAAGCACAATAATAGGATAGGCAGACCACAAGAACCATAACTCTGGTTAGCATGCTTTATGAATTATTTCTCTTCGAACATATTTGAATTATTTCTCTTTGAACATAGTAAATTATGTGTCTGTTAACATCTTCGTGTCCGCTCCATAACTTTTGAACGGCTTGACATATTTTCATGAAACTTCAAGCAAACGTTAAACACCATGAGACAACATGCAGAACATATGAACCATAACTCTTGCTTTTCTACTTTCAGAGTTAGTGCCCTTTGAATATTATAACTTGAAATTTTTACCATACACTTGTGTCTGCTCTGTAACTTTAAAACCGTTTGAGATAATTTCATGAAACTTCAAACAAATGTAAAGCAAGATAATAGGATGGGCAGAACACAAGAACCATAACTCTTGTTTGCATACATTATAAATTATTTCTCTTTCAAGATAGTAAATTATGTGTCTGTTAACATCTTTGAGTCTTCTGCATTACTTTTAAACCGCTTGACATATTTTCATGAAACTCCACACGAATGTTGAACACCATGAGACGACATGCAGAACACATGAACCATAACTCTTGCTTTCCCACTTTTCAGAGTCATTGCTATTTGAATATTGAAAATGGCCATTTCTACCATACACTTGTGTCCGCTCTGTAACTTGCATACCGTTTGAGATAATTTCATGAAACTTCAAACAAATGTAAAGCACAATAATAGGATAGGCAGAACACAAGAACCATAACTCTGGTTTCAGTTTTCTTCATTTCTGCTCAAAAGACGGTTGTATGAACTCGACTGTAAGTTTCTTTGGCTCATATTTTACTGATGGCTGTAGCCGGGGGTATTAGTGAGCATATGCTCACTTGATTGTCTAGTTTAACCTGTCTGACTTTCTGTCTGAGCATGACTCCTACCATAAGCTGTACTTTGCCATGTGTATTTGAACAGACAGACTTGAGCAAACAGTGTAGACCCAGATGAGACGCCACAGAAAGCGGCGTCTCATTTGGATCTGCACTGTTTGCCACTCAAACAGCTATCTTAGGCATAACTTTGGGTAGTAAATTGTACTTGATTGCAAGCAAATCAGTAATGATAATCATTTTTGTGGAATTTATCGATCAAATAATTGTTTATCGATTAATGTGCCAGCCTTATTCTCAGGTCAGCTCATTTTCCTGCATAACGTAATGGCCATTTATCTGGCTATATATCTGCATACGATACAGCTGTTCAGCATGGATTTACCTGGGACACGAACGATGGTTATGAAGTAATAATGGTGTCTAAAGAGTAGAAAACTACTTCTTTCCTGTTTGTTTGTTTGTTTGATTTGCGGTTTAACATCCCCGTCAACTCTGTTTAGGTCATTTTGGAGACGTGGCTTCCAATTTTTTTGGGACTTTTACCCGTGAAATGACATCTCAAGCCCTGTAGCCCAATGAAACATATAGTGTTTATAAGTATGGACGGTCTGACTCACACCGCTTTGCCTGGGCAGGCTTAGATCCTCTAAGCAGTGTAGCAGTACTCGTGTGCGGTCAGTTTCAGCTCTGCGTGGAAGCATCATGCAGCCCATCTATTTCTTCAAGCCCCGATGGGTGGGGCCTTCTGCAAGAATGAGTTTGTTAACAAAAACCTGATAGAGGACTGCTTGATCTGGGCCCAGTTGTTCAAAACTTACAATGTCGTTAGTTAATGTATCGATAAACTTCGATCATTTAATATAGTAAAAATACCAGTACTTTTGTTGATAAAATGTGAGTAGCTTTTTCAGCAAAAATAACTAAATTTTTAATATTGTACTTGCTAGAACAGTAAACAATTTGATCACTAACGAGCATGTTAAGCTTACAAGGCTTTGAATAACTGGCCCCAGATTGTCAATGTGCATGTCACAAGACAGTGTATGTGTACACTGTCTGGTATCTGTGTAAGGCACGTGCCTGTTACTTTTTTGACATGCTGGTTCATTTGATAACTAGCTGTCCTGTCAGATTCTGTCTACACAAAGAACAGTTTGGATTGTAATGCAGTCTAAGATCAATGCTAGTCATGCAGTACCTGACCGATAGCTTAACCCTTTTTTGGACGGGTTTTTTTTTAAAAAATCCGTCCTTTAAAATAGCGATGTCCGGGCGGGCGGGCGTCCTGCGGGCGGGCGGGCGTCGTCCCAGGTTTACCTTTTGGTTAACCTTTTTTTCAAAGTGATATTTTTCATCTATTCTGTAGCAGATTGTTTTAATATCAGGACTGATGCATAAGTGGAGGTACCGCTTTCATGTATTATCCATAAATGGCGCAAAAGACTAAAATTTTGGCGGAAATTGTCATTTTTCAAACTTGTGTTTTTCAGGTTTACCTTTTGGCTAACCTTTTTAGCTCACCTGTCACGTAGTGACGAGGTGAGCTTTTGTGATCACTTTTTGTCCGTCGTGCGTGCGTGTGCGCGTGCGTGCGTAAACTTTTTCTTCAAACAACATCTCCTCCTAAACCACTGATCCGATTTTGACCAAACTTCACAGGAATGATCCTTAGGTGGTCCCCTTTCAAAGTTGTTCAAATGGTTCCGGTCTGTTGCACATCCAGGTCACAGGAGCTAAAAATAGATTTTTTAAATGAAAACTTTAAAAATCTTCTTCTCTGAAACCCCAAGGCCCAGGTCTTCGATATTTGGTATGAAGCTTCATCTAGTGGACCTCTACCAAGATTGTTCAAATTATAGTCCTGGGTCGAAAATCGTCCCAGCCCCGGGGTCCTTTGGTTTTACATAGGCTTATATAGGGAAAATCTTTAAAAATCTTCTTCTCTGAAACTGCAAGGCCCAGGTCTTTGATATTTGGTGTGAAGCTTCAACTAGTGGACCTCTACCAAGATTGTTCAAATTATAGCCCTGGGGCCAAAAACGCCCTGCCCCGGGGGCCTTTGGTTTTACATAGGCTTATATAGGGAAAATCTTTAAAAATCTTCTACTCTGGAACCGCAAGGCCCAGATCTTGGATATTTGGTATGAAGCTTCATCTAATGATCCTCTTTCAAGATTTTCAAATTATAGCCCTGGGGCCAAAAATGCCCCCGCCCCGGGGGCCTATGGTTTTACATAATCTTATATAGGGAAAATGTTTAAAAATCTTCTTCTCTGAAACCGCAAGGCCCAGGTCTTTGATATTTTGTGTGAAGCTTCACCTAGTGGATCTCTACCAAGATTGTTCAAATTATAGCCCTGGGGCCAAAAAATGCCACCGCCCCCGGGGCCCTTTGGTTTTACTTGGGCTTATATAGGGAAAATCTGTAAAAATCTTCTTCTCTGAAACCGCAAGGCCCAGGTCTTTGATATTTGATATGAAGCTTCATCTAGTGGACCCCTACCAAGATTGTTCAAATTATTTTGCTTGGGCCAAAAATGCCCCCGCCCTGGGGCCCTTTGGTTTTACATGGGCTTATATAGGGAAAATCTTTAAAAATCTTCTTCTCTGAAACTGCAAGGCCCAGGTCTTTGCTATTTGGTATGAAGCTTCATCTAGTGAACCCCTACCAAGATTGTTCAAATTATAGTGCTGGGGCCAAAAATGCCCCGCCCCGGGGCCCTTTGGTTTTACATCTTCTTCTCTGAAACTGCAAGGCCAAGGTCTTTGATATTTGGTATGAAGCTTCATCTAGTGGACCTCTACCAAGATTGTTCAAATTATAGAACTGGGACCAAAATGCCCCTCTCCCCCCCCCCCCCCCCCCCCCACCCCCACCCCCTTCCGGGGCCCTTTGGTTTTACATAGGCTTATATAGGGAAAATCTTGAAAAATCTTCTTCTCTGAAACCACAAGGCCTAGGTCTTTGATATTTGGTATGGAGCTTCAGCTAGCGGACCTTTACCAAGATTGTTCAAATTATAGCCCTGAGGCCAAAAATGCCCCCGCCTCGGGGCCCTTTGGTTTTACATAGACTTATATAGGGAAAATCTTTAAAAATTTTCTTCTGTGAAACCACAAGGCCTAGGTCTTCGATATTTGGTGTGAAATTTCATCTAGTGGACCTCTATCAAGATTGTTCAAATTATAGCCCTTGGGCCCAAAATGCCCCAGCCCCAAGACCCTTTGGTTTCACATAGACTTATATAGGAAAATCTTTAAAAATCTTCTTCTCTGAAACTGCAAGACCCATGTCTTTGATATTTGGCATGGAGCTTCATCTAGTGGACAATCAAGCCTTTATTGATATTTGGTATGAAGCTTCACCTTTTTAGACCTCCCTCAACATTATACACATTATAACCTTGGGGTCAATAATGGCCCTCCCCAGGGCCCACTTGTTACTCTATGGATCAGGTGAGCGATCCAGGGCCATCATGGCCCTCTTGTTTCAAATGCCAGTGTAGTGGATAGAGTGCTGGACTACGAATCCTATTGTTGACTATGAATCTGAGGGGCGTGAGTTCAAACCCCGGTGGAGACATTGTTTTTTTTTTTTTGTTGTTTTTTTTGTTCTTTTTTATGCCCCCGCGTATTCGGAGAATACCGGAAGGGCATTAAGTTTTACCCCTGTCCGTTTGTCCGTTCGTTCGTCCGGTGACATCGTGTCCGGGCCATAACTCCTAAACCATATGGAATATATTCATGAAACTTCACAGGTGCATTCATCACACTGAGACGATGTGTCATGAACAAGGAAGACAACTCCTACATTTTTGGATTTTGAATTATCTGCCCTTGACTTAGTACCAAATAGTAAACCGTGTCCAGGCCATAACTCCTAAACCCTATGGAATATATTCATGAAACTTCACAGGTGCATTCATCACACTGAGACGATGTGTCATGAACAAGGAAGACAACTCTTGCATTTTTGGTTTTTGGATTATCTGCCCTTGATGCATATATTTTATGATTGATTTGAAGTACATTTGTAATATTTTCATCCCCTCGCACAACATAGTTGTGAGGGGGGATATAGCATAACTTCACACAAATGTTCCTTATAAAAAAATCTCGAGCGAGTTCGACTTTCAAGGTCATGACCTCAAGGTCAAGGTCACTGTGGCTATTTTTAGAAAAACTTTGTCATCGCTCTAGCGCCTACATTTCTTCACCAATTTCATTATAACTTCACACAAATGTTCCTTATAAAAAAATCTCGAGGTGTTTGACTTTCAAGGTCATGACCTAAAGGTCAAGGTCACTGTGGCTATTTTTAGAAAAACTTTGTCATGCTCTAGCGCCTACATTTCTTCACCAATTTCATTATAACTTCACACAAATGTTCCTTATAAAAAATCTTGAGCGAGTTCGACTTTCAAGGTCATGACCTCAAGGTCAAGGTCACTGTGGCTATTTTTAGAAAAACTTTGTCATCGCTCGTGCGCCTACATTTCTTCACTGATTTCAATATAACTTAACACAAATGTTTCTTATGACAATATCATGAGCCAGTTTGACTTTCAAGGTCATGACCTCAAGGTCACTGTGGCTATTTTTAGAAAAACTTTGTCATCGCTCTACCGCCTACATTTCTCCACTGATTTCAATATAACTTCACACAAATGTTTCTTATGACAATATCTCGAGCGAGTTTGACTTTCAAGGTCATGACCTCAAGGTCAAGTTCACTGTGGCTATTTTTAGAAAAACTTTGTCATCGCTCCAGCGCCTACATTTCTTCACTGATTTCAATATTACTTCACACAAATGTTTCTTATGACAATATCTCGAGCGAGTACGACTTTCAAGGTCATGACCTCAAGGTCAACTGTGGCTATTTTTAGAAAAACTTTGTCATCGCTCTAGGGTGTACATTTCTTAACTGATTTCAATATAACTTCACACAAATGTTCCTTATGACAATATCTCGTGCGATTTTGACTTTCAAGGTCAAGGTCACTGTGGCTATTTTTAGAAAAATTTTGTAATCACTCTAGCGCCTATATTTCTTAACCGATTTCAATATAACTTCACACAAATGTTCCTTATGACAATATCTCTAGCGATTCCCACTTTCAAGGTCAAGGTCACTGTGGCTATTTTCAGAAAAACTTTGTCATCACTCTAGTGCTAACATTTCTTCACCGATTTCAATATAACTTCACACAACTGTTCCTTATGACAATATCTCAAGCCATTTCGACTTTCAAGGTCCAGGTCACAATGGCTATTTTTTGAAAAACTTTGTCATCGCTCTAGCGACTACATTTCTTCACTGATTTCAATATAACTTATCACAAATGTTCCTTATGACAATACCTTGAGCGAGTTTGACTTTCAAGGTCAAGGTCACTGTGGCTATTTTGAGAAAAACTTTGTCATGGCTCTAGCGCTTACATTTCTTCACCGATTTCAGTATAATTTCTCACAAATGTTCCTTATGACAATATCTCGAGCTATTTCAACTTTCAAGGTCAAGGTCACTGTGGCTATTTTAGAAAAACTTTGTCATCGCTCTAGTGCCTATATTTATTGATGGATGTTAATAGAACTTCACACAAATGTTTCTTATGATAACATCTCGAGTTGCTTTGACTTTCAAGGTCATGACCTCAAGGTCAAGGTCACTGTGGCTATTTTTAGAAAAATTTTGTCATCGCTCTACCGCCTACACTTATGATTTTAATATAATTTATGATTGATTTGAAGTACAATTGTTATATTTTTTATGAATGGCATTTGGCAGGGGCATCCGTGTCCTATGGACACTTTTTCTAGTTTTTTTCTTTCTTTTTCAATCTTTTTTTTCGAAAAAGGTAATATCATAACATTTGGATAAACAAAATGCAAAAACTGTACTGAAAAAAAAAACGTCCATAATGCCATTAGGCATTTTTCTTGTTGTACCAAATGGAATCTTCCTCCTTATATATAGCAGGAGTCCATTTCAAAATTTAGGGGTGTCAGCCTGTCAGGTTGTGTTTTCTTCAGAATTGATTTGAAAAATGGCTGAAGTTTTGCAAACAGTGTAGGCCCTGATCAGACGCCGCATTTTGCATCATCTGATCTGGGCCTGCACTGTTTGCCAGGGTGCCCGTTTTGGGGTTTCTGGTGCAAAATGGTTAAAAGTTTCAGTGGTAGATTAAATTTTCAGTAGTAGATTAAAAATTATCATTGCCCTTTGACACAAACTGAAAAATCTCTGTCACAGGTACCGGTAAGTGAGAAAGTTACTGCTGGGATGGGATTCTGACAATTTTTATGCCCCCGGCATCATTTTCCATACATGCGTACATGTGTATGTCCGTCTGTATGTGTGTGTGTACGTACATACGTACGTGATCCTGTAACCTCGGGTTAAAGTTTTTATACCCCCACAAATGAAATTGGGGGGGGAGTATATAGGAGTGAGGTTGTCGGTCGGTTGGTCGGTCTGTTGACTTGGTTTCCAGACGATAACTCAAAAAGCGCTTCACCGATTTTTATAATTTTTGGTACACTGATGTGACATCAAAATACAGGTCAAGTTCGATTTCCACTACAATTCGTCAATTTTCGACATAGTTATGGCCCCTTTCAAGTGAAAAAAATTGCAAAATGCCGCTGTTGTACTATCATGGCCATTTTGTGGGAAAGTAACTGTCCATATGGCCTTCCTTTGTTTAGGTTTCCATTATGGTCTGGTCGCTTAATGTTTGTATTTCTTTCCCTTTGGTGTCTTTTACGGATGGAGTAAGTTAATTGTATCAATTCCTGATCTTTGTTTTACTTCTACTTTGTGGGGGTATTCATCACCTTTAGTGTTAGCTCTAGTTGTAACAGGTAGAGCCTGAACTTTTAGAACTCATATTTTCCTAACCATTTGATGGAACTGGTTCATCTTTGGTATGATAATAGAAATAGGTCCAAAGTTTTATTAAGCAATACCCCCACCCATGCCTGTGACCTCAAGGTCAAGGTCACAGACTTAGAAATTTTCAATGTTAAAGACTCGGGTTAAGGTTTTTGTAACAGGTAGACTTGAACATTTTAGAACTCATATTTTCCAAACCATTTGATTGAATTGGTTCATATTTGGTATGATTATAGATATAGGTCCAAAGTTTTATTCGGCGATACCCCCACCCATGCCCATGGCCTCAAGGTCAAGGTCATAGACTTAGAAATTTTCCATGTTAAAGACTCCAGTTAAGGTATTTGTACCTGGTAGAACCTGAACTTTTATGATGGCTTTGGTTCATATGATGATAGATATAGGTACAATGTTTTATTCAGCAATACCCCCACCCATGCCTATGACCTCAAGGTCAAGGTCACAGACTTAGACAATTTTAATGTGAAAGGTTTTAAAGAGCTCAAGTTTTCCAAACTATATTATGGATTTGGCTTATGTATGCTATGATGATAGATACAGGTCCAAATGTTTATTTGGCAATACCCCTACTCATGCCTAAGGCTTCAAGGTCAAAGTCACAGACTTGGAAATTTTTAATTAGATATTTTAAGAGTTGATATTTTCCAAATCGTGCGATGGATTGAGTTTATATTTGGTATGATGTTAGATACCTGTCCATTTTATTCAGCCATACCCATGCCCATGAGCTTAAGGTCAAGGTCACAGACTTAAAATTTTTTAATTATCCCCTCGCACAACATAGCTCTAGCGTCTATAATTCTTCACTGATTTCAATATAACTTCACACAAATGTTCCTTACGACAATATCTCGAGCAATTTGACTTTCAAGGTCATGACATCAAGGTCAAGGTCACTGTGGCTATTTTTAGAAAAACTTTGTCATCGCTGTAGCGCCTACATTTCTTCACTGATTTCAATATAACTTCACACAAATGTTCCTTATGACAATATCTCGAGCGAGTTCGACTTTCAAGGTCATGACCTGAAGGTCAAGGTCACTGTGGCTATTTTTAGAAAAACTTTGTCATCGCTCTAGCGCCTACATTTCATCACCAATTTCAATATAACTTCGCACAAATGTTCCTTATAAAAATAGCTCGAGCTATTTAAACTTTCAGGGTCATGGCCTCAAGGTCAAGGTCACTGTGGCTATTTTTAGAAAAACTTTGTCATCCCTCTAGCGCCTACATTTCTTCACCAATTTCAATATAACTTCACACAAATGTTCCTTATGACAATAACTCTAGCGAGTTCCACTTTCAAGGTCAAGGTCACTGTGGCTATTTTTAGAAAAACTTTGTCATCGCTCTAGCGCTTACATTTCTTCACCGATTTCAATATAACTTCACACAAATGTTCCTTATGACAATATCTCGAGCCATTTCCACTTTCAAGGTCAAGGTCACTGTGGCTATTTTAAGAAAAACTTTGTCATCGCTCTAGCGCCTGCATTTCATCACTGGTTTCAAAATAACTTCACACAAATGTTCCTTATGACAATACCTCCAATGAGTTTGACTTTCAAGGTCAAGGTCACTGGCTATTTTTAGAAAAACTTTGTCATTGCTCTAGCGCTTACATTTTTTCACCAATTTCAATATTACTTCACACAGATGTTCCTTATGACAATATCTCTAGCAAGTTCCACTTTCAAGATCAAGGTCACTTTGGCTATTTATAGAAATACCTTGTCATCGCTCTAGCGACTACATTTCTTCACTGATTTCAGTATAACTTCACACAAATGTTCCTTATGACAATATCTCGAGCTAGTTCGACATTCAAGGTCACTGGCTATTTTTAGAAAAACTTTGTCATTGCTCTAGCACTTACATTTTCAATATAACTTCTCACAAATGTTCCTGATGACAATATCTCGAGCTATTTCGACTTTCAAGGTCAAGGTCACTGGCTATTTTTAGAAAAACTTTTGTCATCGCTCTAGCGCCTACATTTATTGATGGATTTTAATAGAACTTCACACAAATGTTTCTTATGATAATATCTCAAGTTGCTTTGACTTTCAAGGTCATGACCTCAAGGTCAAGGTCACTATGGCTATTTTTAGAAAAACTTTGTCATCGCTCTACCACCTACATTTATTAACAGACTTTAATATAACTTCACACAAAAGATGCTTATGATTATATCTTGAGCAAGGTCTACTTTAGCGGACATGGCCTCAAGTCAAGGTCACTATGGCTATTTTTAGAGAAATATTGTCGTCACTCTAGAACCTACATTTATTGATGGATTTTTAAACAAACTTTACACAAATGTTGCATATGATAATATCTCAAGCAAGTTGGACTTTTGCCATTTCAGTGTTTTCCACACACGAAGTTGTCTTGTGCAAGGGGATTTGTATCGCATGCGATGCCTTGTTAGATATTTTAAGAGTTTATATTTTCCAAATCGTATGATGAATTAAGTTTATTTTGGTATGATGATTGATACTGGTCCAATACCCCCACCCATGCACTTGCCCTAAAGGTCAAGGTCACAGACAAAGGAATTTTTTATCTAAAGTTTATTAAGAGCTCATACGCACCAAACCATATAGATTTGCTTCATATTTGGTATGATGATAGTTACAGGTCCAAATTTGTATATAGCCCCACCCCTGACCTCAAGGTCAAGGTCACAGACTTAGTCTTATTATGCTTTTAAAATTTTACGGCTCATATTTATAGATTGGCTTCATATTTGGAATGATGATAGATAAAGGTCCCAAGTCTCATTCACCCATATCAACAACCCTGCCCATGACCTGAAGGTCAAGGTCACACACTTAGAAGATTTTGTTGCAACATGGATTTTCGGGGTGAGGCGGGGGCATCTGTGTCGTCTGGACACATTTCTAGTTCTTCAAGTTTTTACAATTGAAGCAACTAGACACAAAAGTCATGTGGGACCTTCAGATATAGTGTTCATTACTCAGTTGGGCCCAGTTGTTCAAAACTGTCATAAGTGTAAAAGTCATAAAAAGTTTTATCATTTAATGAAGGAAATATGCTAGTATTTTTGATAGGAAAAAAACAACAACATTTTTTCATCAATAATATCTGTGTTTCAGACAATGTACTTGCTTCAACAGTTAACATTTTGACCACCAACATGCTGATTAAGCTAACAATCCCAAACCTGGACATTGGCAAACAGTGAATGCCTACATCAGATGCCGCACAATGTTCCTAAATGGACTCTTACTGTTTATAAGCTGTACGATTCCATTTATACTAAAAAGGTTAAAATGAAAACTCAAAAAGTGTTACGAGAAATGCAATCAGCATACTCTTAAGAAAACCTGAAATCATGTAGGATTCCACCTCGGCTGTACACTTACGAAGCCAAGAATCTTATTTCCAACAACATTATCTCAAGAATTAGGATTTCTATGTGGTAAATTCTTGTTATTATAACAGGTGATACAGGTGAAATCAAAGGTGAGGTGCGGGAACAAATTAATGGTAAAGTGGCAGAGTGGAGAGAGGAAGGCAAAGCAGAAATAGTCCCAGGGGTAAGTATCTGGGTACAAGCCTACAAAATACTGGGTACAATAAAAAAATGTCAACAAATAGGTGACTGTTCCCGATTTATTGATTTTTAGTCAACTTTGTAAACATATTTTGAAAAAAAAAACTTTTAATTTCTGCATCAGAAAAGATAAGTGTGGACATGAAAAGACAAGCAGTCAATTTTTAATTTAATTTCTCCCGGAGGAAGGTAGTCAGATGTTTCTGCTTTGACCTGTTTTGTATTGTCAAATGAAGGCATTTTTAGCTATCCGGCTTATGCAAAACTTATCTAACATGTCAAATAAGACCTAATTCGAACTACTTCCATGTTGAAATACATATTAAAGCTGCAAAGATTTGTTCCAGGGGCTTAAATATTTGTGCTGATTACGACTTATGAGGCCTGATTACCCTTATGGTAAAAACCCTATGGTAGATCTAGTTCGTACTGAGCAGGATAATAGGTATTGGTCCAAAGATACTTCAGCACTATATCATTTGCTTAGAAATTTCATATCTTAACATAGATATTTACCCACTGCATGCGGGGAAATCCCTAAAGGGGTACCTTGGCAAACAGTGCAGACCCAGATCATACGCCGCAGAATGCGGCGTATGATCAGGGCCTGCAATGTTTGCTAATAGAATTTTCTGTCAGAAATAGAATAAAAATGAAAAAATAGACCTGAAACCCCTTGTATGACGAATGGTCTTGTCCAGCATATAGCAATGGAAGGGTCCACTAGCATACAATGGGTTAAGGAGTAATAAGGATAATTATGGGAAACTCTTCCTTATTTCTTGTTAGAAACATACGTTGTCATCACATGAACAAACCCACGAAATGAAGACCCCCTATACCCCACTTTATGTAGAGAAAACTGAGGTTAAAGGGGATATCCATTAATATTCTTATTTCTGCTCCAAGACATAGGTTGTGGGTACTCGTTAGAACCGCCTCATTGTGGTGGTCCTAACGAGCACCCACAACCTATGTTTGCTGTATAAATAAGAAAAATATCACAGATTTTCATCAGAAAAGTAGCCAATTTGGGGATGTGAAAAACTGCACTATGTCACACGGTTGTGTTATCGTAATGGTGGTAACTTGTTATAATCACCTCATTTCTAATGGGTACACACAAGATACATTTGAATGGAGAAGTAAGAAAATTAATGACCAAATTGTATATAGTACTGCCAGGGTCCAGTTGTTCAAGGCCTCGTAAGCTTAACAAGCTCGTTAGTGGTCATATTGTTAACTGTTCTATCAAGTTCAAAATACTAGTATTACTATACCAAAAGATCAAAGTTTTAACGATACATCAGCTAACAACATCGTTAGTTTTGAACAACTGGGGCCAGTTGTTAAAAGCATTGTTAGCTTAACGAGCTTGTTAGGGGCCAAACTGTTAATTGTTCTAGCAAGTACAATATCTAAAATTTTGTGATTTTGCTGAAAAAATTGTGAGTAGCTTTTGCAAATAGCAAGCTGCTAACATTTTTTTCAGCAAAATATGTAAGTATTTTCACCATATTGAATGATCAAAGTTTTAACGACACATTGGCTAACGACGTCGTCAGTTTTGAGCAACTGGCCTCTGATCCTTAATCTGGAGCTTTGTTTTAAAGGTAAGGCATGAGCAGCATTTCTTTATTTTTCTTGCAGGTTTTATTTATAGACGAGGTTCACATGTTAGACATTGAGAGTTTCTCCTTCTTAAACAGAGCTTTAGAAAGTGATATGGCACCTATATTGATAATGGCTACAAACAGAGGAATCACAAGGTAAACCAACATTATTAGATGCATTGGGGATGTAATCATGGTAATTTTAATACAATATCTTGGTTATTTTGCCAATTTTTTGAAAACTCTGATAAGAGCATATCTAGGTTTTTAAGATCACTGTGAGAGGTGGATAGAAAAATCCGTCCTGAGGGTCACTGTACTCAGTGTCCTGCATCGCGTGGCTTGCCAAGTGATGCTGGACAATGATTCCAAGGGACAGATTTTTCTATCCACCCCTTACACCCATTAAGATTCTTTTTCTTGAATTAGTTTCATTTCTGGGAGTGGATTTGTTTATAATGCCATATTTTGATGACAATGATACAGCATTATTGATGTCAATGTATGTGACATCCTATTCACCAGTGCACATCAAACTCGGGAAAATTCTCGTCTTTTATCATATCCCTGGTAGCATAAAAATTTCTATCCCAGTTTTAAGTGCAGGATTCCCTTATCTGATGTGCAGAAAGTTGCTAGCCACACAGCAAGCGAAAATGTGACTTCACACCTGCGGGGCCCAGAGAAGACAGAAATTATCCTGTGAACTCGACTCAAAATATGACTTTGTGTGTCGGCATCAAAAAGCTATATTGACCAGTAGGAAGTATATTGATTCCTGTTAAGTAGTGTCTGCCAATTAATTGAGTGCATACATGGAACCATTCATGGTTTTCCATGATGAATTAAGAACCTTTCAGTCGATGGTACGCTATCACATATCCCCACTCTTCTGTTTAATTTGATATGTTTCCGTCCACTTTCTGAAAATTTTGATTTTTGAGGGGGTGGGGTGGGGGGGGGGGGCTCCACCTGGTCCGCCCCCAGGGTAGGGATAAAAATTTCAAAATTCACTCCCTAGACCAAGATTTGTCAGTTCCCAATGTTTCAAGTTTTTATCTCTAATGGTCTAGGATGTTATCTGGTAATCGTTATGGAAGGGCTATGGCGGGTTTTTATCCTCTGGTGACCTCGACATTGACCCGAGGGGTCAAATTTTGATTGCAATGTATTCTACTTATCATGCCATTGGATTTGCTATGTTACAAGACCACCTCTTGTGACTTCCATATTGACCTGAGGCATCAAATTTTGATTGCAATATATTCTACTCACCATAATGTTCAATTTGATATGTTACATGACCGTGTTCTGAAAACTTAGATTTATTACCCCCTGGGGTCCCTCCCCCAGGCCCCGCCCCACAGGGTGGAATAAAAATTTTGAAAGTGTCATGCACTCCCCGGACCAAAGATCTATCAATTCCCAAGGTTTCAAGTTTGTATCTCTAAAGGTCCAGGAGTTATCCGGTAAGATGGAAGGATGGCGAAGACGAATACAATATTTCCACTTTTTCCTCAAAAAGCTTGGGGATAATTAAAATATATTTTCTCTGCACATAAAAAGTTCTTATAACACTCATTATTAAGATCCAAGGACATTTTCTTGTTCACCTTACAACCTGCAATAGCTGAAATAAAATGTTCATATTATATAGAAAAATGACCTTTTATAATTTATATGTTTTCCAAGTAGGCTTCCACTATGTATCATGTCCAAATCCATAAACATGTAATTGGGAACAGTGCTTTATACTGCAGTCAGCAATTCTTGTAAGGTGTAACCTAATAAAGGGGGGTTGAATAAAAGCATGTTATAATCAGTAGTGACCTATTATACCTTCTACTGACCTGTAATACAGCTAGTCAGTGAACCTATTCATGGTACCTAACAATAAAATACAACCCTTTACACCCAGAAAAACAACCAAACTGCAAGTTATTATCTTTGCTTTATTTATACCCCCGGCATAGGAAGTATGTTGTGGGGGTATATAGTTTTTGTCCTGCCGGTCGTCCGTTTGTATGTCTGTCTGTCTGTTTATCCGTCCGTTAACATTTTGGTTAAAGTTTTGCGTCAAAGTTTCTAAGAGATTGTATCTTTAGAACGCTTTTAAAGTTATATGACATAGTTCAGAGAATAGGTAATTGAATGCTGCTAACCAAAGGTCAAGGTCATGGACTTGGAAATTTTTATATCAGACTGTGGCGCTGGCCGGGGGATATACATGACCCACTGGTCGCTTGATCTAGTTATTTAAATAATTATTCAGAAATTTCAGCTGAATTCTTACCTTTGCAGGATGTCTGGTTTGTACAGTGTCTCAGAATAATTGCACACTGCTACTGCAGTTGGGTCTTAACCTTGAAAATAATTTCTGACACTGAAATGGTTTACTTGCAGATTTTCATACAGAATGTAAATTGCTGAGAAACTTAAATTCAAAAGACCATGTTTCTGAGGTATCTGTAGCGTGTTGATGTCAGAAACCTTGGATTGTTTGATGTCACATAATGCTAAGTGTGCGAACCATGGCACTTGATGTCGTAACCTGCATCACTGTCTGTAGTCTTTCCTGGTAATTTTTGCTCAATAATGGCAAAAACTGAGGAGTTGGGGGGCATTGTGGTATAAACTAAATACATGATTAGTGGCTTTAATAATAAAATATAATCAGTTTGCCAAAACAATTTTATAGGGACTTGCTGAGTAGCGCCCCTATAAAATTGTCTAAGGCTCACTGATTATATTTTATTATTAAAGACAATAACCATGTTTTTACTGTATATCTGACAGTTTTGTTGATCCACCTTTTATCAGTCATTGGTCTCTTGCATAAACTGTCAGAGCCATGTCCCACTACTGACATTAAGATTTAGGAATATTTACAGAGATTATAATAGTTGTAACTGAATATTTCAGAATCCGAGGTACGAGTTATCAAAGTCCACATGGTATTCCAATAGATCTTCTAGACAGATTACTAATCATATCTACCACCCCGTATGATGAGAAAGAAATCAAACAGATCTTAAAAATCAGGTATGTTGCTAACTACAGTCGAACATCGATGGCTCGAACCCCTTCGGGACCATGGAGATTTGTTCGAGACAGCGGTAGTTCGAGCCACTGTTGCATACTTCCAGAAAACATAACGGGGGTATTTTTGGACTTCTTTTCGGTGTTCTGTAACATAAATGTATGCTATGTGTACTCATTAGAATCGCCTCATTGAGGCGATTCTAATGAATACACACAGCATACATTTGGAAGATAAAAGTGGAAAATCTCCTAAATTATCCCACACTTATTCTTATCACACTGGTAAAGGCAAGCGTGTAGGGTAAGGCACAAACCCACAGGATAAGGAAATTTTTCCGCTCAGGATAAGGAAGAAAATGGCGGAATCGGCATCACAAGTGCAGGGTTGTTGTTGTTCTAGATCTCGTGTTATGGTTACTAATCAAAACGGCTGCTCACATTAGCTTCACGGAAGACACATATTATTCACAAATTTATCTTCGATGTTCCGAATGCGACATTTACAGCCAGTCAATCGGAGAACCGGACACAGTGGAGCTACTCAACCACGAAATCTCTTTATTTTACATGAAACGCTCATCTGGGAAGATTGCATGCACCTTTTTGTTGGTTGTAGACAGACACATGATAAATCGGACTGTTGCAAATACGATTTAAGGAAAATTGGAAATTGGAAGGCTCACAGGGAGAAATCCTAGTTCCATTTTCAATACAACGCCCACGGGCAAGGAAATGGGTACAACGCATATGATAAGACACAAAATTTTCCGGGAAAAATGGTAGTTGTATGGTCGAAGCTCTAGAAAATTTCCATCTCAGATTAGGTTTTCCGATATTAACAATTAGTCCTACATAGTTTAAAGCACCAGCTGTGACCTTTAGTAAACGTTCAAAGTTCAACCATAGTGCAGTTTATATTTTACTTTTGGTCCTTTGAGATCAGCGTGAATATTCAGAGAAATCAGAAATATATTATTGGTTTATACTCATATTCTAGACAGGTTTTTAATTAATTGGACTCCATTTTGATTTATATCAGTCTCTGAATCGACTGCCTTTTCGAAATTCGCAAAATTGCAGTATGTTTCCTCTGGCTTTCTTTGCCGGATCATTACAGGGTCACTGATGATTTGTTTGTTTGAGGCTTTATTAGCCGAAACTACGTAGTATGACCCATCTTCTTTCTTATGAATGTTTTCATTGCTCTTAAAGGAACTCATTTTTGATTTTTATTTGTGTGCCTTGTCTTGGCATGTGAATTGCTATGTTTCTAGCAATATAATACCCCCCCCCCCCCTCACGAATCTAGGACGATGTGGCCGGGACGATTTGCCCTAGGACAATTCGGCCTAGGACAATTTGGCCAGATAAAAATGTTGGGTAGGACAATTTGGCCAGGTTAATGTAACGTCCAGTTCAAATAATTATTGACAATTTATTGTTTTGGGTTTGTTTTCAGTAATGCTTGTGGAAGGAACATTTTAAAGAAGATTTTAATCAAAATCTATTAGAAATTTTATTTTGTTTTTAAACTATATCTTTACGGCCCCGCCCATCGGGGCTTGAAGAAAAAGATGATGCTTCCACGCAGAGCTGAAACCGACAGCACACGAATACTGGTAAACCGCTTAGAGGATATAAGCCTGTCCGGGCAAGGCAGTGCGATCGGCCTGTCTATGCTTGTAAGCCCTATTGGTTTCATTGGGCGGCAGGGCTTGAGATGTCATTTCATCTCAATGTCGGGTAAAAGTCCCACAAAATTGGAAGCAACGTCTCCAAAATGACCTATACAGTGTTGACGGGAACGTTAAACCGCAAATTAAACAAAAACTATATCTTTAAACCTGTGATATTATGACTGTCCAAAATCGTTAGTAGCAAAGACATAATAATTGATAACTATGAAAAAAATAGATAAATTTAATGATTTTGTTTAAACTTGTTGAAAGACAAGATCAGTTAGCACTTGGTTAACTGGCTGGCTGATTTGTTGACTGGCCATGTTTCCTTGCTTTCTAAATTACCTTTTTCACACTTAAATTGTTGGTTTTTCTTTGTTTGTGTATACATTGTGATATTTTTCATCAACTCTTAACATGGACCCACAACATAGTTTTAGAATTTTGTAAAACAAACCCTTGTTAGGATGTGTTCCAAAGATAATTTGGGATAAACTTCCTTATTTCTTGTCAGTAGTATATATTGTGGCTGCACGTTATAATCGCCTCGGATGAGGTAACAGTTTACTCTGTACCCACAACAATGTTTTGAATAATAACAGTGTGGATAAAGATAACTCTGCACACACGTTTCAATGAAATACACACAATTTAGTTTGACTGTACATTAAATGAATTGAAGGTATCTGAGTATTTTCTGTTTTATTTTATTTTTGTCTCCCCTATCTCTCTAGGCCGGCCTCGGTACCTCAGTCTGGTGCGCGTCGGACTGGACGTGGGTTCGATACCTACCGGGATCGGCAAAATTATTTCGCGGAGAATGATCGAGAATGTGCACCATTCTGGTTAACCGCTTACGTTTAGATAAACTGACCTGCTCATTTTTGCGTCGGTCAGTTTATCTATCCACATTTTTCCTGGGCAAGCGTATACGTAAGCGGTTAGCCAGTACAGTGCGCATTCTGTCGCCAGAAATTGACAACTACCCTTCTTGAATCAGCGGAAGGCAGAGAATGGCCGTAGAAAAGGTTTCATGATCAATCTCCGCGAAAGAATGTTGCCGACCCCGGCAGGTATCGCACCCGAGTCCTCCTGATCACCAGTCAGACGCGCATCCGACTGAGCTACCGAGGTCGGCATAAAAATTCAGTAACCAATACATGTACATACTTATTTATTTGCCTTATACAAAGGGCCTGGTAAGATTTACCATTATATCTGCTTCCCCCCCCCCCCCCATCCCCCGGCCCCACTGAATATTTGTTTCATAAATGTTTTATGGTGATAGCCAAATTAAGTTTAATTAAAAGATTCAACTTCACAGAAAAACAAAACAATAAAAATGTTTGGTCATTCACAAATAATGTATGTTTTTACCATGACTTTACCCATATCCCCAGCTGATTTTGACCAAAATTGAAAATTTTGCCATCTTTGTGGCTTTCAAAATATACCAGCCTAGCCATGCTTGTGCATATTTTATATTTTGCATACAGATAAAGTTTTGATATGTTAACATGTGGTGAAAATAAAAGAATGAAAGTTGGACTCTGTGTTTATTTTTTAATTTTTCACAACTTAATTTTTGGCCATTCTCAGAAATTTTAACATAAAAATTGCCATAACTCCGTTCATAGCAAAAGATAAATATATGTTGTTTTTATTCATGCTCTTAGCTGGAATCCAAGGAATAATTTGGTACCTGTTTCATTTTGATCCTGTAATGTTTCATTTTTCGTATATCTCCATGATAATGCAAGTGGGTGGGGTAACTAGATATGACTCACTTAGTATACAAATGGTTAGCAGTGCTACCTGATATATTAATGCGCCAATTGAAACCTATATAATCAGGTGCTTCCAAAGGCTTTTTCTATTGCCTTTTTCTTTCGAAGGGATATACTTTTATCACACTTCTCTTACTATTTTCGCCATAATTTAATAACCCAATACATGTACAGACACATCAAAAGTCAAGTTATTCTGAATATAGATGAAGACGAAACAATTGGTTTCTGTAGGTTTCCATTAACTAAGCCTGTTAGCAAGTGAAACGATGCACACTGAAAAGGATTTGAGTGGGGCCCAAAAAGGAGCCAAATCATATCAGGCCCTTTAATGACCATGCAAAAGGTATGTCTCACGAATTTGGCGAGGTTATATACCTTATTTTCAGCCCAAAGAAAAACGTACAACTTCACAATTTTCTACCAGAAATACTGCATGGACATATATATCATTTCTCTTATTCATTATCGCGATGAACCCAATCCATCTATATTGTTAGAACCAGAGCAATGCGCATGCCAAGACAAGTCACACAAACTTGGAACGTTTCCTAAAGGTCACAATTGGTGCTTTAAACTATGTAGGACTCATTATTAATATCGGAAAACCTAATCTGAGATGGAAATTTACGACCATACAACTACCACTTTCTCCAGAAAATTTTGTGTCTTATCATATGCGTTGTACCCATTTCCTTGCCCGAGGGCGTTGTATTGAAAATGGAACTAGGATTTCTCCCTGTGGGCCTTCCAATTTCCAGTTTTCCTTAAATCGAATATGCAACAGTCCGGTTTATCATGTGTATGTCTACAATTAACAAAAAGGTGCATGTCATCTTCCCAGAAGAGCGTTTCATGTAAAATAATGAGATTTCGTGGTTGAGTAGCTCCACTGTGTCCGGTTCTCCGTTTGACTGGCTGTAAATGTCGCATTCGGAACATCGAAGATAAATTTGTGGATAACATGTGTCTTCCGTGAAGCTAATGTGAGCAGCAGAATTGATTAGTAACCATAACACGAGATTTAGAACAACAACAAACCCGCACATGTGATGCCGATTCCGCCATTTTCTTCCTTATCCTGATCGGAAAAAATTCCTTATCCTGTGGGTTTGTTCCTTACCCTGCGCGCTTGCCTTTACCAGTGTGCTTATGCAGAGGAATTGCCTAGGGACTCAAGAACGGGTTCGACTCAGCCATGGTAAACGAGCCATCAGTGTTCGAGCCATCGAAGTTCGACTGTACATACAATCAATCCTTTATGGCCACCTCTGTAACCCTTAGAAGCCTCAATGGTGTAGTGATTAAGCTACTTGGCTCATAGACCAGGAATCGTGGGTTCGATCTCCAGACTTCCTGATGAGTCTTCCAACCGAGGACTCTCTTTGTATGACCGTAGCTGTTGGTGGGATGCAAAACTCAAACAAACATACAGCTTTGCAACTCTGTTCAAGATAGTACTGCCTAAAATGGGACATTGGCTAACACTGCTGGCCTTTGCTTTTTGTACAGTTAGCAATGCAACCAGTGTAGTTCTTGATGAGCCATCTCAACTGAATCTACACTGTTTGCCATTCTGTTTATGATTTTCATTCCCCCCCCCCCCCCCCCCAATTTATAAGAATATTAAGTTCATCCAAATTGAAAGATAGAAGAGTCCATTTCAGAAACTTGGTTGTGAAAGTATTAGCCTGTATCCTGCTGTACACGACAACACATACCTTTGCGTACAATGGAGATCCAGATTAGAATGCCTCTGAAGAAGCCATCTGATCAGTATCTATATTATCATTCAGTTTGTGCATTGAACAAATACATTATAGCAAGTAATTTGATTGTTTGATATGGGTACACCACAGAAATGGGTATGGCTAAAGTAATTTATTCAGCAGGGGCCAGTTGTTCAAAACTAACGACGTCGTTAGTTGACATATCGTTAAAACTTCGATCATTTAGTATGGCAAATATGCTCATATTTTTGCTGAAAAAATGAGAGCAGCTTTTGCGTATGCAAAAGCTGCTCTCATTTTTTCAGCAAAAATAATACTATATCAGACATTGTACTTGCTAGAACAGTTAACAATTTGACCACTAACAAGCTCGTTAAGCTAACGATGCTTTGAACAACTGGGCCCAGGATATGGGTTAATAACATTGGCTTCAGCAATGAGCTGTAGCAAGAGAAAACGTTCTTGTATTCAGTGGAAACTCAGCCCCCGCCCATAGGGGCTTGAAGAAATATATGGGCTGCATGATGCTTCCACGCAGAGCTGAATCCGTCCCGCACACTAGTACTGGTAAACCGCTTAGAGGATCTAAGCCTGTCCAGGAACCGCGGTGCGAGGCGGACCGTCCATGCTAATAAACCCTATTGGTTTCATGGGCGACAGGGCTTGAGATGTTATTTCATCTCAATGTCGGGTAAAAGTCCCACAAAATTGGAAGCAACGTCTCCAAAATGACCTTTACAGTGTTGACGGGGATGTTAAACCTCAAATCAAACAAACAAAATCAGTGGAAACTCCAATCAGTCTGTGATTCCCCAGTAACAGTACAGCCTTCTCCGTCTGCATTATTCCTTATCCTGCTGTTCAGGACAATCCCTACCTTTGCAAACAGTGTAGATCCAGCCATCTGATCAGGATGTGCACTGTTTGACATTCAGTTTGAGAATTTGTAGAAATAAGTAACATCAAGTAATCTGATTGCTTCAAAGTCGGAAATGGGTATGGCAAAATTAATTATTCAGCAGGGTAAAGGTTAAGAAACTCAATTTTGTGCACAACAAAACTGATCAGACTGCTGGGAAGCACATTTTACCTTGTCACAGATTATGAGACTTGTGAGAAAACCTATATGGGGAGTATGCAACCAGGTAAGACGCAAACCGGCTTACTCAGTTACACAGACAAGCAAAGAACCTTGGAATTTTACTCATAGAATTGTAAGGCATTTTCTTGCACACCAGACAAGGAAATCTCTGATTTTACCCTGGGATAGAAATTTATGTTCTGACCCTGGTGTTCTGACCCAGGCAACAAACATAAATGCGCTTCAATTCCATTCAACTGCCGGAACTACTTCCGCACTACTTTTATTTTGTAAACAATATACATGTGCGAGCTGTCAAAACTAACCGGAGGTGTTGTGCAAGAAAAAGAATCCAATAAGGTGTTCTAGTGTAGATGGGCGTTTCCAACCCTCAGGATGACCGTGCTAAGCGGAACCTCGGCATAGCCTCGGTTCCGCTCAGCACGGTCATCCCTCGGGTTGGAAACGCTCATCTACAATAGAACACCATATAAGATTCTTATACTCTAAACAGTGAACACAAAGGTGCAGACCAGCCTGTGCATATGTCAGCCTGCACGTATGCGCAGGCTGGTCTGCTCCTTTGTTGCCTGCACATTTTAAAAAGTTACAAGAAATATCCAGGGAGAGACACAATTACAAGATGTCACCCACCCTTGGCACAGGAAAAAGAGAAAGAATTCACAGGGAATGAGCTAAACAGTTAGCGCTTGACAGTTGGAACGATCGGCCCTCATTCTTCAAACTTGTTGTTTAGACTGGTAGAAAGCATGTAATATCAACAAATGCACAATTAAGTACAAATAGCAGAACTGTTTTATGAAAATACAACAAGGCAACAATGAAAGAAAACACCAGGGATCAGTTGTTCAAAGCATTGTTAGCTTAACGAGCTCGTTAGCAGTCATATTGTTAACTGCTCTAGCAAGTACAATATCTAAAGATTTTGTTATTTTTGCTGAAAAAATGTGAGCAGCTTTTGCATTTGCAAAAGCTTCTCACCTTTTTCCAGCAAAAATATGAGCATATTTGCCATATTAAATGATCAATGTTTTAAAGATACGTTAACTAACATCGTAAGTTTTTTGAACAACTGGCTCCATTAGACTGCATTAGAATGTTTCACAATACAAGCTATCGGGGATTTTGAAGCTTTCCACTTTTACTATGCTTTTATGAAAATGTTTTGGTGTTAACCCATAAATGCCAGTCATGACACTTGTTGTCTGCTTTGTTGTCTGTCGGTTTATACTTTAAAAGTCATTGTTGCAAGCTGTACAGACCCAGATCAAACTGAGCAGTGTGATCTGAGTCCAAAATAAGTTTAAAAGATTTGCAAGAAGATTCTACAGATGACACAAAGAGGCAACATTTTCAGATGCAGTTTTTGTTGGCATCTTAGACTTTGGGGTTAATTTAGTAATTATTTTATCCCTGTAGGTGCGAAGAAGAGGATGTGGAAATGTCTGATGATGCCATGACAGTGTTAACAAGAATTGGCATTGAGACATCACTGAGGTACGCCATACAGCTCATCACAACAGCTAATCTAGTGGCAAGGAAAAGAAAGGTTAGTAAGGGTGACAGGGTAGTGCACAAATATCTCTTATGTATAAGTGACTAGTCTTACGACGTGAAAGCCGTAACAAAGGAAAGATGCATAGCCTGAAAAAATCCCCGCCTATGGTGGGATTCGAACCGGGGCCGCTCGGGTGATAGTCCAGTGCTCTAACCGCTGAGCCAAAGAGTCGACTCCCTGACGCAGTTGTCAGAGACTGGTTTTAACCTAGAAGCTATGCATATGTTCTACCAAGGTAGATAATGGAAGGGAGGTAACACACCCCCTCTTCAAGGAAGTCATAATTTATGATGACTGAAGGATGCCAACTTGGACACATGCCAATTCTGGCATATAAAGTCCAATCCCCGACGAGCCCTTGTCTCACGACATGAAAGCCATAACAAAGGAAAGATGCATAGCCTGAAAAAATCCCCGCCTATGGTGGGATTCGAACCCGGGCCGCTCCGGTGATAGTCCAGTTCTCTAACCGCTGAACCAAAGAGTCGACTCCCTGACGCAGTTGACAGAGAGTGGTTATAAACCTAGAAACTATGCATATGATCTACCAAGGTAGATAATGGAAGGGAGGTAACACTAGTAACTTAACATACCTGCAAGTAAGATTGTTTGACTGCAAGCCTTGCAGTCAAACAATCTCACTTGCAGATATGTTGAGTCACTGCGTGCAGTCAAACTTAAATGTCTCAAACACCTTAAACACCATTAAAATTTGTTCAAGACAGGGATAATTTGAGCCAATGAAGTTTAAGCCAGGAGGAATAATATCTTATAATATATAAAATGTAAAATGTTTGTTGTTTGAATTGAGGTTTTACGTTCCCATCATCACTAAATGGACATTTTGGAGATGTTACTTCCAATTTTGTGTGGCTTTTAACCAACATTGAGATGAAATGATGTCTCAAGCCCTGCCACCCAATCAAACCAAAAATGTTTGTATGTAGGGATGGTCTGACTCGCACCATTTTGCCTGGACAGGCTCTCTAAGCAATTCTCATGTGCGGTTGATTTCAGCTCTGCATCATTTAGCGCAATCTATTTCTCCAAGCTCAGATGGGCAGCATTGGGCGGGGGCAAATATAAAATGTATATCATGATGTTTATAAAATAACGCCAGTTTGTGTGCACTCATAAGAATTGCAGAATTGAAGTGGTTCTAATGAATACACACAACATACAGCTTGACAATGAAAGAAGAAAATTTCCCTAAATGACCCTTCATTATTTTCAGGAATGAGTTTGAATAAACCTTGGTAGGCAAGCCATCGGCATTCATTGAAATTTTACTGGATGTTTACCTCTACAAACTCTACATATGAAAAAGAGTTAGAATACATGAGTGATCCATTTTCCCTAAAATAGCCAAAAATTAAGTTTTATCTAGATCGCGCAGTCGATGGCGCGCCATCGCAAATCCCCACGTTTTGACCTCTTCCAGGGACCCCTGGGGGCTGGTCCAAAAATTAATGTGCTCTTGCAGAAGCCATTCATGTAAGTAACTCACACACCAAATTTGGTTGAATTCCAATGAACGGTATAGGAGGAGATAGCCGGACAGACGGACGGATGGACGGACGGACGGACGGAGGCGATAACAATATCCCCACTTTTCTTCAAAAAACGTGGGGATAATGAATAAAAATGAGGTTACAATACTTGATTTTATTTGTTAGAGATAATTTTCTCCAGTTTCCGTCCTATATTTTGGTATGTGCTGCATTACCAATGAAGATGCAGACAAGGTTGTCCATACATGCAGACCTTGATCCCAAATTTTGACGAAAAATACGGCAAAGAGCCAGAGATTGCACCCTATGTACATGGAGTATATTTGAGGGATCATTCAGCTGAAATGTGTACAGTAAAATTCCTCTATTAAGACCACCAAAAATTAAACCTAATTCTGCTTAAAAAAGTTTAGAAGGTTGCAGTAATTCTTTCTTTATGTTTTCTGCATAAAGTGTCATCTGGTCAAAGACCACCTTTGGGACTGTTCAAAAGTGGTCATAAGGACCACTTTTGAACAGTCCCAAAGGTGGTCTTAATATTGGAATTTTCCTGTATATTCTTTTATGTTTATTTACTAGGCTACAGAAGTAGATGTTGATGACATTAAAAGAGTGTATTCACTGTTCTTAGACGAGTCCAGATCAACACAGTTCCTCAAGGAATACCAGCAAGAATTCATGTTTAATGAAATGGGCACAGGTAATTTTGGTTTGGTTTGGTTTGATTTGAGGTTCAATATCCCCGTCAACACAGTATAGGTCATTGTAAATACGTTCCTTCCAATTTTGTGGGACTTTTACCCGACATTGAGATGAAATGACATCTCAAGCATTGCCGCCGAAAGCAATAGGATTTATAAGTATTGCACCTGGGCAGGCTTAGATCCTCTAAGTGATTTACCAGTACTCGTATGTGGGTCGGTTTCAGCACCATGCAGCCCATCTATTTCTTCAGGCCCTGATGGGCGGGGGTCGGGGCACAGGTAATTGAAATGCCATATTTCACTCTTCTGTTTGTTGCATGGCATGATATAGGAGTCCAGTTTCCACCTGTTGTCAATCAGTCAATATTTGTGTGAATCCTAACTTCAACCCAAATGTTCAAGGCCATAGAGGCATGACATAGCATTTGGCAGAATTCTTGTCCTTCTGTACTTGAAGACATCGTACACCACAACCTCTTTATAACAATCTTCATTAAACGGGTTTCAGATTTAGCATAAAAATCCTTAAAATTCTGACACCTTGAGGACTTGCTGTAATTCTAAAGTTTTAAAACTTGTTCTGCTGAGCCCGGATATGCCTTTTCTTTGAAACAATGTAGATCCAGATCAGATGGCTTCTGAAGAAGCCATCTGATCAGGATCTACATTGTTTGTCATTCAGATTGTCAATCTGTTGTAATAATTTGCTACAGGTAATCTGATTGGTTGATAATCGGTAGTGGGTGTGGCATATATGAATATTCAGCAGGACAAGGGTTAACAAATTTGTTTCATGATCCAGCAAAGAGTGAAAAAGTGCAGACAGAATGGCAGTATGGACCCTAATCAGACTGCTCTTTCAGTGATCTGGGTCTGCACTGTTTGCTTAGGCCTATCTGTCCCAGTACTTAGGATCATTATGGTATCACAGTTCAAAGAGTGGTCCCAAAAGCATATAGATTAATAGAAAGGGTAAATTTTCTATATGAGCCCCGCCAAGCAAATTTGGGTCTTCGAGCATTCCGTCATGACAAGTTTTAACTGCGCATGCCCAGCCATTCAGAAGGACCAGGGATATGGCTTTTTGTCTGAAGGTTCCTCTTGAGTCACTGCTTGTATGAGCGAGCAGCGAAGGTTCTGGCGAGACTGCGCGGATGCGCAGGCTCGCCTGAACCTTCGCTGCTCGCATAGGCGATAAGTACCAAAATCGCTTGACGGGGCCCATATAATCTATAAATTTTTGTTTTGATATTACGCAGCTGTTTATCTAATACAGTTTCTACTTTTGACCCTAACAATAGTGTTATAAACAGGTTGTACTTAAAGCTGTTACACAGTAGAAATAAGATTAAACATAGATTTGGGTGCCTTAATGTGGTTCTTACTAGTACCTAGTTAGAGTTTAAGCAAAGTAGAAAAATTCTAATCTATACACATGCAAAGCCTGTTTCCGATAGTGATGTGTTGGCAGAACCACAAAAATCGCAATTTTTGACTATGTGTCGGCAGAACCACAAAACTGTAAAAACAGAACTTAAACCCCAAATGACAATTTTCAATACAGTTATCCCCATTCCAATGCAGTTATTCAGTTTGTTGAAAAAATGGGACAATTTGCAAATCAGAACAAAAAATGACCACTGTCAACTGTAATAACCAAATGCGAACCATGATGACATCTGGGGCCAGTTGTTCAAAACTAATGACATCATTAGCTAATGTATTGTTAAAACTTCGATCATTTATTATGGTGAAAATACTTTAATTTTTCCTGAAAAAATGTGAGCAGCTTTTGCATATAAAGCTGCTCACATTTTTTCAGCAAAAACAAAATTTTAGATATTGTACTGGGTAGAACAGTTAACAATATGACCACTAACGAGTTAATTAACCTAACGATGCTTTGAACAACTGGTCCCTGATTTCTAGTTTGTAAAATAAACTGTCACATGGCTCCTGGTAAGGAGATGTTATGACGATAACTTTGGGAAATTCTTTTATATTTCTTCATAAAAGCATAACAAGTAACCACAACATACACCTTTATGAAGAAATAAGGAAAATTACTATACAATTGTTCCTATTACTATACAACCTCTTAATTACACTGTTCGTTATACGAGGGTAAGTCAATAAAAAACCAGCCTAACTGATTTCTGGGTGAGGTCGATCTCTTCTTTTTCGATGTAATTGTCCAATAGAATGATGCACTTGGACCAGTGCCATAAGCCCAGAACTGAAGAAGCCATGGTCCTTGTCTCCCACTCCTCAACTGCCCACACAACTTCTTCGTTGGACCGGAAATGACAACTGCCGATATCCTTTTTCAAGTTTTGGAATAAGAAATAGTCACTAGGAGCTTAGTCTGTAGAATAGGCAGGGTGCGGTATTAGCTAGTGTCCATTCCACTCAACAGCATCCATTGCAATTTTAAAAGCGTGGACGCTTGCATTGTCCTGTGGAGCAGACTCCATTCGAAGAGTTTACCTGGCATTTTCCACGGATCGCAGTTCTCAGGTGGTTGAGGAGATTTGCATAATACACCCCTGTTATTGGACTTTTCTTTGCTAGAAAGTGCAACTTAATAACGCGTTGTGCATCCCAAAATACAGTTGCCATCACTTTGCCAGCAGAGAGTTGGTTGCATTTTGAACTTCTTTGGCCTCTGAGACCCCTGCCACTGGTGACTTTTGAACTTTATTCTCTGGCTCATAATAATGAACTCAGGTCTCATCTACAGTCAGATGTGAAAAAAATCATCTTCAACCTAAACCACTTCAACAATGCGCTGCATACTGAGTCTCTGGTTGCCATTTGCTCGCCGCTAAGGGATTTTGGAATCCAACGGGCTGTTAGCTTGCACATACCCAAGCAATCTTGTAAAATTGTTGAAATGTGAAATTTATAATGCATTCCCTATTTCTTCCACCCTAATTTGCCTATCAGAGTACACTAGGTCCAATACTTTTTTATGCCCCCGCCTGCCTTGGCAGGAGTGGGGCATATAGCGTTTCGCCGTGATGTTACGTCCGTACGTGCGTTCGTGCGTATGTCCCGTTCGTAACCACCTCGGGCTGAAATGTCGACCTCGGGCTGAAATGTCGAGCTGAAATGTCGGACTTGCATATAATTTTTTTACCTGTTGTGCTACAAAGTTGAAATTTGGTATGACATCTACTCAGACCAAGACCTATCAGTTCATGTTCAAGTTGACCCAAAGTCGTGCCCCTGGGTGGGCCTAGGGGTCAGATTGCGTAACAGGTCAAAATTGTCAAATAGGAATTTGCATGCAAAACTGTCAAAATGTCTAATTATCTTGAAAATTTATCAGATTCGAACACCTAAACCATATATATTATTGTTCCTTATGATATGACACATTCCATGACACAGACTTTGGGTCCCTACAGTCACCCCTGGGCTATGCCCCGCCCTCTTTGCTTCATTAAAGTCTTTATATCTTAGAAACTATCCATATCCCCACCCCTTAACCATATATATTATTGTTCCTTATGATAAGATGCATTGACTGATACAGACATTGGGTCCATGCTGACCCCCCCCCCCCCCCCCCCCCCGTTATATACAAATTTGTATGCAAAACTGTCAAAATGTCTAAATGTCTAAATTAATTGGATTCGTCGAACCACTAAACCATATATATTGTTCCTTATGATTTGACACATTCCATGACACAGACTTTGGATCCCTACGGTCACCCCTGGGCCATGCCCCGCCCCCTTTGCTTCATTAAAGTCTTTATATCTCAGAAACTATCCATATCCCCACCCCTTAACCATATATATTATTGTTCTTTATGATAAGATGCATTGACTGATACAGACATTGGGTCCATCCCGACTCCTCCCTCCCCTCCCCCCCCCCCCCCCCCCCCCCCCATTTATATAGAAATTTGTATGCAAAACTGTCAAAATGCCTAATTATCTTGAAAATTAATCAGATTCGAACACCTAAACCATATATATTATTGTTCCTTATGATATGACACATTCCATGATACAGACTTTGGGTCCCTACAGTCACCCCTGGGCCATGCCCCGCCCCCTTTGCTTCATTAAAGTCTTTATATCTCAGAAACTATCCATATCCCCACCCCTTAACCATATATATTATTGTTCCTTATGAAAAGATGCTTTGACTGATACAGACATTGGGTTCATCCCGACCCCCCCCCCCCCCCCCCCTACCTAAACCATATATATTATTGTTGCTTATGATATGACACATTCCAAGACAAAGAATTTGGGTCCCTCCGGTCACCCCCGGCCCATGCCCCGCCTAATTATCTTGAAAATTAATCAGATTCGAACACCTAAACCATATATATTACTGACAAGACATGCAAAAAGTGCTCTGTGCTAATTTGGATATTAAAAATAGTTTCAGGATGATTCAAAGTGCAAATTTTGTATCAGTGTAAAGTGCAGGAAACAAGGAATACTGTTCTGAAATTTATTTTGTGAAATTTAGTTTGAATTTGAAGTTATTTAAGAAAAACTTCAATTCTTTTGTTCTATACATGACAATTAAATTGATTCTCTAGGAGTTTTTACATACCAACACAGGATTAGTGTGGATTAATTAAATGAAAGTAGGTCTTGTTATTCTAAGGATTAACATCAATAAAACACATTCCAGACCAATATCACCAAAATTGACTCTTTATCTTCAGAAAGCCAATACCAAACAGGCTTAAGACTTCCTGACTTAGATTAGGATTAAGAAACTCTGTGAAAGAAATATGAATCAAGAAAGCTCTAATCCCCAAAACAGAGGAGAGTCAGACTGTACTGTATCAGACTTGTTTACTGTAACACCTTCAAAAAATGAAGAGTGTTTCACAGTGCTGTTTCACTCCAAAGATGCCTATGATGAAATAGCTGACAAACTGACTGACTTGTATGAATTCAGGGACAAAAGTAACTCTGCCATCACAGCCACCACTACTTCCGAAGATAGAAAAGTAGTCCTGACACTCTATAAAAATCAGAAGTTGTTAATTCAAGGAGCAGGTGGTAAAGCATGGAAATCAACAACATTTTTTAAGTTGACAATGGGACTGAAAAACCCTGTAAACACAAGCAAAACAACTCCAAAAACAAACATTCAGACGACTCCAATCAGGAAACCTCATACCTTTATACAAGAGACACCTTTTCCTCCTAAACACACTAAAAGCAGCCCATTGGGCTTTCTGGGTAAATTATTTGGAACAACAGTAGTGAGTAGTTCCCCTTCAGAACATTCTCCTTATAGCACCAGTGCTCACCAGTTAAGTCCTGTGTTTAGTAAGAAAAAGAAACAAAGATACAACACACCAGAAAACTACAAACAAAAATCTGTTGTAGAGAACCCAAAAAAGATTGAGCCTTTATCCCAGAAACAACCTGAAGAAATTGCTGTTGATGATGAAATCACATTCTTGAAGCAGACATATAATCAGGAACAGTCTTCATCATTTACAAATAACACAGCACATATCACAAAACGAAAGGAATCAAAGCAGAACTCATCAACAATGGACTCTGAAAGGAAAGAATTACTGTTTTCACCCTTGCAAGATCCAGAGGACAGACAGCCTATTTCTGCATCACAGAGAAATGTAGATCCTGTCAACGCAACACAAACAAATCAATGTCAGAACTGTCCTACCAAAGAACTAGAAGTGTGTCAAATAGAACTTCAAACTTTGAAAAAAGAAAATAAAGAACTACAATTAAGATTAAAAGACTTCACCACTCAATCAAAGCTTTTACGGGCAGAAAATGAGAAATTGCTAAAGGAATCAGAGCTGTACAAAGAAGAAACTAAGAATTCTGCACAGACTCTACAAAATGAATTAAAGAAATTAAAGCAATGTGAAAAGGAAATGCAAACACTGAAAGCAAAACTTTCAGATGAAACCACACATGCCCTTGTTCTTGAAGAGGAAAACAAAAAATTACAAAGAACACTAGAAAGTGTCTCCAAGGAAAAGTCATCATTAATTGGCCAAATGGTGCGAACAACAGGCACATCAGACATGATGGAAGAGAGAATTGAAACCAAACTTCATAGCCTGGAGGATTTGTTTCTCAAAGAAATGTCTGAGCTTAAGCAACAGCTTGAAAAATCAATGCTGCTTACAAAAAGCATCATGTCTCCCAAACGAAACAAGACACAGGAAAAACCAAATACAACTGAGACAAGTATTGGGCAACAACAGCAACATGACCATAATCACAGTGTTTTTATTGCTGGTGACTCTGTCACCAGCATTCTCAGCCGAAAGAAAATTTCCGATGCCATTAATGTTCAGGTCAAAATAAAAAGTCATTCGGGAGGAAGACTGCAGGACATACACAACACCATCATAGCTATGGCAGAAGAAGAGGATGAGTACCTATGCAATACCAATGCATTTGTCATACATGCTGGGACAAATAATCTGTCCGACGGTGAATCAGTGGACACTGTAGTCAATTAGTATAAAGACTTAGCTGAGACAATCAAACACATAAATCCAAACAGTGAAATAATAGTGTCTTCAATTTTACCAAGAAAAAATGACAAATTGGCAAACCAGGTAATTTCACAAACCAATAAGTTATTGAAGTAATTATGTGATTCACAATCATACTACTTTCTAGACAACACAGAGAACCTCTCTTCTGATGATATCACTGACAATTCTCTATACAGAGACAGTATTCACCTGAATGCAAAAGGTGGAAAGATCCTAGGGGAAAAAATCTGTGCCAGACTTTGTAATGTACTCAATTTGCCAGCATATTCTGCTCAAAATGTCAGTGAAGTACAGCAAAATTTTCAGAAAGGGAGGTTACCAGGGAGGAGATCGTACAGTCAGACAAGCAATGCAATTACTTCCAACAACAACAGAATCACAAATGGCAACATCAACAGGAACAACTACAGCAACAACAACAGGAACAACAACAACAACAATGGAAACAACAACAATGGGAACAACAGGAACAACAATGGGAACAACAACAACAGCAATGGGAACAACAACAACAGGAACAACAACAGGAACGACAACAACAACATCAACAGGAGGAACAACAACAGCAACAACAACAGCTGGGATCGAATGATGTATATGCCCATGCCATTCTTCCCACCCTGGCTTCAGCAGAACTGCAACCAATAAGCATACATTCTCATAAACTTGATAACAGGTGCCAGAGTCATCACATGAATGCATGGTTTGAAAAGAAAGGTCTTCACATTACCCATCTAAACATTCATTATTTATACCCCAAACTCGATGAAATAAAGTTTCACATAAGCAAACAGAACATAGAATATTCTGTGTTTATGTGAAACATTCTTAAATAGTGAATTTTCAGATGCCGACTTGCGTATCCCAGACTATAACATTATACGTAAGGATAGACACAGTCATGGCGGTGGCTTGATAGTCTACACAAGATCAAACATTGCATGCATTCAGCGTGATGACCTGGAGACGGAAGACACTGAAATATTGTGGCTAGAAGTGAAAAACAACAAAGCAAAACCATTTCTTTTGTGCTACTGTTATAGGCCACCATCAGCAACAAAACTGTGGATTGAAAAATTTGAAGAGACACTAGAAAGAGCCAATTTAGAGGCCAAAGAAATCATTGTGACTGGTGACTTTAATTTTAATTTGCTTGGTGAAAACAACAGTAGCAAACAATGGCTCTACACGACAGAAAGTTTAAATCTGACGCAACTTCTGAAAAAGCCTACAAGAATTACAGACACATCAGAAACTCTGATTGATCATATATACTCTAACACTCCCAATAATATTTCTGATATCTCAATACCGACACTAGCCATTAGTGATCATTATCCTGTCTGCTTCACCAGAAAATTGACAAAAACATCTGAAACTGGACCTGTTCACAAATTCATTAATTATAGGGACACAAAAAACTTCGATGAATCACAGTTTCTAAATGATCTCTCTGAGCAACCGTGGTCAGTGATGGACATATTTGATGATGCCAGTGATGCCTTGGATTACTTTTCTGACATATTTGTCTCAGTCTTATCCAATCATGCCCCTGTGAAAAAAAGACGAGTGAAAAGACAAAGGCAACCAAACTGGATTAATACAGATATCTTAAATGCAATCAAAATTAGAGACCAGTTTCATAAATCAAAAAACAATAACCAGTATTCATTTTGGAGAAATAAAGTTAAAAGTTTAATACGAAATTCTAAATCAAGATTGTACTTGGACTCCATTAACAATAGTAGCAATCCAAAGCATCTCTGGCAAACTCTACATGACCTTACTGGCAAGTCAGCCAAACAATGCACAAACTTTATCAGTGATGATGATGGCAATCCTATCCTGGACCCAGAAATTGCTGCTAACACTTTCAACAACTTTTTTACCTCAGTACATAAGTCCTTAAGTACAGCAAATAGTACCTCAGATGTGAATCCTGATTTAAAAAATATCAAAAACTATGTTAAGCCAAAGCTGCAAAATACTCCAGAATTTTGTCTTTCCCTTGTGACAGAATCCTTTATCCTGAAAGAACTTCAAAATCTTAAAGCCAATAAGGCAACTGGCATAGATGACATAGGTGCAAAGTACTTAAAACTTGCTGCTCCAATGATATCAAAACCATTAACTACCATTCTTAATTTGAGCATAAAATACAGTTCCTACCCGGATGCTCTTAAAAAGGCTAAGGTGACTCCAATATTCAAAAAGGGAAGCACAACATCTATAAATAACTATCGACCTATCTCTGTCCTCCCTGTTATTAATTCTATTTTTGAACGCCATGTCAGTAACTGTATGGTCACCTTCCTTGAATCAAATAGTATTCTATATGAATATCAATCAGGTTTTAGAAGACGTCACTCCTGTCAGACTGCGCTGACCAAAATTGTTGATAATTGGTTAAAAGCCCTAAATAACAGTGAGACTGTAGGAACTGTATTTCTAGACCTAACTAAAGCCTTTGACTTAGTAAATCATGACCTACTGCTTGAAAAACTGGCAGAATACAAATTTAGCTGTAGCACACAGTTATGGTTTCAGTCCTACTTGGCAAACAGATTCCAACAAGTAAAGATTTCTGGTAAACTATCAGGCCCCAAACAGATAACAGCTGGGGTACCACAAGGATCTGTTCTTGGGCCCTTGCTCTTCCTAATTTATATCAATGATTTGCCACTCTCAATCAATACATGTATCCTAGATCTGTTTGCTGATGATGCTACCCTTTCTTCCTCCGATCCTTCCATTCTGCGTCTAACAACTTGTTTGAATACTGACCTAGAAAACTTCCAGAACTGGTGTGTTAGAAATAAAATGGTCATCAATGTCCCCAAAACTAAGGCAATGTTTGTTGCAACTAGAAATACAGGAACCAAGATACAACAAAACTGTCCAGATCTTCTTCTTTCTGATGAGGTTATCCAAGTAACAAATAATGAAAAACTTCTGGGTGTCCATATTGATAACAGACTGTCATGGGAAACGCAAGTTGAAAACACAATTAAAAAGTGCAATTCCCTTCTATACCTGCTCAATAGAATCAAATACTGCCTACCTATACCAACAAGAAAGCTGTTCTTTAATGCATATGTTCTACCTCATATCGATTACTGTTGCACTGTCTGGGGGAATATTAACAACAACCTAACAGACTGCATGATAAAACTGCAGAAAAGGGCAGCCAGAATTATTCTTGATAGGAATATGGATACACCGTCAGAGGCTATGTTCACTGAATTGAAGTGGATGAGATTTCCAGACAGAGTGTACTATCAAAAAGCTGTCATGATGTACAAGGTAGTCAATAACTATGCTCCATCATATCTGAAAGACTACTTTACATTCACAACTGATATTCACCAAAGATCACTAAGATCCACTACAGATGGCTTATTGTACATACCAAAACCGAATATCGAGCTCTTTCGTAACTCACTTTCATACTCTGGTTCCAGGATATGGAATGCCATCCCTGATAATATAAAACAAAGTACCTCTGTCGATCAGTTTAAAGCAAGGTACCTTCATTGTTTTTCTCCTTAAGTTAAATTACCATTATGAATGAAGTCAGTGCTTCTAACTTTTTCCAGAACATGTTCTAGCTATGCTTAATTTATATGTCATCATCTTTGTTAATGTTGTAAATATTGTATGTTTGTATATGTTTCAAAAGAGGACCCCAGGGAAGATTGGACGTATGTCCAACTGGGCCTTCTCTATAAATAAAGTCATTATTATTATTATTATTATTATTATATATTATCGTTCCTTATGATATGACACATTCCAAGACGCAGACTTTGGGTCCCCCCTGGGCCATGCACCGCCCCCTTCGTTATATCTCAGAAACTATCCATGTCACCACCCCTTAACCATATATATTATTGTTCCTTATGATAAGATGCATTGACTGACACAGACTTAATCAGATTCGAACACCTAAACCATACATATTATTGTTCCTTATGATATGACTCATTCTAAGACACAGACTTTGTCTCCCTCTGGTCAACCCCGGACCATGCCCCGCCCCCTTCAATTCATAAAAGGCCTTATATCTCAGAAACAATTCATATCCCCACCACTTAACCATATATATTATTGTTCCTTATGATAAGATGCATTCACTGACACAGACCTTGGGTCCCTGTGGACAGCTCCGGGTCCCTCCGGACACCCTGTGCCATTCTAGAGAATGGGTACAAGCCATATCGACAAAGATATATGGCGGGGGCATCTGTGTACTTTGGACACATGTCTAGTTACACATTTCTTCATAGGTGGCATCTAATGGGCATCCAGATCTAGTTTCGTCTTCTAAAGACGTTCAACCGCATTTGAATTCCCCCAACCCAGAACTTAACTTGTGCATACGATTGTCAAGAAGACCCATAAACATTGGTCAACTCGCATTGTATTTCCTGACCTGTTTTCCCTTTCAAATACAAGTACCGAATTACAGCACAGGACTCAGCTTTTGACGAAAAGCTTGCTTTAGCATCGCTAGCCATGTTTGACATTCAATATCTTATGAGTGAATGACAGGATAAGGGTGCAATTTTGCTCTCATGCCTTAAACATGTATTGAAACAAGGCATGAAAATCTTGGGTGTCTCAGTCAATTGGAAACGGGAAAGGCTGGTTACTTATTGACTAGCCCTTGCAACACAGTTTCAGATATAACTTGGTTTAAAGATGTATCTCATAAACACAGACTATACAGAAAAATGACCATACTATAATCTATACAGGAGCAGTCCCGATAAGGCCCATTTTATGGCCACTGTTGATTTTCTTTAAACTTTGCATACTCAACATAGGATGTATTTGCTGTAATGTGGTGAAATTTCAGATCCACAGATATAATGTTATTGGCTCCATGAGCAACCAAAGTGGGTGGGGTAATTCCACCCCATTGAGAGATCTGTGGTTCTTAAGCTTTTATCTCTAGCACAAAGCATCCTGGCAAGTGGGTCTTTTTAATATTGTTTAGACCTTCATAGATGTTAAACATAATGTATATGTTTTTGTGAAAAAATTCTTCACTTTACCACTATACTCACTTATAAGTCGTACCTAAATTTCAGCTAAATTTACTGACCGTCTCTACGCAAAACCACAACATAAGCTTATTTCCAAAGCTATTAGTAAAGTACTTGACAGGGATAATTAAGATATAATAGGCATTGCCAAATTTTGAGCATTTCTTTCTTCTATAATTACTTATAGAGTTATCTGCCCCTGAATCCATTTTTATCATAATTTTCTGTCATATTTAAAATCTATAAATATATGGCAAAATGATTCTTCAAAACAGTAAAAAAACTCAGCAAACAATGGTTTTCTGTCAACCTAATGAAGCTATTAGGTGATTTGTAAATATCTTCTATAATAATGACTTAAACAGTATGGGTGGGTTAAATACACCCGTTTGCTATTTCTACTGCAAAAATTCCTTGGCTTTATGTCAACTCCTCTTCACAAATCATACTAGTGAAGAGTAAGCACTAGCGCATACTATAATTGATGGTAAAAACCCTAATTGTTCCCATTCGTTACACCAGAAATGTCTAGCAATAAAGAAATTTTATCTTTTATTGAATGAAAACACTTATTTTTAGATGAGTTTTTAAATTTATTCTTTTGCTCTTCCCCACCCAAAGGCTGCTGTATATTTGCTTTTCAGAAAAATCTACAATGTCTTATGCTATGAATTTAATATTTGAAATCAAATAATAAACACATACAGCTGTATGAATGGCAAAAAGGAAATAGCTTGGTGTGTGTGTGGGGTGGGTGCTGCCAAACTTTTTATTTTCCTTTGCCCTTCTGTTTTCTTTTTAGGATGTGAAAATTCTCATTTTTGTATTATAAGAATAAATAATAATACCAAATATAACAAAAAAAAACTTAAATATGATCTTGGGTGGGGAAGAAATAGGCCGGCCCAATTCTTCCCCAACCTCTTGTTTCTAACATGTCATCTTTTTTTCTGCCCGAATGAGTATCTTCACATCTGTTAAATTAAATACTTTGATTGAAAACACTAACCAAAAGTAATGCATGTATTGACAACAAATGAAATTTAAAAGCCTTAAAGATGGGAGAGTACTTGGTAGGCCAATTCTTCTCTACCCCTGCTTGATAATGCACTGGGCAATTGATTTAATTCTATTATTCTGGCCAAATTGTTGCTTTTAGTAGAATTATTAGTAGACAGAAATGTCTTGGGTGGGAAAGAACTGGGCCGGCCCATTTCTTCCCCGGGGAAGAACTGGGCCGGCCCGGTTTTTCCCCACCCCCATTTTCCAGATTCTATTTAGAATTGAGAACCAAAGATTTGTTGCTTAGTATATCTATTAATTTAATACCAATTTATGTATTAGAAAGCTAAGAAAATTAATCACAGATACTGGAATAGGGATGCATATTTCATTAGATCTCCGTGTATTGTAGGCCATCTAGCAAATTTTGCCATTCATGCTATAAATATGTTCTGGAAAGGGTTATCCTTTGGAAGCAAGGAATACACTACAGAACTGGAAAATATGGAGTGTAAGTGTTTTCTGGGCCAGGCTAGCTAGTTTCGGCCAATTAGGCCTCATCGGTAACTGTAAAGGCTCAAAACTTATTCAGAACGGTTTCTTTTTTCGTTTTGAACAAATTGTGAGGCATTAATAGCTCGTTTACAATGGTTCTAAAAAATTTTGTGGGGGGGGGGGGGGGGGTGGAAAAACTGACTGGGTGGGGAAGAACCGGGCCGGCCCAGTTCTTCATCCGGGGAAGAAATGGGCCGGCCCAGTTCATCCCCAGGGACAAACCGGGCCGGGGGAAGAAACAGACCGTTACACCGGCATTCTTTCAGCAAAACTTATAGTTTATGGATCGAGTACAGTCAAGGACTAAATCCCATCAGTGGGTGGTACTGTGGGTGCCGAAGTGGGGCACGCACAGTTGGTTGCTGCGCACATATAGCATCTGTACTCTGGTACTTAAGTTTCTTTAGACACAACACAGAAAATAATGACACTAAACCTAACAGAGCTCACATTGGAGTGCATCAAGTGAGTATGATGAATAGAAAGGATAGATGGTTACCGGGTATATACATAGCACTAAATGCATTTGTAACAGTAACATTCTTCTTGGTCTCAGAGAGAATAGGATAGAAGACAAACGCACCAAAGTCAAACATCAGACTTGTGAACCCATTAACAAAAGTAAACAGGAAAGGTTCAGGGAAAGCCACAATTACAAGATGTGGCCAAAGCAAGGACAGACAGAACACATGTAACATGCAAAAAATCCAGAATTTCTTCCTCACAACAGGTAATTAAAATGTGAAACAAAAGACACACAACAAATGTAACACACAAGGGGACATCAACAGGCAAAAGTATTACCTGAACCACATCAGAACCCATGCCTTAGAATGGTCGGTAGCACAGACTACCAGTGGAATGGAGGACCCTCTACGGGCAGCGAACATTCACCATGGGTTCAGGTGTAAAATATTGAATTCTGGTTTCGTTTACTGGATTTCTACCATAACTGTCGGTGTCTAAATCAGGATCTGTGTAGTGATTCTGCTTCCTGTCAAATCCATAGGCAATTGTTGGTCAGCCGAAAACTGATAATCTATTGGAGATTGGCTGTCAAAATCCCTTGATAGGTAAATTCATAAAAAACACCTAACAGTTGGAAAGTAGATAAAAGATAAATACATGTATGTGGTGTCAAGAGTTAAATGAAAAGCTCAAAGAGTACCAGTTCCAAATACATGTAAAATCAACTTAAATATTGTGATGTTATGCAAGATTTGTTAAGTCCAGTAATATTTCAATGTTATAGGTAGGTACGGCCTAAAAGGAGGCTTATTCTAAAGATTATGAGAAAGTTTGGGTTTTCTCACTTCATCTAAATTGTCAGTAAGATTGATTTATGAAGATGAGTTGACATAAAGCCAAGGAATCTTTGCAGTAGAAATAGCAAAGTTGTGTATTTAACCCACCCATATTGTTTAAGTCATTATTAAAGAAGATATTTACAAATCACCTAATAGCTTCATTATATCAACAGAAAAGCATTGTTTGCTGAGTTTTTGACTGTTTTGAAGAATCCTTTTGCCATATATTTATAGATTTTAAATATGACAGAAAATATGACAAAAAATGGATTCAGGGGCAGATAACTCTATAAGTAATTATAGAAGAAAGAAATGCTCATAATTTGGCATTGCCTAATATATCTTAATTATCCCTGCCAAGTACTTTTGCAATAGCTTTGGAAATAAACTTATGTTGTGGTTTTGCGTAAAGACGGTCAGTAAATTTAGCTGAAATTTAGGTACGACTTATAAGTGAGTATAGTGGTAAAGTGAAGAATTTTTCCACAAAAACTATACATTATGTTTAACATCTATGAAGTTCTAAACAATATTAAAAAGACCCACTTGCCAGGATGCTTTGTGCTAGAGATAATAGATTAAGAACCAGAGGTCTCTCAATGGGGTAAAATTACCCCACCCACTTTGGTTGCTCATAGAGCCAATAACATTACATCTGTGGATCTGAAATTTCACCACATTACAGCAAATACATCCTTTGTTGAGTCTGCAAAGTTTAAAGAAAATCAAAAGTGGCCATAAAATGGGCCTTATAGGGACTGCTCCTTTGTAAAGTAGAAGTAAAACAAAGATCAGGAATTGATACAATTAACTTACTCCATCCATAAAAGACACCAAAGGGAAAGAAACACAAACATCAAGCGACCAGACCACAATGGAAACCTAAACAAAGGAAGGCCACATGGACAGTCACTTTCCCACAAAATGGCCATATGGCCATCCAAAATTAAAAGACACAAGTGATACACACAGTAAGTAACAAACAACAACATAAATAAATCGCCACAGAAGAGCCGCCTTGGAACGGTCAGTGGAAAATTTCCACTGGGGGGCTTAAATCGATTTTACGTGGCCACAATCCTCGCCCTTACTTCCGTCGCAATTTAGACAAATAATTTGTTCAGTCCGCATGAAGGCCCCCTAACTCATCAGTGCAACATCTCCGTGAACACAGAAATCACAGAACCACAGAGGTGAGACAACGGTGAGGACTCGACAGCAAGAAACCACTGAAATGCTGGAGCAAAAGAAAACCAACAGTTAGACTCCGATGAGCCCGACCAGCCTTTTTCTGCTTTGGACCCCAACTATAATGTTATAAAGAAGTTGTGGTGTATCTTTTATACTCCTGGGGTTGTTGAGTAAGGCAAAAGTGCATCTTAGCCACTGGAGTGTCTAGCTGATATTGGCTTGCAGTTGGGCAAGGCCAACTGTCTTCGCAGCAAGTAAGGGTGACCCAGGGGTGGGTCCGGGGGTTTATTTCTTCTGTTTCTTCACATTCCTTCATATTCCTCCTCCTCCCCTGTCCCTCACTTCCATCTCTACCATCTCTTCTTTCTCCCTGTTCTCTGGGAGATGACACAAAATAACCCACAAGGGTTGACATGTTGTCAGCCCCAACACATTTAATCTTTTATACTTCCCCTTCTTTGCTGTCATAAGTTTTTGCCATGAAAGATTCTGTTACATTTTCAAGTGCATTGAAATATTTTTAGCTCACCTGTCACGAAGTGACACAGTGAGCTTTTGTGATCACTTTTCGTCCATCGTCAGTGCGTGCGTGTGGGCGTAAAGAATTTCTTCAAACGACATCTCCTCCTAAACCACTGATCGAATTTTAACCAAAATTCACAGGAATGATCCTTAGGTGATCCCCTTTCAAAATTGTTCAAATGGTTCCGGTCTGTTGCACATCTAGGTCACAGGAGCCAAAAATAGATTTTTTTCACTGAAAACTTAAAAATCTTCTCTGACCCACAAGGCCCAGGTCTTTGATGTTTGATATGAAGCTTCATCTAGTGGACCCCTACCCCCCTTGGGCCCTGTGGTTTTTCATGGGCTTATATAGGGAAAATCACAAAAAATCTTTTTCTCTGCTACATCTAGTTTTCCTTACAAGCAAACAGTGTGGACCCTGATCAGACTGCAGTAGTCTGAGCTGGGTCCACACTGTTTGCACCAATGACTGCAGACAACAAAGCAGATGACAATTGTTGTGATTGACATCCTTAGGGTTAAGCTCTTCAACACCAATGTCCTGCATTTATTTATTTATTAGCTCACTTGAACCAAAGGCTCCGGAGGAGCTATTGTGATCGGTCATTCGTCGTCGTCATCGTCCATTCCTTTAAACAATTCCTTTAAACAGCATCTCCTCCTAAACCAATGAACAGATTTTGACCAAACTTGGCAGAAATGATCTTTGGGTGGTCCTCTCTCAAAGTTGTTCAAAGAATTCCATTCCATGCAGAACTCTGGTTGCCATGGCAACAAAAGGGGAAGATAAGAAAAAAACCTTTAAATATCTTCTTGTCTGAAACCAGAAGGCCCAGGTCATTGATATTTGGTATGAAGCTTCATCTACTGGACCTCTACCAAGATTGTCAAATTATTGCCCTGGGGCCAAAAATGACCCCGCCCCGGGGCGTACTGGTTTTACATAGGCTTATATAGGGAAAACCTTTAAAATCTTCTTGTCTGAAACCAGATGGCCCAGGTCTTTGATATTTGGTATGAAGCTTCATCTAGTGGACCTCTACCAAGATTGTTCAAATTATAGCCCTGGGGCAAAAAATGCCCCTGCACAGGGGCCCACTGGTTTCACATTGGCTTATATAGGGAAAATCTTTAAAAATCTTCTTCTCTGAAACCGCCCTGGGGCAAAAAATGGCCCCACATGGGGGCCCACTGGTTTTACATAGGTTTATATACGGAAACCTTTAAAAATCTTCTTATCTGAAACCAGAAGGCCCAGGTCTTTGATATTTGGTATGAAGCTTCATCTAGAGGACCTCTACCAAGGTTGTTCAAATTGAAGCCCTGGGGCCAAAAATGCCCCACACCTGTGCGCACTGGTTTTATGCAGGCTTGTGATAGGGAAAATTTAATCTTCTTGTCTGAAACCAGAAGGCCTAGGTATTTGATATTTAGTATGAAGCTTCATCTAGTTGATCTCTACCAAGATTGTTCAAATTATAGCCCTGGGGCCAAAAATGCCCCCGCGCCGGGGCCCACTGGTTTTACATAGGCTTATATAGGGAAATCCTTTGAAAATCTTCTTGTCTGAAACCAGAAGGCCCAGGTCTTTGATATTTGGTATGAAGCTTCATCTAGTGGACCGCTATGAAGATTGTTGAAATTATACCCATGGGGACAAATTTTAATGGCCTCACATGGGGGCCCACTGGTATTACATAGGCTTATATAGGGATCGAAAATCTTTAAAAATCTTCTTGTCTGAAACCAGAAGGCCCAGGTCTTTGATATTTGATATGAAGCTTCATCTTGTTGACCACTACAAAGATTGTTCAAATTATAGCCCTGGGGCTAAAAATGCCACTGGTTTTATGCAGGCTTATGATAGGGAAATCTTTAAAAATCTTCTTGTCTGAAACCAGAAGGCACAGGTCTTTGATATTTAGTAAGAAGCTACATCTAGTTTGTTCAAATTATAGCCCTGGGACCAAAAATGGCCCCACACCGGGGCCTACTCGCTTTACATAGACATATTAGGGAAAAACCTTCAAAGTCTTGTCTCTAACAGGACACTGGGGCATGTGCAGAACTCTTAGCTCTTAGCTCTGGTGAGCGATATAGGACCATCATGGTCCTCTTGTTTTTCCAATAGCTATGTCAGAGTTATGGCAGTGATTAGATGCATTTTATATTTCTCTTGTTTGATATTTTCAGAAACAATGGAGACGAGCTGATCTTTAGACCAACGTCATCAACAAAGAATGAAGAAGGGACCTGTGAAAACTTACAAAGATCTGAAAGAATTAATAGTGACACAAAGTGAAATTTTATGTACAGAATTACAATCTACAGACTAGAGCTTGTACACTGATATACTGCTGACTTTCCCGACAGAATAGGCTATGCAGACTATTTTTAAAATAGTATTTTGTTGAGGAACAGGCAAAAAAGAAGTCCTTTCCTACATTTGCACAAAGGAGACAAATCGACTTGGTCAAATTACAGCCATCTCTGTCCACCTGAAAGTGTTTGGGTCAGAGATCATACAGTTAGCACATAGTGAGGACAGATCAGACTTCACAGATGAGTCTTTTCATGGATCACATATGAGCCAGCACACAACAAAATCTCTGATGCAACCTCCAAAGACACAGATCAGCATGTGCATCTGCGGAAGGGCAGTCTGATCAGCCTTCGCTGATCTCCTTAACCCTTATCTTGCTGTTCACGACAACCCCTATCTTTGCAAACAGTGTAGATCCAGATCAGATGGCTTCTGAAGAAGCCATCTGATCAGGATCTTCACTGTTTGGCATTCAATTTATGAATTTGTAGTAATCAATTACATAAAGTAATGTGATTGGTTGATAGACAGAAATGGGTGTGGCTTAAATGAATATTCAGTAAGATAAGGGTTAAAGACATATCCAAAGAGACACAAGCAACAACTCAAGCCATACTCACTAGATGTGAAGGGTGATCATGTTACATGTGATATTGTAGATTTTTTCATGCACTGTCTCATATTAACCCTTCTCTTGCTGAATATTCAGTTAAGCCACACCCATTTCTGTCTATCAACCAATCAAATTACTTGATGTAATTTATTGCTACTAATTCATAAACTGAATGCCAAACAGTGTAGATCCTGATCAGATGGCTTCTTCAGAAGCCATCTGATCTGGATCTACACTGTTTGCAAAGATAGGGGTTGTCGTGAACAGCAAGATAAGGGTTAAGGCTCAGTTTCATATGATTCAGAGAAGCCTCCATGGTGTAGTGGTTCTGCTACTCGCCTCATAAACCCAGGATCTTGGATTCTATTCCGGGCTGCTCCAGACTTATGGATGCTTCTTTAAATTGAGGTACCATCTCCATATGACCTTATTTGTTGGTGGGACACATAATTCAATCACATACATTTTCCATGTGCTTCAGCTCACATTCAGATTTGACACGTATGAGGCCTCTCATGAGAAAACCTGTCTTTGGATTTTTTTGAGCAGGTAAGATACAAACTGGTCTGCTCAGCTACAGATGTTAGCAACAGTCTTCATATTTTAGATATATCATAGTATTAGAACAGTCAGGCCTTAAGCAAACAGTGTAGACCCTGATCAGACTGCTCCTTCAGGAGCTGTCTTATTAGGGTCTACACTGTTTGCCATTCCATCTTCCCCTTCTGGACTCCTTGCTGGCTCGTGAAACAAATGTGTCTGAATTTTAGGAGAAATACAGCAAGTCCTTAATGTGTCCGAATTTTTACAGTAGAAACTAGTAGTATTGTATTCTCCAAGCAACAGACTCAAAGATGCGTATCAGACTGTGCTGATGCACCGGCTGAACTGCTTCTTTTGGATGCAACTGCCATAAAACAGGTTTTCTCATGACACTGCTCGTATGTTAAATTTAAAAGTTATTTTAATATCAAATATAACTACCCATCACTACAATTATAGCCTTTTTACCAGACGCAGGTCTGGGTCAGTCTGACATAAAAAAATCTAGCCAGAAATGCCACCGGCATGTCCCTTTTCCCGTGACCTCCCCAGCGTCGAGTCCTGATTGGTCGCTGATGTCACATGACCTATCAGACCAATAGGCAGACGATACAGGTCACGTGACCGCGATTTTCGCGCCGAGAGGTCATTTATTTCTTCAGACTTACATGGGGTAGGATCGTGACAAACTACATTCCATGGAAGAATGGATAAACGGATAAGTGTTTTATTCTTTTTTGATTCTGCACTTACCTTGAGTTTCCACAACGTACTTAGGCTTTTTAAGCTTATTGTTTATTCCGAAATTCTTAGAGACTTTATTTCGTGTGTTTCTGCCGACATTACTTGTGTAGTGGTTGTCTGCCATTTTGAATTTTCACTTGGAAGTTTTGTTTATCATGTGATCAACCGTTTTTGGTTTTTGATAAGCACCACACTTCTTTTCATGTTATGTGCCAGGGTATACGCTCGTATTATTCCTGGTAATTTTTTAATAGAAGTCGGCGTTGTGGAAACTTAAATTGCCAGAAAAGAGGATGGTTTTTGTGCGTGTTCCTTCCACTTCCGGTATCGGAAGACGTTGTTTTGCTGAATAAAAATTCTCAGCATTAATTTAGTTTTGAACATGTGCAAGACCCGTCTTCGTCTAGCACTTATAAATCCCACGATGCAGATGGATAATATTCAGGTCCCTTTGTGGCCTTTCTATAGTATCTTCTAAACAGAATCCATCCAATTCGTGTGGGTCGTGGGTCCCCATTGCCGAATCAAGATGAGCCAGTCTATGTCCCCATCTCCCATTTGGGCCTGGGTTGACTAGGATAGGTTCGTCGACCGCCCCGTAGAGACCCTGCTCATAATTGCGGGGACTCCGGGGTGCGGGGAACCTATGCCCAAATTTTTGCCGAATCCATGTTACATACGAATTTTGGTACGGTTCCGATCCCGGTTTTTATGGGGTAACCTTTCCGGACCTTCGGTACTTAGTTTACCTTGGTCATATGCTTCTTTCCTCTTATTATGATAAATTTTTGTTATCATAATCATTAATTTTCTCAGATATGCCCACCATTCTGATTTTTGCGGAATCTTACCGAATTTCAGGTCTGATTTCCACTTTACAATTTCGGACATCAAAATTCTGGCTAAAACGGTTCCTGATAAAAGTAATTGAACTTGTGTTTTCCTATTCACCGGTAGTAAATTGGATTGTTTTTTTTTTTTTAATCAAACGTCCAAACAACTCGCTTCTCCAATCAACTTCCATTGTGTCTCCAGTTTCAGATCACCTGGAACGTACAGTTGATTTAAAATCTCTAGATTGGGGGAATCTTTTACATATGCGTTTACACCATGCAACTGAATTCCTCTAGTTCTAGGTAAAAATTCAAGCGTCCAAAAGCCGAGCCATTCTGATTACGCCTCTATGGCCTCAGAGATCTTGGTTTTTTAGTCATTCTGAGTCTAGTCTCAAGACTTTCAACCCGTCTTCCAGTAGTTCCAGATCTAGTATCTTAGATGTGTGGGTCAGGCATTCCATTTCAATCCAGAAATGCTTTGCCTACACATTCAGATGTTGTCAGGAATCAAACCAGAGGTAGACACTTTTCTGGTTTCTCTGCCGAGTGTTTCTTCAAATATAGAAAGAGCTCCACTCTCAAGTTTACTCTGGAAGATGGAAAGTATTTTCTAGTTGGTGTAGGGAAAGGGAAATAAATCCAGACAATCCCTCTATGGAGGTTTTTGTTTTTTGCTGGATTTCTTTTTCTGTATGTTCTCTACCCTTCATTTTCTATTTCATCTAAGGAAGGGTACAGATCAATAATCTCAAACACGTTAAAATTTTAGTCGGCTTCACACATTTCATTAAACCCTACCATCACCAGATTATTAAAGGGGTCTGCCTATTCGAAATTCACAAAATTGCAGTATGTTTCCTCTGGCTTTCTTTGCCGGATCATTACAGGGTCACTGATGAGGCTTTATTAGCCGAAACTACGTAGTATGACCCATCTTCTTTCTTATGAATGTTTTCATTGCTCTTGAAGGAACTCATTTTTGATTTTTATTTGCAATATGCCGACAGGTTTCCAGGACTTTGAATCCATATGGAATCTTGCATGAGTGTTGTGTTGTTTTTTTTTGTTTTTTTTTCTAAACCATCTTACAATCCGGTGAATTCAGCTTCTTTTGTTCATTTGATAGCCAGGCTGTATTTCATTTGACACTTGCTTCAGTTCGTAGAAGTTATAGTCATCCTTTGCCAATTGCAGAGGGTTGTTTTCAGGTATGAGAAGAACAATGACTTCTTTTTCTCTTCTCACTCAACCTATTTTTGTTTCAGGCTATAAATCACCTTGTCTGAAACTATTATTTGTCCTGTCATTTCCAGGATTCTTGGATCGTAGGCGTTTTGAGATTATCATGAGAATTTTTCCTTTCCAATCAAGGTGTTTTGGATATATTTCTCCATCCTTGATTGCAAAGTGGATTTGTAAAGTAATCAAGCTTCTATAAGCTTATTTCACTTCTGCCCTATTATCATTCAGAATACAGTATGAGGTTATAACCTTCTACATTTTGGGCATATTTGAACTCCGTTTTTTCTTCAGAATGTTTTTCTTACTGCGTAATGGACGTTCCAACTCTACATTTCATCCCTTCACCTAAGGAGCTTGGTTCCCATTCGTAGTGGTACTCATTCCTTGGGTAGTTTAGTAGCTTCTCAATCTATTATGAGCAGCACTTATTTTGGGATTTTGTTTTCCTTGGTTGTTTGTTAGCCTGTTTGAATAGGTGTGACCCTTCTATTTTGACTCCGGTTCCTGTCCATTTATCTGCTCCACTTATTGTGATTTTTGGATTTGGATTCCTTGCAGTCATTGTGGATACTCCCTTACGTTACCATCATTGGATGGTTTTAAAAGGGGTATAAACAACCAAGGTTAGAGGAGTTAGGTATGTATAACTTTATTTTTCATCCAACCCTCCACTTGCTTTGAATTCAGGCTATAATTGTAGTGATGGGTAGTTATATTTGATATTAAAATGATATTTTTAATGTAAAATTAATTTTAATTAATAATATACCTACCCATCACTACAATGGCATGTCCCGCCTCCCAGCCCCGCCTGAAATAGTTGTTTTCCCTGAAAGAAATAATGACCTCTCGGCGCGAAAATCGCGGTCACGTGACCTGTATCGTCTGCCTATTGGTCTGATAGGTCATGTGACATCAGCGACCAATCAGGACTCGACGCTGGGGAGGTCACGGGAAAAGGGACATGCCGGTGGCATTTCTGGCTAGATTTTTTTTGTCAGACTGACCCAGACCTGCGTCTGGTAAAAAGGCTATAATTGTAGTGATGGGTAGGTATATTATTAAATAAAATTAATTTTACATTAAAAATATCATTTTTATTAAATTCAACATTGACATGGCTACCAAACAGCTCACACAAGCGGAAGTAGTGTTGGCAAAAACAAAATCATCTGTGTAGGGTAATCTTTCACGTGTAAATATTGATCAAAATAAAAAGTGCACATTGTGTATTGCTGAGAATTTAATTTAATACCTTAAAAATGCTAAAAATTCGGACACCTTATGAAATTTTAACAAGTTTGTTTCACCATCCAGCAAGGAGTCCAAAAAGTTGAGATGGAATGGCAAATATTGTAGACCCTGTTCAGACTGCTCCTTCAGGAGCAGTCTGCACTGTTTGCTTAGGCCTACCTATCTCAATACTTAGGATCATTATGGTAGGAGCCATGTGTGATCAGCCTCCACGGCACTTTTTTGGAAAAAATCTAAGTGAATGAAGAAGATACAAATGCAGAATCTGTTGTATCTCAGTAACAGACACGTATACTGAAACACCGGTATCTGAGTTACATTTGAAACAAATAGAAACCTTGTAAAAAAAATGGCTACAAATACAAATATTTCAAGATTTCGGGAGTGTGAGCTCCTTGAGCTATTTGAGGTTGAGCCATTTTTCAGGGTTTCTGTTTATTCCATCTGAAATGTCAGATGACTGTCATTGAAAGATCAATTTTCCATTATTAAAAAGAGGCTGATAAACATGTAATGAGTTGTTCATTATCTCCCAAATTTTTAGCTCACCTGGCCCCAGGCTCCACAGGAGCTTATAGTATAGTGAGTCGTGCGTCCGTCTATCATCCGCCATCCACACCTTTGACCAGATATATCTCTGAAAACTGCAGGCTGATCTCAACCATTTCTCATCTGTTGCATGCCTCTGGTGGGGCATTGATGGCATAAGCTTTGTTTACAGAAATTCGCAGATCAGGGACTGTGCGAAACCAAAAAGCAGCGAAAAGCCGAAGTGTACTCGATGCAGAGCTGTTTCCACGCACGGCCAAAATAATTGCCCAGACAGGGACATGAAATGCCGAGGTTGCTGAATGAAAGGTCATTGTGCTCGTTTTTGTTTATCCAGAAAAGATCATGAGGTCGACGATTGAGACGGGGAATCTGTCATGTACCTTGGGATAGATGAATCTGAAGTATACCTTGGGACTATCGAATCAGGAGACAGTAATTACAATAGTGTTTTGCTGGAGTCAGTGAATTCAGGAAGTGAACGATGGTCTATCGATCTTAAAGGAGGACCAGTTTGTATTGGATACAAAATCAATTCACATGCTGATTGTAAGCGGTTTACCAGTACTTGTGTGCGGCCGGTTTCAGCTCTGCGTGGAAGCAGCATTCAGCCCATCTATTTCTTCAAGCCCCGATGGGCGGGGGCGATAAGGATGGTGCAGTTCCTTTGCACTGTGTACACCTGTAATCAGGGTCCTCTATCCAGCGCTTGAGCCCACTGCATTTCTTGTGCACCCAGAACTTGCAGCCATTACAAAAGATACTGTTGCTGCCCACTCCATTGTGACATACAGCCCATGAGAACTGGCCTGTACTCTGCAGGAGGTCCAGACCTGTACCACATATTATCTTTGTAAAAGTCCCACAAAATTGGAAGCAATGTCTCCAAAATGACCTTTACAGTGCTGACTGAGACGTTAAACCTCATATCAAACAAAGATATATCCAAGCCGAATTTGCTTAAAATAAAATGTCAGAACGCTAGCGTTAGCAATGTCATTTCAAGAGAAACGGTCAGAGAACTTATCCCAACCTGTTTAAAGAACTAGGGGTGAGGGGTGAATATCACATGACACTCTTAGGAGTATGCAAAACCATATGCATTTTCAAAACCATGGATAGTTTTGATTCCTTTGCTTCCAAAAGTCCGCCAAGAACTTGAAAATATGGGAAAGAATGGAGTTATCTCATAGTTTGATCTACCCTCAGATTGGTGCGCAGGTAAAGACATAAGTCCTAAGGCAGACGCCAGAAAAATCTGTATTTGCGGTGACCTAACACATCTCATTGAGAACATAAAATGTGAAAATGTTCCGTTACCTGCAACTGATCAAAGTAGAAGTAAAACAAAGATCAGGAATTGATACAATTAACTTACTCCATCCATAAAAGACACCAAAGGGAAAGAAATACAAACATTAAGCGACCAGACCATAATGGAAACCTAAACAAAGTCTGGATCTGGTGTGAAATATTTCGGTAAAATCGATTCAATTTTGGATTTTGGCAAATAATATTAAGCAGCAACTGTAAATGCTCACAACTTTCATGACTCCCATCCGACGTTATGTTTTCAGTTGTCTTCCGGTGGGACTTTCAAGTAGTAGTGACTATTTTCAGAAACCCATGACACACCTTTTGGAAGGCATAGATGGGGTAAAATGCCAGACATATGGTATTCTCATGTTCTGATGTACAGAAGAGCATGACGAAAGGTTACATCGCTGGGCCATCGTGGTTTAACTCATAATTTTCTTTAGCTCTGTCCAACAAAGCTAGCAGCCCTCATCTCGGTGTTTGAATTAGATTTATGTCCCGACTGAGTTAGGAAATCATTATGCAAACCGAATAGTTAATGTTTATTGTTTGGAACAACACCCTAACCTGTAGATGGATTTGTTATACCCCGGTATACGAAGTATGTCCGGGGGTATATAGTTTTCGTCTTTCCGTTGGTTCGTTTGTTAGTTCGTTTGTTCGTACTTCCGTCTGTCCCACCGTTCCTCAACCTTTACATCAAAGTTTTGCGTTACACCTTTTTGACAGCTCATATCTCTGTAACCACATGTTAAATGCTTTTCATATTTGGTAAGGGATATCTCTATGCCATTACCTTTTATATTGAATATCTAAGCCCCTGGGTGGGCTGTCCGTCTGCCTTCATCTATTTTTATGTCAAAGTTTTGTGTTAAACCTTTTTCGTTGCTGATATCTCTGTAATCACATGTTAGATTCTCTTCATGTTTGGTAAAGGATATCTCTATAGCTTTACCTGTCATATGGAATATCTAAGCCCATGGGTCAAGCCCCTGGGTGGGCTGTCTGTCTGTCAGTTCATCTACTTTTACGTCAAAGTTTTGTGTTAAACCTGGAATATCTAAGCCCCTGGGTCAAGTAGAAGTAAAACAAAGATCAGGAATCGATACAAAACATCTCCAAGAACATACAGATAAAAAAACTACAGAGATGAAACAAGGTTGAGGACTTGACAGCATACAACAACAGAATTGCTGGAGCAAAAGAAACCCAACAGTGACTCCGAGGGGCCCGACCAAAGACGCAGCCCCTAGGTGGGCTGTCCGTCCGTTTGTCAACTTTTACGTCAAAGTTTTGTGTTAAACCTTTTTCATTGCTCATATCTCTGTCACCACGTGTTGGATTCTTTTCATATTTGTTAAAGGATATCTCTATAGCATTACCTTTTATTTGGAATATCTAAGCTCGGGGGTTCATCCGTCAGTCTGTCCATCCCTTCAACAACATTTACGTCAGTGTTTTGTGTTAAACCTTTTGGAGTGCTCATATATCTGTAACAACATGTTAGATTCTCTTAATATCTCTATAGCATTACCTTCCATATAGAATATTAAGCCCCTGAGTCAATCCCCTAGGTGAGCTGTCCGCCCGTTTGTAAACTTTGACATCAAAGTTTTGTGTTAAACCTTTTTGATTGCTTATATCTCTGTAACCACATGTTAGATTTTCTTCGTATTTGGTAAAAGATATCTCTATAGCATCACCTTTCAAATGGAATATCTAAGCCTCTGGGTCAAGCCCCCGGGTGGGCTGTCTGTCCGTTTGTCAATTTTTATGTCAAAGTTTTGTGTTAAACCTTTTTGATTGCTCCTATCTCTGTGGTATTAACTTTCATATGGGATATCTAAGCTCCTGGGTCATTCCCCAGGTTGGGGCTAGGGGTCAATAATTAAGACTTAGGCATTTTGATTACGTCCAAGTTTTGTGTTAACTGCTTTCATTATACTCCTTGTTGTTGAAATGCAATAGTTATTCTCAGTGAACTAAATGGTTATATGGAAAGGTTCAATGCTACAGACAAATTGTCATTTCCACTAAAAGGGGATGGCACTGGCCGGGGGTACACGTGCCCCACTGGGCACTTTCTCTAGTTTCTTGCAAAATTTATGATAAACGGGATGATTTTGATTTAGAGCTTGTAAATGTTCCTTTCTTGGATGGTGATTTTCCTGGTGCGGCATCCTACGGCATTTAAATTTAGCAATTAATTTGATTTGCCAGAGTGTCTAGTCATGTAACTGACTCCAACACTGGCAATAAATTGCTAACTGCTAAACTTCTTAATCAGGGTTATCGGTATCATAAACTATGCAAAGCCTTTTCAAAATTTTATATATCATTCGGATTTAATTTCAAAATTCAATGTTGGACTTAAATCTCTTCTGCAACAAGGTCTATCGGAACCTAAATTTTATGGCGACTTAGTATATAAGTTCAGAAAAATATATGATTGCAATGACTTCAGTACCCAATTTCGTAAAATCATTCTTCGATATAAAAAGATTGGATACAACATAAATGTTATATGACAGACTGCATGCATGGTAGTTAACCCAGTCACGGTTGACAACTTTGCTTCCCTCTTTAATTGCACGCCAGTGGGTCAGTCCTCAGATCCTATGATGGTTCCAGCGGAAAGGCTTACTGAGAATCAGAGAGAATCTAACTTTATGTAATGTTGGTTGGTGCCTGATGCTTTGCCTCTGGTTGGGCCCATTGGAGTCTAACTGTTGGTTTTCTTTTGCTCCAGCATTTCATTGGTTTCTTGCTGTCGAGTCCTCACCGTTGTTTCTTCTATGTGATTCTTGATCATTGCCTTCACTTCTATTTTCTAATGGTCTGATAACCCCGTGTGGTGAAGAGAAGGCTGATTGTTCCATTTCATAACACTCATAATTTTTCTTGTTTTGTGTATATTTCCTTTTCCTCTTGGTGTTGAGAGTGGGCTGTGTCTTGTGATTGTGGTGCTCCCTGGGTCATTCTTTTAAATTTTTACGTACAGTACTTTCACAATTACATTACGCAAACTTGACTATAAATCCGTCAAAATGTGAGTATCAAATATGTAGGTCATACCGTAGGATCTAGAGGGATTGCCGCAGATCAAGAGTGGCTCAAAGGCATCACAAATATGGAAGCCCCTACTGATGTACATGGTGTATGTAGGTTTTGCTAGATGAGAACCAATAGAGATCTGTTAAGTATCAAAAATCAGTTCTATTGTGGCTCAGATCAGCCAAAATATACTACTCAAAGTTTGATAGGGATCACTTGTTTAATGCAAAATAACTTTTCGATAAATTAATCACCTGAATCCAAATTTGATACATATAGGTGTGTTGCTGAACTTCATACAAGGCCTAAATTTTACGAAAACTTACCTCATCGTCCTAAAGGATAAGATGGGTCTCAAATTAAAGATAAATGTCTTATCTTTCATTTTCTAGGGGTCGTACGTTCAGAAATGGGTAGCGTCATATCTAAAATGGGGAGATAACTCTGATACTAGAAAATGGTAAAATCTGCAAATAAGAGTGTTGTAAATTATGCGATGAAGCTTTACCATTACGTGCTTATAGTTTTTAGTTGATATACATAAATGTATGTATATTTCAAATTTTGTGATTGTCTTCTTCATGCAAATTCTGTTGTATATGACCGGAAGTACAGCTAAACGGAGTATTTGCCCTTGCTTTGTGTTGGAATTGCTATAAAAAGTGATTATGCTTAACTTAGTATAAGCCTAGAAAACATTTTATTAAAAACAATTTTTTGTAACTTCCCGCAAAACAACAACAAAACATTCACTGAATTTGGAACACAATCATAAAGATTCAATTCGTATACAAAGATTTTGCCCTACTATGCAATTTTGCTAAAAATAATAATGTCATTTCTGTGCCGTGTTGGTAATTTATATATATATATATATATATATATATATATATATATATATATATATATATATATATATATATATATATATATATATATATATATATATATATATATAAACGTAGAAAAACCGAGGCAAGTGAATTATACAAAAAAGAGAAATGACATCACACGGAAAACACAGTAAATAATATTATTCCCAACCGGTTTCGTTTATAACTCATCAGGGGAATAGTACAATAACAAAAAAATTTTTGTTATTGTACTATTCCCCTGATGAGTTATAAACGAAACCGGTTGGGAATAATATTATTTACTGTGTTTTCCGTGTGATGTCATTTCTCTTTTTTGTATATATATATATATATATATATTAATGGATATTTTATTATTACGTCTATGTTTTCGCGCCTTGACGCTTATTTCTATTTCTGCTGTATTATGCTGTATAAATTTACAAGTATGAAGGTCTGAAGCCTCTGCAACGGATGAAGTATGAAAATACAGTTTTATATTTGCAATTTGAACAGCGTAAATAGAACAGTTTGAATAGAACTGCCAAGTATCGGACGTTATAAAAGTAAGAATCAGTAAAGGGATAAACAAAAATAAACATACTTTATACAGCTAAACTTTTTGTACGAGACACTATTCCAATCAATTACACCAACAATGTTTTTACTGAGTCCGCTGCGTTCGCTAATTTCTTGATTTTGCTGTTTTACAAGGAGTCAACTTAACCCACCCACTATCAGTAAAATGTGCATATAGTCAGAAACTCGTTGACAAAATGTTTCGTGTCGTTTACTCGTGTCACCGAGTAAATCTCAGTCGATTTACTAAAATTCTGTCAACCATTGGTCAATAATATTTCATTAAACAAGAGGGCCAAGGTGGCCCTGAATCGCTCACCTGATTTCAAGATGTCACATAGCTTCGGAAAGTGTGTATGTGTGTGTGTGCGAATTCGGTTTAACGTCGCTTTCAACAATTTTTCAGTCGTATCACGACGGTGTCTGTTTGCGACAGGGAGCTCAATGCTCACTTTTATAGTGCTGCCTCACCGAAGTATCATGTCCCAGACATATTACATGATACCACACCCAGTCACATTATCCTGACACTGGGTCGACCAGTCCTAGCTCTACCCCGTAAATCTGAGTGCCAAGCGAGGAGCAGCAGCTAGTACCATTTTTAACGACTTTGATATGTCGCGGCCCGGGATCGAACTGCTTCGGAAAGTAATGTGGATAACTGACAGCCATCTTAATCCATGACGCATAACTGTTGCACTTAGATAGACACCTGAGCAACATGATTGCAAACTTACAGTTTGAATGAAACTGACTAATGAATTTAGAGGAGGCTGTCATTTAAAGAGTTTTCTATTTTAGCTCTGGCGGCCAGCTTGTTCAGTTGGATGGAACTGTTGTAATTTGTTTGGTAGAGGATCAGCCATAGCCCCAGATAAGAGCGGTTCTCCACACGTTATCGTTCTTTCTGCAAAAATGGGTCACCCATAGCCCCAGATGTGGTATCCACACAATAGTTTTCTTATTTCTGCTCGGAAACGAGAGTTGTGGGTACCTATCCACGGTGAGGCGCTTCTAATGAGTACCCATGGCATGTATTTGCATGCAGAAATAAGAAAATTGTCAGCACTTTTCGCTTGCAAAAGCGCCTTATCTTGAGCTATGGGGCTCATTTACGTAACATTATTTTAAGAGTAATGTTACGTAAATGAGTCCCATAGCTCAAGATAAGGCGTTTGAAAGAAAACGTAGCAAAAGTATAGGAGTAGTTGTCATTTTTTTTCTATTTTTAGCTCTAGCCATTTAAGCAAGAATCCTACGAGCTTCGACGTTTGAATGAAACTGACCCAAAGGTGCAGAAGGAGTTGTCATTTAAAGTGCGTTTATTATAATAATAATTATTATTATTATTATTTTAGTTTAAGCCGTGGTGGCCACCATGCTCATCCAAGCAAAACTGTAATAGCTAATTTGGTAGTGGGCTTCTCAGCAACCTTCCTGTGAAGCTTGAATAAAATGGGACCAAAGGAATAGGAGAAAGTCTCTTAAAGGTCGTGTTTGTATTTTTAGCTTTATTGGCCATTTCGTTCATCATTGCTGTAAAGTTTTAGGGAATATAGAACCAAAGGTGTAGGTGAAGTCATCTAAATATTTTTTCTAGTTTTAGCTCTGATGGCCATTTTGTCAATCAGAGCGGAGCGTTGTTTACTATTCTGGTAGAGGGTCACCTGAGCAATATTAATATGATGATTGATTGAAATTGACCTCATGGTATAGGAGTTGTGGTCGTTTAAATATGTTTTTCTTTTTTTAACATTGGTGGCCATTTTATTCATCATAGTGAAACTATTTTAGCTATAGTGGTAGGGAGTCACCTCGGCAACATAACTGTAAAGGTTGATTCAAATTGGCTGAAGGAGTTGGCGTTTAATGCAAATCGTTGAGGTGTTCTATTTTTAGCTCTGATAGCCATATTGTTCAAGAAGAAGAAGACTTTTATTTGTTTTGATAGCAAGCACCTAAGAATTTTTACCATGGGGTTTGAATGAAATTCCTCTAGGAGTAAAGGAGGTAAAGTAATAGTTGTCGTTTGAAATTTTCCTTTTTTTTTTTTTTTTTTTTTAATTTTTAGAACTGCCGGACATATTGTCCATCAGAGTTTTATGTTTGCAGCTATTTTAGTAGGGAGCCACCTATGGCAACATTCCTGTGAACATTGAATCAGTGGCCCAAAGGTTAAGGAGCAGTTGGCATTTAAAGCAAATTGTGGACTTTTTTTCTAATTTTATCTCTAGTAGCGATTTTATATTTAAGGACGGAACCATATTTTTATTATTTTGATAAAGAGTCACCTAAGCAACATTCTTATGAAGTTTGAATGAAATTGAAAAAAAAATGTCGTTCAAATATGTTCTGCTGCCACCTGGTTCATCGGAACGGATCAATTTCAGATATTTGGTAGCTATATAGGGAGCCACCTAATCAATATTGAAGTTTGAATCAAAGTTGCTCAAGGCTCTAGGAAGAGTTAGCATTTGAGGCAACGTTAAATTAACGTGTTAACGTTACTCTAGTTTTATCTCTGATGGCCATTTTGCTCATCAGAGCGGAACCGTTTTAGTTAGAAGGTCACCTATGCAAGTGTCCATAAGCCCCCGCCCATAGGGTCTTGAAGAAAGATATGGGCTGCATGATGCTTCCACGCAGAGCTGAATCCGGCCCGCACACTAGTACTGGTAAACCGCTTAGAGGATCTAAGCCTGTCCAGGAACCGCGGTGCGAGGCGGACCGTCCATGCTAATATACCCTATTGGTTTCATTGGGCGACAGGGCTTGAGATGTCATTTCATCTCATTGTCGGGTAAAAGTCCCACATAGTTGGAAGCAACGTCTGCAAAATGACATTTACAGTGTTGACGGGGACTTAAAACCCCAAATCAAACAAACAAATGCAAGTGTACAATGATAAAGAAGAAGTTGTCGTTTGAAGACGGGTTTCTTTTTCTATTTTAGCTCTTGCGGCCATCTTGTTCATCAGAGCGGAACGGTTTTTGCAATGTTTGGTAGGTAGCCATCTAGGCAATGTTCCCGTGAAGTTTGAATCAAATCCGCAAAAGTGTTTGGGAGATGTTAGCTTTAAAGCAAAATTAATTTGCTTCTATTTTAAGCTCTGTTGGCCATTTTCTAATCAAAGCAGGATTGGTATAGGGTCACATAATCAACGTTCCCATGAAGCTTGAATGAAATAAGCCCAAGGTATAGGATTTTTGTTTGAAAGCTTGTTCTAGTTTACCTCTGGTGGCCATCCTGTTCATCGGAGCGGAGCAATTTTAGCTGTTCTGGTAGGGAGCCCGCTAGGCAACATTCCTGTGAAAGTTTAAATCAAATTGGCCCTAGGGTTAAGGAGGAATATGCATAAAAAAGCAAATTGTTGACATTTCGGAGGTTCATCTCGGCAACATTCACATTAAGTTAGAATTAAAATTGGCCGAGGGATAATGGAGGAACTATCGATTGAATACATTTTTATTTTTAGCTCTGGCAGCCATCTTGTCATGAAAGCATAACAATTTTAGCTATTGTGGTAGGGAGCCAATAGGCAATATTCCTGTAAAGTTTGAATCAAATTGGCACATGGCTTCATGAGCAGTTAACATATAAAGCAAAAGTGTTGACGTTTTTCTATTTTAGACGGTCATCTCAGCAACCGCAAGATTAAAATTGGCCCAGGGGTAAAGGAGGAGTTGTCGTTTGAAGCTCCGGCGGCTATCGTGTTCATCGGAGCGGAACGGTTTAAGCATTTTGGAAGGGATACTGTGAAGTTTGAATCAAATCGGCCCAAGGTCACAATAGCTCACTGTAAGCACTTCGTACTCAGTTGAGCTAACAAGTGGCAATATATATAAGTATTAAATCTCCCACCTGTCTGATATTTTTTACGGTTTTATTAAGATCGAAATCCTGACAGTTAGTTTTGAAAGTAATATTTCGTCTATCATAACTGAAAGTGACCAATCTTATTCGCATGCGAGAAATGCTACGCCTCGTGCGTTCTTAGATGGTTGATGAGACCAATTCTAGCTCTGAACTGTCTGTTGCAGATTAAGCAACAGAGGTTAGAGGAAGACAGCGCTGTTGGTTATGCTTTGGCTTTGCGCTGTGCACGTTTCCTCTCGGCTGCTCTGTTCTGTTCACTACCCCCCCCCTCCCCCCCCCCCACCACCACCTTCTGATGAGGCCTTGCCACTTTACTCGGTTCTGTGCAGTTTGTTACAACGAATCTGCTGGTATGCTGAAGTCCTGGAAGGAGGCTTACAGGGTGATATAGTAACGCTTCTTCTGACCACATTAGAAGCGTTGACCATTTCTAGTTTTCCATATAGGATTTTCGTCGGCAAACTGTTCTCAAGCATCCTGGTAACATGGCCTGTCCATCTTAATTGTGCCAGTTTCAGAAGATCATGTACAATCTGCATCCCAGACCTTTTCATGAATTCTGTCTGGAATCCTGTGCTGCCACTTAATATTTAAAAGTTTCCCAAGACAGCTTGTATGGAAGTGGTTCAGTCTTTTTGCGTGCCGTTGTAACTTGTCCACGTTTCACATGCATATAATAGTGTTGGCAGCACCACAAATCTGTAGGCTTTCAGCTTTCTGTCTGATTCTTCTTCGACACAAAACACGACCACGTAGCTGGCCAAATACTGCACAAGCCTTGGCAATCCTGTCATTTTGACTTCATCATCAATATGCAGTGTACCCCAAGGCAGGCATTTGCAGTCTTTGATCGTTCATTTGGATGGTGAACCCTTTGTAAGGCTTGTCAGATGCCAGGTGATAGATCACCTCGGTATTTTTGATGCTTGTTACTTGGTCATTGCTGTCACAGGAGTCAGATACTTGATCTATATAATTTTTGTGTGCCGTTGTTTACAAAGTTCACTCAAAATTTAGAATATCTCGAAATGCGTTCATAGTATTTTTACAACGACAGCGATCAGTCTCGAATGCGTACATGCTATTTTTACAAAAACTATATTTTGTTGGCTTGATTTTTATCACTTTTTACGGCCCAGTGAATAGTAATTCCGATGTGTTTAGAGTCTTTGAACTAAATAAGACGGCAATAATGAGCTGAGACTCAACATGCAAATATTGATAACTATGCCACAATGAAACTTACCCCATTCCACGGCCTTTGATTGTGTGTGTCGGGGAGGAATGCACAGAGGCTGAGGAGAGGGCAGGTATTATAAGTCATTGAAAATAATTTAAAATGATTTCGCACCGAAACACTCTATAAAATGCTTAACTAAAGGCTCTTTCATTTTTCGAAAGTCGAGCCTATTCATTTCATTAACACGACTTTGCAGTATAAAGTGATTTTCGGACTTTAAAGTGTAAACATTTTCAGAAGAAAATCAAATGATACTTTTATTGTTTTTGTTATTTTAAGCTAATATTGCTTGTAGGTGCTCGTTAAAACCGCCTCATTCACGTGGTTCACACGAGTACCAACGCTCTATGTTTTGAGTGGTTATAAGGAAAATAACGTTTGCCTCTGTAACTCCCACTTTTACGGGATTGGGGTAGGCCTCAATTTCCCGAGGTGGGGTTTACCGAACCTTTCGTTGCATGAGCTTGTTAATGTAACGTCATTTTAAATTTGTGCAGGCACAACCTGGTGCAATTGCTACATATAGAATCTTCTTTTAGAGCGCCTCGCATTTTCATTAACAGCTGCCCATGGAATTAAGTCTATTGGCTGATCAGACAGAGAGTCGCTGGACTCACTGAATTCGCACAACCTTGACTCAATGTGAAATTTTGGACCCCTTAACGTCGACTCGGCGTTGATTTAACTGTTACATATCGACGTTTTGTGTTCACGGAGATAAATGCGCCGACAATTGGATGTAAAATGACTTTCTTAAAGTTGCTTAAGAAATGTAAAACGCATTAAACCTATACCTTTTTCACACAGGGTGTGTACCTTTGACAGTGTGTTTCAAAGCCACTATAGGTATCAGGATGTCTAAATGTAAAACAGAAGTGAAGATAATGATCAGGAATCGATACAATCAATCCACACCGCCAATCAGAGACACCAAAGGGAATGAAACACAAACATTAAATAACTAAACCCTAATGGAAACATCAATAGCGGAAAGCCAAAAGGACAGTAACTTTCCCACAAAATGGCCTATTGGCCATCCAAAATGAAAAAAATTTAAGCGATTCACACACTCAAAGACAAACCATAGCAAAAATAAGCTGCGACAGAAGAACCGCATTGGAACGGTCGGTGAAAACACTGAGGGGAGTGGGGGGAGCTTAAATTAAGGTCAAGTTCAAACTTAGAGGTCAATGGTAAAATAGGTATACTGTCGTGTCCGGTCAATATCGTATTCCTGGATGTATTTTGAAAACTTCGCAGAAATGCTAACCAATAAGAGACGATGTGCTGTGTGCAAGACCCAGATCGGCACATCCAATGTCAAGATCATATATAGAGGTCAAACGGCAAAAGAAGAGTCTTTATTTCGTGTCAGGTCAATAACTTTGTTATTCCTGGATAGATTTTGAAAATACTTGGCGGCAGAAATGTTAACCAACATGAGAAGATATGCCGTGGGGTCGGTACCTCCAAGGTCATACTTAGAGGTAAAAGATAAAAAGGGTCTTTTTTCATATCCGGTAAAAAACTTTCTTATTCCTGTAAGGATTTTGAAAACACTTTGCAGAAAAGTCAACCATCATAAGACGATGTGTCACGTGCAAGACCCATGCCGGAACCTCAAAGGTCAAGGTCATAGTTAAGGTCACGGGTAAAAAGGCCTTTTTTCATGTCAGGTCAATAACTTTGTTATTCATTGATTGGGTTTTTAAATTACTAGGCAGAAATGTTAACCACCATGAGACCACGAATCGCGCGAAAGACCCAGCTCGGTACCTGCAAGGTGAAGGTCATACTTAGAGGTCAAATGAAAAAAGTCCGGTAAATAATTGATGGGTTTTGAAATTACTTTGCAGAAATTTGACCATCATGAGTTGATGTGTTTGGCAAAAGACCCAGGTAGCTACCTCCAAGGTCAAGGTCATGCTTAGACCCAGGTAGCTACCTCCAAGGTCAAGGTCATGCTTAGAGGTCAAAGATTATTCCAGGATGGATTTTGAAATTACTTTGCAGAAATGATAACATCATGGGACGGTGCATCATGCACAAAACTCAGGTATGTAGTTTTAAAGTGAATGTCAAACATTTTGTACATACAGTGTTACATAACACTCCCTTCCGTGTTCCATGTCATACAGCAGGTGCATCCGTGCCTTATGGATACACATAACAAAAACACACCTATATAATTCTAACCCCTTTGAGCCCCACTTTGGGGTATACAGGGGTAAACATTATTTTTTCTTATTTCTGCTCTAAAATATAAATTGTGGGTACTCGTTAGAACCGCCTCGATGGGTCATGTCGGGTCAAAAAGTAGGTCACCAGGTCAAATCAAAGGAAAACCTGGTTAACACTAGAGGCCACAGTTTTGGTCCAATCATCCCCAAACTTGCTCAGAATGATCATCCTGACAATATCTCGGTCAAGTGTGAATATGGGTCATGTCGGGTCAAAAAGTAGGTCACCAGGTCATATTAAAGGAAAACCTTGTTAACACTCTAGAGGCCACAGTTTTGGTTCAATCATCCTAAAACTTGCACAGAATGATCATCCTGACAATATCTCGGTCAAATTCGAATATGGGTCATGTCTGGTCAAAAAGTAGGTCACCAGGTCAAATCAAAGAAAAACCTTGTTTACACTCTAGAGGCCACAGTTTTGGTCCAGTCATCCTCAAACTTGCTCAGAATGATCATCCTGACAGTATCTCGGTCAAGTTTGAATATGGGTCATGTCGAGTCAAAAAGTATATCAGTAGGTCAAACCGTAGAAAAACTTTGTTAACACTCTGGAGGCCACATTTTGTGTCCAATCATTTTCAAACTTGCTTAGAATGATCATCCTGACAATATCTTGGTCGAGTTCAAATATGGGTCATGTCGGGTCAAAAAGAAGGTCAGTAGGGCAAATCATAGGAAAACATTGTTAACACTATGGAGGCCACAGTTTTGGTCCAATCATCCTCAAACTTGCTCAGAATGATCATCCTTACAATATCTCTGTAAAGTTCGAATATGGGTCATGTCGGGTCAAAAAGGAGGCCAGTAGGTCAAACCGTAGAAAAACCTTGTTAACACTCTAGAGGCCCCAGTTTTGGTCGAATCATCATCAGACTTGCTCAGAATGATCATCTCTGCAATAGCTAGGTCAAGTTCGAATATGGGTCATGTGTGGTCAAAAAGTAGGCCAAATCATAGAAAAACCTTTTTTACACTCCAGAGACTGCAATTTTAGTCTAATTATCATCAAACTTGCTCAGAATGATCACCTTGACAATATCTAGGTCAAGTTCGAATATGGGTCATGTCGGGACAGAAAGTAGGTCAAATCGTAGAAAACCTTGTGAACACACTAGAGACCACAGTTTTCGACTGATCATCATCAAACTTGCTCAGAATGATCATCTTTGCAATGTCTCGTTTAAGTTTGAATACAGGTCATGTCGGGTCAAAAAGAAGGTCAATAGGTCGAATCATAGAAAACGTGAACACTCTAGAGGCCACAGTTTTGGACTGTTCGTAATCAAACTTGCTCAGATTGATAATTTGACAATATCTCGGTTAATTTCGAATATGGGTCATGTCTGGTCAATAAGTAGGTCAGATCATAGAAAAACCTTGTGAATACACTAGAGGCCCCAGTTTTGGTCGTATCATCATCAAACTTGCTCAGAATGATCATCTTGGCAATATCTGGATCAAGTTTGAATATGGGTCATGTTGGTTCAAAAAGTAGATCAGCAGGTCAAATCGTAGAAAAAGGTTGTGAACACTCCAAGAGGCCAAAGGTTTAGTCCAATCATCATGAAACTTGCTCCGCATGATCATCTGGACAATATCTCAGTTAAGTTCAAATATGGGTCATGTCAAATCAAAAAGTAGATCACTAGGTTATTTTGTCAAAACTTTTTAACCGTTTGAGATAGAGCCTTCATATTTGGCATGTAGGTTCCCACTCATATAAAAATATTTGACCTGTGACCTTGACCTGTGACCTACTTTATCATAACTTTTGAACCATATGAGATAGAGCCTTCATATTTGGCATGTATGTTCGTTGTGACAAGGCTTTCCCAGCCATTCAAAAATTTTGACCAATCACCTAGACCTTTGACCTACTTTGTCATAACTTTTTAAGCATTTGAGATACAGCCTTCATATTTGGCATGTAGGTTCCTTGTGACAAGGGTTTCCTATTCACACATAAAATGTGACCTTTACCTTGACATTTGACCTACTTTATCATAACTTTTGAACCATTTGAGATGGTGCCTTCATATTTGGCATGTATGTTCTTGTGAAAAGGTCTTTCCACCAATACAAAATTTTGTCTTATGACCTTGACCTTTCATCTACGTTGACCATTTGAGATAGAGCCTTCATATTTGACATGTAGTTTCCTTGTGTCATACAAAAATGACTTGCGACCTTAACCTTGACATGTGACTTACTTTATCATAACTTTTGTACCATTTGAGGTAAAGCCTTCATCTTTGTCGTGTATGTTTCTTGTGGCAACGACTTTCACCCACACAAAAATTTAGATCTGTGAACTTGACCTTTGACCTTCTTCTCATAACTTTTGAATCCTTTAAGATAGAGCCTTCATATTTGGCATGTAGGGTTCTTGTGACAAGGGCTCCTCAACTATGCAAAAAATTTTACCTTGACCTTTGATCGTTTTTGTCATAACTTTTGTATCATTTAAGGTAGAGCCTTCATATTTGGCATGTATTTTCCTTGTGAAAAGGTCTTCCCATTCATGCAAAAGAGTTGAGCTGTGACCTTGACCTTGATCTGTGACCTACTTAATCATAACTTTGGAACCATTTGAGATAGAGCCTTCGTATATGGCATGTATATTCCTTGTGACAATGGCTTCACATTCAAACAAAAAGTTTGATCTGTGATCTTGACCTTTGACCTACTTTACCATAACTTTTGAACCATTTGAGATAGAGCCTTCATATTTGGCCTGTATTTTCCATCTGACAAGGCACCTTACTGTATTACCACCATTTTATTGCTACAGTGTGGATCAGGTGAGCGATCCAGGGCCATCATGGCCCTCTTGTTTATGAAAGAGACACGCCACATTAAAATAAAACTACGGAACCCGGGAAGGGACATGATTTTTTATTTTTATTATGTTGTGCGAACAAGATAATATCTTGAGCGGACAAGATATTATCTTGTTCGGACAACATATTATCTTGAGCAGACAGGATATTATCTTGTTCGCACAACATATTATCTTGTGCGAACAAGATAATATCTTGTCCGCACAAGATAATATCTTGTCTGCACAACATATTATCTTGTTTGCACAACATAGATCTTGGGAAGTTGTGCGAACAAGATATTATCTTGTGCGGACAAGATATTATCTTGTTCGGACAACATAGTATCTTGTGCGCACAAGATATTATCTTGTGCGGACAAGATAATATCTTGTGCGCACAAGATAATAAGTTGTGCGAACAAGATAATATATTGTCTGCACAAGATCTATATTGTGCAGACAAGATATTATCTTGTGCGGACAAGATAATATCTTGTTCGCACAACTTAATATATTGTGCGGACAAGATAATATCTTGTCTGCACAAGATAATATGTTGTCCGCACAAGATAATATCTTGTGCGCACAAGATAATATGTTGTCCGAACAAGATAATATCTTGTCCGCACAAGATATTATCTTGTGCGCACAACTTATAAAATAAAAAAAAATCATGTCCCTTCCCGGGTTCCGTATAAAACAATAGACACGTGTGGGGGTTGCTGGGGTCCGATGACGGCATTTACAGATCGCGTGCAGAAAAATTGTAGCGGTAGTTTGTGGGCGGCGATTTGGATGCCGGAAAACTTTGATGTTCGCATTGGGCTTGCTTGTTTATTTCGTTTAAAATCCAAGTTTTAGGGCTTGCTAGTAATAGATATTGTTTTATTACTCATGTGTAGGTAAAATTGAGTCGACAATTAACGTTATTTATGTCGGGTATCGTAAAGGGATAGAGCATAACATTGAGATGCATCGTATTTTCAGCTGACGAAAGTGAAAAAAAAAACCGGTCCAAAAATAACTCGGACGGATTACCCGCACCCTGAACTTGGGCCTGTAATTTGAGGTAAAAAACTGCGGGTAGTACACGCCCGAATACGGTAACTCCTCCTACAGTTTTCATCTGACCAACCTGAAACTTTGTAGATAGCAAGACTATGATGCGTAAAGTTTTAAGGTTAAACGTACACCAAATATTTATAGACTTATGCTCCTTTGAAAATTTGGGTAAACGTTTTCATTTCCGTACAACTCCTCCTAGAGTTTTCATCCAATTAACCTGAAACTTTGTAAATAGTAAGACTACAAGGTGGAGATATGCGTAAAGTTTCGAGGTTAATCGTACACCAAATATTTATAGAGTTATGCCCCTTTGAAAATTTCGATATACATTTTCATTTCCGGATAACTCCTCCTACAGTTTTCATCTGATCAACCTGAAACTTTGTAGATAGCAAGACTATGATGTGGAGATATGCGGAAAGTTTCAAGTTTAACCGTACACCAAATATTTATAGACTTACGAATGACCAGCTTGTGATCACCATATCTCCAATACCCTTTGAGACATATTGATGGTACTTTGTACAGAAATACATGAGCTTAAGCAGGCTTGTCATGCGCAAGAACCACAATTTTGAGTGTCCTGGTTTTTTAGTTATCTCCCCTGACAGTATAATCTTGTGATGGCCATAACTGCAATACTTTTGTGATATATTGCTGGTTTAATTCTGGTGCACTTTCTATTGGTGAACAATCTTCTGAAGGCCATATTGGCTTTCGGTCGGGGATTTGCCATCTCTTCCGATGGCTATTTTTGTACCGGAAACCCCAAAATGGGTAGTTGGCAAACAGTGCAGGCCCAAATCACACACCACAGAATGCGGCGTCTGATCTGGGTGTGCATTGTTTGCAAAACTTTCAGCCAGTTTCCAAATAGATTTTGAAGAATACACAGCCTGGCACCTCTTAATTTTGAAATGGACTCCTGCTATATATAAGGAGGATGATTCCATTTGGTACTAAAAGGGTTTATCAAGGTTATGGTCCACCAAATAATAATACAGTGATGCCCCTTTGAAAAATTCTGTAAACATTTTGTTTTCGGATAACTCCTCCGACATTTAAATCCGATTAGGTAACTTTACAGACCGTAAGACCATGATACGGAACAGTGCATATTATTTTGAGGTTACAGTCTGCCAAATATTACCAGAGTTATACCCCTTTAACAGATTTTTCTAAACATTACGTTTCCGGATAACTCATCTTACATTTTACATCTGATGAAGTTGAACTTTTACATATAGAAAGACAATGATGTGGAACAGTGCATATTTTAGGTTACCGTCCGCCAGATATTACCACAGTTATTCCCCTTTCACAGATTTTTCTAAACATATTTTGTTTCTGGATAATGCCTCCCACATTTTACATCTGATGAAGCTGAAACTTTACGAATAGTCACACTATGATGTGGAGCAGTGCATATTTTTCAAGGTTACAGTCCGCCATTTATTGCCAGAGTTATGCCTTTAGTATTTTGAGGTTATGGTCCACCAAATATTACCGACCATGAAAATTTGTTGGAGACAGGTATTTTGAGCCATTGAGGGTTATTGTTATTAATAGTGCCAGGTAAGAATATATGGAACACATATTGTTCCTTGGTTACGTTCCACAAACCCAAACTTGTACAACAGTCAGTATATATATGCTCCATCTTACTAATTGCCACGGGCGTATTATGCCCAGCTTGCGGGGCTCTTGTTTCCACTGGGAAAGGGGCCAAATTTCGGCCCCAAAATAAGCACACTGAGGGCCCTGAAAACTCAGTATCTAAGGTAAAGGTCAAGCTTATAGGTCAAAGGTAAAAAAATGCTGTAGTTGCACAGCACTCATTTCTGTGTCCCATGCTAATATTAACCCTTTTTGTACCAAATGGAACCTTCCACCTTATATATAAATCACAAGTCAATTTCAAAATTTAGGGATGTGAGGTTGGGTTTGCTTCAAAAGTATTCGGACAATAGCTGTACTTTTTGCAAACAGTGTAGGCCCTGATCAGACGCCGCGTTCTGTGGCGTCTGATCTGGGCCTGCACTGTTTGCCAGGGTACCCGTTTTGGGGTTTCTGGTACAAAATACATAATTACATGTAGTTGCCTCCCCTGAAGATTTGTTAGGTCCCCTTAAATAGCAATATCTGCAGTAGAGTTTGCAGATCATTAAAAGGAAATATGATTATTTAACATTCAGAGCAATGCCAGTTTGTCTGAAAGTCTGTTTCATTAGTTTCAAGTCTAGCTTTACTTAAATTTCATTCGCCATTTTTATTTTAATGGATTTCAAAAAAAACGTGACTGTTATCAAATTAAAAAGCTCTGTCCTACGAAAAGCTACACTCTGTGAGATATCGTTTGAAGTTTTGTCTGTGCATGTGTGTGTGAGTGTTTTACATTCTACCAACAACTAAGGTCATATGGAGACAGGACCTCGGTTTAAAGACTCATCCGAAAGTCTAGAGAAACCCTAAATATAGCCCACAACCCCTGGTTGGGTAGCTTAACCACTACACAATGGTGGCGTCTTTTTCTCTGCTTCATGGAAAATATCTTGTCTGCAATCTACAATAAAGAGGATCCGATATTAATTGATAGCAAACAGAAAAAGAAAAGAATTTGATTGAACATTTCCCACATGGGCAAAATTTGATCACCAAAAATTTTATCCATTATGAAAATACGCCTATACAAATGCATTGTAAACTTTACCACCGAAAATGAAAATTTTTAGATGAAAAATTGTGATATTTTTCTTATGCTCAAAATATAGATTGCGAATTCTCGTTAGAAACGCCTCATCGAGGCGGTTCTAACGAATACCCACAATCTATACCTTATAGCAGAAATAAGAAAAATAAGGTTTATACCCTGTAAACCCCAGTTTTACTATATAACAGGGTCAAAATTATATAGGTGTGTTTTCGTGATGTAAAATTCTGAAGTATCATCATGTTTACATGTCCATGGGCCGGCCTCGGTGGCTCAGTCGGAGGGCAGTTGTCAGTTTCTGGCGAAAGAATGTGCCCTGTACTGGTTAACCGCTTACGTATAAGCTTGCCCAGGAAAGTGTTGATAGGTAAACTGACCGGCTCAAAAATGACCTAAATATTGTTGACTGGGCCGTTAAACTCCAATACAAACAAACAAAACATGTCCATGAAATTTAACATCCCTCTAAACTCCACTTTATATAGTAGAAACTGGGGTTTACAGGGTTGTACATTATTTTTAGCTCACCTGTCACGTAGTGACAAGGTGAGCTTTTGTGATCACATTTTGTCCGTCGTCCGTGCGTGCGTCAGTGCATGCGTAAACAATTTCTTGTCCGCACGATAGCATCTTCATTTATTATTTGATTTTAACCAGACTTGCACACAACTTGTACCACCATGACATCTGGGTTTCTTTCTTGAACCAGCCATATCCCGTCATGTGTTACGGAGTTACGGCCCCTGAAATTGCAAAAAGTGCCTATTTTGGTCTTGTCCGCACGAGAGCATCTTCATTTATTATTTGATTTTAACCAGACTTGCACACAACTTGTACCACCATGAGATCTGGGTTCCTTTCTTGAACCAGCCATATCCCATCATGTGTTACGGAGTTACGGCCCCTGAAAGGGCAAAATTGCCTATTTTGGTCTTGTCCGCATGATAGCTGTTTCATTTATGATTTGCTTTTAACTGAACTTGCGCACAAAATATCTCGGTCAAGTTTGAATATGGGTCATGTCGGGTCAAAAAGTAGGTCAGTAGGTCAAATCGAAAAAAAAAAACGTGAAGACACTAGAGGCCACAGTTTTGGTCCGAACATCATCAAACTTGCTCAGAATGATCATCTTGATATCTTGGTCATGTTCGAATATGGGTCATGTCAGGTCACAAAGTAGGTCAGTAGGTCAAATCATAGAAAAACCTTGTGAATACACTAGAGGCCACAGTTTTGGTCCAATCATTATCAAACTTGCCCAGAATGATCATCATGCTAATATCTCGGTCAAGTTTGAATACGGATACGGGTCATGTCGGGTCAAAAAGTAGGTCAGTAGGTCAAATCATAGAAAAACCTTGTGAACACACTAGAGGCCACAGTTTCGGTCCGATCATCATCAAACTTGCTCAGAATGATCATCTTGATACTATTTTCAACTTGGTCACGCTCGAATATGGGTCATGTCGGGTCAAAAAGTAGGTCAGTAGGTCAAATCAGAGAAAAACCTTGTGAACACACTAGAGGCTACTGTTTTGGTCCAATCATCATCAAACTAGCTCAGAATGATGGTCTTGACAATATATCGGTCAAGTTCGAATATGGGGCATGTCAGGTCAAAAAGTAGGTCAGTAGGTCAAATCATAGAAAAACCTTGTGAACACACTAGAGGCCACAGTTTAGGTCAGATCATCATCAAACTTGCCCAGAATGATCATCTTGACAATATCTGAGTCAAGTTCGAATATGGGTCATGTTGGTCCAAAAAGTAGGTCTGTAGGTAAAATAGAAAAACCCTCTGAACACACTAGAGCCACAGTTTTGGTCCAATCATTTGACAATATCTCAGTTAATTTCGAATATGGGTCAAATCTGGTCAGTAAGTAGGTCAGTAGGTCAGATTGTTGCAAAATCTTGTGGACACACTAGAGGCCCCAGTTTTGGTCCGATCATCATCAAACTTGCTCAGAATGATCATCTTGACAATATCTGGGTCAAGTTCGAATATGGGTCATGTCGGATCAGAAAGTAGGTCAGCAGGTCAAACCATAGAAAAAAGTTTTGAACACTCCAGGTGGCCACAGTTTTAGTCAAATCATCATAAAACTTGCTCAGAATGATCATCTTGACAATATTTCACTTAAGTTCGATTATGGGTCATGTCAAATCAAAAAGTAGACCAGTAGGTTATTTTGTAATAACTTTTGAACCGTTAGAGATAGAGCCTTCATATTTGGCATGTGGGTTCCTTGTGACAAGGGCTTCCCACTCATATAAAGATTTGACCTGTGACCTTGAAATGTGACCTACTTTATCGTAACTTTTGAACCATATGAGATAGAGCCTTCATATTTGGCATGTATGTTCCTTGTGACAAGGTTTTCTCAACCATTCAAAACTTTTGACCCATGACCTTGACCTTTGACCTACTTTGTCATAATTTTTGAAGCATTTAGGATACAGCCTTCATATTTGTCATATAGGTTCCTTGATAGGAGTGAGTGTTTGAGTACAAGTCTCACCAACAGCTAAGGTCATACAGTGATAGGACCTCTGTTTAACAACTAATCTGAAAGTCTGGACAAGCCTGGGGTCGATCCTGCTACCCCTGGTTTACAAGGCAAGTAGCATGACCACTTCACCATGAAGGCTTCTAACCTTCATTTGAATGTTGTGTAGATTACTCTCTAGGAAAATAGCATAACGATTAACAAATGGTCACAAGAGCTAAAAATGGAGAAAAAAAAAACATTGTAAATTTGCTTCAAATGCGAACTCCTTCTAAATCGTTGGGCCATTTGGATTTAAAACTTCACAGGAATATTGCCTAGGTGACTCCCTACCAAAATAGTTAAAACTCATTCCACTCCAATGAACAAGACGGCTGCCAGAGCTAAAAATAAAAACAAATCTTCAAACGACAATTCCTCCTCTACCCTTGGGCCAATTTCATTCAAACTTGGAAGTAATGTTGCTTAGATGACCCTCTACCAAAAAGGCTAAGACAATCCCTAAAATAGAAAAAAATATTGTAAAGATTCAAACGTTAACCCCTCCTTAACCCTAAGGCCAATTTGATTCAAACTTCACAGGAATGTTGCCTAGGTTACTCCCTACCAAATGAGCTAAAATCACTCTGCTAATGAACAAGATGGCCACCATAGCTAAAAATAGAATGTACTCGAGACAGTGACACACAGGTGAGCGAACCAGGTCCCTCTAGGCCCTCTTGTATAGGCATGTATTCGTAATGAGTTCTAGTTCTCCTTTGTTGTCTTGATATGTACAGTATCTGACACTAACCCTTCTCTTGCTGAATATTCAGTTTAGCCGCACCCATTTCTGACTTTGAACCAATCAGATTACTTGATGTAATTTAATCTTACAAATTCATAAATTGAATGTCAAACAGTGTAGATCCTGATCAGATGGCTTCTTCAGAAGCCATCTGATCTGGATCTACACTGTTTCCAAAGATAGGGGTTGTCGTGAAAAGCATGATAAGAGTTAAGCTTTCTGGTATTCATAATACTGTTACTTCAGTGGCTTTAATATTTGCAAAATTGTTGATCATTAGGAAAACACGACTATTCAACTACATGTATATTGAAAACTATACCCCAACAAAACTGAAACTTTCCAGATAAAATATCTTATATTATTCATATTTCTACTCACAGCATAATTCGCCCCCGCCCATAGGGGCTTGAAGAAATATATGGGCTGCATGATGCTTCCACGCAGAGCTGAATCCAGCCCGCACACTAGTACTGGTAAACCGCTTGGAGGATCTAAGCCTGTCCAGAAACCGCGGTGCGGGGCGGACCGTCCATGCTATTAAACCCTATTGGTTTCATTGGGCGACAGGGCTTGAGATGTCATTTCCTCTCAATGTCGGGTAAAAGTCCCACAAAATGGAAGCAACGTCTCCAAAATGACCTTTACAGTGTTGACGGGGACGTTAAACCTCAAATCAAACAAACAAACTCACAGCATAAATTGTAGGTACGCGTTAGAAACGCCTCGACGAGGCTGTTCTAACGATTGCCTAGAGCAGAAATAAGAAAACTAAAGTTTACTTCTGTAATCCCCTGTCTTACTGTATAAAAGCACGAAAAGTGGCATTTAAGAACTATATAGGCGTGTTTTCGTGATGTATATAGAGGATCTGACATGAGTGCTCATGTATTATTGAATTTATTAAACGAGTTGAGGAAAAGGGATAAAATGCGAGGCTTCGCCGAGCATTTTATCCCTTTTCCGCAACGAGTTTAATAAATTCAATAATACATGGGCACGAATGCAAGATTCTATTTATCATATGACATTTAAAAGCATTTTATTCACGATTGTTTAACAAAAATGTCAACATTCCGCCATTTGTTAACGCGACGTCGTTAAGGACGTGGCACATCTAACGTTACGGGACATATCCAGCTAATTTGCATATTTAATCCACTAGTGGATTATCGAATTTATTACATGGCGTTATTGCACTCTCAGACGCGACATCATAGGATAAATATCAGTTCACGACTACATAACGCCACTTGTTTCTTCTGATCATTGTCAATATTCAGGAATTGAGAAATCCGCAGCTGAGTCGAGTCCAGTAAAAGCTGTATTAGGGAGATCTGAATCAGAATTGTTACTGGTGACAAGTCTAATGACATTCATTCACTAGAACTTGCGAAATGGGAAATTAGTCCCTAGCTCTCGCCAAAGAAGTAAACTTAGCTACCTTATACTTTGCACCTTCAGCGGATGAAATTAACGAATCTGGAAGGGCATTCCAGTCTCTAATTGCTTGAGGGAAGACGGATCTCTTGTAAATATCAGTTCATGCAATGGGGATCTGAAATGCCAAAGAGTGATGCGTTCTGCAGCTCCTAATTGAGGAATAAGTTTAAGTGCTGGAGTGCTGGCAGCACCTTTTAGACCTTTGCACACGAGAATACGCATCTGTTTCTCCTCTTTTCCTTGAGAGACTCCCATCTTAAGTTTTTCAGTAGTCCAGTCTTACTTCCAGTTTCAAAATAGAAGCGAAGGCAATGATCAGATATCGATACAATTACTCCTTACCTCCCATCAGAGACACCAAAAGTAAAGAAACACAAGCAATAACTTACGGAGACTGGACCTCGCCAGGGGTGGGTGGGTGGGTGGGGTGGGCTTAAATCGATTTTACGCGGCCGCAGCAACCCTCGCCCTTACTTCTGTTGCGACTTCGACAAATAATTTGTTCAGTCCGCGTGAAGGCTTCCTTACAACTCATCAGTGCAAACATCTCCGAGAACACATAAATCACACAACCACAGAGAAGAAACCACGGTGAGGGCTCGACATTAAGAAATAACTGAATTGCTGGAGCAAAAGAAAACCAACAGTTAGACTGCGATAATGCTTGATACAAATCTAGCTGCCCTATTCTAAACATTTTCTATTTTTCCTGAAAGACCACTCCCTGGTGGTCCCAGACATAACTACCATTTTCCAGGATCGGGCAAACAAGTCCTTTACACGTTGCTTCTTATGCCTTAGGGCACTGATAAAGAGTTCGCCCCCAAGAAGCGAAGCCAAATGTTCTATTACCCTTTGTACGCATGTTGCTAGTATGAGAATCCCATCTCCAATCATGTGTGATGGTCATGCCGAGCTATTAAATAAAATCCACATTTTCGAGGACCGTTCCCTCTTAAGTGTAAGAAGCCTCGAGTGTGTTTGTTCTTTTCCTAGTTATGTGCATGAAATTGCATTTAACACGCTGAAATCCCATACCCCATTGTCTTGCCGAAAACCCTAATCTATCTGTATCCTTCTGAAGTTTCAATGAGTCATCTGTCTTTCTTAGCAAACACGGTCATCTGCGAACAGTCTTATTTCGGAGCCAATATCAGTGAAAATGTCATTAATATGCAAAGAAAACAACAACTGATCAAGAACCGTCCCTTGTGGGACACCTGACAGAACTTGAGCCCACCCTGAAGTTTCACCATTCCCAACAACATGTTTTATGTAGCAAAGAATTGAATCTATTTATCTGAGCGTCTTTCCGCCAATGCGATAATAAAATAATTTGCTCTTAAATAACATATGAGGGTGTGTGTCAAAAGCATTTTCGAAATCAAGAATAAATGTATTCACTTGTCCTTCTTTGTCTAAGATTTTTACCGAATCATTTAAAACCGTTGTCAACTGAGTTTCACAACTGCCTCTGAAATGTCTGTGAAGTTGAACAACACGATGTTTTCGATCGTGCCATTTGGTGGCCGATACCAACTTGTTACATAGTAAGAAGTTTTGTTTGCAAAAATCTTAACCCAGACCGATTCTGAGTCGTTTTCCAGTTTTATGAATGGCATGTGAGATTTGTAGCAAACAATTACTGCTTTGAAACTGTAAGTATGGCTGGAATACTAGGGAAATTAAGATGGGAGTCTCAAGAAAAGGAGAAGCGCCAGTAGGCTCACACAAAGGTCTAAAGGATACTACCAGCATCCAACAGATGAGTTCCCCCAGCCAGGCGCTGTAGAAAACATCCATTGGCGTTTCAGACCCCTACTGCAAGAACTGCGATTTACAAAGATTCTTTCTTCCCTCGGATCGTTAGAGATTGGAATGCCCTTCCCAGTTCGATCCTCTCCCCAACTAAAATATAATAGCGTCTTTGATATCTCTAAAACTATCATTTTAATATGAAAATGTTCGATATTTTCTTATTTCTAGTCCAAACATAGATTGTTGGTGCTCGGTAGAGCCGCCTCAAAAATTCGGAAAATTATAAATGCCAATTTTCCACATACAAAGTGGGGTTTACAGGGGTGTCCATTGCATGGACTAGTTAACCTGATGGTAGCTAAGTTTACCTTTTTGGTGAGAGCTAGGGACTAACCTCCCATATCACAGGTCGTGGTGTATGAATGTCATTTGACGTGCCACCAGTAACATTTCTGATTCTGATTCCTAAACGCATGTTGCCTGTCTGGGAAAAGTTGGTGTTCATCCAAGTGAGCCAAATACCTGAGCAAATAATATTTTCAAGCAACCTACTACATGGCACGCATGTCAGTGACACGGGGAGATAGTTGCGAGCGAGAGCTCCTTTCTTAAAGAGGGGACACATGTTTGCAAGAAGGTTGCGTGGCACCAATGTTCTAAATCCAATGACTTCGTATGTTATATACAACGCCTACGTTCTTCCAGGTCTACTGTATGGTTTGGAAGTGTTAAAGCTCACAAAAGGACAAATTGAACAGTTATCAAAATATCGCATTGAAACACTCAGAAACATTCAATCTCTACCTCAACGGATTGCAACCCAACCTCAGCTTTCTTCATCGGAGCATTGCCATCGGAAGCGCTATTGTACAAACAACGTCTTAGTTTCACACTGGTAAAGGCAAGCGCGCAGGGTAAGGAACAAACACACCGGATAAGGAAATTTTTCCGCTCAGGATAAAAAAGAAAATGGCGGATTGGGGATTGGGTTTGTTGTTGTTCTAGATCTCGTGTTATGGTTACTTATCAATACGGCTGCTCACATTAGCGTCACGGAAGACACATATTATTCACAAATTTATCTTCGATGGTCCGAATTCGACAGTTACAGCCAGTCAAACGGAGAACCGGACACAGTGGAGCTACTCCACCGCGAAATCTCATTATTTTACAGGAAACGCTCTTCTGGGAAGATGGTATGCACTTTTTTGTTAGTTGTAGACATACACATGATAAATCTTTCTTTCTTTCTTTCTTTCTTCCGGTTTCGCCTTAACCCCGGTAGGGGACACAGACGGTGTATATCTCATACACTCCAGTGTTGCAGGATGAAGGCCTACACAGTAATCATGTAATTACGGTAGGGTTCTTTAACCTGCACAGGGGATGGTTCTCCCTGCACAGGGGGCCTCCAGTTAACGTCCCGATCCGAAGGACGGTGCACTTTATGACATTCATTTCTGCAAATGATGCCAGTGGAGCGTGTTCGGACACCGAAATTTTCACACCGCTGCCGGGGATCGAACCCGGGACCTCTAGCATCAGAGGCAAGTGCACTAACCACTGAGCTATCACGCTCCTGAACAAATCGAACTGTTGCAAATACGATTTAAGGAAAATTTGAAATTAGAAGGCCCACAGTGAGAAATCCTAGTTCAATTTTCAATACAACGCCCACGGGCAAGGAAATGGGTACAACGCATATGATAAGACACAAAATTTTCCGGGGAAAATGGTTGTTGTATGGTCGTAGCACTAGGAAATTTCCATCTCAGATTACGTTTTCCGATATTAATAATTAGTCCTACATAGTTTAAAGCACCAATTATGACCTTTAGGTAACGTTCACAGTTTGTGTGCATTGTCTTGGCATGTGCATTGCTCTGGTTCTAGCAATATAACCCCCCCCCCCCCCCCCATCCACACACATATACACACACACTATGAATCTAGGACAATTTGGCCCGGACGATTTGACCTAGGAGAATTCGGCCAAGGAGAATGTGGTCCGTAAAAAAATATTGCGTGGGACAACAAGGCTAATATAATGTCCTGTGCAAATTTACATTTAAATGTTTTGGGTTTGTTTTCAGTAATGCCTATTGGTTTGTTTGTTTGTTTTGGAGTTTAACGGCCCAGTCAACACTATTTTAGGTCATTTTTGAGCCGGTCAGTTTACCTATCAACACTTTTCCTGGACATGCTTATACGTAAGCGGTTAACCAGTATACTGTACATTCTTTCGCCAGAAACTGACAACTGCCTTTCTTGAATCAGCGGAAGGGAGAGAATGGCCGTAGAAAGATTTCATGATCAATCTCCACGAAAGAATGTTGCCGACCCCGGCAGGTGTCGAACCCGCGTCCTCCTGATCACCAGCAGACACGCATCCGACTGAGCTACCGAGGCCGGCATAATCATTCAGTTACCAATGCATGTACATACTTTAATATTTGCCTTGCCCATCGAGGCTTAAGAAATAGATGGGCTGCATGATGCTTCCACGCAGATCTGAAACCGACCCACACACGAGTATTGGTAAACTGCTTATTGCATCTAAGCCTGCCCAGGCAAAGCGGTGCGAGTCGACCCGTCCATGCTTATAAACCCTATTGGTTTCATTAGGCGACAGGGCTTGCGATGTCGTTTCATCTCAGTGTCGGATAAAAGTCCCACAAAATTGGAAGCAACGTCTCCAAAATGACCTTTACAGTGTTGACGGGGACGTTAAACCTCAAATCAAACACAATATTTGCCTAATATCCGACGACGAACTGCATACAAAGGGCCTGTTAAGATTTCCAATTCCCCCCCCCCCCCCCCCCCCCCCCCCAGAATATTTGTTTCATAAATGTTGTATAGTGAAGTTATATGAAAAGATACAGCTTCAAAGAAAAACAAATCAATAAAATGTTTGGTTATTCACAAATAAGCTATGTTTTTACCATGACTACCGATTTTGACCAAAATTGCAAAATTTGCCACCTTTATGGCTTTCAAAATATAACAGCCTAGCCTTGCCTTTACATATTTAGTATTTTGTATACAGATAAAGTATTGGCCCTTTCAAGATTATTTCACTCATATCGAGCCGATCGTTTATCAGAGGTGGGCGAAAACCGGAGTACCCGGAGAAAAACCACCTGATCTTCCGTTGCAGAACTTGGCGAAACCATGCAATAGGTATGTCTCACGAATTTGGCGAAGTTATCTATCTTATTTTCAGCCAAAAGAACAAACATACAATTTTCTACCACAAATACTGCATGGAGATAAATATCATTTCTCTAATTCATGATCGCGATGAACCAAATCCATCTATCCCCTCATAGGGGATGATTATATTGCTAGAACCAGAGCAATGCACATGCCAAGACAATGCACACAAACTGTGAACGTTTCCTAAAGGTCACAATTGGTGCTTTAAACTATGTAGGATTAATTATTAATATCGGAAAACCTAATCTGAGATGGAAATTTCCTAGTGCTACGACCATACAACAACCATTTTCCCCGGAAAATTTTGTGTCTTATCATATGCGTTGTACCCATTTCCTTGCCCGTGGGCGTTGTATTGAAAATTGAACTAGGATTTCTCACTGTGGGCCTTCTAATTTCAAAGTTTCCTTAAATCGTATTTGCAACAGTCCGATTTATCATGTGTATGTCTACAACCATCAAAAAAGTGTATGCCATCTTCCCAGAAGAGCGTTTCATGTAAAATAATGAGATTTCGCGGTGGAGTAGCTCCACTGTGTCCGGTTCTCCGTTTGACTGGCTGTAACTGTCGAATTCGGACCATCGAAGATAAATTTGTGAATAATATGTGTCTTACGTGACGCTAATGTGAGCAACCGTATTGATAAGTAACCATAACACGAGATCTAGAACAACAACAAACCTGCACATGTGATACCCAATCCGCCATTTTCTTTTTTACCCTGAGCGGAAAAATTTCCTTATCCGGTGTGTTTGTTCCTTACCCTGCGCGCTTGCCTTTACCAGTGTGTACATACTGCAGAAAAAAAATCGTCAGAATTTCGGCACAGCCGTACAGTAACAGTAGATGCAGTATGCCGACATTGCCCTAAAATTCCTATATTAAGACCACCTTTGGAACTGTTCAAAAGTGGTCTTCAAGACCACTTTTGAACAGTCCCAAAGGTGGTCTCTGGCAAGGGCCACTGTATGCAGAAAACACAAAGAAAGAATAACTGAAACTTTCTAAATAAGCTTTTTAAAGCAGAATAAGTCTCAATTTTTGGTGGTCTTAATAGCGGAATTTAGTGTATCTACCGTTAACTCACTGAGAGACACTTTGATAAACAAACTGGGGCATAGTTTATGGAGACTGGTTATTCGTCATGAAGTCATCTGTGTGCATATAGACAGTAGTAAAGACAGTGCCGGATTTGAACGAGGTAAATGTAGTGGCGAGCAGTTTTCCAGAAACTCTTTTCTATAAAATACACGTGCGCAAGTTACAAGGGGATAGTGTCTGTCGCTACCATCCGACACCATATACATAGACTTGAAACCAGTTTTAGCTGCCGGTGTTTATAAAATTATAAGTTCTATTTTATTAACTTTCATCTACGTGGAGTTTTATAAACATTTCTTAGCTACGCTTCTATGAAGTGGTGTTCCTACCAGAGGAGACGCATACAGTCGACAAGACAAGAAGCCATTTTGGGGGATTTCACCAGGTGAAAATTAGAAGAGAAACGACCAGGAACTGATACAGTCAGATCCCAAATTCTTCCCACAATATCACTAGGGAAAGAAGTCGAAACATGAGGTGACGACAGTAAACAAAACGAACCACAGGTAAACCGAGTCAGCAGCTCTTTCCCAAACAGGTGGTGACTCAGAATATCCAAACCTAACTAACCAGAATTAAAATACACTAGTAAGTCCACAGTATATTTTGTATATGGGCCCCGTCAAGCGATTTTGGTGCTTATCGCCTATGCGAGCAGCGAAGGTTCAGGCGAGCCTGCGCATCCGCGCAGTCTCGCCAGAACCTTCGCTGCTCGCTCATACAAGCATGAATCAAGAGGAACCTTCAGACAGAAAGCCGTATCCCTGGCCCCTCTGAATGGCTGGGCATGCGCAGTTAAAATTTGTCATGACGGAATGCTCGAAGACCTAAATTCGCTTGGCGGGGCTCATATGTAATATTTATTGAGACTATCCTCACCTAATGATACTAAAGATCGCTTCTCAACATGATGAAGACCTAAGAATTCCAATGCACAAAGTACGGGTATACTGAGTTGTGGTTCTTGCCTTTTCACTCTTGTATATACAACTGTGGCAAGTACCAGCAATATATCTCAAAAATATTGGAGTTATGGTCATCACAAGATTATACTGTCAGGGGAGATAACTAAAAAAATCCCCAGGGCACTCAGATTGTGGTTCTTGCGCATCAATATGTCTCAAAGGGTAATGGAGATACGGCGAACACAAGGTAGTCATACTGTTATATTGGAAGGCGGGATAACTCAAATACCATAGCAACCAGAGTTGTTGTTCTTAGGCATGACAATTGTACCGAGTACAATCAATATATCTCTAATGGTATTGGAGTTAAGGCCATCACAAGGTTATATTGTCAGGGGAGATAATTCAAAATCCACAGGACCCAGAGTCGCGGTTCTTACACATGACACGCCTGCTTAACGTCAAGTACAACTATACCAAGTATCATCATATATCTCAATGAGTATTGGAGATATGGCCATTACAAGATAGTGATTCTATTTAATTGGAAGGGGGGATAAGTCAAAAACCATGGCACCCAGAGTTGGGGTTCTTGTACATGATATGCCGTCTAAGCCTTGTGAACAACTGTGCCAGGTACCATCAATACATGTATATCTCAAAGGGTATTGGAGTTATGACCATCACAAGGTATGCAATCTTATTAAAGTTATCTTATTAAAGGGAAGATAACTCAAAATCATGGCAGCCACAGTTGTGGTTCTTGCGCAAGACACACCGTCTCAGCCTTGTGAACAACTGTGCCCGGTACCATCAATATGTCTCAAAATGTATTGGAGTTATGACCATAGTCATCCTATTTTATTAAAGGGGGGATAACTGAAAACATATGGCACCGAGAGTTGTGGTTCTTGCACATGACACGCCTCTCAGCCTTGTGAACGATTGTGCCAACAACCATCAATAAAAATCTCAAAGGGTATTGGAGTTCTGGCCATCACAAGGTTGCGTCAACGGACGGACAGACGAACGCCAGGCTGATCGCTATATCCCCCAAACCTATTCGGTCGGGCGATAAAAAGGAGCAATATACAAAAGGGGGGAAAGAATCTGAAGCACCAACATGACAAACCTTAAACTTGAAGGACAAATGTAACTAAAAATGAACAACCAAAAGGGGAAAGAATCAGAATCATCACCATAACAACAAATGAAACCTTCCTGTGAATCTACGACGCAGTTTTGTTTGTTTGTTTCGGAGTTTAACGGCCTAGTCAACACTATTTAGGTCATTTTTGAGCCGGTCAGTTTATCTATCCATACTTTCCTGGGCGGGCTTATATGTAAGCGGTTAACCAGTACAGTGCACATTCTTTCGCCAGAAACTGACAAGTGCCCTTCTTGAATCAGCGGAAGGGAGAGAATGACTGCATAAGAGACTTCATGATCAATCTCCACGAAAGAATGTTGTCGATCCCGGCAGGTATCGAACCCGCGTCCTCCTGATCACCAGTCAGACGCGCATCGACTGAGCTACCGAGGCCAGCTGCGACGTAGTTAATACCACTGGAAGAGTTAAACACTGGTCTAATATTAGCAAGGTTTGGAGGCCCAATGTTTATTCCCATACAACTATAAAATGTTCTCTTCTTTCAGCTAGGATGCTGTTTACATGTACATAGGCGCACTGTGGTTTGACAATGAATTGATTAAATTTTGCCCTATTGGCCTGCAATGTGTAGGTTCCTGTCAATAATCTGGCCGTTATTTCAGCTCTCCTATGTAACATAGGTATGAATTTCGCGGACATTCCCAATCGCAAATTTATTTTGGCGAATCCTATCTATCTATCTTATCTTATCTTATCTTATCTTATCTTATCTAATCTAATCTAATCTAATCTAATCTAATCTAATCTAATCTATCTATCTATCTATCTATCTATCTATCTATCTATCTATCTATCTATCTATCTATCTATCTATCTATCTATCTATCTATCTATCTATCTATCTATCCTGCGAGCGGTCACATTTGACCATTACTGTACATTACGTTCACATCAGGTTTGCCATGTAATTACGGTAGAGGTCTTTAACCTGCTGCACAGGGGATGATTCTCCATGCACATCCTCCAGTTTAGGTCCCGATCCGAAGGACGGTGAACTTTTTGACATTCATCCCTGCAAATGATGCCAATAGAGAGTGTTCGGACACCGAAATAATTACATCCACCTGGGATTGTACCGGGTGGGCGGGGGGAGCTCTAGCATTAGCGGCAAGTGCATTAACCGTTCGTTCAACGTCTTCCAGGGTCGCGCGGACAGAACTCAGTAGCTCCACAGCGAGATTTAAGTTATGTGCTTCTGGGCTGCGAATCGCGGCAGTTTTCCAACAGGAGTCAATCGCGTTGGGCTGCCTGTACCCTACTGAGGAAAGTGAAGCACTGCCAGTTTGAGAAATTTTGAAGGTCAGTCTAAATTGAGCCAAAAATGTAGAGTAATCAGTGCCAATTCGGCTGCAGATCGCGATTTCTCTACCGTGATTGAGAGCAGAAAGTAGGTCAACGGTGATCGCTCTTGGGTCGCGCTTTTGGCCATCGGACTTAGGATGCAAATGAGCCTATGCAAGTTTCAATACAGGAAAACGCGCGGCTAGCGGTCCAGGAAGAATACTGGTCGCAAGTCTTAATCCCAACCAGCAGGTAGGACGAGTGCGTAACTATCCAGACTTTGGTACAAGCCCTCAGCATCTACGGCAAGGAGATCCATTATTTTCATTTCCATAACAAGCTGGTATGCAAGGACGCAATGGTCAGTGGTTTGTTACTAGTAAAAATAGTTCTGTTGATAATTTGATGGCCAGATTAAGCCTTAGATATACTCTGTCTTTATGAACGCTGGATTATTATCCTAACAAAAAAGATACAGTAATTATTGGTTAGTATTTCCAAAAATCGAAATGTCACTGATATTGAGTGTCTGTTGCAAAAGATTTATATCATTGACGGATGAGGCGCAGAATATTTGGTGTAAACAAAGCTGTTCCATGACCTATAGAAATTTTGCTATTAGACAGGGAGAGAAACAGTTTCCTTCCTTATAGTACACATGCATAAATATGTCTCTTTTCTGCATTGGTATTGTAATTGTTGACGTTTCTTTAGTGTCTTATTTTTTCTGTTTACTTTGTCAATATAGTGGTTAATTTATCGGAAGCGAGCTTTTTGTGTTTTTTTTTTCTGGTTGTAAAACTTTCATCCACTTCTTGAATGTTTCTGCTAAATGCAAGTTCACTGTTTTTTTTTTTTGTTTTTTTTTTTTTTGTTTTTTTTTTTAAGCACTGATCTTGCTTGCTTTTTGTTCATTAATAATTACCAGTACATTTCTGTGCAATGTATCTCTCAGCTTAGAAAGAGCCTTGCAGTGTTTGGACAGAAAAAAAAACATTACATTGTCACAATGTATTTACTGAAAATAATTTAAAATCCTATGAGTAATGCGAAAACTACTCACAGATCACATCACAAGGACGCAATGGTCAGTGGTTTGTTGTTACTAGTAAAAATAGTTCTGTTGATAAATTGATGGCCAGATTAAGCCTTAGATATACTCTGTCTTTATGAACGCTGGATTATTATCCTAACAAAAAAGATACAGTAATTATTGGTTAGTATTTCCAAAAATCGAAATATCACTGATATCGAGTGTCTGTTGCAAAGATTTATATCATTGACGGATGAGGCGCAGAATATTTGGTGTAAACAAAGCTGTTCCATGACCTAGAGAAATTTTGCTATTAGTCAGGGAGAGAAACAGTTTCCTTCCTTATAGTACACATGCATAAATATGTCTCTTTTCTGCATTGGTATTGTAATTGTTGACGTTTCTTTAGTGTCTTATTTTTTTCTGTTTACTTTGTCAATATAGTGGTTAATTTATCGGAAGCGAGCTTTTAGTATTTTTTTTTTCTGGTTGTAAAACTTTCATCCACTTCTTGAATGTTTCTGCTAAATGCAAGTTCACTGTTTTTTTTTTGTTTTTTTTAAGCACTGTTCTTGCTTGCTCTTTGTTCATTAATAATTACCAGTACATTTCTGTGCAATGTATCTCTCAGCTTAGAAAGAGCCTTGCAGTGTTTGGACAAAAAAAAACAACATCACATTGTCACAATGTATTTACTGAAAATAATTTAAAATCCTATGAGTATTGCGAAAACTACTCACAGATCACATCACATTGTAATGCGAAAACTACTCACAGATTGATATCTTATATATTGTGCTTTGTAATTACTGCAACAACTGCATAGATAGGTAAATGAAGTGAAAGACCAATACAAATATATAAACAACACAATCATGATCACATAAGTTTTGGAACACTGACAAATGTATGACCATGTGAATTCTAAAACCAAATTCAAATGGCTTTGGAATACAGCTTAAGGAAGCCGTTTGATTTCGTTCATAGGGGCTATACAAAAAAGATAGATTGGCTAGTGCCTATGCAGATACAAATTCTGAAAACTTAATGTCCAGGAAAAGTATCTCAAGTGTTATGTTAGCTGAAGTCATTGCGTTCACAAGTCTGTACATCGAGGCGGTTCTGATGGGTACCAACAGACTATGTTTCTATGCCACTTACGATTTTTCCACTCTTTACACTGCACTTCCTCATAATCTTATAAAAGAAAAGCTTAATGATTTAAGTGAATGGGCTTTTCACAGAGAGAATTCCCTCTATCTTGCATGTAATGTCAGAAATGTATTTTTCACTTCTAAAGAGCATACAACTTATACACTTTGGTCATGTCAGAAAGTGTGTGATGCCCTCACCTTTCTACTTGACAATATTTACATTAGATTCGGTACTAAGTTATTTAGACAAATTGTGGGCATTCCGATGGGTACGAATCGCGCACCTCTTGTGGCTGATCTATTCTTGTATTGTTATGAAAGAGACTGGTCTGGTCGCTTGATGTTTGTATTTCTTTCCCTTTGGTGTCTTTTATGGGTGGAGTAAGTTAATTGTATCAATTCCTGATCTTTGTTTTACTTCTACTTTTCATGTTGTCGCTTTCCATTGATAACCAATCTGATATTATTGAAGCTTTTAGCTCCACTTCTAGATATTTAGATGATTTATTAAATATTGATAATACCTATTTCGATGGTTTGATCAGTCAGATTTACCCCCCCCCCAGAACTTCAGTTAAATAAAGCAAATTCTTCTGATACCGAGGCCCCGTTTTTGGATTTACATCTTTCTATTGTAGATGGGTTTGTTTCGTGCAAAATTTATGATAAACGCGATGACTTTGATTTTGAGATTGTAAATTTTCCTTTTTTGGATGGTGATGTTCCTCGTGCGCCATCCTATGGCGTTTATATTTCGCAATTAATTCGATTTGATAGAGTGTGTAGTCATGTAACTGACTTCAACACTCGTAATAAATTATTAACGGCTAAACTTCTTAATCAGGGTTATCGGTACCATAAACTACGCAAAGCCTTTTCAAAATTTTATAGACGCCATTCTGAATTAATTTCAAAATTCAATATTGGACTTAAATCTCTTCTGCAACAAGGTCTATCGGAACCCGAATTTTATGGTGACTTAGTATATAAATTCAGAAAAATATATAACCGCAATGACTTTAGCATCCAATTTCGTAAAATCATTCTTCGATATAAAAAGATTGGGTACAACATAGATATTATACGACAGACTGCATGCATGGTAGTTAACCCAATCACGGTTGGCAACTTTGCTTCCCTCTTTAATTGCATGTCGAGGGGTCGGGCCTCAGATTCTATGACGGTTCCAACGTAAAGGCTTATTGAGAATTAGAGAGATCTAATTCAAGGTAATGTTGGTTGCTGCCTGATGCTCTGTCTCTGGTTGGGCCCATCGGAGTCTAACTGTTGGTTTTCTTTTGCTCCAGCATTTCAGTGGTTTCTTGCTGTCGAGTCCTCACCGTTGTCTCACCTCTGTGGTTCTTTGATTATTTGTGTTCACGGAGATGTTGCACTGATGAGTTAGGAGGCCTTCATGAGGACTGAACAAATTATTTGTCTAAATCGCGACAGAAGTAAGGGGCGAGGATTGTGGCCACGTAAAATCGATTTAAGCCCCCCCCCCCCCCCCCCCCAGTGGAAATCTTTCCACTGACCGTTCCAAGGCGGTTCTTCTGTGTCGATTTATTTATGTTGTTGTTTGTTACTTACTGTGTGTATCACTTGTGTATTTTTATTTTGGATGGCCATATGGCCATTTTGTGGGAAAGTAACTGTCCTTATGGCCTTCCTTTGTTTAGGTTTCCATTATGGTCTGGTCGCTTAATGTTTGTGTTTCTTTCCCTTTGGTGTCTTTGATGGGTGGAGTAAGTTAATTGTATCGATTCCTGATCTTTGTTTTACTTCTGCTTAACTCTACTTCTTGTCAGTAAACACCGACAAGTGATTCATTACGTTCACAATTAGGTACTACGAGACGGTTCTAACGGGTACCCACAATCTACGCTTTACAGCTTAATATATCTATATAATATAGCTCCTCTTCTTGTCAGTAAATACCGACAAGAGATTCATTACGTTCACAAGTATGTACATCGAGGCTATTCTAACGGGTACCCTCAAGCTTCGTTTCATAGAATATCATTTATGAATGATATCACCTCTTTCCTTGTCAGCAAATACCGACAAGAGATTCATTACGTTTACAACTCTGTACAACGAGGTGGTTCTAACTTGTACCCGCAATCTATGTTTTAGAGCGTAATATATCTGCACGATGTATCTCCTCTTCTTGTCGGTAAATATCGACAAGAGATTCATTACGTTCACAAAATAGAAGTAGAGGCAATGACCAGGAATCGGTACAATCAACCCACAGCTCCCATCAGAGACACCAAAGGGAAAGAAACTAAAACATGAAACAACAGATCCTAATGAAAACATCAATAGCGCAAAGCCAAAATGACAGTTACTTTCCCACAAAATGGCCAATGTGCTTCAAGTCTGTACATCGAGGCTATTATACGTTTTAGAGCTTAATTTATCTACATAATATAGCTCTTCTTCTTGTCAGTAAATACCGACAAGAGATTCATTACGTTCACAATTTTTTACAACGAGGTGTTTCTAACGTGTACCCACAATCTATGTTTTAGTGCTAACGAACACCAACAAGTTTCCTTTCAGAGAATATCATTTATGCATGATATAACTTCTTTCCTTGTCAGCAAATATACCGACAAGAGATTCATTTACGTTTACAATTTTTTACAACGAGGTGTTTCTAACGTGTACCCACAATCTATGTTTTAGTGCTTGATATATCTACACGATGTAGCTCCTCTTCTTGTCGGTAAATATCGACAAGTGATTCTTTCGTTCACCTGTCGAGCGGTACAACAGGAATCCACAATCAATGTTTTATGTTTATACCATCCAGAGCATTTACCAACAAGAGACTATTAGCGGTCTCTAGCTTGAATAATATTTCAGTGAATGTCAAGAATATCTTCTCTTATTAAATCACTGGAACTGTCCTAAAAGTTTCTAATTTGTGTTCAGCTGCTTGTTTGGATTTTAGTTTCAAGAAACAAAACCTTGCAAATGCTGTCAAGCCATTTTTCTTGTCGGTAAATACCGGTAAGAGAAATCCTCTTTGTTTTATAGCATGCGTTATTTGCAATTGTTTTTATTTTACATTATCCCATTATCCTATTCTCTAAGTAGTATTTCATATATGATATTCTCAAAAATGTTGTCTTAGATAATCTATAGCTATAAGCTGTTTAGATTACGTGCGCCTGGAGAATTCTTCTTGTGGTATTTGGTATATGACTTCCACTGTGTTCCAGCTTCTCATGCATGTATCAAAAATGATCTAATCACATCGAAATATATAAAAATTGGTTTTAATTATCATTTTAAATTATATTTTGTGATAAATAACTAAAAAAAAATCTTCTTGTCGGTTTTTGTCGGTTCTTGGCTGATATTGTCTATCTATCTTCTTATCTTCTTATAATGAGTCGGTCATATCTGGCCATTACCTCAGTTGATTGGGTGGCTAAATTTAGAATTTAGCTGAAAAAAAAAAGAGAGGCACTGGATGCGTCCTTAAAACTATTTACAATCTGCATAACAGAGGTATCCTAAAACGCATACCTCTGAGACCCAATCTTACACTGTGCGGGCTTTGAACTCTTCTGCGGACTTGGCATTCACCGCAGAGGAGGGAAGACTATTCCATTGGGGAATAGTTCTAGGAAAAAACGAGTTCTTCAGGGCATCACTATAGGACTGGTATCTACGATATTGTGAGTCGTTTACTTTTGATGCCCTTGTTTGGGTCGACAGTGTTACAGTGGTCAAGTACCTATCTTTATCAATAGACACTGAATCAGAGTGTATCTTGTAGAAGAAGGTTAAAGAGGACTGCTCACGACGGGCCTCCAGGGACGGCCACTCTAGCTCATTAAGCATGTCACCGACGCTACTTCTATTTCGCCATTGCCTACAGGTCCATCGAGCAGCTGTCCTCTGCACCTTCTCCACCTGCTGAGTCTGAGTTTTAACATAGGGGTGCCAAATGAGTGATGCATATTCGAGTTGAGGGCGAACCAATGTTTTATATGCAACATTCTTTGTCTGCCTAGGTGCAAAAGCCAAGTTCCGTCTAAGGAATCCCAAAGTCCTAGTTGCTTTAGATGTAATCTCTGAAATATGTTGACCCCAATCAAGATCGTCAGTGATGGTGATACCAAGATATTTGGCGGATTGAACATGCTCCAAAACTTGCTGGTGAAGAGCATAGTCAAACTTAATTTGCTTGTCCGGAGGGTGTCGTGACACTCTCATTGAGTGACATTTGGCCACATTGAACTTCATTTGCCAATCCGCCTCCCACTGTGCAAGTTGATCCAGGTCATCTTGTAAAATAAGACAGTCAGAAGGAGAATATATGTTCCTATACAGGACACAATCATCAGCAAACAAACGGACCGATGACCTGATATTATCGGGGAGATCATTTATGAAAACCAAGAAAAGGACCGGTCCAAGGACCGAACCTTGGGGGACTCCAGATAAAACAGGGACTGGATCAGACGCTTGGCCATCAAGTACAACTTGTTGTGAGCGCCCAGAGAGCCATGAGCTAATCCACCTATGCGTGGATCCTCTTATCCCATAGAAATCCAGTTTATGTAATAGCCTTCTGTGAGGTACCTTGTCAAAGGCCTTAGCAAAGTCCATGATGATCAAGTCAGTCTGTTTGTGGCCACGATTTATGGCCCCATCCAGATTGCTCACAATGTCATGGTAAAATTGAACAAGCTGCGTTTCGCAAGACCTTTGACTCCGGAAACCATGTTGACAGTCAGCAAGAATGCTCTCAAAGGCTAAGTGCTTGTTGATGTTGCTTACTAATATATGCTCCAGGGTTTTGCAACAGATGCATGTTAGCGGTTCTTGTCTGCAAATAGTGGGACCCTTCTGGTCGAACCAGACTAAAGCGTGGGTTACTCTGGTAGATACGTCACATCATACATGTACGTAACAAAGATGGCGGCGAAAGGTGCGAACACTAATGTCCACGAATTGACTGCTTCTTTTCAAGAAATAGAGGGTCTGTGTACCAGTCAATCAAACATCTACCAGACTGCGTTCGATCACACCGGTGAAAAAACATGGAAATCATGGGAAGAACGTGCACAATTTGACTTCCGCTACCATGGTCTGGTAGATGGTCGAACTTCCTCAGGGTAAAATCAACTGTAATTACTTCCGGTGTCGAAACGTCAAAAGAAAACATGGATTTTTCCCGAATCTGACAAATTATTCAAATCAGTGGCTTCCACTTAATAATTTTATGTGTTGTTGTTACATCAAAACACTTTACTGAATAGGAATCCAATGAAAACTGAATCCATAAGTTCATAATTTATGAGCCGATTTGCGCACAGTTTCCATCAACGTGCCGAGTGCAAGAGTGCGTGTGTGTGCAAATCTTCATTTGTGCAAAACGGTGGCAAAAACAACAATAATAACAACAATCAGGGCGCCACAATCAGAAAACAAGGTAAAACTCATTAATTGATGGAAGTGGCTAGACGACCGGACCCAGTCTTTTAGTCTCTGAGTCTCGAACGCCGGACCCCCTAAGTCAACTCTTACCTGTTTGTGATCAACTCGTACCCCCTAGTCAACTCGTACCTATTTTGGTCAACTCGTACCCCAGGGGTAGGTGGGGTACTCTATTTTTTTTTCGAACAATAGCTAAAATGGGTCGTAACTTGCCCCGAGACATGTCTTGAGTTCACCGGAGGCCAGGAAGAAGTACTTTGGGTCATTTTATTGTAACAAAACTAACATGGTTTTCACAGCGCGGGGATATGCGATGGCGCACCATCAACCTGCTCTAGCTATTATTATTTGTATTATTGTTATTATTATTATTTTATTATTATTCACTTTTAACCCATTCAGTACCAGAAACCCACAAAGGGGTACCTTGTCAAACACTGCAGGCCCAGATCAGACGCCACAGAACGAGGCGTCGTATGATCAGGGACTACGTTGTTTGAAAAACGTTTAGCCACTTCCCGAATAAATTTTGAAGAAAACACAACCTGAAACCCTTAAATTTCGAAATACATGTATATAAGATGGAAGATTCCATTTGGGTTGTCAAACACTGCAGGCCCAGATCAGATGCCGCTCCTAGCGAGTCATTATAGGTTGAGGGTTCTCGTTAGAACAGCCTCAACGAAGTCGTTCCAACTAAAGATCACAGCCTATGTTTGAAGTATAAATAAGAAAAAAAAAAACAGATTTTCGTAAGAAAAGCTGCCATTTTGGAGATGTGAAAAACGCACTATATTGCACGGGTGTGTTATCGTTAAGTAACAGTAATAAGGAATATGCAACATTTATGTTAGCCAACATTTATGTTTTGAGCATATATGAGAACAATTTATAATTGTATAGCTACATTTTATTTGCAAATGAGCATGAAATGTAAGTTCTACAATTATATTTCTCTCGTTATTTTCATTTACATATGAAGTTCGTCTTATGTTGAGCATGGTGTTATGTACCAATCACATCCCTCTGGAGCATAGATTGTTGGCACTTGTTTGAGCTGCCCCACAGGTATAGTTCTAAGGAGCACCCATAAATTATGTCTGGCTAAAGGGATATGGGGGTCATACACATGAAAGGCGCCATTTTGGCGCACGTACGTAATGGCGTCATGCACACACTATGTATCGTTTTGGGAAAAGGATCAGGAGTCTGCATAGACCATAAAGTTGACCTGTATTTATGTGTACTTAAGCCAAACTTACCCCAAAACAAATTTTATTTTTACTATGGTACGAGTTGACTAAGGTACGAGTTGACCAAACTCGGGTACGAGTTGACCAGAAACCGACTAAAAGACCGGGTCCGGTCAGATCAGAACCAGAATTGCTACTAGTGACACGTCAAAAGACATTCATACACCAGGACCTGTGATGTGGGAAGTTAGTCGCTAGCCCTAACCAAAGAGGTAAATTTAGCTACACAATCATCAGCACCTTCAGCTGTCGAAATAATCGAATCGGGAAGGGCATTCCAATCTCTAATGGTTACTATACACAGACTTCATAACAAAATACGGACCAGTTATTCATTGACCACTTGACAAACCACGGACCTGTTATTCACGGCACTGATTAATATTCACATGTTGGCGTATGAAGATGTTGGCTTTGTCCACTACATTAGCTAGAACTTTGCCGGGTTTAGTTGTAGTATGTGGACGAAAAGAAATTCTCGCCGGACTTCTTTGTTTTGGAGAATGTAGCAAAAAGAAAACAGCTCTCAAGCTATGACAGAACATTCTCTATGTGATGGAATTCACCTCAATCTTACCAAAGATGACGGTTTAAGACTGAAAGGGAGTTTAGACAATGGATGGCTAAATTACACTATCATAGATGCCAGTCAATTCCAAAATGAGCATGGAATGCAGTCCGTACTTTATGCTGCAAAGTCCAAGTTCCAACCAGCTTCAGGGCCCGTTGTTCAAATTGTAAATACCCATCCGAATGATGGCGGCTTGCACTGGGTTTATTTCTCCAATTTCAATTGTGATGTAGGTGTCGTCAATGTGTATGACAGTGCAGGCGGTTCGTTAAGGCTGACACGATTAATCGTGTAATCGGTTAATCCATCGATAAATCCCACAAAAATGATTATTATTTCTGATTTGCTTTTAATCGATTACTTGATAGGTACAATTTACTGCCCAAAGTTATGCCTAAAATAGCTGAATGAGTGGCAAACAGTGCAGACCCTGATGAGACGCCGCATTATGCGGCATCTCATCTGGGTCTACGCTGTTTGCTCAGGCCTGTCTGTTCAAATATACATATGGTAAAGTGCACCATATGGTAAGAGTCATGCTCAGACAGAAAGCCAGACAGGTAAAATTATGACAGAAACTTTAACGATTACTAATCGATTATCTATCGCAATGGCAGGACTGGTAATCGATTATCTTTTCAGCTCCGATTAGCCAGCCCTACGGTTCGTACATTTTTCAACAGCTGCTGAAATGGAAATTGCAAACAGAATGATCAGCCCGATGCAGTCCTCACATTCTATCCATTTCTCGGAACCTTTGCAATACTTTTTGCAGAGTCCGCAGTGAAACCTTGGGCCGGGGTTAGTTTCAATGTCTCCGGCCAACATTAGAAGTAAAGTAAAGGTTGTACCACGTGAGGACTTGAAGTTTCGCAAGCCTTCTGAACACCTTCTGTTCCCATTCTTGCTTGTAAATGCCAATTCTTGGAAATTCTACTACTGCTCTCCTTATTTGTAATCTTGCGCTCCTGATTTCCATCATCTGGATGCATTCTATAAGTTGTTTTCCAAAGCGTGAACCCAAGAATTAAGACCATGGGAAACAGGGAGACCTTCATTTTGATATACATGTAGTGATTTGATGATTTGTAATGATTCATGATGGGTGTCAAGCAACAATCCTGATTCCGAGTTTGTCACAGCCAGCACACTGACAACTACAAAGGGCTTATCAGTATACTGGTCCAAGTATACAGCTCAGCACACTCAAATATCTGACAACACACAGACTCTTCAGAAAAATGAATGTGACAAGCGAACTAATTTTGATCCTAAGAATTTCAGTTTACGTTACCCCACCCACTAGTGAGGTAATGGCAGGAAAGAATGTCAGCAATTTTTTCAATCTACAAGACAAAAAAACACAATCTAGGGTAACCAGCAATAATATGTTGCTAGTTTACGCTTGTCTGTTATGAATCAGACAAGAAACCAGATATCCAAGAAAAAACTTCTCTTTTAGCGAGCTATTTTTTTCCAATTCCGTCCAGGTCGAATGGAATACCGAAAGCATCTTTTGGGAAAAAGCCCACTCTCATAATGAAACTGATGGTGTATGGTTGTCATAACCGTTTCATATTGTAATGCTCATCAGCACTATTATAGCATACACTCTTCGAAATTTTGCTTGTCCTGCTTGACCAAGGGCATGTGTGTGTGTGTGTGAATTCGGGTTTAACGTCACTTTCAACAATTTTTCAGTCATATCACGACGGTGTCTGGTTGCGACAGGGAGCTCAATGCTCACTTACCAAGGGCATGTAGTTTTTTGTGAAATTCTGAAAAAACTAGATAAAATCTTTACTCGTCCTCCAAAATTTTTAGTCATGGCGAGTGGACGAGTGGAATTTTTCAGCAATGATGGTTCTCCAACAAATTGGCCATTTTGGCCATTTTGATGTGCAGACTTGCTGTACCAATGGAATCTTCCCCCTTAAATGTAGCAAGGGTCCATTTCGAAATTTAGGGGTGTCAGATTGTGTTTTCATCATAATTTATTTGGAAAATGGCTGAATTTTGTGCAACCAGTGTAGGCCCTGATCAGATGCTGCATATTGCGACATCTGATCTGGGTCTACACTGTTTGTCAGGGTACCCGTTTTGTGGTTTCCGGTACGAAATGGGTTAACCCATAAGCAAACAGTGTAGACCTTGATCTGGGTCTAAACTGTTTGCCAAACCCAGCAAACTGTTAGCCATTCTGAAGTATATGGCCTTTAAATTCATGTACTGTAAGTAAACAGTGTATACTCTGATCTGGGTCTAGACAGTTTGCCAAACCCAGCATAAGATTCCATTCCATATTCTGTAGATAACCATCATATTGTTCAACACCCTGATCTTACAGCGACAAGATTAATACGGCATTTTCTATAGATACCCGTTACCGGGAGTTCCAACAAATCGCTGATAGTCACATGGACTTTAGCACTTAATCATTTTTATGCTTAGTAACTCTTGGTCGATTGACAAACAGTTAAGCCAGAAGTTTTAAAGTTAACATAACCTGGCACCCTGAAATTTTGAAATGAACCTGTGCTGTATATTAAGTGGAAGACTCCATTCAGTACAAATTGGGTTAAAAGCCAACTATTATCATGTAATTAAGGACACATGATTATGAAAACACGCCTATAAAATACATTGTAAATTTTAACACTGAAAATCAAAAATTTTAAGATGAAAAATTGTGACGTTTTTCTGATTTCTGCTGAAAATATGGATTATGGGTATCCATCGAGGCGGTTCTAACAAGTACCCAAAATCTATATTTTAGAGCAGAAATAGGAAATGGTTTACCCCTGTAAACCGCAGTTTTACTGTATAAAAGTTGGGTTCAAGGGGGTCAGAAGTATATACATGTGTTTTAGTGGTGAGATGTCAGGTCATCATGATTTGCATTATATTTATATTCATACATGTACAAGTAAGTAAGCAAGTAAGTAAAGACTATTTATAGAGGGTGACAGCATTTAGAAAATACAATTACAGAATACAAGTAACAGCTAATCTTCCATGAGGCCCTCAATCCCTGCCGCCCAATGAAACCAATAGGGTTTATATGCATGGACAGGCTGACACATACCACTTTGCCTAGGTTTTCATTGCTCTTAAAGGAACTCATTTTTGATTTTTATTTGCCTTCACTGCAGCTGGTGTTGTGCCGTGTGGCGGCCGTAAAATGTCTCCCCGTACATCAACCATAGTGCAGTTTATATTTTACTTTTGGTCCTTTGAGATCAGCTTAAATATGCTAAGAAATCAGAAATATATTATTGGTTCAGAGTCATATTCTAGACAGGTTTTTAATTATTTGGACCCCGTTTTGATTTATATCAGTCTTTGAATCGACTGCCTATTTGAAATTCGCAAAATTGCAGTATGATTACTCTGGCTTTCTTTGCCGGATCGTTACAGGGTCACTGATGAGGCTTTATTAGCCGAAACTACGTAGTATGACCCATCTTCTTTCTTATGGATGTTTTCATTGCTCTTAAAGGAACTCATTTTTGATTTTTATTAGACCTTCTGAGCGGTTAACCAGAACTCACATATGGTCCGTTTCAGCTTCTTCAGTTATTATTGTAAAAAAAGTCCAGTAAAATTATTCATTTATTTGTTTATTGATCGTATTACAATGCAAAAGTTCACAACTGCAAGGGATTTACTGCAATCTTTCAAATAAATTAGCCTAAATAAAAATGAACAGTCATGTGAAAAAGTAAAATAGCATTAATATCTAGCAACAACTAAGATCAATTAGTAAACTCCCGTGAACTATTCATACTCTTCTCAGTTCCATATAATTGTGTTCCCACTACATGGATTGTTTTACGTAACCTTGATCAAATGTAACATCCCCAGAAACCGCTGTTTATTACAAGACAAAGTAAAGTATGCAGTGATCTGAGTCAATTATTTTTATTATTTTTGCTGAAACCATTAATTATTGGCCCTTAACCCTTGTCCTGCTGAGCCCGGATATGTCTTATCTTTCAAACAATGCAGATCCTGATCAGATGAAGCCATCTGATCGGGATCTTCATTGTTCGCCATTCAGTTTATGAATTTGTTGCAATGATTTGCATCAAGTAATCTGATTGGTTGATAATGGGTAGTGGGTATGGCAGATTAAAATTTTCAGCAGGAAAATGGTTAATTATTATGGGCAATACAGGGTTCCCACTAGGATTTTGAAAATTGGAGTAAAATGCTGTCCTCCAGAAAAAGTTGGGAGTTTTACCATACTTTTCTATTGAGACTTTCCAAAAGTTGGAGTCAGAAATGAAAAGGTTGGAGTAAATTTCTCCAAATTTGGAGTTAATGAGAACTCTGCATAAGTAGAAAGTCATTCTCAAGGGCACACAGAATCTCTGTTTCTGGAACATTAAACGTAAGAAAGGAGTTCACCCTCGAATTTACATACGGAAAATGCCGTACATGTTACTCGCATCTTAAAAGTGCTGACAAAATCTGACTTGCTGTCGTAGTTATACAGTCAAATTTCAATGGCTTGAACACCTTTGGGGCCTCGACAGGGGTATTTTGAGCCACTGAGGGTTACTACCAGGAGGCATAACAAGATACTTTTGGACATCTTTTAGGTATTCCATAATGAAAATGTCTTCTGTGTTAACTCATTAGAATCGCCTCATCGAAGCGATTCTAATGAGTACACACAACATACATTTGCAAGATAAAATACGAAAATCTCCTAAATTATCCCCCACTATTTCTTAAATAGAGGATTTAAACATACCTAGGGATTCAAGAACTTGTCGACTTGACCATGGTAAACGAGCCATTGGTGTTCAAGCCATCGAAGTTCTACTGTAGTTTAATTAAGGTCTTGTTTTTAAATTTTTTTAGCTCACCTGACCGAAGGTCATGGTGAGCTTTTGTGACTGAGATGTCCGGCGTCGTTCGTCGTGCGTCCGTAAACTTTTCTCGTTAACACTCTAGAGGCCACAGTTTTGATCCAATCATCATTAAACTTGGTCAGAATTATCATCATGACAATATGTCGGTCAAGTTCGAATATGGGTCATGTTGGGTCAAAAGGTAGGTCACCAGATCAAATCAAAGGAAAACCTTGTTAACACTCTAGAGGCCACAATGATGGTCCAATCATCCTCAAACTTGCTCAGGATGATCATCTTGATAATATCTCGGTCAAGTTCGAATATGGGTCACATCAGATCAAAAAGTAGGTCAGTAGGTCAAATCATGGAAAAACCTTATTAACACTCGAGGCCACAGTTTTGGTCCAATCATCCTCAAAACTTGGTCAGAATGTCCATCCTGACAATATCTAGGTCAAGTTTGAATATGGGTAATTTCAGGTCAAAAAGTAGGTCAGATCATAGAAAAACCTTGTTAACACTCTAGAGGCTTTGGTCCAGTCATCCTCAAACTGGCTCAGAATGATCATCCTGACAATATCTCGGTCAAGTTCGAATATGGGTCATTTCAGGTCGAAAAGTAGGTCAGTAGGTCAAACCACAGAAAAACCTTGTTAGCACTCTTAGAGGCCACAGTTTTGGTCCAATTATCCTCAAACTTGCTCAGAATGATCATCCTGACATTATCTTAGTCAAGTTCGATTATGGGTCATATCGGCCAAAAAATAGGTCAGTAGGTCAAATCATAGAAAAATCTTGTTAACACTCTAGAGGCCACAGTTTTGGTCCAATCGTCCTCAAACTTGCTCAAAATGATCATCCTTACAATATCTCGGTCAAGTTCGAATATGTGTCATGTCAGGTCAAAAAGTAGGTCAGTAGGACAAATCATAGAAAAACCTTATTAACACTCTAGAGGCCAAAGTTTTGGTTAAATCATCATCAAACTTGCTCAGAATGGTCATCTCTACAATATCTAGGTCAAATTTGAATATGGGTCATGTGTGGTCAAAATGTAGGTCAAAGCGTAGCAAAACATTGTTTACACTCTAGAGACTGCAATTTTAGCCTAATTTTCATCAAACTTGCTCAGAATGATCATCTTCACAATATCTAGGAAAGGTTCGAATATGGGTTAGGCCAAAACAAAATATATGTGTGGTTCCGGTTACCCGACCGTGCCTAGCTTTTTCCCGCCGACCCTAATTATCGGGTCAGAAAGTATGTCAGTAGTTCAAATCATAGAAAATCATGTGAACACACTAGAGACCACAGTTTTGGTCCGATCATCATCAAACTTGCTCAGAATGATCATCTTGACAATATCTCAGTCAAGTTCGAATACCGGTCATGTCGGGTCAAAAAGTAGGTCAGTAGGTCAAATCATAAAATGTGAACACTCTAGAGGCCACAGTTTTGGTCTGTTCATGATCAAACTTGCTCAGAATGATCGTTTGACAATATCTCGGTTTATTTTTGAATATTGGTGATGTCTTGTCAATAAGTAGGTCAAATCATAGAAAAATCTTGTTAACACTCTAGAGGCCCCAGTTTTGGTCCAATCATCCTCAAACTTGCTCAGAATAATCATCCTGACAATATATCCTTAAGTTAGAATTTGGGTCATGTGGGGTCAATAAGTAGGTCAGTAGGTCAAATCATAGAACAACCTTATTAACACACTAGAGGCCCCAGTTTTGGTCCGATCATCATCAAACTTGCTTAGAATGATCATTTTGACAATATCTTGGTCAAGTTTGAATATGGGTCATGTCGGTTCAGAAAGTAGGTTGGCAGGTCAAATAAAAAAAAAAAAACGTTCCCTCCAAGAGGCCATAGTTTTAGTCCAATCATCATAAATCTTGCTCAGAATGATCATCTGGACAATATCTCAGTTAAGTTCGAATATGGGTCATGTCAAATCAAAAAGTAGATCAGGAGGTTATTTTGTCATAACCGTTTGAGATAGAGCCTTCAGATTTGGCATGTAGATTCCTTGTGACAAGGGCTTCCCACTCAAATAAAAATATTTGATCTGTGACCTTGACCTAGTAAGTAAGTAAGTAAAGACTTTATTTAAAGAGGGTGACAACATTTAGCACATACAATTGAAAAACATGTAATAGCTAATCTTGCATGAGGCCCTCAGTATTTACATATCTACACAATGAACAATGAACAAGATAATAGATAATGAACAGTTCAAATTGAGATTATGTGCTTGTTGGAGATCAGAATTTAAACAAAACAAAACAAAAATAAACAAACATTTATCACATTTGGTTCTGTCCAGGAAGACTCTTACCGAAACGAAATGTAAGGAATCCACTGAAACCCTGTGTGAGAAATGTACATGATATAAATATTAACATTGTGGGGGTAATATCTATAGATTATGTGAGATGTGACCCTAAATGATGCGTCTCGAACAAGCACTTAATCACAGTAATCTACAAGGTGTCACACAAGAGAGAAAAAAAAAAGAAAACCCTGGCAAACAGTGCAAGCCCAGAGAACGCAGCATCTGGTCAGGGCCTGAACTATTTGCTAACATTATTTTCCGTCAAAAATAGAATATTAAAAAAAAAGACACCCCTTATATGACAGATTGACCTGTCCAACCTATAGCTATGGAAGAGTCAACTAGTATACAGTGGGTTAAAGTGCCAAAATGATTTAATCAAAAGGACAATGGACTAATATACAAGAAAGATTGAGCTAAAAGAATATTTATAAGCTATAGAATTGAATTATTTCTTTGACAACCCTAAGAGTTTAATTCCTTACATGTATTGTGCCAATGGTGTCCTTAACCATCGCAAACATCTATTATGAAATGTGTCAAGGGTTGGAGCATTTTTAACTTCTTCTGGAAGGCTATTTCATACCAGGCATTCGGAATATGTGCTTGAAACATTCTGTCCTAGGCTTAGGCGGGACAAAGCATCCAGCAGAGGCAGATCTAAAATGCATACTGTTATTGACATTATTTCTTAAAGTGAACTTTTCTGTAATATACGTAGGAGCCAAATTATTATAGACCTTGAACATAAAGCTTTTCTCAGATAAAGCCTGTCATATACATGTATGGACATGATATTTAAAGAATTCATCGCTTCTTTGGAGTCATCAACATTGTAATCTAGAATTATTTTGCATGCACGCTTCTGCAATTTATATATTGTCATTTTGTTGGTCTCTGAAGAGCTTCCCCACACAACGTTGCAAAAATCGATGTGAGGCTGAATATAGGACTTGTAAAAATGTATTCTATGGGATTGAGATAAGAAGTTTTTTATTTTGGATAGAAGCCAAATATTTGAAACAATTTTTTTAGTTAAATGTCTAATGTTCTGACCATGTAAGATTTTTGTCAACAAATACACCTAGAATTTTGTCATTTGAAATTGTGTTTAGAGATTTGTTATTGCATTTCAGATCCAGAAACTTATTATTGAGTCGTTGTCTTTCCTGGTTTGTAGTAATAAGCATAACTTTTGTTTTGGCTGAGTTTAGAATCATGCCATTGCTTCTACACCAAATGTGCAGATTATCCAGAGCAGACTGTAGATTACTCTCAATGTGTTCCGTAGAATCCTGGACATCATACAGGGTTGTATCGTCGGCATAGAGGTCAGTTAAGACATTGCTTGTGTACAAAGTTAGATCATTTATGAAAAGCAGAAACAGAAGTGGCCCTAATATAGAGCCTTGTGGGACTCCATATGAGATGTGCTGAAAATCAGATTTGCAATTATTGATTGAAACCTGTTGCTTTCTGTTACTAAGATAAGTATCAAACCATAAAAGAGCTTCATTTTTTACACCATATATTTCAAGTTTATTCAGGAGAATTTTGTGATCAACAAGATCAAAAGCTTTCTTAAAATCGACTAATACTACGGCAACCATTTTACCATCGTCAATAGCATTTAACCACAAGTCAGTCATATTAACAAGTGCTGTTTCACATGAGTGTTGTGTTCTGAAACCTGACTGAGTTTTATGCAGTAGATTATATTCATCCAAAAAATCGGACAGACTCTCATGCACATGCTTTTCGAGTACTTTAGATAGGATTGGTAAAATTGAAATTGGCCGATAATTATTAACTTCTTCATGGGGACCATTTTTATAAAGGGGAGTGATTTTTGCCTCCTTCCATTTGCTTTGGAAAACACTGTTTGCGATACTATTATAACAAGTCATATAAATGTTATTTCTTCAGGTATGTAGGGGGATGCATGTTTCAATAGATGTGGTCCAATTAAGTCGGTACCAGTAGCTTAACTGATGTCTATACTAGATAAAAATTTTTGAACCTTTTCTTTTTGCATTGGATTAATCACAAATTTTGCATCTGCTAAAAGCTTTGTATGAACGAAGTCTTTTAATTTATCATGGTTTGAGTCTGTCACTGGTTCTTTTAACTTGGATGGAATATTTACGAAAAAGTTGTTAAATGATTCCTCAACAAGTGTATCGTTAACTTTTACTGCACCAATGATAGATTGTTTCTTTTGGCCTTTCCCTGACCCTATTTCTTGAAATAATTTATCGATGCTACTTGGATTGCCTTTATTGGTCTCGATAAAAGTTTGATACTGTTCTTTTATAGCGTTTTGAATCAATTTACTAACTTTGTTTCTCCAGACCTTGTATTCATCGTTATTATCTAGGGATTTGTGCCTATCCCTGCATTTCATTGCCTCCAGAATTTCAGGAGATAACCATTGAGGCTGGTTTTTATGCTTAGCCCTATGTTGTTTTGTCGGCATATGTTGGTCAACTACTTGTAAGAACAGATCTAACCAAGCTTCCATGATGTCTTGTTTGTTTGATTTGAGTCCCCGTCAACACTGTAAAGGTCATTTTGGAGACGTTGCTTCCAATTTTGTTGGACTTTTACCCGACATTGAGATGAAATGACATCTCAAGCCCTGTCGCCCAATGAAACCAATAGGGTTTATTAGCATGCACGGTCCGCCTCGCACCACGGTTCCTGGACAGGCTTAGATCCTCTAAGCGGTTTACCAGTACTAGTGTGCGGGCCGGATTCAGCTCTGCTTGGAAGCATCATGCAGCCCATATATTTCTTCAAGCCCCTATTGGCGGGGGCGGCTCCATGATGTCATCTGTGTCATCAAATAGCTTTATGGTATCCCATGGAACTGATTGAAGGTCTTCAAAAAATTTGGCTTTATCAAAATTTTTGTAGCTTCTATATGAGATTGTGTAATGATTCATTTAAGGAGGCTTAACATGCATTTTTATGTCCCCGGTAGCGATAGCGGGGACATATTGTTTTTGCCCTGTCTGTTTGTGGGTTTGTTGGTTTGTACGTGGACAACTTTAACGTTGGCCATAACTTTTGAACCGTTTGAGATAGAGCTTTCATATTTGGCCTGAAGGTTCCTTGTGACAAGACCTTCACATTCATGCAAAAAAATTTGACCTGTGACCTTGACCTTGACCTTTGACCTACTTAAAAGAAAAAAATAACATTGGTCATAACTTTTGAACCACTTGAGATACAGCCTTCATATTTTGCATGTATGTTCCTTGCGGCAAAAGCTTTACATTCATGCAAAAAATTTTGACATGTGACCTTGACCTTGACCTTTGACCTACTTAAAACAAAAAAATAACATTTTGGTCATAACTTTTGAACCGTTTGAGATAGAGCCTTCATATTTTACATGTAGCTTCCTTGTGACAAGAGCTTTACATTCACACAAAAAATTTTGACCTGTGACCTTGACCTTGACCTTTGACCTACATAAAAGAAAAAGTTAACATTGGTCATAACTTTTGAATTGTTTGAGATACAGCCTTCATATTCAGCATGTATGTTCCTTGTGACAAAAGCTTTTCATTCATGTCAAAAATTTTGACCTGTGACCTTGACCTTGACCTTTTGCCTACTTAAAATAAAAAATAACATTTTGGTCTTTTGAATGGTTTGAGATAGAGCCTTCATATTTTGCATGTAGGTTCCTTGTGACAAGAGCTTTACATTCACACAAAAAATTTTGACCTGTGACCTTGACCTTTGACCTACATAAAAGAAAAATGTAACATTTGTCATAACTTTTGAACTGTTTGAGATACAGCCTTCATATTTAGCATGTAGGTTCCTTGTGGCAAACGCTTTACATTCATGCAAAATTTTGACCTGTGACCTTGACCTTTGACCTACTTAAAAAAAATAAACATTTTTGGTCATAACTTTCCAACCGTTTGGGATAGAGCTTTCATATTTGGCATGTAAGTTCCCTGTGATTAGAGCTTTTCATACATGCAAAATGTTTGGACCATGACCTTGACTTTTGACCTACTTAAAAGAAAAAAATAAAATTGTTCATAACTTTTGAACGGTTTGAGATAGAGCCTTAATATTTGGCATGTAGGTTCCTTGTGACAATAGCTTTACATTCATGCAAATTTTTTTGACCTGTGACCTTGACCTACTTTAAAGAAAAAATATTATTGTTCATAACTTTTGAACCATTTAAGATAGAGCTTTCATATTTGGGATGTAAGTTTCTTGTGTCAAAGGCTTCCCACACAAACAAAAATCTTGAACTCTGAGCAACTTTGAATAAAAAAATGACTATGCCCGGGGACATGTTCGTGTTTCACAAACACATCTTGTTCTTGTGAAAAATATTGGGAAGTGGTCGCTTAGCCCAATCTTTGGAACATTTAAAGAATTCAAATTTTCAGGACAATTTGAGTAAATATGATCTAGCAGAGTTCTGGAATCACCTGTTACCCTGGTAGCTTCCGATACTAATTGTGTTAGACCAAAAGGGGCCATGTAATCTAACCATGCATGTTATGTTTGATGATTTAATAAATCTCTGTTTATATCTCCCATTAAATAAATTTCCTTATCTTCTTTTAAAACATTTTCAATGCAGCCTTCAAAGAATTCATTCCACTGTATAGAGGAATTTGGAGGCCTGTAGATATTACCAACTAAAAACGGTTTACTTTTAACTGGTCTTATTTCTAGCCAAACACATTCTAGATTGTCATGCTCTAGATCTGGTCTTCTGCTGGCCCAGACACCATCTTTAATATAAACTAGAAGACCTCCCCCTGAACTTATTTTACGGTCTCTCCTGATTTGAGTCTGAAAACCATTAATTTCAAAGACTGAGTCAGGGTGAAAGGCATTCAGTTTGGTCTCGCTTAAGCCCAGGACATGAATCTGTTTATTGTCAGACCCAAGCATTAGAAGAATCTGATCAATTTCATTGCTGATCACTTGAACATTTATGTGCCCCATTCTGAAACCTTTGCAACTTGAACCTAGATCAAGAAGGTAATTTGAATAAGAATGGTAAGGTACATTATCATCTGACATATGAGCCCCGCCAAGCGAATTTGTGTCTTCGAGCATTCCGTCATGACAAATTTTAACTGCGCATGCCCAGCCATTCAGAGGGGCCAGGGATATGGCTTTCTGTCTGAAGGTCCCTCTTGATTCACTGCTTGTATGAGCGAGCAGCAAAGGTTCTGGCGAGACTGCGCGGATGCGCAGGCTCGCCTGAACCTTCGCTGCTCGCATAGGCGATAAGTACCAAAATCGCTTGGCGGGGCCCATATCATGTATAAATGTGTTATCAGGCACCTGGGTAGTACCTACAGAGAAACTCTGGTCATTACTTGAGTATAATGGCCTGTTATTCTGAGAGGTCTTCTGCTCAGCAGGACTCAGATTACTTATAACAGGAGTACCTGAACTTGATATCATAGAACAACTTACACATGCTGATGCATCACCTGTTAAATCACTGCATGTAAACAATGCTGTGTTATCTATCTCAGCACTGTAGGGCCTCATGGATTCATCAGTAATTAACTTATCATGAGAGAAGAGTGTGTCTTTTTGCACAGATCTGATGATACCATATTTACTGTTGTCATAATCATATTTGTTTCACTCCTCTCCTCTTGTCTCTCTAAAATATTCTGTAAAGTTTTGTGAAATTGACTGAAACATGCACAATCAGTTAGCTCACATTCTGAACAAATTGTACTTAGTTGATAGAAAGCCCCTGCCCATAGGGGCTTGAAGAAATAAATGGGCTGCATGATGCTTCCACGCAGAGCTGAATCCGGCCTGCACACTAGTACTGGTAAACCGCTTAGAGGATCTAAGCCTGTCCAGGAACCACGGTGCGAGGCGGAACATCCATGCTAATAAACCCTATTGGTTTCATTGGGCAACAGGGCTTGAGATGTCATTTCATCTCAATGTCGGGTAAAAGTCCCACAAAATTGGAAGCAACGTCTCCAAAATGACCTTTACAGTGTTGATGGGGAGGTTAAACCTCAAATCAAACAAAAACTTAGTTGATAGAATATATTTGAAATTTCAACATATTGTTCAGATATAGTATTGAAGGCATCATTGCCGAGTCCCTATAGCTTCTGGAGGCACCATCCTGATTTGTGGCCCATATAACCACAGTGATGACACTGGAGCTGTTTTTTATGTCTACAGCTACTCGTCTCGTGGTTATTTTCGCCGCACTTGTAACATGGATGGGCAGTTCCCTGTTGATTGTTGTCCTCCGTGCGTCTGTCATGTGAATTCTTCCTTTGAACAGGAAGAAATTGACGTCGTCTGGATCCGTTCACTTGGCGTCTGCCATAAAAGCATTTAGTGAAGTCTCTTACTACATTGACTTCTTTGTTGATTGTTCCATTAATCTCTTTACTCCTGCAGACGAGAGATTTATGCCGTCGGAATCATAATAGCTTTTAATCATTATTCCATTTCTGTTACAAAAGGCTTTGTTTTGATCAATTAGCCTTAACACCATGGTGCTCAGCTAGAGACATGATTATTCCATTCGCCTATGTGACATCAGTGTCAGTTCTAGGGTATATGTTGCACAATAGAATATCACAATGTACATTTGCATCCTTTATGAACTGAATTACTTGGTTGTAGGGCTCCTCGAACAGCCCAATGTCATTTCCTTTGCAGGCATCATTTCCACCAATGTAAATTATGACATGGGAAAATTTACTTATGTCATAAACTTTAATCTGTGCAATAACTTGCTGAACTTGACCACCTGAAACTTTATCATAACTTATGAACCATATGAGATAGAGAATTCATATTTGGCATGTATGTTCCTTGTGACAATGTTTTCCCAACCATTCCAAATGTTTTACCCATCGCCTTGACCTTTGACCTACTTTGTCATAACTTTTTAAGCATTTGAGATACAGTCTTCATATTTGGCATGTAGGTTCCTTACGACAAAGGTTTCCTATTCATACATAAAATGTGACCTTTACCTTGACATTTGACCTACTTTATCATAACTTTTGAACCATTTGAGATAGTGCCTTCATATTTGGCATGTATGTTCCTTGTGAAAAGGTCTTTCCACCCATACAAAAATTTGTCTTATGACCTTGACCTTTGACCTACTTTGACATAATTTTTGAAGGATTTGAGATAGAGCCTTCATATTTGGCATGTAGTTTCCTTGTGCCATACAAAAATGTCTAGTGACCTTGACCTTGACATGTGATCTACTTTATCATAACTTTTGAACCATTTGACTTAAACTGATACTGATTTTTGCATTTAGAATAGCTGGCAGGCAGTGTAGGTGAATTGTAGTGTGTGTTTTTTTAGCTCACCGTCACGTAGTGACGAGGTGAGCTTTTGGGATCACTTTTTGTCCGTCGTGCGTCCGTGCGTGCGTCCGTCCGTGCGTCCGTGCGTGCGTGCGTAAACAATTTCTTTAAACGACATCTCCTCCTAAACCACTGATCGGATTTTGACCAAACTTCACAGGAATGATCCTTAGGTGGTCCCCTTTCAAAGTTGTTCAAATGGTTCTGGTCCGTTGCACATCTAGGTCACAGGAGCCAAAAATAGATTTTTTTCACCAAAAACTTAAAAAATCTTCTTCTCTGAAACCACAAGGCCCAGGTCTTTGATATTTGGTATGAAGCTTCATCTAGTGGACCCCTACCAAGATTGTTCAAATTATAGTGCTGGGGCCAAATTTGCCCCCGCCCCGGGGCCCTTTGGTTTTACATAGGCTTATATAGGGAAAATCTTTAAAAATCTTCTTCTCTGAAACCACAAAGCCCAGGACTTTGATATTTGGTATGAAGCTTCATCTAGTGGACCCCTACCAAGATTGTTCAAATTATAGTGCTGGGACAAAAAATCCCCCCGCCCCCGGGCCCTTTGGTTTTACATAGGCTTATATAGGGAAAATCTTTAAAAATCTTCTTCTCTGAAACCACAAGGCCCAGGACTTTGATATTTGGTATGAAGCTTCATCTAGTGGACCCCTACCAAGATTGTTCAAATTATAGTGCTTGGACAAAAAATGCCCCCGCCACGGGGCCCTTTGGTTTTACATTGAGTTATATAGGGAAAATCTTTAAAAAACCTCTTCTCTGAAACCACAAGGCCCAGGTCTTTGATATTTGGTATGAAGCTTCATCTAGTAGACCCCTACCAAGATTGTTCAAATTATAGTGCTGGGGCCAAAAATGCCCCCGCCCCCGGGCCCTTTGGTTTTACATAGGCTTATATAGGGAAAATCTTTAAAAATCTTCTTCTCTGAAACCACAAGGCCCAGGACTTTGATATTTGGTATGAAGCTTCATCTAGTGGACCCCTACCAAGATTGTTCAAATTATAGTGCTTGGACAAAAAATGCCCCCGCCACGGGGCCCTTTGGTTTTACATTGGCTTATATAGGGAAAATCTTTAAAAATCTTCTTCTCTGAAACCACAAGGCCCAGGTCTTTGATATTTGATATGAAGCTTCATCTAGTGGACTCCTACCAAGATTGTTCAAATTATTGTGCTGGGACAAAAAATGCCCCCGCCACGGGGCCCTTTGGCTTTACATAGACTTATATAGGGAAAATCTTTAAAAATCATCTTCTCTGAAACCACAAGGCTTAGGTCTGAAACCGCAAGGCCCAGGACTTTGATATTTGGTATGATGCTTCATCAAGTGGACCCCTACCAAGATTGTTCAAATTATAGTGGTAGGGCAAAAAATGCCCCTGCCCCCGGGCCAATTGGTTTTACATGGGCTTATATAGGGATAATCTTTAAAAATCTTCTTCTCTGAAACCACAAGGCTTAGGACTTTGATATTTGGTATGAAGCGTCATCTAGTGGACCCCTACCAAGATTGTTCAAATTATAGCCCTGGGGCCAAAAATGCCCCCGCTCTGGGGCCCTATGGTTTTACATAGACTAATATAGGGAAAATCTTTAAAAATCTTCTTCTCTGAAACCACAAGGCCAGGGTCTTTGATATTTGGTATGAAGCTGCATCTAGTGGACCTCTATCAAGATTATTCAAATTATAGCTCTGATACCAAAAATGTCCCCGCTCCGGGGCCCTTTGGTTTTACAAAGACTTATATAGGGAAATCTTTAAAAATCTTCTCTGAAACTGCAAGGCCAAGGCCTTTGATATTTAGTATGGAGCTTTATCTAGTGGACCTCTACCAAGATTGTTCAAATTATAGCCCTGGGGCCACAAATGCCCCCACCCTGGGGCCCTTTGGTTTTACATAGATTTATATAGCCCAGGGGCCATTTGGTTTCGCATAGGCTTATGTAGGGAATATCTTTAAAAAAAAATCTTCTTGTCTGAAACCGCAAGGCCCAGGTCTTTGATATTTGATGTGTAGCTTCATCTAGTGGACCTTTGCCAAGATTGTTCAAATTATAGCCTTTGTTTATGTTTGGTATGAAGCTTCACCTTTAAGACCTCCCTCAACATTATGCACATTAAAGCCCTGGGGCCAATAATGGCCCTCTCTGGGGCCCACTTGTTACACTATGGATCAGGTGAGCGATCAAGGGCCATCATGGCCCTCTTGTGATTAATATTAGGATCACTTTTTGTCTGTCATCCGTGCGTAAACAATTTCTTCAAAAAACATCTCCTCCTAAACCACTGATGGGATTTTGACCAAACTTCACAGGAATGATCCTTAGGTGGTCCCCTTTCAAAGTTGTTCAAATTGTTCCAGTCCGTTGCACATATAGGTCACAGGAGACAAAAATAGATTTTTTCACCAAAAACTTAAAAAATCTTCTTCTCTGAAACCACAAGGCCCAGGTCTTTGATAATTGGTATGAAGCTTCATCTGGTGGACCCCTACCAAGATTGTTCAAATTATAGTGCTGGGGCCAAAAATGCCCCCGCTCCGGGGCCCTTTGGTTTTACATGGGCTTATATAGGAAAAATCTTTAAAAATCTTCTTCACTGAAACCGTAAGGCCCAGGTCTTTGATATTTGGTATAAAGCTTCATCTTATGGACCCCTACCAAGATTGTTCAAATTATAGTGCTGGGGCCAAAAATGCCCCCCCTCTGGGGCCCTTTGGTTTTACATGGGCTTATATAGGGAAAATCTTTAAAAATCTTCTTCTCTGAAACCGCAAGAGCCAGGTCTTTGATATTTGGTATGAAGCTTCATCTAGTGGACCCCTACCAAGATTGTTCAAATTATAGTGCTGGGACAAAAAATGCCCCCGCCACAGGGCCCTTTGGTTTTACATGGGCTTATATAGGGAAGAGCTTTAAAAATCTTCTTCTCTGAAACCGTAAGGCCTAGGTCTTTGATATTTGGTATGGAGCTTCATCTAGGGGACCCCTACCAAGATTGTTCAAATTATAGTGCTGGGGTCAAATATGCCCCCGCTCTGGGGCCCTTTGGATTTACATGGGCTTATATAGGGAAAATCTTTAAAAATTTTCTTCTCTGAAACCGTAACGCCAATGTCTTTGATATTTGGTATGAAGCTTCATCCCACACGGCCTTGGTCCTTCTTCCTCCCCCCCAAACCCCCCCCTCCCCCCCCCACTCAGGGGCCCTTTGGTTTTAAATGGGCTTATATAGGGAAAATCTTTAAAAATCTTCTTCTCTGAAACCGCAAGGCCCAGGTCTTTGCTATTTGGTATGAAGCTTCATCTAGTGGACTCCTACCAAGATTGTTCAAATTATAGTGCTTGGGCTAAAAATGCCACCGCCCCGGGGCCCTATGGTTTTACATGGGCTTATATGGGGAAAATCTTTAAAAATCTTCTTCTCAGAAACCCCAAGGGCCAGGTCTTTGCTATTTGGTATGAAGCTTCATCTAGTGGACCCCTACCAAGATTGTTCAAATTATAGTGCTAGGGCCAAAACTGCCCCCGACCTGGGGCCCTTTGGTTTTACATAGACTTATATAGAGATATTCCTTAAAAATCTTCTATTGAAACAGCAAGGACATGGTCTTTGTAAATTTGGTGTGAAGCTTCCTTTAGTGGACCTCTATCAAGATGGTTAAAATTATAGCCCTTAGACCAAAAATGCCCCCGCCCCAGAGCACTTTGGTTTTTCATAGGCTTATGTAGGGAATATCTTTAATAAAAATCTTCTTCTCTGAAACTGTTAGGCCCAGGTCTTTGATATTTGGTATGTAGCATATCTAGTGGACCTTTGCCAAGATTGTTCAAATTATAGCCTTTGTTGATATTTGGTATGAAGCTTCACCTTTTTAGACGTCTCTGAACATTATGCACATTATAGCCCTGGGGTTAATAATGGCCCTCTCCGGGTCCCACTTGTTACTCCATGGATCAGGTGAGCGATCCAGGGCCATCATGGCCCTCTTGTGATTAATATTAGGATCACTTTTTGTCTGTCATCCGTGCGTAAACAATTTCTTCAAACGACATCTCCTCCTAAACCACTGATCGGATTTTGCCCAAACTTCACAGGAATGATCCTTAGGTGGTCCCCTTTCAAAGTTGTTCAAATGGTTCCGGTCCGTTGCACATATAGGTCACAGGAGCCAAAAATAGATTTTTGCACCGAAAACTTAAAAAATCTTCTTCTCTGAAACCGCAAGGCCCAGGTCTTTGATATTTGGTATGAAGCTTCATCTAGTGGACCCCTACCAAGATTGTTCAAATTATAGGGCTGGGGCCAAAAATGCCCCAGCACCGGGGCCCTTTGGTTTTACATGGGCTTATATAGGGAAAATCTTTAAAAATCTTCTTCTCTGAAACCACAAGGCCCAGGACTTTGATATTTGGTATGAAGCTTCATCTAGTGTACCCCTACGAAGATTGTTCAAATTATAGTGCTGGGACAAAAAATGCCCCCGCCACAGGGCCCTTTGGTTTTACATTGGCTTATATAGGGAAAATCTTTAAAAATCTTCTTCTATGAAACCACAAGGCCTAGGTCTTTGATATTTGGTATGAAGCTTCATCTAGTGGACCCCTACCAAGATTGTTCAAATTATAGAGCTGGGGCCAAAAATGCCCCTGCCCCGGGGCCCTTTGGTTTTACATAGGCTTATATAGGGAAAATCTTTAAAAATCTTCTTCTCTGAAACCAAAAGGCCCAGAACTTTGATATTTGGTATGAAGCTTCATCTAGTGGACCCCTACCAAGATTGTTCAAATTATAGTGCTGGGACAAAAAATGCCCCCGCCATCAGCCCTTTGGTTTTACATTGGCTTATATAGGGAAAATCTTTAAAAATCTTCTTCTCTGAAACAACAAGGCCCAGGTCTCTGATATTTGGTATGAAGCTTCATCTAGTGGACACCTACCAAGATTGTTCAAATTATAGTGCTGGGGCCAAAAATGCCCCCGCCCTGGTGCCCTTTGGTTTTACATAGGCTTATATAGGGAAAATCTTTAAAAATCTTCTTCTCTGAAACCACAAGGCCCAGGACTTTGATAATTGGCATGAATCTTCATCTAGTGGACCCCTACCAAGATTGTTCAAATTATAGTGCTGGGACAAAAAATGCCCCCGCCACGGGGCCCTTTGGTTTTATATTGGCTTTTATAGGGAAAATCTTTAAAAATCTTCTTCTCTGAAACCACAAGGCCCAGGTCTTTGATATTTAGTATGAAGCTTCATCTAGTGGACCCCTACCAAGATTATTCAAATTATAGTGCTGGGGCCAAAAATGCCCCCGCCCCGGGGCTCTTTGGTATAACATAGGCTTATATAGGGAAAATCTTTAAAAATCTTCTTCTCTGAAACCACAAGGCCCAGGACTTTGATATTTGGTATGAAGCTTCATCTAGTGGACCCCTACCAAGATTGTTCAAATTATAGTGCTGGGACAAAAAATGCCCCCACCACGGGGCCCTTTGGTTTTACATTGGCTTATATAGGGAAAATCTTTAAAAATCTTCTTCTCTGAAACCACAAGGCCCAGGTCTTTGATATTTGGTATGAAGCTTCATCTAGTGGACCCCTACCAAGATTGTTCTAATTATAGTGCTGGGGCCAAAAATGCCCCCGCCCCGGGGCCCTTTTGGTTTTACATAGGCTTATATAGGGAAAATCTTTAAAAATCTTCTTCTCTGAAACTGCAAGGCCCAGGTCTTTGATATTTGGTGTGTAGCTTCATCTAGTGGACCTTTGCCAAGATTTTCAAATTATAGCCTTTGTTGATGTTTGGTATGAAGTTTCACCTTTAAGACCTCCCTCAACATTATGCACATTAAAGCCCTGGGGCCAATAGTGACCCTCCCTGAGGCCCACTTGTTACACTATGGATCAGGTGAGCGATCCAGGGCCATCATGGCCCTCTTGTTTTCAGAAAATATGTTTTAAAAACTGAGGCAGGGCATGTCTAAACCTACAATTACACTTGTACAGCCAATCATAACTCAGATCAGTCAGTACATCTTAGCAGTCTGATCAGAAGGAGTCTGATTTGGGTCTGCACTGTTGCTTATGCCTACCTGTCCTGATACTTAGGATCATTAGAATACATGGACCTGTTAACCCATTTAGTACAGGATACCTCTAAAGGGGAACTTGGCAAACAGTGCAGGCCGTGCAGCGTCTGATCAGGGCCTACACTGTTTCCCAGCCATTTTCCAACCAAATTTTGAAGAAATCACAGCCTAACAACCCTAAATTTTGAAATGGACTCCTGCTATATATAAGGAGGAAGATTATATTTGGTACAAAAAGGGTTAACCCATTTAGTACCAGAAACCTCTAAACGGGTACTTGGCAAACAGTGCAGGCCCAGATCAGACGCTGCAGGATGACACCCCTAAATTATGAAATGGATTCCTGCTATATATAAGGAGGAAGATTCCATTTTGTACAAAAAGGGTTAATATGATGCTGTCTCTGCAGATACACAGGCTGGTTTGCTTTTCTTTGTTTGTTTGATTTGAGGTTTAACCCTTTTTGTGCCAAATGGAATCTTCCTCCTTATATATTGCAAGAGTCTATTTCAAAATTTAGGGTTGTCAGGTTGTGTTTTTGTCAAAATCTATTTGGAAAATGACTGAACTTTTAGCAAACAGTGGAGGCCCTGATCAGACACTGCGTTCTGCGGCGTCTGATATGGGCCTGCGCTGTTTGCCAGGTACCCGTTTAAGGGTTACCGGTACCAAATGGGTTAACATCCCCTTGTACACAGTAAAGGTCATTTTGGAGACATAGTGCCAATTTTATGGGACTTTTACCCGACATTGAGATGAAATGACATCTCAAGCCCTGCCGCCCAATGAAACCAATAGGGTTTATAAGCATGGACTTGCACCACTTTGCCTGGGCAGGCTTAGATCCTCTAAGTGGTTTACCAGTACTTGTGTGCGGGTCGGTTTCCGCTCGTCGTGGAAGCATCATGCAGTCCATCTATTTCTTCAAGTCCCGATGGGCTTAACATTTGTAATTTTAAGCTGCTCACCTTTTTTTCATCAAATATAGCATTCGTGTATGATCAAAATACGGCATCATTTGGTCTGAACAGATGGACCCTGGAAGGCAGGTTTACTATTGACACAACTCATTTAAACTTAACCCATATATGACAATAGAATCTTCCACCTAGATAGTTTGGAGTGGTCCATTTCCAAGTAAAGGAGTGTCAGGGTTGCTTTTGTTTTTGAAAATTTTACAAAAATGAATTGTTTTAAGCAAACGGTGTCTGCACTGTTTGCCAATGTCCCAGAAAAGGGCCCCTAGGCATATTATTGGTTAATAGTCATTGAGAGGTTGATACATATTGTGAGACATAAGGTTTCTATTAACCCTTATCTTGCTGAATATTCATCTAAGCCACACCCATTTCTGTCTATCAACCAATCAAATTGATGTAATTTGTTGCTACAAATTCATAAACTGAATGCCACTGATCAGATGGCTTCTTCAGAAGAAGCCATCTGATCTGGATCTACACTGTTTGCAAAGATAGGGGTTGTTGTGAACAGCATGATATTAAAGGGTTAACCTTATCAGATATGATCACAATCTGGACCTTATCAGTTAGGATAATCTATTGGAGCATTCAGTCACTGGGTTATATTGTCTTGTTAGTATGAGGGTCATTCAGTATTTAATTACCATTTATCTAGCCTACTTCAAGTCAGCCCTGAATCATACATAGCCCCAGATGAGAAGTTAAAACAGGATAATTAAGGAATACATGTAATTTTTCTTATAAATTTTTTTGTTAAAGAAATAGATCAGCTCTATCTGTGATTTGTTGAGTAATAAATCACAGTTTGGAGGTCAGCTGTAAAGTAGATCAAATCATGAGCATGTAGCATGCCTGATTTGTCAACTTACAACTGATCTACAAACTGTGATTTATTACTCATAATATCACAGACTAAAGCTGATCTATTTTCAGCTCACCGTCACAAAGTGACGAGGTGAACTTTTGGGATCACATTTTGTCCGCTGTGTGTGCGTAAACAATTTCTTCAAACAACATCTCCTAAACCACTGATCAGATTTTCACCAAACTTCACAGAATGATCCTTAGGTGGTTCCCTTTCAAAGTTGTTCAAATGGTTCCGGTCTGTTGCACATCTAGGTCACAGGAGCCAAAAATTCTTTTTTTTTTCACTGAAAACTTTAAAAATCTTCTTCTAAGAAACCACAAGGCCCAGGTCTTTGATATTTGGTATGGTGCTTTATCTACCAAGATTGTTCAAATTATAGTGCTGGGGCCAAAAGTGCCCCTGCACCAGGGCCCTTTGGTTTTACATAGACTTATATAGGGAAAATGTTTAAAAATATTCTTCTCTGAAACTGCAAGGCCCAGATCTTTGATATTTTGTATGAAGCTTAAACTAGTGTACCCCTACCAAGATTGTTCAAATTATAGTGCTTGGACAAAAAATGTCCCCACTCCGGGGCCTTTTGGTTTTCAAGATAGGCTCATATAGGGAAAATCTTTAAAAATCTTCTTCTCTGAAACCGCAAGGCCCAGGTCTTTGATATTTGGTATGAAGCTTCATCTAGTGGATCTCTACTAAGATTGTTCAAATTGTAGCCCTGGGTCAAAAAATGCCCCCGCTCCAGGGCCCTTTGGTTTTACATATGCTTTTAATGGGAAAATCTTTAAAAATCTTTTTCTCTGAAACCGCAAGGTCCAGGTCTTTGATATTTGGTATGAAGCTTCATCTAGTGGATCTCTACCAAGATTGTTCAAATTATAGCCCTGGGTCCAAAAATGGCCCCTCCGGGCCCTTTGGTTTTACATAGACTTATATAAGGAAGATCTTTAAAAATCTTCTTCTCTGAAACGACAAGGCCAAGGTCTTTGATTTTTAGCTCACCTGAGTTTAGCTCAGGGTGAGCTATTGTGATCGCTCACCGTTCATCGTCGTCGTCCGTCTGTCCATCCATCCATCCGTTCACAATTTCTTTAAACATCTACTCCTAAACCACTGAACAGATTTGGACAAAACTTGGCAGAAATGATCCTTAGGTGGTCCTCTCTCAAAGTTGGTCAAAGAATTCAATTTCATGCAGAATCTGGTTGCCATGGCAACAAAAAGGGAAAAAATAGGAGAAAACCTTTAAAAATCTCCTTGTTTGAAACCAAAAAGCCCAAGTCTTTGATATTTGGTATGAAGCTTCATCTAGTGGACCTCTACCAATATTGTTCAAATTTTAGCCCTGGGGCCAAAAATGGCCACGGGGCGGGGCCCACTGGTTTCACATAGGGTTATGTAGGGAAAATCTTTATAAAAATCTTCTTGTCTGAAACCAAAAGGCCCAGGTGTTTGATATTTAGTATTAAGCTTCGTCTAGTGGACCTCTACCAAATAATAGCCCTGGAGCCAAAAATGGCCCAGTGGCGGGGGCTACTGGGTTAACATAGAGATATATAGGGAAAACATTTGAAATTTTTTTGTCTGAAACCAGAAGGCCCAGGTCTTTGAAATTTGGTATGAAGCTTTATCTAGTGGACCTCTACCAATATTGTTCAAATTATAGCCTGGGGCCAAAAACGGCCCGGGGCAGGCTCCAGTGGGCTTACATAGATGTATATAGGGAAAACCTTTGTAAAAAAAATTTTTTTGTCTGAAACCAGAAGGCCTAGGTCTTTGAAATTTTGGTATGAAGCTTCATCTAGTGGCCCTTTTTTTCCAAGATTGTTCAAATTTTAGCCCTGGGGCCAAAATGGTCCTGGAAGGCCCACTGGTTTAACATAGGGAAAACCTTTAAAAATCTTCTTGTCTGAAACCAAAAGGCTCAGGTCTTTGATATTTGGTATGAGGCTTCATCTAGTGGACCTCTACCAAAAATTGTTCAAATTATAGCCCAGGAGCCAAAAATGGCCAAGGAGTGTGGCCCACTGGGATGACATAGAAGTATATAGGGAAAACCTTTGAAAATCTTCTTGTCTGAAACCAGAAGGCCCAGCTCTTTGATATTTGGTATGAAGCTTCATCTAGTGGACCTCTACCAAGATTGTTCAAATTATAGCCCTGGGGCCAAAAATAGCCCCAGGATGGGACCCACTGTGCTTACATAGAGGAATAAAGGGAAAACCTTTAAAATTCTTTTGTCTGAAACCAGAGGACTCAGGTCTTTGACATTTGGTATGAAGCTTCATGAAAAGGACCTCTATACCAAGATTGTTCAAATTATTGCCCTGGGGCCAAAAATGGCCACTGGGGCAGGGCCCGCTGGACTTACATAGAGGAATAAAGGGACAACCTTTAAAAATCTTCTTGTTTGAAACCCAAAGGCCCAGGTCTTTGTTATTTGGAATGAAGCTTCATCTAGTGGACATCTACCAAGATTGTTCAAATTATAGCCCTGGGACCAAACATGGGCCCTCACCGGGGCCCACTGTTTTCAACAGACTTATATAGGGAAAACCTTTGAGAATCTTCTTTCTGAAACCAGCAGTCCTGGGTCTTTGATATTTGGTAAGAGGCTTCATCTAATGGACCTCTACCAAGATTGTTCAAATTATAGCCCTGAGGCCAAAAGTGGCCCCTCGCGGGGGCCCACTGGTTTTCCATTGACTTATATAGGGAAAACCTTGTGAATCTTCTTTCTGAAACCAGAAGGCTCTGGGGTCTTTGATATTTGGTATAAGTCTTCATCTAATGGACCTCTGCCAAGATTGTTCAAATTATAGTCCTGGGGCCAAAAATGGCCCTATCCCACCCCCACAAGTTGTACACAGGCTAATAAAGGGAAATCCTTTAAAAATCTTCTTCTCTGAAATCAGAAGGCCCAGGTGTTTGATATTTGGTATGAATCTTCATCTTTTGGACCTCTTCCAAGATTGTTCAAATTGTAGCCCTTGGGCCAAAAATGGCCCTGCCCGGGGTCCCATTGGTTTTACATAGGTTAATATAGGGAAAACTTTTACAAATCTTCTTGTCTGAAACCCAAAGACCAAGGTCTTTTTATATTTGGTATGTAGCTTCATGTAGTTTTTAATGACAGATTCCATCTGTCTATTCTTGCTGTGCTGCACGTTTAAAGTAATTCAGGCTTTTTATTCCGGCTTTGACCGCCATAGAAATATGAGTCTGCACAAAATGTAGTCTGGTTTGGCGCAGTAATCCAAATTGTACAAGCGTATTAGTTATCCTGTAAGCGTAATACAAACTCTTGAAGCAGACAACTTGACGATTCAGCATTTCATATGAATCAGCTGCATCATGCGACGGGTACACCCAGATCAATGCCGTGTCTGCTCAGCAGTCTGGTCAGGTTTTACACCGTTTTCTATCAGTGCTGTCAATATTTAATACTTAAAGACCAGCCTGCTGTTGGACCAGGTCATCTGTGGACACGAATATTAATGGGTTTTCTTTCTGACTTTCGAGGTCAAGTTTAGGTCAGTTACAACTTAGGTGTATATATTGACTTTGCTTGGAGAAATTGAAAAGAAAGGCTGTCCCTTTCAACCCTGGAATATGGTACAGATACTTAGTGTAGGTCCTGTGATATAATTCTAGGTGCCATATATTTAGCAGAATGGACAGCCCAACTTCAGTGATGGAAGCGTGCACTCCAGAAACCCAAGACAGTGAATACATCAAAGCACTGACAACACTCATGCCGATTGTCTCTAAATGCAGGCTGGTCATGAACGGGGACTTGGACTGATTCGTTTAAACTTAAGATGTTAGTAACTAATGCAAAAAGTGTAGAACAAGATCAGCACCGTGTTGTGTGGCTTTTGAACTGAGTCTACATTGTTTGCCAGATCCAACATTTGATTCATGTGCAGATTTTACAGATAACACTTACATGTACCCAACACTGACAAACGATACAGCTATGTTTGGGTTGATTGTTTGGCATTCGACCTGAAGTTGATAATAAAAAAGCGCTTCAGTGTTAATGTCAACGTGACTATCACTGACTTGTCAGAATAACTTTTTGTCTTGTAGAAAATAGCCGCAGTGAGATCGGGTTAATTCCATAAGACGGAAGAGGGTTATCCTGGAATCATAGGGTGAGCTTGGCAAACAGTGTAGACCAAGATCAGACACTGCCGAACGCGTCTTCTTATTAAAATCTTCAATATTTGTTTGGAATTTCAGGGTTAAATGGAACAGTTCAAATCTCAGCCCAGGCCTATTTCTCCAACCTAGACCCTACACTCTCAGTGCTTTGATTCTGAAACCAAACGATTACACTTAGGCACCATGACCTTAAGCTAAAAAGGTTAAATCAATCAACCATGACGTCTAGTCACCATTCCGGCCACGTCGATCCTGTGCACCACCCTCACACCAGTACGGATAAAAACCACATGTTCAGGATCAAACTTTTGATGTGTAATGTAAGGTCGTGCCTAGAAAACAAGAAACTGAAATATGTTCTCAAACAAGCATTTAGTGAGAGCGTATTGCAACATTTTTCATTAAAGGATCGTAAGCATGCCCCTGGACAGTTAGAAGCTGGTCGGAAAGCGGATGACGTTGTCTCTGATTTTGGGTGCCACATGTGTGTTATCTATCGTCTATTGGAATGACATCTTACTATATACAGAAGACGCTAGTGGACGTCGACGTAGCGGAAGACCGACGTCCATACGTCAAGATAGATTCGACCGTCAGAAGCATATGCAAAACAGATTTCCACCGGCAGCTGCTACACTGTACCTGTAGATAAACAAGGGGTCTCAACTACCGACTAATAAGCACTGACACTGATCGTCGCCCTTATGCGATGCACGTTTGAGAGCTAGACGTCCCTGTTGTGACCAAAGTAAACACGTCGACACAGTACGGAACACTTACGCTTGTGCATGAAATACGTAAATTGGCGTCTAAGCGACTGACATATGCGTTTCAGCGACAAAAGGCACTTCAGCTTGAATCTCGCCGGTTGTCGTTTCCGGGTGTTTCGACGTATAGGTGTAAGGTATGCCGAGGCGACGCGTGCGTAATAGAGCATGACATATCGGGTGAAATAAGCGTAATTGTGTGGCGGGCTAGTGCGTGTAGTTAGCGAACGCAGCTTAGTGTCATTAAGAACATTCAAGATCATAGATGAGACGTGGATTGAACAGCGAGACGTTACATCAATCAAGTGCTTCGGCCTCACATGGTTCCATTTATTTGTTTACGCTCAGAATCCGGGATATCTTATCCAGCAGGATTACGAGCGGGCTCATAGTGCTGTTCTTACTCAAAAATGTCTTCAAGCCAATTGAATTCATGTACTGGACTAGCCAGCCTTTCTCCTCCTATCTCTTTCCCATAGAGTATCTTTGGGTAGAGGTGTCCACAACCGAACAGACAAAAACTGTTACTTATGGACAGTAGCATTGTTAAAACTTGAATTTTAATGTTTGGTTTTGAAAACGTAAATAGTTTCTTTCAAAAATTTGAAATATGCATCTGCAAACATATCATATACGGTATTGGAATTTGCAGAACTACCTTTCTAACTTTTAAGCTCTTTGTAGAAAGGTTTCTTGTAAGTTTTCACAGTGTTATGATTTTCTCATAGAATCTGTCATTCCAGTGCCTTTGGCGCTTTGATTTCTTCACTAGTGGGCAAAACAGGCGTGGGTCTAAAATTTTCATTTTTAGCTCACCTGTCATGTAATGACGAGGTGAGCTTTTGGGATCACTTTTCGTCCGTCATGCATCCGTTTGTCCGTGCGTTCGTCCCTGCGTCGATAAACAATTTCTTCAAACGACATCTCCTCCTAAACCACTGATCAGATTTTGACCAAACTTCACAGGAATGATCCCTATGGCGTCCCCTTTCAAAGTTGTTCAAATGGTTCCGGTCTGTTGCACATCTAGGTCACAGGAACCAAAAAAAAATATTTTTTTTCACTGAAAACTTTAAAAATCTTCTTCTCTGAAACCACAAGGCCCAGGTCTTTGATATTTGGTATGAAGCTTCATTTAGTGGACTCCTACCAAGATTGGTCAAATTATAGTGCTGGGGCCAAAATGCCCCCGCCCCGGGGCCCTTTGGTTTTACATGGGCTTATATAGGTCAAATCTTTAAAAATCTTCTCTGAAACCGCAAGGCCCAGGTCTTTGATATTTGGTATGTAGCTTCATCTAGTGGACCCCTACCAAGATTGTTCAAATTATAGTGCTGGGGCCAAAAATGCCCCAGCCCCGGGGCCCTTTGGTTTAACATGGGCTTATATAGGGAAAATCTTTAAAAATCTTCTTCTCTGAAACCGCAAGGCCCAGGTCTTTGATATTTGGTTTGAAACTTCATGTAGTGGACCCCTACCAAGATTGTTCAAATTATAGTGCTGGGGCCACAAATGCCCCCGCCCCGGGGCCCTTTGGTTTTACATGGGCTTATATAGGGAAAATCTTTAAAAATCTTTTTCTCTGAAACCGCAAGGCCCAGGTCTTTGATATTTGGTATAAAGCTTCATCTAGTGGACCCCTACCAAGATTGTTCAAATTTTAGTGCTGGGGCCACAAATGCCCCCGCCCCGGGGCCCTTTGGTTTTACATGGGCTTATATAGGGAAAATCTTTAACAATCTTCTTGTCTGAAACCGCAAGGCCCAGGTCTTTGATATTTGGTATGAAGCTTCATCTTGTAAACCTTTACCAAGATTGTTTAAATTATAGCCCTGTTGCCAATAAATGCCCCCGCTCCGGGGCCCTTTGGTTTTACATAGACTTATATCGGGAAAAATCTTCTTCTGAAACCACAAGGCCTAAGTCTTAGATTTGTGGTGTAAAGCTTCATCTAGTGGCCTTCTACCAAGATTGTTCAAATTATAGCCCTGAGACCAAAAGTGCCCCCGTCTCGGTTTTGGTTTTATTAGCTCACCGTCACGTAGTGACGAGGTGAGCTTTTGGGATCACTTTTCGTCCGTCGTCCGTCCGTCCGTGCGTCCGTGCGTGCGTCCGTAAACAATTCTTTAAACGACATCTCCTCCTAAACCACTGATCGGATTTTGACCAAACTTCACAGGAATGATCCTTAGGTGGTCCCCTTTCAAAGTTGTTCAAATGGTTCCGGTCCGTTGCACATCTAGGTCATAGGAGCCAAAAACAGATTTTTTTCACCAAAAACTTAAAAAATCTTCTTCTCTGAAACCACCAGGCCCAGGTCTTTGATATTTGGTATGAAGCTTCATCTGGTGGACCCCTACCAAGATTGTTCAAATTATAGTGCTGGGGCCAAAAATGCCCCAGCTCCAGGGCCCTTTGGTTTTACATGGGCTTATATAGGGAAAATCTTTAAAAATCTTCTTCTCTGAAACCGTAAGGCCCAGGTCTTTGATATTTGGTATGAAGCTTCATCTAGTGGACCCCTACCAAGATTGTTCAAACTATAGTGCTGGAGCCAAAAATGCCCCCGCTCCGGGGCCCTTTGGTTTTACATGGGCTTATATAGGGAAAATCTTTAAAAATCTTCTTCTCTGAAACCGTAAGGCCCAGGTCTTTGATATTTGGTATGAAGCTTCATCTAGTGGACCCCTACCAAGATTGTTCAAATTATAGTGCTGGGGCCAAAAATGCCCCCGCTCCAGGGCCCTTTGGTTTTACATGGGCTCATATAGGGAAGAGCTTTAAAAATCTTCTTCTCTGAAACCATAAGGCCCAGGTCTTTGATATTTGGTATGAAGCTTCATCTAGGGGACCCCTACCAAGATTGTTCAAATTATAGTGCTGGGGTGAAATATGCCCCCGCTCCGGGGCCCTTTGGTTTTACATGGGCTTATAATATAGGGAAAATCTTTAAAAATTTTCTTCTCTGAAACCGTAAGGCCCATGTCTTTGATATTTGGTATGAAGCTTCATCCCACACGGCCATGGTCCTTCTTCCCCCCCCCCCCTCCCCCCCCACTCCGGGGCCCTTTGGTTTTAAATGGGCTTATATAGGGAAAATCTTAACAAATCTTCTTCTCTGAAACCACAAGGCCCAGGTCTTTGATATTTGGTATGAAGCTTCATCTGGTGGACCCCTACCAAGATTGTTCAAATTATAGTGCTGGGGCCAAAAATGCCCCCGCTCCGGTGCCCTTTGGTTTTACATGGGCTTATATAGGGAAAATCTTTAAAAATCTTCTTCTCTGAAACCGTAAGGCCCAGGTCTTTGATATTTGGTTTGAAGCTTCATCTATAGGACCCCTACCAAGATTGTTCAAATTATAGTGCTGGAGCCAAAAATGCCCCCGCTCCGGGGCCCTTTGGTTTTACATGGGCTTATATAGGGAAAATCTTTAAAAATCTTCCTCTCTGAAACCGCAAGGCCCAGGTCTTTGATATTTGGTATGAAGCTTCATCTAGTGGACCCCTACCAAGATTGTTCAAATTATAGTGCTGGGACCAAAAATGACCCCGCTCCAGGGTCCTTTGATTTTACATGGGCTTATATAGGGAAGAGCTTTAAAAATCTTCTTCTCTCAAAACGGTAAGGCCCAGGTCTTTGATATTTGGTATGAAGCTTCATCTAGGGGACCCCTACCAAGATTGTTCAAATTATAGTGCTGGGGTCAAATATGCCCCCGTTCCGGGGCCCTTTGGTTTTACATGGGCTTATATAGGGAAAATCTTTAAAAATTTTCTTCTCTGAAACCGTAAGGCCCATGTCTTTGATATTTGGTATGAAGCTTCATCCCACACGGCCATGGTCCTTCTTCCCCCCCCCCCCACCCCCCCACTCCGGGGCCCTTTGGTTTTAAATGGGCTTATATAGGGAAAATCTTTAAAAATCTTCTTCTCCGAAACCGCAAGGCCCAGGTCTTTGCTATTTGGTATGAAGCTTCATCTAGTGGACTCCTACCAAGATTGTTCAAATTATAGTGCTTGGACTAAAAATGCCACCGCCCCCGGGCCCTATGGTTTTACATTGGCTTATATGGGGAAAATCTTTAAAAATCTTCTTCTCGGAAATCCCAAGGGCCAGGTCTTTGCTATTTGGTATGAAGCTTCATCTAGTGGACCCCTACCAAGATTGTTCAAATTATAGTGCTAGGGCCAAAACTGCCCCCGACCTGGGGCCCTTTGGTTTTACATAGACTTATATAGAGATATTCCTTAAAAATCTTCTTCTGAAACAGCAAGGCCATGGTCTTTGATATTTGGTGTGAAGCTTCCTCTAGTGGACCTCTATCAAGATGGTTTAAATTATAGCCCTGAGGCCAAAAATGCCCCCGCCCTGGAGCCATTTGGTTTTATATAGGCTTATGTAGGGAATATCTTTAATAAAAATCTTCTTCTCTGAAACCGCAAGGCCTAGGTCTTTGATATTTGGTATGTAGCATATCTAGTGGACCTTTGCCAAGATTGTTCAAATTATAGCCTTTGTTGATATTTTGTATGAAGCTTCACCTTTTTAGACGTCTCTGAACATTATGCACATTATAGCCCTGGGGTTAATAATGGCCCTCCCCGGGTCCCACTTGTTACTCTATGGATCAGGTGAGCGATCCAGGGCCATCATGGCCCTCTTGTGTTTTATATTAGGATCACTTTTTGTCTGTCATCCGTGCGTAAACAATTTCTTCAAACGACATCTCCTCCTAAACCATTGATCGGATTTTGACCGAACTTCACAGGAATGATCCTAAGGTGGTTCCCTTTCAAAGTTGCTCAAATGGTTCCGGTCCATTGCACATATAGGTCACAGGAACCAAAAATAGATTTTTTTTCACTGAAAATTTAAAAAATCTTCTTCTCTGAAACCGCAAGGCCCAGGTCTTTGATATTTGGTATGAAGCTTCATCTAGTGGACACCTACCAAGATTGTTCCAATTATAGTGCTGGGGCCAAAAATGCCCCCGCCCCGGGGCCCTTTGGTTTTACATAGGCTTATATAGGGAAATTTTTTAAAAATCTTCTTCTCTAAAACCGTAAGGCCTAGGTCATTGATATTTGGTATGAAGCTTCATCTAGTGGACCCCTACCAAGATTGTTCAAATTATAGTGCTGGGGCGAAAAAAGACCCTGCCCGGGGCCCTTTGGTTTTACATGGGCTTATATAGGGAAAATCTTTAAAAATCTTCTTCTCTGAAACCGCAGAGCCCAGGTCTTTGCTATTTGGTATGAAGCTTCATCTAGTGGACCCCTACCAAGATTGTTCAAATTATAGTGCTGGGGCCAAAAATGCCCACGCTTGGAGCCCTTTGGTTTTACATAGGCTTATATAGGGAAAATCTTTAAAAAAATCTTCTTCTCTGAAACTGCAAAACCCAGGTCTTTGATATTTGGCATGAAGCTTCATCTTGAGGACCTCTACCAAGATCGTTCAAATTATAGCCCTGGTGCCAAAAATGTCCCCACTCCGAGGCCCTTTGGTTTTACATAGACTTATATAGGGAAAATCTTTAAAAATCTTCTTCTCTGAAACAACAAGGCCTAGGTCTTTGCTATTTGGTATGAAGCTTCATCTAGTGGACCTCTACCAAGATTGTTCAAATTATAGCCCTGAGACCAAAAATGCCCCCGTTGGGGGCCCTTTGGTTTTACATAGACTTGTATAGGGAAAATCTTTATAAATCTTCTTCTGTGAAACCATAAGGCCTAGGTCTTTGATATTTGGTATGAAGCTTCATCTAGTGGACCTCTACCAAGATTGTTCAAATTATAGCCCTGAGACCAAAAATGCCCCCGTTGGGGGCCCTTTGGTTTTACATAGACTTGTATAGGGAAAATCTTTATAAATCTTCTTCTGTGAAACCATAAGGCCTAGGTCTTTGATATTTGGTATGAAGCTTCATCTAGTGGACCTCTATCAAGATTGTTCAAATTAAAGCCCTGGGGCCAAAAATGCCCCCGCCCGGAGACCCTTCAAATTTACATGGACTTATATAGGGAAATCTTTAAAAATCTTCTTCTCTGAAACCGCAAGGCCCAGGTCTTTGATATTTGTTGTGTAGCTTCATCTAGTGGACCTTCGCCAAGATTGTTCAAATTATAGCCTTTGTTGATATTTGGTATGAAGCTTCACCTATTTAGACCTCCCTCAACATTATGCACATTTTAGCCCTGGGGTCAATAATGGCCCTCCCTGGGGCCCACTTGTTACTATATGGATCAGGTGAGCGATCCAGGGCCATCATGGCCCTCTTGTGTTTAATATTAGGATCACTTTTTGTCTGTCATCCGTGCGTAAACAATTTCTTGAAACGACATCTCATCCTAAACCACTGATCGGATTTTAACCAAACTTCACAGGAATGATCCTTATGTGGACCCCTTTCAAAGTTGTTCAAATGGTTCCGGTCCGTTGCACATATAGGTCACAGAAGCCAAAAATAGATTTTTTTCACCGAAAACTTAAAAAATCTTCTTCTCTGAAACCGCAAGGCTCAGGAATTTAATATTTGGTATGAAGCTTCATCTAGTGGACCCCTACCAAGATTGTTCAAATTATAGTGCTGGGGCCAAAAATGTCCCCGCACCGGGGCCCTTTGGTTTTACATGGGCATATATAAGGAAAATCTTTAAAAATCTTCTTCTCTGAAACCGCAAGGCCCAGGTCTTTGATATTTGGTATGAAGCTTCATCTAGTGGACCCCCTACCAAGATTATTCACATTATAGTGCTGGGGCCAAAAATGCCCCCACCCAAGGGCCCTTTGGTTTTACATGGGCTTATATAGGGAAAATCTATAAAAATTTTCTTCTCTGAAACTACAAGACCCAGGTCTTTGCTATTTGGTATAAAGCTTCATCTGGTGGATCCCTACCAAGATTGTTCAAATTATAGTGCTGGGGCCAAAAATGCCTCCGCCCTTGGGCCCTTTGGTTTTACATAGGCTTATATAGGGAAAACCTTTAAAAATCTTCTTCAATGAAACTACAAGGCCCAGGTCTTTGATATTTGGTATGAAGCTTCATCTAGTGGACCTCTACCAAGATTGTTCAAATTATAGCCCTGGGGCCAAAAATGCCCCCGCTCTGGGGCCCTTTGGTTTTACTTAGACTTTTATAGGGAAAATATTGAAAAATCTTCTCTGAAACCTCAAGGCTTAGGTCTTTGATATTTGGTTATGAAGCTTCAGCTAGTGGACCTCTACCAAGATCGTTCAAATTATAGCCCTGAGACCGAAAATGCCCCCAACATGTGGCCCTTTGGTTTTACATAGACTTATATAGGGAAAATCTGTAAAAATCCCTTTCTCTGAAACCACAAGGCCCAGGTCATTGCTATTTGGTATGAAGCTTCATCTAGTGGATCCCTATTAAAATTGTTCAAATTGTAGTGCTGGGGCCAAAAAAGCCCCTGCCTGGGGCCCTTTGGTTTTACAAAGGCATATATAGGGAAAATCTTTAAAATCTTTTCTGAAACCACAAGGCCTAGGTCTTTGATATTTGGTGTGAAATTTCATCTAGTGGACCTCTATCAAGATTGTTCAAATTATAGCCCTGGGGCCAAAAATGCCCCCGCCCAAGACCCTTTAGTTTTACATAGGCCATTGTCTTTGATAGGTGTTATGGAGCTTCATCTAGTGAACCTCTACCAAAATTGTTCAAATTATAGCCCTCGGGCCACAAATGCCCCGCCCCTGGGACCCTTTGGTTTTACATAGACTTATATAGAGATAATCTTTGAAAATCTTCTTCTCTGAAACAGCAAGGCCCAGGTTTTTGATATTTGGTGTGAAGCTTCATCTAGTGGACCTCTATCAAGATTGTTTAAATTATAGCCCTGAGGCCAAAAATGCCCCCGCCCTGGGGCCATTTGGTTTTACATAGGCTTATGTAAGGAAATCTTAAAAAAAAAAAAAACATGTTCTCTGAAACCGCAAGGCCCAGGTCTTTGATATTTGGTGTGTAGCTTCATCTAGTAGACCTTTGCCAAGATTGTTCGAATTATAGCCTTTGTTGATATTTGGTATGAAGCTTCACCTTTTTAGACCTCCCACAACATTATGCACATTATAACCCTGGGGTCAATAATGGTCACTTGTTACTCTATGGATCAGGTGAGCGATCCAGGGCCATCATGGCCCTCTTGTATAGACTTATATAGGGAAAATCTTTAAAAATCTTCTTCTGTGAAACCACAAGGCCTATGTCTTTGATATTTGGTGTGAAATTTCATCTAGTGGACCTCTATCAAGCTTGTTCAAATTATAGCCCCGGGGCCAAAACTGCCCCCGCCTCAAGACCCTTTGGTTTTACATAGACTTTTATAGGGAAATCTTTAAAAATCTTCTTATCCGAAACTGCAAGGCCCATGTCTTTGATATTTGGTATGGAGCTTCATCTAGTGGACCTCTACCAAGATTGTTCACATTATAGACCCCGGGCCACAAATGTCCCCGCCCCGGGCCTTTTGGTTTTACATGGACTTATATAGAGATAATCTTTGAATCTTCTTCTGTCTCTACCAAGATTGTTCAAATTATAACCCTGAGGCCAAAAATGCCACTGCCTCAGGGCCCTTTGGTTTTACATAGACTTATATAGGGAAAATCTTTAAAAATCTTCATCTATGAAACCACAAGGCCTAGGTCTTTGATATTTGGTGTGAAATTATATCTAGTGGACCTCTATTAAGATATTTCAAATTATAGTGGGCAGAAATGCCCCCCTACCGAGACCCTTTGGTTTTACATAGACTTATATAGGGAAATCTTTAAAAATCTTTTTCTCTGAAACTGCAAGGCCCATGTCTTTGATATTTGGTATGGAGCTTCATCTAGTGGACAATTATAGCCTTTGTTGATATTTGGTATGAAGCTTCACCTTTTTAGATCTCCCTCAACATTATGCACATTATAACCTTGGGATCAATAATGGCCCTCCCCGGGGTCCACTTGTTACTTTATGGATCAGGTGAGCGACCCAGGGCCATCATGGCCCTCTTGTTTAGCTCACCTGGGCCGAAGGCTCCAGGGTAGCTTGTAGTATAGTGGGTCCTCCGTCAGTCCGTCCACACTTTTGAGCAGCTATATCTCTGCAGCCTGCAGGCTGATCTCAATCATTTCTCATCTGTAGCATGCCTCTGGTGGGGCATTGATGTCATAAACTTTTGTTCAAATCACACAAAAACCTTGGTTGCTATGGCAACCACAAGGTCCCATAGACTTACAGTGGGAAAATGCTTGTCATCACTGTAGCGCCTTCAGTTTTGATCAGATCTTTCTGAAACTTATATGTAAACTCGGATGAGTTCAAAAACTGGCCAAGTCGGTCCATTTATCATAGAGGTACATCCGTTTGATTGCTGAAAATATCGATTTTTGACCTTGTCATCACCGTAGCCCCTTCAGTTTTGATCGGATCTTTCTAGAACTTATATGTAAGGTGGCTGGGGATATAACCTCGGATGAGTTCGAAACCTGCCAAGTCAGCCCATTTGTCATAGAGTTACGTCCCTTTGATTGCTGAAAATGTAGATTTTTAGCTCACCTGTCACGTAGTGACAAGGTGAGCTTTTGTGATCACTTTTTGTCCGTCGTGCCTGCGTCCGTGCGTGCGTCCATGCGTGCGTGCGTGCATCCGTAAACAATTTCAGATAAGTATAAGTATATCTCTAATACCACATGGCCAATCTTGATCAAATTTCATGTGAAGCATCATCAGATAGGGGGAAAGGCTGCATAAGGTTTTTGGGCTGATCAGATTGGAATTCTGGTTTCCATGGCAACATATAGCTCCCATAGACTTATAATGGGAAAAATTTAAAAAAAATCTTCTTTTCTGAAACCACAGGGCCCAGAGCTTAGATATTTAGCTTGTAACACTGTGTTAAGTGGTCAGCTATGTAAATCCTGCCAATCATGCCCCTGGGGTCCAAATTGGCCACACCCCGGGGCCCCTTAGCTCCTATAGACTCATAATGGAAAAAAAAAGCTTCAAAAATCTTCTTCTCTGAAACCACAGGGACCAGAGCTTATATATTTATCATGTAGCAACAGCAAGTGGTCACCTACATAATTCCTGCCAATCATGCCCCTGGGTTCCAAATGGGCCACGCCCCGGGGCCCCTTCGCTCCCATAGACTCATAATGGAAAAAAGCATCAAAAATCTTCTTCTCTGTAACCACAGGAGCCAGAGCTTAGGTATACAGCATGTAGCAACGGCAAGTGGTCACCTACATAATTCCTGCCAATCATGCCCCTGGGGTTCAAATTGGCCACTTCCCGGGGCCCCTTAGCCCCCATAGACTCATAATGGAAAAAAAGCTTCAAAAATCTTCTTCTTTGAAACCACAGGGCCCAGAGCTTAGATATTTAGCATGTAGCAACGGCCAGTGGTCACCTACATAATTCCTGCCAATCATGCCCGTGGGTTTCAAATGGGCTACGCCCCGGGGCCCCTTCGCTCCCATAGACTCCTAATGGAAAAAAAGCGTCAAAAATCTTCTTCTCTGAAACCACAGGGCCCTGAGCTTAGATATTTAGCATGTAGCAATGGCAAGTGGTCACCTACAAAATTCCTGCCAGTCATGCCCCTGGGGTCCAAATGGGCCACACCCCAGGGCCCCTTAGTTCCTATAGATTCATAATTGAAAAAAAACTCCAAAAACCTTATTCTCTGAAACCAAAGTGCCCAGAGCTGAGATATCTAGTATGTAGCAAAGGCAAGTGGTCACCTACATAAATCCGGCCAATCATGCTCCTGGGGTCCCAATGGGCCACACCCTGGGGCCCTTAGCTCCCATAGACTCATAATGGGAAAAAAAGTTTCAAAAATCCTCTTCTCTGAAACCACAGGGCCCAGAGCTTAGATATTTAGCATGTAGCAACGGCAAGTGGTCACCTACATAAATCCGGCCAATCATGCTCCTGGGTTGCAAATCGGCCCCGCCCCGGGGCCCCTTAGATCCCATAGACTCCTAATGAAAAAAAGCTTCAAAAATTTTCTCCTCTGAAACCACAGGGCCCAGAGCTTAGATATTTAGCAGGTAGCAATGGCAAGTGGTCACCTACATAAATCCTGCCAATCATGCCCCTGGGGTCTAAATGGACCACGCCCCGGGGCCCCATAGCTCCCTTGACTCCTAATGGAAAAAAGCTTCAAAAATCTTCTCCTCTGAAACCACAGGGCCCAGAGCTTAGATATTTAGCAGGTAGCAACAGCAAATGGTCACCTACATAAATCCTAGCAAATCATGCCTCTGGGGTCCAAACGGACCACGCCCCGGGGTCCCTTACCTCCCATAGACTCCTAATGGAAAAAGCTTCAAAAATCTTCTCCTCTGAAACCACAGGGCCCAGAGCTTAGATATTTAGCAGGTAGCAACGGCAAGTGTTCACCTACATAAATCCTGCTAATCATGCCCCTGGGGTCCAAATGGGCCACGCCCCGGAGCCCCTTAGCTCTCATAGAATCCTAATGGAAAAAAGCTATAGAAATCTTCTTCTCTGAAACCAAAGGGCCCAGAGCTTAGATATTTAGCATGTAGCAACGGCAAGTGGTCTCCTACATATTACCTGATAATCATGCCCCTGGGGTCCAAATGGGCCACGCTCCGGGGCCCCTTAACTCCCATAGACGCTTAATGGAAAAAAGCTTTAAATTCCTTTCTGCTCCGAAACCACAGGGCCCAGTGCTCTGATATTTAGCATGTAGCAACGGCAAGTGGTCATCTACATAAATCCTGCCAATCATGCCCCTTGGGTCCAAATGGGCCATGCCCTGGGGCCCTTAGCTCCCATAGACTTCTAATGGAAAAAAAAAAGCTTCAAAAATCTTCTTCTCTGGAACCACAGGGCCCAGAGCTTAGATATTGGCATATAGCAACGGCAAGTGGTCACCTACATAAATCCTGCCAATCATGCCCCTTGGGTCCAAATGGGCCATGCCCCGGGGCCCCTTAGCTCCCATTGACTCTTAATGGAAAAAAGCTTAAAAAATTTTCCTTTCTGAAACCACAGGGCCCAGAGCTTAGATATTTAGCATGTAGCAACGGCAAGTGGTCACCTACATAAATCCTGCCAATCATGCCCCAGGGGTCGAAATGGGCCACGCCCCGGGGCCCCTTAGCTCCCATAGACTCCTAATGAAAAAAAGCTTCAAAAATCTTCTCCTCTGAAACGAGGGGGCCCAGAGCTTAGATATTTAGCAGGTAGCAACGGCAAATGGTCACCTACATAAATCATGCCCCTGGGACCCAAATGGGCCACGCCCGGGGGCCCCTTAGCTCCCATAGACTCCTAATGGAAAAAAAGCTTCATAAATCTTCTTCTCTAAAACCACAGGGCCCAGAGCTTAGATGTGTAGCATGTAGCAACGGTAAGTGGTCACCTACATAAATCCTGCCAATCATGCCGACGGGTCCAAATGGGCCACGCCCCGGGGCCCCTTAACTCCCATAGACTCCTAATGGAAAAAAGCTTCAAAAATCTTCTTCTCTGAAACCACAGGGCCCAGGTCACCTACATAAATCCTGCCAATCATGCCCCTTGGGCCAGAATTGGCTACACCCATGGCCCAGTAGCTAATATGGATGGACTTAAAGTGGAAAAAAAAACCACATTAAAATGGAAAAAAAAAAAACTTGAAAAATATTCTTCTGTGAAACCATGAGGCCAAGAGCTTAGGTATTTAGCATGTAGCAACATGGAGTTGTTGCCTACATGAATCCAGCCTGAGTCTTGCCCCTTGGGTTCAAATTGGCCAAATCATGTGGCTTCTTAACTCCAATAAACTTATAATGAAAAAAAAAAAAAACAGCTTTAAAAATCTTCTTCTCTGAAACCATGAAGTACGGACCTAAGATATTTAGTATAAAGTAACATAAAATGGTCGCCTATATAAATCCTGCCAACCATGCCCTTTGGGTCAAAATTGACCTATGGACTTATACTGAAAAAAAAAAATCTTCTTCTCCAAAGCCATAAGGCCCAGAGCTCAGATATTTAGTATGTAGCAATGTCAAATGGTCTCCTACACTTATGATTTTCTGGTACACAGGTGAGCGATATAGGGCCATTGGGCCCTCTTGTTGACCTTGTCATCACCGTAGCCCCTTCAGTTTTGATCAGATCTTTCTGAAACTTATATGTGAGGTGGCTGGGGATAAAACCTCAGATGAGTTCGAAAATAGGCCAAGTCGGCCCATTTATCATAGAGTTACATCCCTTTGATTGCTGAACATGTCGATTTTTGGGTCGATCGGTTTACTAAATGGCCAAACGGAATTAATGCAGTTGTCCACGTGACCATCACTGATTTGGGAAAACCAATATTATGTTTTATTAATAGAACTTGAAACGTTGCGCTATTTTCATCCATGCACTAGGAGCTAGAGAGACCATCACTGATTTGGGAAAACCAATATTATGCTTTATTAATAGAACTTGAAACGTTGCGCTATTTTTATCGATGCAACAAGAGCTATCTATAGAGTCTTGACCGGAATCCTGTGCTGGATAATACCCAGATCAGACGCCGCGAAATGTAGCATCTGATCAGCAGGTAGCACAGGAACTTCACTGTTTGCTTAAATAGTGGCGTTTGAGGGATAAACGAAATAGTATAAGAATGCCAGGTTGCTCACGTAATGAAAGAAACCAGGCCACGTGACGTCTTTCAGAACAGTCTATTTATAAAACTGTTTCACAAATGTATGCCATGTTGAGTAAAAATAGACTTTTCACACTCCTGCTAAGAACTTAATTTTAGAACCCTGAAATGTTTAAGTTCAAAAATCAGTAGCCCAGACTTTATAGGTGGTACCGTTATTAGACATACAGCATAGACCAGTACATTGCTTGAATTTTCTTCTGATCAGGTCGGCACTGTTTGCCATATGTATGCAACAACAGTTTTGAACATGATTCAGGGCCGTACGCAGACGCTGAAAAGGGGCGGGTTGAGGATGCGAATTTCAGGTATTTTGCAGAGTGTGAAAAACTGTATGAATCTGAAATAATTTCCAAAAAATGGGAGGAGCTGCGTTTGCACCCTCCCCACGCTGTTGAACAAAATCCAAGTACTACCCTAAGACGTCAGAGCGCAGCGTAAGAAGAAAATTCTGGACTGTGCTCATTTGTTTGATTTAAGGTTTAACATCCCCATCAACACTGTATAGGTCATTTGGAGACGTTACTTCCAATGTTAAGGGACTTTCAGCTCTGCGTGGAAGCATCATGCAGCCCATCTATTTATTCAAGCCCTGATGGGCGGGGGCGGGGACAGGTGGACTGTGCTCATACTCTCAGAACCTTCATAATCAGACGCCACACAACGCGATGTCTGAGCAGCTCTACTGTACTTGCTAAAAGTTAAACAAACAGTTCGATTCTCAGCTTAGGACTATTTTCCCAACCTAAATTCAGAGACGATCGACCCACCAGTACTCTCAGTGATTTGATTTACCTTGTCATCACCATAGCCCCTTCAGTTTTGATCGGATTTTTAGCTCACCTGAGCCGAAGGCTCATGTGAGGTATTAGTATACCACGAGCCGTCGTCCGTCGTCCACACTTTCAACGAAGTATATCTCTGGAACCAGTGGGCCGGCCTTGATCAAATTTCCTATGAACCATCATCAGGTAGGGGGAAAGGCTGTATTAGGTTTATGTGCAGATCGGATGAGAACACTGGTTGCCACAGCAACAAAGAGCTCCCATAGGCTTAACATAGGAAAAAGCTTGTCATCACTCTAGCTCCGTCAATTTTTTTCTGATAGACTTCATTCTTGCAGATAACGAGGACAGGCATGAAATCTCGATCAAGTTCGATTTTGGGCTGAATCGGATTATTTACTCAGGAGTTACGTGCCCTTGAGCGTTCTTAACATAGGAAAAAGCTTGTCATCACTCTAGCTCCGTCAATTTTTTTCTGATCGACTTTATTCTTGCAGATAACGAGGACAGGCATGAAATCTCGATCAAGTTCGATTTTGGGCTGAATCGGATTATTCACTCAGGAGTTACGTGCCCTTGAGCATTGAAAAAATTGCCTATTGACTTTACATGGGGAGAATGTTGTCATCACCGTAGCTGCTTCAATTATTTTCAGATTGGCTTTATTCTTGCAGATAACCAGCACAGCCATGAAATCTCGGTCAAGTTCGATAACTGGCAGAATCGGATCATTCACTTAGGAGTTACCTGCCCTTGTGTGTTTTTGCATTAGGGTTAATGGGAATTTCAAAAATGTATATCTTAAAGACTACTTGGCCAACTTTGATCAAATTTCATGTGTCGCATTATTGGGCAAGTGGAAAGGCTTCATTAGGTTTTCAGGCAGATCTGAGTGGAACTCTGGTTGCCATGGCAACATCTTGCTCCCATAGACTTCACATAGGAAAAAGCTTGTCATCACTCTAGCTCCGTCAATTTTTTTCTGATCGACTTCATTCTTGCAGATAACCAGTACAGGCATAAAATCTCGGTCAAGTTCGATTTTGGGCCGAATCAGATTATTTGCCTTGGAGTTACCTGCCCTTGAGCATAAAAAAATACGTTGTGACCACGATAGCAACTTTATTTTTAGCTCCACTGGCCGAAGGCCAGCGGGGCTATTGTCATGGCCCTGTGTCCTCCGTGCGGTCGTGCGGTCGTGCGTCCGTGCGTTAACTTTTTCTTTAAACATCTTCTCCTCCTAAACTACTGGGCCAATTGTAACCAAACTTCACAGGAATGTTCCTTACATAGTCCTCTTCTAAATTCCTTCAAAGAATTTTGTTACACCCAGAACTCTGGTTGCCATGGCAACAAAACCAAAAAAAAATAAAAATCTTTAAAAATCTTCTCCTCCAAAACCACCTGTTGGATTTCATTTTTATTTTGCATGACTGTTCCTTGGGTTGACCTCTTTCAGATTCCTTGAAGAAATTTTGATCCGACAAAAAACATGGCCGCCATGGGGGGGGGGGGGGGGGGGGGGGCTTATTTTCCCTATTTAACATATAGTGTAATGCTAAAACATCTTCTCCTCCTAAACTATTGGGCCCATTGTAACCAAACTTCACAGGAATGTTCCTTACTTAGTCCTCTTCTAAATTCCTTCATAGAATTTTGTTACACCCAGAACTCTGGTTGCCATGGCAACAAAACAACACAAAATATTAAAAATCTTTAAAAATCTTCTCCTCCAAAACCACCTGTTGGATTTCATTTTTATTTTGCATGAATGTTCCTTGGGTGGACCCCTTTCAGATTCCTTGAAGAAATTTTGATCCGACAAAAAACATGGCCGCCATGGGGGGGGGCTTATTTTCCCTATTTAACATATAGTGTAATGCTAAAACATCTTCTCCTCCTAAACTACTGGACCAATTGTAACCAAACTTCACAGGAATGTTTTCTTACTTAGTCCTCTTCTAAATTTTGTTACACCCAGAACTCTGGTTGCCATGGCAACAAAACCACACAAAAAATTAAAAATCTTTAAACATCTTCTCCTCCAAACCCACCTGTTGGATTTCATTATCCCCTCGCACAACATAGTTGTGAGGGGGGATATAGCATTTGTCCCGTACGTAAGTACGTACTTTTGTCATCGCTCCAGCGCCACGTATGTAGGTACTTTTGTCATCGCTCTAGCGCCACGTACGTACGTACGTACTTTTGTCATCGCTCTAGCGCCTACATTTCTTGACCGATTTTAATATAACTTCACACAAACGTTCCTTAAGACAGTATCTGGAGCAAGATCGACTTTCAAGGTCATGACCTCAAGGTCAAGGTCACTCTGGCTTTTTTTTGAAAAACTTGTCATGGCTCTAGCGCCTACATTTCTCCCCCAATTTCAATATAACTTCAAACAAATGATCCTTATAAAAATATCTCGAGCGAGTTGGACTTTCAAGGTCATGACCTCAAGGTCAAGGTCACTGTGGCTAGTTTTAGAAAAACATTGTCATCGCTCTAGCGCTTACATTTCTTCACCAATTTCAATATAACTTCACACAAATGATCCTTATAAAAATATCTTGAGCAAGTTCCACTTTCAAGGTCATTGCTTCAAGGTCAAGGTCACAGTGGCTATTTTTAGAAAAACTTTGCCATCGCTCTAGCTCCTACATTTCTTCACTGATTTCAATATAACTTCACACAAATGTTCCTTATGACAATACCTCGAACTAGTTTGACTTTCAAGGTCACTGTGGCTATTTTTAGAAAAACTTTGTCATTGCTCTAGCGCTTACATTTTTTTCACCAATTTCAATATAACTTCACACAAATGTTCCTTATTACAATATCTCTAGTGAGTTCCACTTTCAAGGTCAAGGTCACTGTGGCTATTTTTAGAAAAACTTTGTCATGGCTCTAGCGCTTACATTTCTTCATCCATTTCAATATAACTTCACACAAATGTTCCTTATGACAATACCTCGAGCGAGTTTGACTTTCAAGGTCAAGGTCACGGTGGCTATTTTTAGAAAAACTTTGTCATTGCTCTAGTGACTACATTTTTTCACAAATTTCAATATAACTTCACACAAATGTTCCTTATGACAATATCTCGAGCTATTTAGACTTTCAAGGTCAAGGTCACTGTGGCCATTTTTAGAAAAATTTTGTCATCGCTCTAGCGCCTACATTTAATGATGGATTGTAATAGAACTTCACACAAATGTTTCTTATGATAATATCTCGACTTACTTCGACTTTCAAGGTCATGACCTCAAAGTCAAGGTCACTGTGACTATCTTTAGAAAAACTTTGTCATCGCTCTACCGCCTACATTTATTAACAGATTTTAATATAACTTCACACAAAAGATGCTTATGATAATATCTTGAGCAAGATCTACTTTCGTGGTCATGGCCTCAAGTCAAGGTCACTATGGCTATTTTTAGAGAAACGTCATCACTCTAGAATGTACATTTATTGGAGGATTTTTAAACAAACTTTACACAAATGTTGCATATGATAATATCTCAAGCAAGTTGGACGTTTGCCATTTCAGTGTTTTCCACACACGAAGTTGTCTAGTGCGAGGGGATTTGTATCGCATGCGATGCCTTGTTTTTATTTTGCATGAATGTTCCTTGGGTGGACCTCTTTTAGATTCCTTGAAGAAATTTTGATCCGACAAAAAACATGGCCGCCTATTTAACATATAACGTAATGCTAAAAAATCATTTTCTGCAAAAGTACTTGTGGAATTTCATTGTAATTTGCATGAATTGTCCTTGGGTGGACTGTTGTCAGATTCCTTGAAAAAAAATTGATCTTACAAAAAAACATGGCCGCCATGGGCGAGGCTTATTTTCACTATATAACATATAGTGTAATGCTGAAAATATTTTCTGCAAAAGTTCTTGTTTTATTTCATAGTTATTTGGCATGCATGTTCCTTGGGTGGACCTCTGTCAGATTCCTTGAAGAAATTTTGATCCGACATAAAACATGGCTGCAGTGGGCGGGGTTTATTTTCACTATATAACATGTAGTGTAATGTTAAAAAAGTCTTCTCTTCTTCTTGTTTATTTATTTATTTATTTATTTATTTAAAAGTACCTTCCTGTATCTGAATTAATCTCCTCCAATTTTGCTGACTATCACATATCTATAGAGGTCCACCTACAAATTGTCATTCTAAAATTCAAAACATCAGAAATTTCACATGCCCATCACACTGGTGATAGAACTGATGTTTTCAACACAAACTCTATTTATAAGACTTGATGTTTCAAAATAAATTCAAAATACTGAGGGAGATTGATTTATTAGACCTAATTATACTACAGTGTCAACAGTTCTCCTGATTCCTGAGGGTTAAAATGGCTTAGTTGAAAAGGGAGGCATACCGAATCCGACGGAGGAAAGGAAAAAATAAATAAAGAAAGAAATAAAAACATAAATCTGTTCATTTTTTAGCTCCACTGGCCAAAGACCGGCGGGTCTTATGTTATATGTTATGGCCCTGTGTCTGTTGTGCGTCTGTGCGGTTGTGCATCCGTGCGTTAACTTTTTTCTTTAAACATTTCCTCCTTAACTACTTGGTAGATTGTAACCAAACTTCACAGGAATGTTTCTCACATAGTCCTCTTCTGAATTCCTTCAAAGAATTTTGTTACATGCAGAACAAAATGGCATCGAAAGCAAAAAAAAATATTTAAAAATCTTCTCCTCCAAAACCGCTCAATGGATTTTATTCTTATTTTGCATGAATGTTCCTTGGGTGGACCTCTGTCAGATTCCTTGAAGAAATTCGGATCAGGCAAAAAACATGGCCACCATAGCCATGCCCCATTTGACTGCCATGGCCATGCCCCTTGGCTCATTAGCTTTCAAAGACTTATATGGGGAAAAGTTTTAAAAACCTTCTCCTCCAAAACCGCTCAGCGTAATGGATTCCATTCTTACTTTGCATGAATGTTCCTTGGGTGGACCTCTGTCAGATTCCTTGAAGCAATTTTGATCAGACAAAAAACATGGCCGCCATGGACACGCCCATTGGCTAATTAGCTTCCATAGACTCATAAAGGGATCTTTTTTTTTTTTTAATCTTCTCCTCCAAAACCACTAAATGGATTTCGTTCTTAATTTTCATGAATGTTCCTTGTGTCTACCATTGTCAGATTCATTGAAGAAATTTTGATCCGACAAAAAACATGGCCGCCATGGCTACCACCTTTGGCTCATTAGCTTCCATAGACCAATAAACAGAAAAACTTCTTCTCTGAAACCATAAAGCCTAAAGCTAAGACATTTACAGTAAAACCTGTTTTAGTGGCCACCTCTATTAAGCAAGCAACCTGTCTTAAGCAAGCAGGCATTCAGTTCCCAAGAAAGGCAGATGTGTTAAATTTCACCTGTATTAAGCAAGAACCTGTCTTAAGCAAGCATATTTTGACTATCCCTTAGGCACTTGCTTAATACAGGTTGAACTGTAGTATGTAGCAAAGTTATGTGGTCACCTACTAAGTCCTGCGAACTATGACTCTTGAGTCCAAATCGGCAACGCCCCGGTGCTTAGTAGCTCCCATAGACTAATAATGACAAAATCTTGAAACTTTTCTCCTCTGAAACCATAAGGCCAAGAGCTTAGTATGTAGCAACTTGAAGTATTCATCTGCATAAATCCTGCCAACTATGCCCCTGGGGTCCAAATTGCCACACCCTGAGGCCCAAAAGCTCCCATAGACTAATATACTGGGAAAAACTGACAAAAATCTTCTCTGAAACCATCAGTGCCCAGAGCTTAGATATTAAGTATGCAGCAACGTCAAGTGGTCACTCAAATAAATCCTGCCAACAATGCCCCTGGGGTAAAAAATTGGTCACGCCCAGAGGCATATTAGTTCCCATAGACTTATAATAGGAAAAACTTAAAAACAGTCTTCTTCTCTGAACTCATAAGGCCCAGAGCTTTAGATATTTAGAACGGAGCAATGCCAAATGGTCACTCACATAAATCCTGCCAACCATGGCTCTGGGGTCCAAAAAATATAGAATGAACATTCCTTGGGTGGATCACTTGTTTCTTTTTTACCCATTGCATGCGGGAAAACCGTAAATGGGTACCTTGGCAAACAGTGCTAGCCCAGATCAGACCCCACAGAACACCATGTATGATCAGGGCCTGCACTATTTGCTAACAGAATTTGTCATCAAAAATAGAAAAAAAATAGGCCTGACACCCCTTATATGACAAATGGACTGGTCCAACATATAGCAATAGAAGAGTCCACTAGTATACCATTGGTTAATGTAATAAATATGACAATTGTCTGAAGTTAGCCGGTGGAGCGACAGGCCCTCTTGGGCCTCTTGTTATTCAGATCAGCTTCAAACTTGCAGGTAACGTGGACAGGCATAAAATCTCAGTTAAGTTCGAATTGGAATATTGACCTCGGATTTACATGACCTTGAGCGACAAAAAATTTGCCCATAGACTTTACATAGGGAAAATGTTGTGACTACGATAGCGACTTGAATTTTTTTCAGATCAGCTTCAAACTTGCAGGTAACGAGGACAGACATAAAATCTTGGTTAAGTTCGATTTTGGGCCGAATCGGATTATTTGCCTTGGAGTTACCTGCCCTTGAGCATAAAAAAATACGTTGTGACCACGATAGCAACTTTATTTTTATTCATATCAGCTTCGAACTTGCAGGTAACGAGGACAGGCATAAAATCTCGGTTAAGTTTAATTTTGGGCCGAATCGGAATATTGACCTCGGAGTTACATGACCTTGAGCGACAAAAAATTTGCCCATAGACTTAATTAGGGAAAATGTTGCGACTACGACAGCGACTTGAATTTTTTTCAGATCAGCTTCAAACTTGCAGGTAACGAGGACAGACATAAAATCTCGGTTAAGTTCGATTTTGGGCCGAAGCGGAATATTTGCCTTGGAGTTACCTGCCCTTGAGCATTAAAAAATTCTTGTGACCACGATAGCAACTTTATTTTTATTCATATCAGCTTCAAACTTGCAGGTAACGAGGACAGGCATAAAATCTCGGTTAAGTTCGATTTTGGGCCGAATCGGAATATTGACCTCGGAGGTACGTGACCTTGAGAGACAAAAAAATTTGCCCATAGACTTAACGTAGGGAAAATGTTGTGACAGAAATAGCGACTTGAATTTTTAGCTCACCTGAGCCAAAGGCTCCAGTGAGCTGATAGTATACCAAGGCTCCGGAGTCCGTCGTCTGTCGTCCGTCCATCCGTCGTCCACACTTTCAATGAAGCATATCTCAGAAGGCAGTCGACCAATCTTGTTTAAATTTTATGTGTAGCACCATTGGGCAAGGGGAAAGGCTGCATTAGGTTTTGGAGCTAGTCTGGTTCATTTGTTCCTTCATTCTTCTTTCTCTCCATATAGAGATAATAGACCAATGTTAAATTTTTAATCAAAGATTTCTCAGGAACTATAAAAGCTAGAAGCATCAAATTTGGTATTCAATAGAATAATGATGACTTATTTTGTGTAAGAGACATTGGGCTTTCTCAGCTTATTTGTTCATCTGTTCTTTCATTCTTCTTTCTCTCCATTTTGACCAATGTTAAATTTTCGTCAAAGATTTCTCAGGAACTATAGAAGCTAGAAGTCTCAAACTTGGAATGCAATGCAATAATGATGACTTATATCCTGTAAGGGTCAATGGGCTGGATTCTATTAGCAGATTTAGTAGTCAAGTCTGTGAATTGTTAAAACTTAAGTTCCTCAGGTGAGCGGTTTAGGCTCATTGAGCCTCTTGTTATGAAACTTATATATAGAAGGTGGCTGGGGATAAAACCTCGGATGAGTTCGAAAACCAGCCAAGTCTGCCCATTTATCATAGAGTAACTTCTGCTCTGGTCTACACTGTTTGCCAAGGCCTTGTTTTTTGGGCATCAGATCTGGGCCTACACCGTTCCATAAGGCCTCATTTCTCGTACTGTAGACTTGAAAGGGTAAGCACTGACACACATTGTGGACACAGGGAAAAGGATTAGCACTCGCCCAGTCGCCCAATGCGAGTGAAAATTCCATTGGGTCCTAAAAAGTTGCAGACGGTCGCCAAGCTGGCGACCATGAAACCGTTTTTAGGTCTCACAATTTTCGTCATTCTTGTGCAAATTAATGAATTCACCTTAAACTGTCTGTTGCACAATTGAAATTAATCTAGAAATGTTTTGTTTTGTTTTCTTTGACTTGTAAAACTCCTTTTTTTTTAGGCAAATTATTCAAATTAATACTTGATTCGTGTACGCCGTTAAGGCTGAACACCGAGCGTAGCTTAGGCTAAATTCCGAAACAAAATACTGCGAAATATCGCAGTTGGCGGTATTAATTTTAGAGATTTTATCTGCTAGAAATAATTTTAATTGCCAAACATTGATAATATACTACTCAAAGTTTGATAGGGATCACTTTTTTAATGCAAAATAATTTTTGGATGAATTAATCACTTGAATCCAAATTCGATACAGAATGATAGAAAACGTATCCTTCACAAAACCTAATGATTAATTTTGTCAACTGGTAGTGCATTCAAGCGTGACAACAGCAACCGTCTTGGCACCCCCAAAATTTGCCGTAACACGAAGGGATTTGGACAACTGATTTTTCACAAATTTCCAAATTTGTTTAGACAAACGTGCCTAATAACGTGCATGATGTCCACGGGCATCAATTACAGTACGGCATCGCCTGCGCATGCTCGTAATCCCAGTCTGTATCCGGTTTTGTGGAATCAGCTTTCATTCAGCAACCAATGCATCTTTGAGCTCCTGTAAAGTCCTCGGATGCACAGGTCGGGCTGAAACAGCACGCTGTAGCATTTCCCGCGCATGCTCAATCGGATTTAAGTCCGGTGACCGAGCAGGCCAGTTCATACGAGCGATTGTCTCGCGTTCCAGATAGGAATCAGTGACGTTGGCACGGTTGGGACGGGCATTATCGCCCATCAGAATAAAGTCCGGGCCGATAGCATCTGCTTATGGTCTTACAAACTCATCAAGAATATCATTACAGTACCTCACTGCCATTAACGTTCCGTTTTCAACGACGTACAAGTCAGTTTTACTGTTCACGCTTATCCCAGCCCAAACCATGACTGACCCCTTTCCATAGCGATCATGCTCTGCCACATTCAAGTCATCGAATCGCTCTTTAGACATTTGCCGCACTAATTGACGTTTATAAGTGAAGTCTAGACAGAATCTGGACTCCTCAGTAAACAGTACTGGCGTCAAGTCAAGAACCGTCAACCTGACGTGAGTTCTGGTAAAGTCCAACCGGTCTAGCACGTGCTGTCATCAACACAACACGTACAGCAGGCCTCATGGCATTAAGTCCGAACTCGTTGAGCCCGTTTCTGACCGTTTGTGTAGAAATTCGTACTCCAGTTCCGTTTCTAAGCTCGTTATGCAAACGCCTAGCGTTCAGGAACCTTTGACGTCGAGGCTGAATCAACAAGAAACGGCCCTGATGTTGAGTCGTAGCCCTTTCTCGACTCCGCCATGTCTGTGTGAAGGATTTCCGTGGGTAAGATGCCAACTCCACATTCGGGAAACCACGCTCTGAGACACATTCAGATTACCAGCAATACGCCGTTGAGAGACGCCAGATTCCAACATTCCGACGCCACGATTCATTTCTTCAGGGCTCAGACGGGTTCTTAATTGTCCCCTAGGCATGTTAGTGTTTCACAAATCAAATGAAGTCCTTTTTACGCTTGGTAAAGGAACACTGACAAGTTTGATTGGTCTGTTGGAAAGCAGTGCTACGCAAGATTTTGGGGGTGCACGAATTCATTTGCAAAGTGTGAGAAGTGTGCACTTTTATGAGTACTGAACTGCACACAAGTTTCTGCTTAAGATATTTATCAATATACCGAGTACAAATTCTGTCAAGAAATTTTAAATTTTCAGTACAAAATTTTGTATATAAAAAGTGATCCCTATCAAACTTTGAGTAGTATATAACAATAAAAGACTTTCTCCCCTACGCTGGCTAAGGTAAAAAAAAAAAAAAAATCTTGTTTGTCTCCATTACTATCATGCAGACTAAAACTGAGATGAATCTGGCTTTTATACAAAGTACATGGCCCCCGCCCATAGGGGCTAGAAGAAATATATGGGCTGCATGATGCTTCCATGCAGAGCTGAATCCGGCCAGCATACTAGTACTGGTAAACCACTTAGAGGATCTAAGCCTGTCCAGGAACCGCGGTGCGAGGCGAACTGTCCATGCTAATAAACTCTATTGGTTTCATTGGGTGACAGGGCTTGAGATGTCATTTCACCTCAATGTCGGGTAAAAGTCCCACAAAATTGGAAGCAACGTCTCCAAAATGACCTTTACAGTGTTGACGGGGATGTTAAACCTCAAATCAAACAAAACGAAATACAAAGTACTATCTATCTATCTATCTATCTATCTATCTATCTATCTATCTATCTATCTATCTATCTTATCTATGTATCTATCTATCTATCTATCTATCTATCTATCTATCTATCTATCTATCTATCTATCTATCTATCTATCTATCTATCTATCTATCTATCTATCTATCATGCATCAACCGAGTCTATCTAAGGCCTCCGCCCCTGTATTTTCTGAATGATCCCCTTTTACACGGTCTGTGGGCTCAAGGTCCCCAAAACCCTGAATCCAGGATTGATTTGTTTCTTTGCATTGGGGTTTAAGGGCCATGTCAAAATTGTTAAGCTCATTTTTGAGCCGGTTAGTTTACCTATTCACACTTTGCCTGGGAAACTTTATCCATAAGCAAATAAACAGTACAGTGCACATTCTTTCGCCAGAAACTGACAACTGCCCTTCTTTAACCAGCAGAAGGAAGAGAATGACCGTAGAAAAGTAATTTATGATAAATCTCCACGAAAGAATGTTGCCGACCCATGCAGGAATCCAACCCGCATGCTCCTGATCACCAGTTAGAGGCACATCCAACTGAGCTATCAGGGCTGGGCAATCCAGGATCAAACAATGTTTTTTATTGTTTTCAAAATTTTAGTCCTGGGCCCCTAACGTTTTGGCTGGGCCCCAAAGTTTTAAATGTTAGGGGCCCAGCTGGCCCCTGTGAAAAAAATGTTAGCCCTTATCCCTGGGACGTGGCTCCAACATGATACAATAAATCAGGGCAAGCCTTCGGTGATTCTGCCCTTTGTATGGCCTCTTGGAAGACTTTAATTTCCTGCCCTAGTCATTGACTGACACTAGGGAAAAGACCTTTTTCTGATTTTATGTCATGAGGGGAGCAATTGATCTACCTTTTTAAGACACAAGATTAACCCATTTTGTACCAGAAACCCCAAAACTGGTACCCTGGCAAACAGTGCAGGCCCAGATCAGATGCCGCAGAATGCGGCATCTGATCAGGGCCTACACTGTTTGCGAAAAGTTAAGCCACTTTCCAAGTAAATTTTGAAGAAAACGCAGCCTGTCACCCCTTAATTTTGGAATGAACTCCTGGTATGTACATGTATAAGGAGGAATATTCCATTTGGTACAAAAAGGGTTAATTTCTGTGTTCAAGAAAAGCAGATGTCAAAGTATAAATGATATTCTGTTTAATTTCAGAGCAATAAGGAAGAATCAGAATTCTGCTGTCTGCTATCGAACGAAACAGTATAGTTAGTTAGTGTTTGAGTTTTACATCCCACCAACAGCTATGGTCGTATCGAGATGGGACCTCAATTTAAAGTCTTGAGGTCACGGGTTCGATCCCGGGGCCGTGACATACCAAAGTCGTTAAAAATGGTACTAGCTGCTCCTCGCTTGGCACTCAGATTTACAGGGTAGAGCTAGGACTGGTCGACCCAGTGTCAGGATAATGTGACTCGGTGTGATATCATGCAATGTGTCTGGGACATGATACTTCAGTGAGGCAGCACTATAAAAGTGAGCATTGATCTCCCTGTCGCAACCAGACACCGTCGTGATATGACTAAAAATTGTTGAAAGCAACGTTAAACCCGAATTCACACACACACAATTTAAAGTCTCATCCGAAAGTCTGGAGAAGCCCAGGATCGATCCTGCGATCCCTGGTTTACAAGGCGAGAAGCGTAACCACTCACCACATATGTAACCACTCACCACAGAGGCTTATAACAGTGATACAAATATATTTCCTGATAGTTTGGGGAGAATTTTTATTTTTATTAGCTCACCTGAGCCAAAGGCTCTGGGTGATCGTCACCTTAGTGCAAAAACGGGTTAACTGACATTTTTTCACAAAGTCACTTTTTTGATAAAATGGTGTACTATATCATGATGCATGTATATAAGAATTATTTCAGTTGACCTTAAATTGGAAATTGTATTTTTTGCAAAAAAGCAAAAAAGGTTATCTACAAGCTTATATTTTTTTATGCAAAAACGGGATAAGTACACTTATCTTCTTTTTGCACCAAGTTATTTCTATATAGCAATACAAAAAAACTTGGTGCAAAAACCGTACAGGCATTAATAAGTCCTTCTTTTAAAGCTCTTTTTTTAAACTATCTTAAAATACAACTTTCTTTTAGACATAATCAAATATTTGTAACTGATGTGTTTTTATTTGAAACCCTATCACTATGATAATGAAATATTTTGGTGCGAAGAGCGCGAACCAGGAAGGTTGCTGGGGACAAAATAACAAAACACATCTAAGAATGGGGGTCTGGGGCTCCTCCCCCAATGGGGGTTAAGGGAACGGTGCCCCTATTGCAGGGATACAGACTAAGCATTTTGCTTTAGGCGCCCAGATTGCCTTATATCCAAATTTTACAGTAAGTTAATAGGCATTTTTATTCGAAACTTAGGCGCCCAGGCCAAAACTTAGGCGTCTTGGGCGACTGAGCGCCTGTTAGTCTGCAGCCCTGCTAATGGGGGAACAGGGGACAAAGCCAACCTCCCACCCCCGGGCGAATACAAAAATAATAGAACAATTAACGAGTTCTCCGAGTTTTTTTTTTACTCTTTTTTCCCTTTAACTAGCTCATACTTGCGGATCCAATGTGTACGCACATACGTACTTTGAAGCTACGCCCCTGGGAGCTATAGTACTTTACAGTGTGACATCACTTTAAATTTAATATCATCATAAAATGTAAAAAAACTGTTGTCATCAACAGAATCAATTCAACAAATATCATTCAACGTAAGACTTGATATTATATTCAGTAGGAATGGTTATTGAAATTTCTGACAGAATGGATGTGAAAATTCTTGAATCCCTAAAAAAGATAAACCCTCCAAGCACTAAACATATTTAGCAGACAGCGTTTTCAATTTTTTTTTCAGGGGTGTTAGGTTGAGTAAGTTTCAGAAATTCATTCAGAAAATAGTTGAAGTTTCTGCAAACAGTGAAGGCCCAATTTAAATCTGATGCCATTCTGTGGCATCTCATCTGGGCCTGCAACGTTTGCCAATTAACAATAATAATAATATCGACCTTATTTATAGAAGGTAACACATTTAGTACTAGTACTAATCTTCCATATGGCCCTCTTTTCCTGGGTAGGAACCAGTACTAAGCAATGTGGATAAAGTTTCTTGCTCAAGGAAACAACACGTGGCTCTTGCGAGGATCGAACCGGGTACCTCTCGATCTCAAATCCGATGATTTACCACTGCACCACAGCGCTGCACAAACAACCGTTTGGGGTTTCCCACATAAAATAGGATAACCCATTAATGTCATGTAGAATCTTCCACCTATGACATGGGCAACGTCTATTATATTTAGCCCTTTTCAAGTTAGCCATGCCCATTTCTGACTTAGAACCGATGAGATTACTTGATGAAATTTATTGCTGCAAATTCTAAAAACTGAATGTCAAACAGTGTGGATCCTGATCAGATGGCAGAAGCCATCTGATCAGGATCTACACTGCTTGCAAAGGTAGGGGTTGTCGTGAAAAGCAGGATAAGGGTTAAGGGGTATTTGTTTAATTATCCCCTTGAAAAAAAGTTGTGATGGGAATATAGGACCGCTGCCATGTGTCCCGTGTGGGTGTGTCCAGAACCTTGTGAACGGGATAGAAGACAAAGCTTTCATAATAGAAGCATTCGATGCAACATGTAGGTCAGAGCTAGAGTCTGGTCAGAAATTGTGTGCTCGGTTTGGCAAACACTGAATACCAAGATCAGATTGTGACGCAGAATGTGGCGTCTACTCAGCCGGCTGCTCAGGGAATACACTGTTTGCTTAAATACTGACAAGGGTTAAACCAATGCCAGGTTGCCGCCATCATGAAAGGAAAACAAAAAAAAAAAAACAGTATCTGTCACTCGCTGTCACGTGACGACTTTCGGAACATTCCATTCATAAAATTAATAGAAATGGACTTTTGCACATATGTTTGCCAAGTTATTTCTTTCTGCGATATAATGTTACTCTTCACACTTATGCTTAGAGCTTAAATTTTAGAAGCTAGAGCAACACTTTTAAAGGTGATAACATTATTAGACATACAGCAAAGACGCAGATTGGATAGACAGTACATTTCGTCTGATCCGGGCCGGCACTGTTCGCCTTACATACAGCAACATTTTAGAACATGATTCCGGCCTGTACGCATACTCTGAAAAAGGAGGAGGGGTGCGAATTTCGAGTGTTTTGCAGAGGGTGAAATACTGCACGAATCTAAGATAATTTAAAAAAAAAAAAGAGGGGAGGGTGCGTTTACACCCCTTCCCACTCTGTGTATCGACCTGCATCAACAGGTAGGATGATTTGTTTGTTTGATTGTATTGGAGTTTAACAGCCCAGGCAACACTATTTAGGTCATTTTTGAGCAGGTCAGTTTACTGATCCACACTTTTTCTGAGCAGGCTTAGGTGTCTTTTATGGATGGAGTAAGTTAATTGTATCAATTCCTGATCTTTGTTTTACTTCTACTTTATACGTAAGAAACAGACAACTGCCCTTCTCGAATCTGCAGAAGGGACTGGTAGAATGAACTAGCCATTACGATAACACATACGTGCGAAATAGTGCATTCTTTCATATCTCCAAAATGGTGAAATTTCTCATAAAAATTGTGATATGAGGCGGTTCTATAATAAGGCGGTTCTAACGAGTACCCACAAACTATGTTTTGGAGCAGAAATACGAAAAATAATGTATACCCCCGTAAACCCCAGTTTTCTCTATATAAATTAGGGTTAAGGGGGGTCTTCATTTCACGGACTTGTTCCCGTGATGGCTAGTTTGTTTAAACCTTGACGCTGAAGGGGCTCTGTTATTCAGTAGCTGGGATGCAGTAGTGGGACTGAGCGAGGAGGAACAATAACAGTGTAGATTCTGTTCTGCAGAAGACATCGACTGATCTACACTGTTTGGAAAGGAGCAGTAAAATGTTATACATGTAATAACTTTTCCAGCACATATTTTCCTGCATATGAGGTTAAGTATTATCAATGAAATGTTGTTAATTCAGAAAGATGTTGTGCTGGTTGAATATATGTGTATACAGAAGGGTAAATAAACACATTAACAAATGATAAGTAAATAATTTTGAAAACCTTGAAGAAAAATGCTACAAGTGTAACAACAAGAAGGTCATTTTTTGCAGACAAAAATTGTACTGAATACTTTTCTTATAACGAAACTTTTTGATGAGTACCCACAATCTACGTCATAATGCAGTTTTCCTGTTGCTTGCTATTGTCCGCGTGACTAGCACTGACCATGTACAAAACCCAGGTACCAGTTATTTACAGCAGTGTTTAGTCTTCACCCTGTGACATCAGAGCTCTGTAAAAAGTAAAATCTGGACTAGGCTTGTGAACGAGGTATTGACTTATCAATCGACCCAAAGAAAATCTGGACTGGGCTCGTGTAGGAGGTATTCGCTTATCAATCAACCCAAAGATACTAAGCACAGAAGCTTCCCGCCTGCTATTTACACGAGTACTGGTAAACCACTTAGAGGATCTCAGCCTGCCCAGGCAAAGCGCTGCGAGTCGGACTGGCCATGCTTATAAATAAACCATTTTGGTTTCATAGGGCGACAGGGCTTGAGATGTCATTTCATCTCAATGTCGGGTAAGTCCCACAAAATTGGAAACAACGTCTCTAAAATGACCTATACAGTGTTGACAGGGATGTTAAACCTCAAATCATACAAACAAACAAACAAGTGACATTGCTTCCAATTTTGTGGAACTTTTACCTAAAATTGTGATGACAAACCCTGCCGCCCAATAAAACCAATAGAGTTGACACGCATGGACAGTCTGACTCGCACTACTTTGTCTGGGTAGGCTTAGATCCTCTAAGCAGTTTACCAGTACTCATGTGCAGCCCAATCTATTTCTTCATGCGCCAAAGGTCGGGGGCCTATCTAAGCTTGTTGCTTAAGAAATAAATATAAATGGCCATAGTAGGTAACTAGACTGCTCTTTTTTCTGCTCCTTTTGAATGATTTGAAGTTAAATGAAAATCTTTACATGATGCATTATGAATTGCTCAAGTGCATCGTATTTCCAAAAAACAACATTGAAAACCTTACTTGACAAAGTAAAAAGTTGAGATTACATGGATATTCATTAATTTATTTACAGGCCTCCTAGCAAAACCTATAAAACCTATAATAACCTATAATTTTGTGCCAAGTAGAAGTAAAACAAAGATCAGGAATTGATACAATTAACTTACTCCATCCATAAAAGACACCAAAGGGAAAGAAATACCAACATTAAGCGACCAGACCATAATGGAAACCTAAACAAAGGAAGGCCATATGGACAGTTACTTTCCCACAAAATGGCCATATGGCCATCCAAAATTAAAAGACACAAGTGATACACACAGTAAGTAACAAACAACAACATAAATAAATCGCCACAGAAGAGCCGCCTTGGAACGGTCAGTGGAAGATTTCCACTGGGGGGCTTAAATCGATTTTACGTGGCCACAATCCTCGCCCTTACTTCCGTCGCGATTTAGACAAATAATTAGTTCAGTCCGCATGAAGGCCTCCTAACTCAAACCTTTATTTTGTTCATAAAACCAGTAAAAAGCCTGTATTTTCATGAAAAAACCTATATTTTTCACTTTTTGAACCTTCTTGCGACTCAACCCTAACTTTTCTTCAAAATGCACTACTATTTTTTACTTTTTAGTCCCATAAAAAGTGATGAAAACTGTCAAGAAATTGTCATTTTTTTCCTCCCTCGCTTTGCTCACTCGGACTTTGTAAATTTCAGATCAACTTTATATGAGTAATTGTGTCACAAAAATTCATCAAATATTTTTTCTTCAGTTTTAAATCTTTATGTAAGTTTGGAAGACTCTTTTTTTAACCTGTATTTTTATTGAAAAACCTGTAAATAACCTATATTTTGAGTAAGAAGAACCTATATAAAAACCTATATTTTCAAAGTGGGCCACTAGGAGGCTTGGTTTATAAAGGTACTGGAAAAGGTAGGACACTATGTACTTTACTTTTTGTTGACCATAAGCCTCTTTCTAAAATAAAGTCATTAAATTAAATATTATCTTTGTATTATTAGTGCATTAATTGTTTTATACAACAAAAATTGGTGCAAAAACAGAATATGTGCTTTTATCCTCTTTTTGCGCCAAACATATAGTGTACTAGAATATGATAAGGGCACTTGTCCTGTTTTTGCACCAAAACTTCAGAAGCCATTTCAGGTTAAATGCCTTTTTTTTTTCAATTTATTCTTTTATTTTCAAAGTTGAAACTTTGTTACTTTTACAGTTGAGTAATAATATATTTTCAATGCTTTTATTCCTAAAATGGTTTGCTTTTTGCAAAAGGTACAAATAATGGAACGTTTTTTCTCTGTCCTGTAAATTTTGAAAAATGCAGATAACCTGTTTTTGCACCAAGGTGACGTGGGTGAGCTATTGTGATCGTTCACGGTCCATCATCGTCGTCCGTCCGTCCATTCACAATTTCTTTAAACAACATCTCCTAAACAAACTGAACAGATTTTGCCAAAACTTGGTAGAAATGTTCCTTGGGTGGTCCTCTCCCAAAGTTGTTCAAAGAATTCAATTCCATGCAGAACTCTGGTTGCCATGGCAACAAAAAGGGGAAAATAAGAGAAAACCTTTAAACATCTTCTTGTATGAAACCAGAAGGCCCAGGTCTTTGATATTTGGTATGAAGCTTCTTCTAGTGGACCTAGAAGATTGTTCAAATTATAGCCCTGGGGCCAAAAATGCCCCTGCACTGGGGCCCACCGGTTTTACATAGGCTTATATAGGGAAAACCTTTAAAAATCTTCTTGTCTGAAACCAGAAGGCCCAGGTCTTTGATATTTGGTATGAAGCTTCAGCTTGTGGACCTCTACCAAGATTGTTCAAATTATAGCCCTGGGGCCAAAAATAACCCCGCGCCGGGGCCCCACTGGTTATACATAGGCTTATATAGGGAAAACCTTAAAAAATCTTCTTGTCTGAAACCAGAAGGCCCAAGTCTTTGATAATTGGTATGAAGCTTCATCTAGTGGACCTCCATCAAGATTGTTCAAATTATGGCCCTGGGACCAAATATAACCCCGCGCCGGGGTCCACTGGTTTAACATAGGCTTATTTGGGGAAAACTTTTAAAAATCTTCTTGTCTGAAACCAGAAGGCCCAAGTCTTTGATATTTGGTATGAAGCTTCATCTAGTGGACCTCTACCAAGAATGTTCAAATTATAGCCGTGGGGCTAAAAATGTTCACGCGCCAGGGCCCACTGCTTTTACATAGGCTTATATAGGGAAAACCCCATAAAATAACCCGGTAGCGGGGCCCACTGATTTTACATAGGCTTATACAGGGAAAACCTTGGGAATCTCCTTATCTGAAACCATAAGGCCCAGGTCTTTGATATTTGGTATGAAGCTTCATCTAATGAACCTCTACCAAGTGACAAGGTGAGCATTTGTGATCGCTTTTTGTCCATGCGTCCATAAACTTTATCTTCAAACGACATCTCCTCCTAAACCACTGGTCGGATTTTGACCAAACTTCACAGGAATGATCCTTAGGTGGTCCCCTTTCAAAATTGTTCAAATGGTTCCGGTCTGTTGCACATCAAGGTCACAGAAGCTAAAAATAGATTTTTTTTAATGAAAACTTAAAAAATCTTCTCCTCTGAAACCAAGATTGTTCAAATTATAGCCCTGGGGCCAAAAATGGCCCCGCGCCGGGGCCCACCAGTTTTACATACACTTATATGGAGAAAACCTTTAAAAATCTTCTTGTCTGAAACGAGAAGGCCCAGGTCTTTGATATTTGGTATGAAGCTTCATCTAGTGGACCTCTACCAAGATTATTCAAAATATAGTGCTGGGGCCAAAAATGCCCCTGCGCCGGGGCCCACTGGTTTCACATAGGTGTAGATACGGAAAACCTTTAAAAATCTTCTTGTCTGAAACAAGAAGGCCCAGGTCTTTGATATTTGGCATGAAGCTTCATCTAGTGGACCTCTACCAAGATTTTCAAAGTATAGTCCTTGGTCCAAAAATGCCACCAAGCTGGGGCCTACTGGTTTCACATATTCGTATATAGGGGAAACCTTTAAAAATCTTCTTGTCTGAAACCAGAAGGCCCAGGTCTTTGATATTTGACATGAAGCTTCATCTAGTGGACATCTACCATGATTGTTCAAACTATAGTCCCAGGGCCAAAAATTCCCCTGCGCCGGGGCCCACTGGTTTCACATAGGCGTATACAGGGAAAACTTTTAAAAATCTTCTTGTCTGAAACCAGAAGGCCCAGGTCTTTGATATTTGGCATGAAGCTTCATCTAGTGGACCTCTACCAAGATTGTTCCAAATAAAGTCCTGAGGCCAACAATGCCCCCGTGCCAGGGCCAACTGGTTTCACATAGGCGTATACAGAAATAACCTTTAAAAATCTTCTTGTCTGAAACCAGAAGGCCCAGGTCTTTGATATTTGGTGGTATGGAGCTTCAGCTAATGGACCTCTAACAAGATTGTTCATATAATAGCCTTGGGGCAAAAAGTGTCCCTGCACCAGGACCCACTAGTTTTACATATGCTTATATAGGAAAAACCTTTAAAAATCTTCTTGTCTGAAACCAGAAGGCCCAGATCTTTGATGTTTGGCGCGAAGCTTCATCTAGTGGACCTCTACTGAGATTGTTCAAATTATAGCCCTGGCACCAAAAATGCCCCTACAGCAGAGGCCACTAGTTTTACATGGGCTTATATAGGGAAAACTTCTTGTCTGAAACCAGAAGGCCAAGGTCTTTGATATTTGGTATGAAGCTTCATGTAATGGACCTCTACCAAGATTGTTCAAATTATAGCCTTGGGGCCAAAAATGCTCGCGCTGGGACCCACCAGTTTTACAAAGGCTTATTTTGGAAAAACCTTTAAAAATCTTCTTGTCTGAAAGCAGTAGGCCCAGGTCTTTGATATTTGGCAAGAAGCTTCATCCAGAGGACCTCAACTGAGATTATTCAAATAATAATCTGGTGCCAAAAATGTCCACATGCCAGGGCCCACTGGTTTTACATAGGCTTATATAGGGAAGACCTTTAAAAATCCTAGAGACACTGATTCTCAGGTGAGGGATTCAGGGCCCTCTGGGCCCTCTTGTTTAAAAGTTAAGGGAAGCTGGTAGACTGCAGCATACGGCTGAAAATTTAGACCACTTTTTCAGAAGGAAATTGGTAAATAATATTTTCCTTAGTGTTTCTTTCTCTCAGATTCTGTCATTTATCTTAAGTTTTTACTAATACGAGGACTGTTCAAATATGAATGCAACTAAGCACATAAAAATGATTCTGTGATAGATATTGATAAAAAATTTATTTTGTCCCCTCAAAGTATTCCCCTTTAACAGATATACAAACTTTCAGTCTTCTGATCCAATCATTGAATGCATTTTGGTAGTCTTTTCGAGGTATACTATGAAGGCACTGGAATATTGCAGAACCGAGGTGTTTGCGCTGTACAAATTTACGACCAGAAAGGTATTTTTCAGCCGCGGGAACAAAAAAAAAAGTCACAAGGGGCAAGGTCAGGGGAATACGAGGGGTGAGGGAGTTCAACCTTTTCCTGCTTCAGATAGTCTTGCACAATGAACGCCTTGTACGATGAAGCATTGTCATGTAGCAATCTGACATTGGCCAAACCAGTTGCAGGTCTTCGTTCTTTGAAATATTTCTTCAATTTTCGAAGAACTTTATTCTTGTAAAACTTCGCATTTACAGATTTGCCTTTAGGCACAGCAACCTGAATAGCAGGGCCCTGATTTGAAAAGAATATGGCATACATTATCTATCTATCTATCTATCTACTGATACTGCGTCGGTCACATTTGACCATTACCGCAGGTGTACATTACATACACTCCAGGTTTGCAGGATGAAAGCCTACACAGTAATCATGTAACTACGGTAGGGATCTTTAACCTGCACAGGGAATGGTTCTCCCTGCACAGGGGGCCTCCAGTTAATGTCCGGATCCGAAGGACGGTGCACTTTATGACATTCATCCCCGCAAATGATGCCAATGGAGCGTGTTCGGCCACCGAAATTTTATCGCCGCTACCGGGGATCGAACCCGGGACCTCTAGCATCAGAGGCAAGTGCACGAACCACTGAGCTATCACGCTATTACCTTCTTGACGCTCATGGTCCGCTTTGCAATGCATGGTCTTTTGCAATACTTTGTTGCCCATATTTTGTTCTGAATCTTTCATTTTGGCTCAAAAAAGTGAACCCATGTCTCGTCACCTGTGACGACATTAGCGAAAGACCGTGCATTGTAATTTGGAAACTTTTTAAGCAACTTCTTGGCGCACTGAACGCGTGTCTTTTTCTGCTCATCTGTCAACAGATGGGGAATCCATCTAGCACAGATCTTTCTCATTTGCAAATCCCGTTTCAGAATTGTATGAGCTGCTCCTAATGAGATGCCAACCATACTAGCTATTTGCCTAGTGGTGTATCGTGCATCGGTAGCAACTATTTCTTTCACTTTAGCAACCATCTTGGCAGATGTTGCTCTTTTCGGCCGACGATCATGTGGTGCATCTTCTGTTGAGCCTAGCCCACAGCTGAATTTCTTACACCAACGAAAAACTGTGGGAAAAGAAATTTCATTATGCCCATAAACAGAACATATTTCATCAAAAATGGACCCCTCATCCGAGCATTTGTGATGGATGAGGGACATTATTGAAGCAAGCCGCAGGCGAGCATGTATGATAGAGCAATTCGTTCCGCTAATCGAACTCGACGCTATTTATAGCAAAGGTCAAAAAACAGCTGATTCGATAACGACCTTTACCTATAAAACCGGAAGTCACACGTGTACAAGTCATAATTTAAAGACAGTCATTTTGTTGAAAACCCCCAAATGGGAGGGAATATATCCGACAGGGAAGGGTTCATACATGCTCGCCTCCGGCTTGCTTCAATAATGTCACTCATCCATCACAAATGCTCGGATGAGGGGTCCATTATTTTGCGCAAGCCTTTGGCTTCACATGTATGATAGAGCATGTTTAAAGCTCAACAAAATGGCGTATATAGAAAAAACCATTTAATGAGACAAAATACTTCATGACAGGACAGAATCCACAAAAGAAGCCTGAGAGTAAAACTTCTGATAATCTGGATGGAAATAGAACTTTTTAAAGTTTTTAACAGATGACCAGTCCCCTGTCTTTAATATCTGCTGCAGAGAACAACCTCTGTTAAAAGCAGCAGATGCAGCAGCACCTCTAAATGAATGTGCCTTAAACACAGAAGTATCTATACCCGAGTTACTCAGCACCTCCTTAAGCCATCTAGCAACAGTCTTAGTACATATCGACTTATACGAGACATACGAAACAAATACTTGACGACATTTACGAACACCTTTCATCTTGTCTAAATAAAAAAGTAATGTGTGCATAGGACACAAAACTTCATCCTTAAAATGAGGTACCTCAATCTGAACAGTCACTCCTGGTCTTGACGTCTTTAATGGCTTATTTACAGAAAATTTTACTTTACTATCATAGACTGACATGTCATCTAAATTTAAAGCTACTAAAGTCTGAGCTCTTGGAGCTATTGCCAGAGAGACGAGCGCCACCACTTTCAAAGTCAAAGTCTTCAAATAAAAATCAAAAATGAGTCAAGTCTAGACTTTCCAAGGGAAAAAGAGATTTAAGGTAGTTTATCACCACAGAAACGTCCCATGAAGAAACATAACGTGGGCGAGGTGGCATTTCATTAAATAATCCTTTCATGAAGCGAGGAATAAGTACAGTACTTTCACACCATGAATTACCTAATAATGTCAATGTCTGTAACAACATAGATTTATGGGTATTAACTACACTATTTGACTTACCCAACTTCTTCAAGTACTCTAAATAGTTCAGAACACTTACTTCAGTCGTACAAACCGGATTAGTCTTTTTTTGAAAAATTCCAAACACACCACTTCTGCCATGCCAATGAGTATTGTTTGGTAGTTCCTTGTCTCCACGATTCCATGATGGTTCTAATAACGTCTGCTGAAATGCCAGTTGTCTGGAGGGACACCCTGAGACAATAACTCCAATCAGCGATAGCTTTCTCCCCAAAGGATGATGAAGACCATTGTGTGGCTGTGTTAGTTGATCTACATGTCTTGGAATTCTGATGGGAGAAGAAATCAACATTGATAAAAGCAATGGAAACCACGGCTGAGAAGCCCAGTGTGGAATTACCATTAAAACTCTGTCTACTTCATCTTCTACAATCTTATTCAGGATTCTACTGATAAGGGTGAATGGAGCAAAAATATATGGAAGTGAATCTTTCCAATTAAACGAAAAAGCATCACAACGCCATGCTCCTGGTTGAGGACACCATGTAACAAACCTATCAACCTGATGATTCATATAAGAGGCAAATAAATCCACATCAGGATAAAATGTTTGTTCACACAGTCGCTGGAAAAGCTCCCTTTTTATCATCCATTCAGTAGAATCTGAAAAGTTCCTGGAACTGTAATCGGCCTCCGAATTCCAAGATCCGGGTATGAAAGAAGCAGATATAAAAATATCTTTCTATAAACACCACTGCCATAATTCTAGTGCCAGCAAATCCATAATTAATGAACCTATTCCACCCATATTATTCACATAGGCTATAGCACACGTACTATCAGACTGAATAGAAACATGTACATCTGTCATATCTGAACAAAAAGCCCTCAGAGCATGAAAAATGGCAAGCAGTTCTAGGTAATTAATAGGGAAATTTCCCTCTGTGGTAGTCCACCTACCGCCGGTGGAAACGCCTGATTTTACATCAAATGCACCCCACCCTATAAGGGAAGAGTCCGTTTGAGTAAAAACAGATGGCTTTTTAGGTCTGATTGGCTTTCCATTCTTTTTATCAATATTATCCAACCACCACCTAATCTGTGACCTACTAAGAGTGGAAAGCTTAATTTTATGCTCATAATCCTTAGATGACCCTAAACCAGAACATTTTTCTCTTTCCAAGGTTCTATAATGGAGTGGAGCTTCTAATACAGCATGAAAGGCATTAATAATTAGACCGATAAAAGATGCTAAAAGCCTTATAACAACAGACTCTGATAACAGTAACAATTTATCTGTGTTTTTGATTTTTTGAATCTTTTTGTCAGGTAGAAACACTTTAAATTGTGAAGAATCCAGAATATACCCAAAATAGACAATCCTCTGAGAGGGTTCAAACACAGACTTTTCCTTATTAATCAGGAAGCCAAGGGATTCCATGGTATCTGCCATAGTGCAAATAATATTATGACAAACATTTTTATCTCTGTTCATATTAATGGAGTCATCTATATAATATGAGCAGCGATAGCCCTGATGTCTGAACCAGGCAAATATTGGCTTCAACAGCTTGGTGAATAACCTTGGTGCCAGGGCGTAGCCAAATGGTACGCAGACAAATTTATACATCTGTCCAAGCCAAACAAACTTTAAATAACGCTGAAAATGATCAGCCACTGCTATCGCAAAATAAGCATCACGAAGATCCAGACTAGTGAAAAAATCATCTTTTTGAACAAGATCTAAGACAGTTGAAAAAGTTTCCTGTTTGAAATGCTCATATCTTACAAATTCATTCAAATACTTCAAATTTATAACAGGCCTGAATTTACCATTAGCTTTTGGCACTATGAATAAAGTAGAGATAAACTGCTCTGGTTCATTATGTGTAGGAACAATGGCTCCCTTTGATAACAAATTCTGGACTTCCTGACTAACAATTGCTTGCTCTCCTAAGGAAAAGGGGATTTCATTTGGAATTTTCAGCTGCACTGGAGTACTATCAAACTCTAATTCATAACCTGACACAGCAGACAAAATATAGGGATCACTTGTATATAACTTCCATATATCTGCACAAAATTTAAGCCTTCCACTCACCTTCTGTGACTCACCTAAGCAACAATATCGCCCTGACTTGTCACTGTGGCAGACTTTGAGCCCTTTTTTGGAACCTGAAGCTGTTGGAACTGCTGAAGCTGCCTAAATTGGGCTTGTTGTCGATTGTAAGGATGGTATCTATTGAAACCACGACCACCATACTGCCCAGGAAAATTGGGGTTGTGACCGTAACCTCTGAAAGCAAAGCCCCTGCCCCTTGCACGGCCTCTAGAATTACCTCTAAAACTGCCAAAGGGAGCAAACTGATCCCTTGCTACAGAAATGCTGGTGTCACACTTTTTTATTTCCCTGTTAAGATCATCGCCAAACAACTTACTGGTGACAGGAGTTGCAATGTTACAAAGAGAAGAGTACTTTTTCTTCAGAAACGGTCTTATCATGTACCTTCTTCTGTTGGACAGGTTAAACTGTGCTTGTCCTAAAAGGACCATGGTATCAGACACAAGGTTCTGAGCCTCTTCAGACATTTTCGACTTCAAAAGCCCCACTAACTTAATCATAGGAACCATGCCCATAGCAATAAGAGTTTGAATGTCTTGGAAAGCTTTGTCATAAGTCTGAGCCTTCCTATTGATCTGGTTCCATATTTCAGGGTTAACTGAAGGGGCAGACATATTTTCACAGTTAGAGGGAAGTTTATACTTTGGCAAAATATCCTCTACATCACATTGGGAGGTACAGGCTGTGTTTATTAATGATGCTAATGAAGCCGAAACTGCCTCCCCTTTCTTTGGGGCCTTTAATTTTGGCAACTGCCATGAAATGTCATCATCTACCAATTGGTCATTTTCTTTATTTTGAATGTCTCCAGAAAATAAAGCATCTCTGAGCTGAGCACTAAGAGGCTTCGCCGGTGCACCACTCGGCACAATTTCCACATCACTGCCTGGACCGTCATTGTCAATTTCCACATTTAAATTTGATGGGTCATCGCCATAGAGGTCAAAAACACTTGGGCCTTCATTTTGTACCGAACTAACCCCTAAAATTTCTCTCAACTGCAGAATGTCATTACTAGACAAGTTTCCAATGTCGAAACCACTAGAACTAGTTTTCTTTTTACTCTTGTCCTTTTCTTGTCCATGTTTTATGGCTTTATTCTTGCCCTTTTTAGAGGGTGCCTTGGGATTTGACTTACCTGGCCCCTTTTCATTTTTCTGTTTATTTTTGGGACCTTCAAGAATGACAGCGTCATTCTTTTTAGAACAACTGGGTTTATCATTTGCCGTAATGCTAGTCGGTAAAATTTCATCATCTTCAAACCCAGAAAACTCTGATAAGGCCGAACATTCTAGGTCCGAACCTTGTAAAGAAAGGACATCGTCCCCTCTTCCAGCCATAATATCTCCGTAAGAAATAAGCTTGGACTTCGTCGGAAGCTAGCTGGACAACATAAAATATAAAAAAAAACTATCTGTAATTGAAATTCAAAATGTCACAAACTCACCGCGCCGAGAAACGATCTTTTCTGTTCGACCGCAAAACGAAATATGACTTGTACACGTGTGACTTCCGGTTTTATAGGTAAAGGTCGTTATCGAATCAGCTGTTTTTTGACCTTTGCTATAAATAGCGTCGAGTTCGATTAGCGGAACGAATTGCTCTATCATACATGTGAAGCCAAAGGCTTGCGCAAAATAATGTCTTTGCACTGTATACCAAGAATACAACGATTCTTAATATAGGACCATATTTCAACGGCGTACTCTGACCTTCTTCCAACCATGTTTTGTATTAGTATACAAGAGTAGACAGTGTTTATCGAACGATATACATGGCTAAAGTGCACGGATTTTAACAGGTTTGGTATCAATGTATAGGTAAAATGTTTTTCTACGCTGTGATATTTATTTCCAGGTGATTTTCGCATTAGTACATGAGAAAACGTTCTACTTGCATCCATATTTGGACAGTCCTCGTATAAACAAATATTAATGACCTAAGTGGAAACAGAAACATAAAGAAGGACACCATGTAACAGGTGTTACCTATTAGGGATGAGTACAAAGATCCCTTATAACTTCTACAGATGGACTGAAGTTATCCAACCAGTGTTCAATCTAGGCCTGGGCCCGCTTTTTACATAAGGGGCGCACTAGAGATCATTTAATGGGCCCGTCGGGCGCAACTGTAGAATTTGTGACTGTTTCTTCTAGAGTTCATTTTTGCAATTTTCTCATGATATTTCGACTGCCTGGTGCGTATTATTGAGTTTATCACAAACCGCATGTTGCCCAATCAAAATAACTCAGAAAAAACGTTTTGTTTTATCTGTTTAACTGGTAACAGTTCTTATTTTTCAAACCCAAATCGATGTTTTGTTTACCGGGGATGCGGCCATGTTCGGTATACTTGTATGCGCCGTGCGGCTTACGCCATATTCGTGTGCGCCCTGCGGCTTACGCTAAATACCGGACCGAAATACCGCAAAATACCGAGACCGGCGCTATTTATTATAGAGCTTTTCTCTTCCAGAAATAAATTAAATGGCATTCATTCTAAATAAAACATGTATTTAACCCTTGAGCAAGACACTTTATACAAATGGCTTTGTACTGGTTAACAGAGGTAATGAGCATATGTGACCAACTCAGTATTAGAAGATGGATAGATAGACTAACAGAATAGATTTTGTCTGTGATGTTTAACTTGTTTTGTGTTCATTTTTATCATGCAGCCAAAAACTAAAGATAAATCTGGCAATTTTATGTAGCATAATTTAAGGGCCCCCTAAATTTCCGAATGGCCCCCTTTTCCAAGGTCTGTGGGCCTAGAGGGCCCCCAAACCCCAAATTCTAGATTGAACACTGTCCAACTGGTAGTTGAGTATGACAGAGGGATCATTTTACTACCAGGCTAATGTTAAAAAACTCATGATTAAAGCTGTTTGAAATTTGGCATCTGTGTCCCATTTTTTTGCCCACTACTGTGGAATCACCCAGTTGACTTCTTCCAAGATTCAAATTTTAGCCGTGTGCCCACTGGTTTTACATTGGCTTATATACCTTTAAGAACCTGTTTGTCTGAAACCAGAGGGCCCAGGTCTTTGATATTTCATCTTGGTATGAAGCTTCATCTAGTGAACCTCTACCAAGATTGTTCAAAATATAGGTCTGGGGCCAAGTATGGCCTCGGGGCGGGCCCATTGGATATAATATATATATATATATTGACTTACATAGAGAAAATCTTTAAAGATCTTCTTGTCTGAAACCAGAAGGCTCAGATGTTTGATATTTGGTATGAAGCTTCATCTAGTGGACCTCTACCATCATTGTTCAAATTATACACCAGGGGCCAAAAAGCACCTGCCCGGGGCCCACTGATTTTACATTGACTTATATAAGGAAAATGTTTAAAAATCTTCTTGTCTGAAACTAGAAGACCCAGGCCTTTGATATTTGGTATTAAGCTTCATTTAGTAGACTTCTACCAAGATTGTTCAAATCATAGACCTGGGACCCACTTGTAAATCTCTAAGCTCAGCTGAGCACATAGGACCATCATGGTCCTCTTGTTTGTATGAAGCTTCATCAAGTGGACCTCTACCAAGATTGTTCAAATTATAGCCCTCAGACCAAAAATGCCCTCGCTCCAGGGCCCTTTGGTTTTACATAGGCTTATATAAAGAAAATCTTTAAAAATCCTCTTCGCCCTGCGGCCAAAAATGCCCCTGCTCCATCTTCTTCTCTGAAACTGCAAGGCCCAGGTCTTTGATATTTGGTATGGAGCTTCATCTAGTGGACCTCTACCAAGATTGTTCAAATTATAGCCCTCGGCCACCCCAGGGCCCTTTGGATTTACATAGACTTATATAGAGATAATCTTTGAAAATCTTCTTCTCTGAAACAGCAAGGCCCAGGTCTTTGATATTTGGTGTGAAATTTCATCGAGTGGGCCTTTGTCAAGATTGTGCAAATTATAGCCCTGGGGCCAAAAATGCCCCCGCCCCGTGACCCTTTGGTTTTACATAGACTTAGGGAAATCTTTAAAAATCTTCTCTTTTGAAACTGCAAGGCCCAGGTCTTTGATATTTGTTATGGAGCTTCTTCTAGTGGACCTCTACCAAGATTGTTCAAATTATTGCCCTCAGGCTACAAATGCCCCCTCCCTGGGGCCCTTTGGATTTACATAGACTTATATCGATATAAACTTTGAAAATCTACTTCTCTGAAACAGCAAGGCCCAGGTCTTTGATATTTGGTATGAAGCTTCATCTAGTTGAACTCTATCAAGATTGTTTAAATTGTAGCCCTTTGGCCAAAAAGGCCCGCCCCGGGGCCATTTGGTTTTACATAGGCTTATGTAGGGAATCTTCTTCTCTGAAACCACAAGGCCCAGGTCTTTGATATTTTGTGTGTAGCTTCATCTAGTGGACATTTGCCAAGATTGTTCAATTTATAGCCTTTGTTAGCTCACCTGAGCCAAAGGCTCATGTATGCCAATGGTCCGGCGTCTGACGTCCGTTCACATTTTCAACTAAGTATATTTTTAAAGGCAGTTGCCAATCATGATTAAATTTCATGAGAAGCATTATCAGGTTGGGGGAAAAGATGCATTATGTTTTGAGGCAGATCAGATGGAAACTCTTGTTTCAATGGCAACATATAGCTCCCATAGACTTACAATGGGAAAAACTTAAAAATTCTTCTTCTCTGAAACCACTTGGCCCAGAGCGTACATATGAAGCAAGTAGCAATGTCAAGTGGTCCCCTACATAAATTGTGCCAATCATGCCCCTGGGGTCTAAACTGGCCATGCCCCGGTGTCCTTTAGCCCCCATAGACTTATAATGGAAAAAAAAGCTTAAAAATCTTCTTCCCTGAAACTACTAGGCCCAGAGCTTACATATTAAGCATGTAGCAATGTCAAGTGGTCCCCTACATAAATTGTGCCAATCATGCCCCTTGGATCTAAACTGGCCACGCTGTGGGGCCCCTTAACCCTCATAGACTTATAATGGAAAAAAAAGCTTCTCTGAAACCGCTAGGCACAGAGCTTACATATTAAGCATGTAGCAATGTCAAGTGGTCCCCTTCATAAATTGTGCCAATCATGCCCTTGGTGTCTAAACTGGCCACGCCCCGGGGCCCCTTAGCCCCCATAGATTTATAATGGAAAAAAAAGCTTAAAAAATCTTCTTCTCTGAAACCACTAGGCCCAGAGCTTACATATTAAGCATGTAGCTATGTCAAGTGGTCTCGTACATAAATTGTGCCATTCATGCCTCTGGGGTCTAAACTGGCCACTCCCCGGGCCCTTTAGCCCCCATAGACTTATAATTGAAAAAAAGCTTAAAAATTCTTCTTCTCTGAAACCAATAGGCCCAGAGCATATATATTAAGCATGTAGCAATGTCAAGTGGTCCCCTACATAAATTATGCCAATCATGCCCCTGGGGTCTAAACTAGCCACGTCCTGGGGCCCTTTAGCCCCCATTGACTTACAATGAAAAAAAAACCCCTTAAAAATCTTCTTCTCTGAAACCACTAGGCCCAGAGCTTACATATTAAGCATGTAGCAATGTCAAGTGGTCCCCTACATAAATTGTGCCAATCATGCCGCTGGGGTCTAAACTGGCCACATCCCGGGGCCCCTTAGCCCACATAGACTTATAATGGAAAGAAAAAGCTTAAAAAATCTTTTTCTCTGAAACTGCTAGTATTATTAGCACACCTGGGGGGAGCTCATAGTATAGGCATTGGTCCGTCGTCCATCATCTGCATCTGCGTCGTTTACATTTTCAAACAACATCTCCTCTGAAACTACTCGGCGAATTGAAACCAAATTACATGTGGAGCCTCTATGGAATGAGGGAACGAAAATTTGTTCGTCAGGACTGGGTGACATGACCAATATGGCCGCCATGCCCATATATGGTAAAAACCTTTAAAAATCTTCTTTTAAGAACCGAATGGCCGATGATCTTGAAACTTGGTATGCAGCATGGGGGACTCTGGCCCTACCAAGTTTGTTCAAATGATGACCTTTGGTTTTCCTTGACCTGTTTTATGTCAAGGTCAAATTTGGTCACTTTGACATTTGTATGGAAAAATGGCAAAACTGTGGATTTTTCTGATTGTATATTAGCTAGTGGCATCTGAAATGGTATTTGCAATCAGCTGAATGGAAGTTTTATCAGTTGCAAAGGTCAAGGTTGTTTACCGACCTTTGTCCAGGATGGCTCAGATTCAGTATTTTTATCTTCTACTTTACTTATACTACTTGGCCAGTTGAAACCAAATTACATGTGGAACCTCTATGGAATGAGGGAAGGAAAATTTGTTCGTCAGGACTGGGTCACTGGGAACCGAATGGCCGATGATCTTGAAACTTGGTATGCAGCATCGGGGACTCCCTACCAAGTTTGTTCAAATGATGACTTTAGTTTGACCTTGACCTGTTTTATGTCATTGTCAAAGGGGGAGTTCCAGCCTATAGTAAATTTCCACAGGGTTCTGCCCACGCACAGATGTCCATGATATTGTGCATAATTAATACCTGGTAAATAATTGTTCATTATTTAGCTATTTCACTCTTATATCTGTGTTCATTATAAATCAACAATGTTTTGTTTATTTCTGCATCTGAAAATAGGGGTACCCCCAAACAAGTATACATATACACAACAGCTTCTTATGTTTTGGAGTTATTTTGTTCTCAGGCATCACTGTAGTCATTTGAGATTATTTTTGTATCACATTTACTATTGTTCAGGTAAAGTTCTATAAACCATGCTCAATTTCATATGGAGGAGACCCTAGACTTCACAACCATAAAATCTTTTGGAGTATGTTTGACTTTTGAGTTCATACTGTTGCAGTTCTTGTCACCTCATCATGTTAACATGAAAATTGCCTGTATATGTGTAGAACATTTTATCAAATTTTCTTGAAAATCTGAGACCGGTAACATACTGCATTTGAACATTGAATAGTAATGGTCAGATTTTTATTTTTTTCAAACCATTTGTAGATATGGGATAACATTTTCAATCGAGAAATTGCTGGCAAATAATATATATAAACATGTATATATGTATGTTAAAACCATGATGTGTATAGTATGAGCTCATATAATCAGCAGCTGTATCAGTCATGGTACCCTAGGGGACACCAATAACACAATTTATTTTGAGCGTTCATTAACAATTCAATAGAAATATATTTCATTATATAACAAGAGTTTTTGTATTTAATGTAATCTTAAAGCTTGCTGAAGCTTATTATGACAAAGACTGTTGAATTGGCAAGTAAAAAGGATGGTTCTATAAACCAGACAATTTTCTTGATTCTGTAATAAGTATGTATTATGCAGTATTATGCAGTCAACTTAAAATGTTTGAAAAGTCTGTCATACCGGAATGGCACAACTTGCTTGAATAGCCAAGATTTATGATGTTTTTATAATGGTGTGCCAGGTAGTTCATAATACCACAGACGTTTGGCCCACTGTATACACAGATTACCACAGACAAAATGGAAACACTGTTGTTTTGGCTCTTTTGCCACTCTGACAATGTCCCCTCAAAATCTGAACTAAGCTACAGTCTACTTAAAACGTAACAAATGTCGCCTGCTGTGCAAATCCGTGTAAGAAAGTTATATTCTTAAATATGATCTGGAAAACATCCAGTTATTTTTGAGTAACATGATTTAATATAATAGAGAAGACTATTCATACTTTCAAATGATTTCAAAGGAAGAAAAGAGCCAACAGTATATTTGCTTTCAGTGCCATAGACAAATATAAAGCCAACTGCAGATTCTGGCTCCGCAAATATGCTAGTAGTACAGCTAACAGCTGATTCACGCCATTTGTAAAACTGATGAATACAGAGCTAGAAAGCTTAACATGGATGGCAGGTATACTGCATACATATGACTAAATATGCGAATGGTATAACTACATCTAAATATAATATCAGCTATAAAATAAACTTGTTACAGCAACTTGCCTTCCATCTATTTCATTTAGGGAACTGTATGCCAAATGACAATTCTACAACTAGTTCCAGCGTGACTAGCTCTGCATTTATTTTGAAGATTAAAACATTGCAACTTACACTTTTGCAGATGTTATAACGAACCTAGAAAAAAATTCAGAAAATTCTTTCCATGATCTCACAAAACTTTTTGGTGGGGGAGCGGAGTGTGAGTCTCTTTGACCAAGTGATGTAAGAAAACATCAACAATACAAGAACCAATCAATCATAAGAACAAATCAGAAAATCAGTCTGTCCCTTCAAGTTTGCAAATTATTGACTGCTGTTTTATTTTAAAGAAGAAAATGACAACAACAAAAATAATTAAGGAAAAAATAGGATTATGAAAGTAATTAATTAAGCAAATCCATAACGTCATTGAGTATTACTGACATCAAGTGTCTTTGTATTGCAGGGTTTAAAATGTACAAGATGGCCAAATAAAATAGGGTAAAAAGATCCACCATGTCTTTTTCCTATTGTATCAAAATGTTTTTTTTTTTCAGCAATATTGTCAACACTAACATTCATCATGGACAGTGCATGAATGCATTTTATTTTTCTCTTAAAATATTTGGATAAAACTTGACTTGTATACGTTGATAATGTATGTTCTCATTTACTTTTTTATTTTTTTTATTTTTTTATTATTATATTTTTTTTTTTTTTTTTTTATGGGCGGGGGGGGGGGGGGGGGGGGGGGGGGGTATTATTATATGAATGCCTATGCTAAGCTTTGTATGATAAGGTGGCCCTAAATCAACATAAAACACAATAAAAATAAAGTTTAAGGAAATCTTGTCCCCTGGTATTGAAACTGATTTTGGCACAAAAATTGACCTGAACCCATATCTAGCTTTCAAAAACATTGTTACCGGTTTCTGATTTTATTGAAATTTGTTTGCTATATAGAGCACATATGTGGCCTATTTTATGTGCAATATCTTGGGGTGACAAGATCAGTAACACATCTAATACTTATGATGAACATCTTAATCTTTGCAAATTTTCATGAAAAATAGAAGAATTGTTGTAAATAAATTTATCAGGAAGATTAAAAGACCTAGACACATTTACTTTTTTTGTATTAGATTAATACTTATGGAGTTCTGTTGCCAATCAAAGCAACAAAATTTGAAAATAATCATACCTATTGATTTAAGACTGAAAAGTTCACAGGTGTGTATGACCTCTACAGGGGATTACCTCAGGCACCTCTCCTGAGACCTCTAGTAATTTATCAAATGAAACAAAATTATATATATTGTTGATAGACCTCAAGTAAACAACAACTGAAGTTTCAAGAAAATCTGTGCGTGGGCAGATTTGGAACTCCCCCTTTGGTCACTTAGACATTTGTATGGAAAAAAGGCAAAGTAGTGGGTATTTCTGATTGCCTGACATCAAAAATGATATTTGCAGTTAGCTGAATGGAAGTTTATCTATTCCAAAGGTCAAGGTCATTACTGACCTTTGTCTTGGATGGCTCAGATTCAGTATTTTTAGCTCACCAGAGCCGAAGGCTCCGGGGGAGCTTATAGGATAGGCAGTTGTCCGTCGTCTGCGTCTGTCTGTGTCTGGTGACGTCAACACTTTTAAATGACATCTCCTCTGAAGCCGCTAGGCCGATTGGGCCCAAATTTCATCTGTAGCATCCTTGGGTTGGGGTATTGAAAGTTTGTGTTTTTTATGAAATTCGGCTCATTAGTTTGGTTGCTATGGCAACTTAGAGTTTCCATAGACTTATAATGGGGAAAATTGAAAAATGGCATTTACTGCCAACCCGCTGCAGATATTTTGACAAAACTTTAGAAATATACCTTAGGCAATCTACAATCTGCCATATGATTTTAGGCCTACTGCTCATTTGTATTGGTTGCCATGGAAACCAAATTGAAAAAAAAAATAGAAAAAAAATCCTTAAAAAATCATCTCCTCAGAAACCGTATGCTCTATGAGGCTGAGAGTTTATGAAAATATTCACCATATTTGCTTTTACAGGTTTTGTGTTTTTTATGAAATTCAGCTCTTTAGTTTGGTTGCTATGGCAACTTAGATTTTCCATAGACTTATAATGGGGAAAATTGAAAAATGGCATTTGCTGCCAAGCCGCTGCAGATATTTTGACAAAAGTTTCATAGAAATATTCCTTAGGCAATCTTCTATCTGCCATATGAATTTAGGCCTACTGCTCATTTGTATTGGTTGCCATGGAAACCAAATTGAAAAAAAAAAAGAAAAAAAAAAATACTTAAAAAATCATCTCCTCAGAAACTGTACGCTCTATGAGGATGAGAGTTTATGAAAATATTCACCATATTTGCCTTTACAGGTTTTATGTTTTTTATGAAATTCAGCTCTTTAGTTTGGTTGCTATGGCAACTAAGATTTTCCATAGACTTATAATGGGGAAAAGTGAAAAATGGCATTAACTACAAAGCCTTTGCAGATATTTTGACAAAACTTTCATAGAAATGTTCCTTTAGTAAACTTCTCTTAGCAATATGGTTTTATGTCAACCTGAGGATCCAGTAGGTTGTGCTGGGGCCATTCCCCGCCCCCAGTACTTCATAAAATGCCTTATATCTCAGAAACCTTACAGATCCCCACCCCTAAACCATATATATTCTTGTTCCTTATGATAAGGTGCATTAAATGACACCAACCTGGGGATCCCCCCGGATGTGCCGGGGACATGCCCCACCCCCTCCACTTCATTAAATGCCATTTATCTCAGAAACCTTTCAGATCCCCACCCGTAAAGCGTATATATTCTTGTCTCTTATGAAAAGATGCACTCAGTGACACCAACCTGGGGGTCCGCCAGGATGTGCCTGGGCCATGCCCCACCCCTCCATTTCACAACAGCCCCAATATTCCAGAAACCTAACAGATCCAATTGCAACCCCAAAATGAAATATATTTTTGTTCCTTATGATAAGTAAGTAAGTAAGTAAGTAAAGACTTTATTTAGTGAGGGTAACAACATTTAGCACATACAAAAATACATGTAATAGCTAATCTTCCATGAGGCCCTCAGTATATACAATTATTTACACAGAAACATAAATATAAACAAGTTCATAGAGAAAAAAAAAACAAAAAACGAAAACATACAAAATATGATGTGATTGTTTGATGTTGGAACCCTTTAAATACCTTCCACAACAATGTGTTACCTTACCGAAACGAAAAGCAAGATTTTCTCTGATGATTTACTGTAACTGTACAAATCCATCCACTAATGTTCACTGATTTTGTGATCAGCAAGAGGAGAAATGTGTAAATGGGTGAATATGCACAAAACTAGGAAAAATGTGAAAACCCATACACACAAAAGTAAGCACAATTACAGTAATGTGTAGGAATGGCATATGAATATATAGTCATGCATATGCAGTTTAGATTCAGCATCAAACAAGCACTTTATAAACGGTGACAAAAACATATTAAAAAAAAAAAAAAAAAAAAAAGACCATAATAAAACCCTAGAGAAAAAAAATAAATAAAATCTTTTAATTAAGAAGCCATTTCAAACATCTGTTGTGAAATGAATCTAGGGACGGTGCTTTTTTGATTTCCTCAGGCAGACTGTTCCACACTAGACATCCAGAGTATCTCATACTATGCTTGAAATATTCAGTTCTAGGCTTGGGTGGGACAAAACATCCAGCAGAAGATGATCGCAGGTGTACACTGGTATTGATATTACTTCTTAGAGTGTAATTTTCAGAGATATATGCTGGGGCTGTATTGTTATATACTTTAAACATAAACTTGGCTTTTCTTAAATACAGTCTATCATATATGGACAGAATCTTCAAGGAGTTCATAGCTTCATCAGAGTCATCAACATTATAATCAAGAATTACCTTACATGCACGTTTTTGTAACCTATATATTTTAAGTTTGTTGGATTCAGAAGAATTTCCCCAAACAATATTACAAAAATCAATATGTGGTTGTATGTATGACTTGTAAAATTGAACTCTGTGATCTTGGGATAAGAATTTTTTAATTTTTGAGAGAAGCCAAATGCTTGAAGTGATTTTTTTAGTTAAATGTTTTACGTGATCAGTCCAAGACAGATTGTTATCAACAAATACACCTAAAATTTTTTCATTTGAAATCATATTAAGAGATTCATTATTATAGTTTAGATCAAGGTTATCTCTATTGAGTCTTTGTCGTTTCCTGTTTGATGTGACAACCATAACTTTCGTTTTTGATGAATTAAGAATCATACCATTACTTCTGCACCATATGTGTAGATAATTCAGTGCATACTGAAGGTTGTATTCAATCTGTTCCATAGAATCCTGTATGTCATATAGAGTTGTGTCATCGGCGTAAAGATCGGTATAAATATCACTGGTGTATAAAGGTAAATCATTAATAAAAAGCAAAAATAAAAGAGGCCCTAATATAGAGCCCTGGGGAACCCCACATGAGATTGGCTTAAAATCTGATCTACTGTTATTGATTACCACTTGCTGTTTTCTGTTATTAAGATAAGTATTGAACCAAAGGAGAGCTGCATCATTTATGCCATACAGTTTGAGTTTGTTCATTAAAATTTGATGATCTACAAGATCAAAAGCTTTTTTAAAATCAACTAATACTACCCCAACTAGTTTACCAATGTCGATAGCATTCAGCCATGAGTTGCATTCAGTGACACCAACCTGGGGGACACCCCGGATGTGCCGGGGACATGCCCAACCCCTCCACTTCATAAAAGGTTGGCCCCCGCCCATAGGGGCTTGAAAAAATATATGGGCTGCATGATGCTTCCACGCAGAGCTGAATCCGGCCCGCACACTAGTACTGGTAAACCGCTTAGAGGATCTAAGCCTGTCCAGGTGGTGCGAGGCGGACCGTCCATGCTGATAAACCCTATTGGTTTCATTGTGTGGCAGGGCTTGAGATGTCATTTCATCTCAATGTTGGGTAAAAGTCCCACAAAATTGGAAGCAACGTCCCTAAATTGACCTTTACAGTGTTGACGGGGACGTTAAACCTCAAATCAAACAAACAAAACTTCATAAAAGGCCAGATATTCCAAAACCTTACAAATCCCCACCCCTAAACCATATATATTCTTGTTCCATATGATAAGAAGCATTAAGTGACACAAACCTGGGGGTCCCCCCAGATGTGCCGGGGACATGCCCCACCCCCTCCACTTCATAAAATGCCATTTATCTCAGAAACCATTCAGATCTTCACCCCTAAACCATATATATTCTTGTTTCTTATGATAAGACGCACTCAGCAACACCAAGCTGAGGGTCCCCCGGGATGTGCCGGGGTCATGCCCCACCCCCTCCACTTCATAAAAGGCCAAATATTCCAGAAACCTTACAGATACCCACCCCTAAACCATATATATTCTTGTCCCTTGTGATAAGACACATTCAGTGACACCAACATAGGGTTCCCCCAGGGCTCGCCCGGGCCATGCTCCATTCTTCAACTTCACAAAAGACCATATATCTGAGAAACTGTTCAGAGCCCTACCCCTAAGCCATATATATATTCTTGTTCCTTATGATAAGATGCAATCAGTGATACCAGCATGGGGTCCCCCCATGTGGTGCCACGGGCCATGCCCCACCCCTTTACTTCATTAAAAGCCATATATCTCAGAAATCGGTCAGATCCCCACCCCTTAACCATATATATTCTTGTTCCTTATGATAAGACCCAACTTCATAATAGGCCATATATCTCAGAAACTATTCAAATCCCCACCACATAATCACATACATTCTTAGGCACATTCAGTCAACCCATCTTGTGGGGTCTGCAGGGGCCATTTCTCTCCCATCCACTTCATAAAAGGGCCTCATATCTCAGAAACTGTTCAGCATTAGGTTGCAACAATCTTGGGCTTTTCTGGAATCCACCATGCCCTTATCCCTCCACTGCCTAAAAGACCTTACATCTCAGGAGCCATACATATCCCACCGCTAAACCATATATGTCTCTGTTCTTTTTTATAAGACACATTTAGTGGCACCAACCAGGGCTCCGGGTTCATGCCCCACCCTCTCTACTATATAAAACACCTAATATTTCAGATACAGTCCACATGAGTGCTCATTTGGGAATTGGGAGACTTTGTAATTGGTAGATTAAAATCATACCATGTTAAAATACATGTCTGCCATTGGGCAATGCCCATCTGAGCTCTGGTTTATGAAATTTGGCTCTTTGGTTTGTTTGCCATGGCAAGTTAAGAGTTTCCATTAACTTATAATGGGGAAAATTGAAAAATGACATTTATGCCTTTCAAGATATTTTGTCAAACTTACATAGAAATGTTCCTTTAATAATGTTCTTTTAGGCCTATTGGTTGCCACAGATGGGAAATTGTCAGTTGTCATCTGTTGTCCTGCAACAACACATTAAAGCGACATCAGACCTCTGAAGCCACTAGGCTGATTGGGTCCAAATTTTATCTGTAGCATCCTTGGGCGCAGGGCTTCCATGGTTAATTAAAATACTTTGCTGCCAGTCGGCAGTGCCCCCTGAGCTCTGGTGAGCATAGTGGCCCATGGGCCTCTTGTTATCTTCTTCTCCAGTAAAAGAGCTGTGCTTATTTGAAACCAAAGTTCATGAAAAGCCTCTATGGTGAGGCAATTAAACATTATTTGTGGTATTGTTGTCACATGACAAAGATGTGCACCTTGCCCAAAATGTGCAGACAGAATGGCAGGCAATGTAGATCCTGATCGGACTGAAAGTATGTGCCTGAAATAGCCTTTTTCAGTTTTGAAAATAGATGAAAGTCTGATGGAGCGAAATAAGGTGAATTAGGCAGATGCTTATTCAATTTAAAGCCACAATCGTGAATGGCAGACTTGTGAACAGGAGCATTGTCCTAATGGAACAACACGCCTTTAGTGAGCTTTCTTCTGTGCTTAAGTTTAATATTTTCCTGTAACTGCGTCAGAAGTGAAGCATAGTATGTGCCATTGATTGTTGGTCCCTTTTGGGGATAATCTGTCAGCAAAATACAATCTGCATCCCAGAAAGAGATAATGTATCAGCAGAATACCATCTGCATCCCAGAAAACCGAGGCCATAACCTTCCCATCTGATGGAACAATCTTTGCCTTTTTTGGCGGGCGTGAGCCAGGGTGCTTCCATTGTAAGCTCACCTGAGCACGAAGTGCTCATGGTGAGTTATTGTGATCGGTCAATGTGCGTCGTGCGGCGTCAATAATTTGCTTTAAATGCTAATTCCTCCTTAACCCTTGAGCCAATTTCACTAAAACTTCATTGGAATATTGCTAAGGTGACCCTCTACAAAAATAGCTAAAATTGTTCCTCTCTGCTGAACAAGATGGCCACCAGAGCTAAAAAAAAGAACAATCTTTAAACAACAACTTCTCCTGTATCTTAAGGCCAATTTCAATCAAACTTTATAGGAATGTTGCTTAGGTAACCCTCTACGAAAATAGCTAAAATGTTTCCGCTCTGGTGAACAAAATGGCCACCAGAGCTAAAAATAGAAAATTCTATAAACGACAACTCCTCCTGTACCCTTGGGACAAATTAATTCAAACTTCATAGGAATGTTGCTCAGGTGACCCTCTTCTAAAATAGCTTAAACGGTATTGCTCTGATGAGCAAAATGGCCGCCATAGCTAAAAATAGAAAAACATCGTAAATTTGCTTCAAACACAAACTTCTCCTCAACCCTTGGGCCAATTTGATTCAAACTTCACAGGAATGTTGCCCAAATGACTCCCTACCAAAATAGCTAAAATCGTTGTGCTCTGACAAACAAGATGGCCACCTGAGCTAAAAATAGAAAAAAAATCTTTAAAAAACAACAACTCCTCCTGTACCCTTGTGCAAATTTTATTCAAACTTCATGGGAATGTTGCTTAGGTGACCATCTACCAAAATACATGTAGCTGAAAAGGTTTTGCTCTGATGAAAAAAATGGCCACCATAGCTAAAAATAGAAAAACATTGTAAATTTGGTTCAATCACGAACTCCTCCTTAACCCTTGGGCTAATTTGATTCAAACTTCACAGGAATGTTATGTAGGTGACTCCCTAAAGAAATAGCTAAAATCATTCCGCTCTGACTAATAAGATGGCTGCCAGAGCTAAAAATAGAAAAATTCTTCAAACGACTACTCCTCCTTTACCTTTGGGCCAATTTCATTCAAACTTCATAGGAATGTTGCTTAGATGACCCACTACCAAAATAGCTAAAATGTTTTCGCTCTGTGAGCAAAATGGCCGCCATAGCTAAAAACAGGGAAACTTTGTAAATTTATGTCAAAATGCGAACTCCTCAACCCTTGGGCAAGTTTGATTCAAACTTCACAGGGGCTTGAAGAAATATATGGGCTGCATGATGCTTCCACGCAGAGCTGAATCCGGCCCGCACACTAGTACTGGTAAACCGCTTAGAGGATCTAAGCCTGTCCAGGAACCGCATATTGGTTTCATTGGGCGACAGGGCTTGAGATGTCATTTCATCTCAATGTCGGGTAAAAGTCCCACAAAATTGGAAGCAACGTCTCCAAAATGACCTTTACAGTGTTGACGGGGACGTTAAACCTCAAATCAAACAAACAAACAAACATCAAACTTCACAGGAATGTTAGTTAGGTGTCTCCCTACCAAAATAGCTAAAATCGTTCAACACGGCAAACAAGATGGCCACCAGAGCTAAAAATAGAAAAAAATCTTCCAACAACAACTCCTCCTTACCCCTTGGGCCAATTTGATTCAAACTTCACAGGAATGTTTTGTCATTGACTCCCTACCAAAATAGCTAAAATTGTTCCGCTCTGACTAACAAGATAGCCGCCACAGCTAAAAATAGAAAAATTCTTCAAACGACAATTCCTCCTTACCCCTTGGGCCAATTTGTTTCAAACTTCACAGAAATATTATGTCGTTGACCCTCTACCATATTAGCTAAAATGATCCTGCTCTGATGAACAAAATGGCCACCAGAGCTAAGAATAGAAAAACGCGATAATGTTGGCCTGGTGTGCTTCTGATCAACTGTCAGAAGTCTTGGTATCCATCGGACTGAAAGCTTACTCATTGCAAGATCCTCTGTCAGAATGGAATGTACTCTTTTCTGTGAAAGGCCAACTCTACTGGCTATATATCTTTCTGTGACTCGTCTGTCAGTCATAACAATATCATGGACTTTATTGACCATTTCTGGGGTTGCTACATTGACAGGCCTTCCAGGTCAAGCTCTGTCTGCCACACTTAAATTCCGCCACCCACCTTTTCACTGTAGGATATGATGGGCATCTTTCCCTAGTGTTGCTACCATATCATTATGAATATCCTTAGGCGTTAAACCTTTTTGTGCAAATATTGGATCACTGCTTTTTCCCATATTTTGTCCATTTTGCAAATGCTGCATGTCTTGTTTACAAAAGAGTGCTACCTCATCAATATAAACTGACCAGATGAGACCAGTTCTTTGGTACAGGGCCCTATATAGTCAGAGAATAGTAGGACTAAAACAAACATCCCTGTGTACCTCCTTCAATATGAGTCTCACAACTTATCAATCAGACCTAGTATTCCACTATCCCCGGCGTTGGCGTTGGAATTGCCGTCCGCATTCACATTTACATTAAAGTACTTTAAGAGCTCATTATTTCCAAACCATGTGATGGATTTGGTTAGTAGTTGGTGTGATGATAGTTATAGGTCCAATGTTTTATTCGACAATACCCCTGCCCATGCACATGAAGTCAAGGTCATGAACTTAGAAAATTTTATGTTCAATTTTTTTAAGAGCTTATATTTTCCAAACTGTGTAATGGAGTTGGTTCATATTTGATATGAATAGTTTAATTCGGCAATACCCCTGCCCATACCCATTACCTCAGGGTCAAAGTCACAGACATGAAAGATTTTATGTTAGTGTTATTAAGAGCTCAGTCCAATGTTTTATACAGCAATACCCCCAACCATGCCCATGACCTCAAGGTTAAGGTCACAGACTTAGAAATTTTGTCAAAGTTTGAAAAATTTATATTTTCTAAACAGGCTTGGGGCCAATTACATTTGAAATTACAATTACACGCATACTTTGCTCTAAAAATGTAATTGATTAAATTACAATTACTCCAGCATATAAATGTAATTGATTAAATTACATTTACTTTTGAAATGTAATCAGATTACTACTGATTACAATAAAGGTTAAAAACCATATCACTCCATTTACTGTATTATCTAGAAGTACTACAGCTACAGGCATGACACTTAAACACATGTTAAAGAAATTGTATCAATTAATTGATCAATTAATCAGTTATCTGATTAATTTTGTTTGTCTGTTTGATTTGAGGTTTAACATCCCCGTCAACACTGAAAAGGTCATTTTGGAGACGTTGCTTCCAATTTTGTGGGACTTTTACCCGACATTGAGATGAAATGACACCTCACGCCCTCTCGCCCAGTGAAACCATTAGGGTTTATGAACATGGACGGTCCAACTCGCACCGCTTCACCTGGGCAGGCTTAGATCCCTAAGCGGTTTACCAGTTAATAACTCGCATGCGATCGGTTTCAGCTCTGCGTGGAAGCATCATGCAGCCCATCTATTTCTTCAAGCCCCAACGGGCGGGGGCCGGTTATCCGATTTATCATGCCAACAGTATGGAAGACCTCTTTTCACTTGACGCCACACAATTGTGAACTTAACCCATAAATGCCAATCGCAACAATTGTTGTCTGCTTTGCCGTCTGCTGGTTACCTTAAAAGTAATTTTTTGCAAATAGTGTTGGCCCAGATCAGACTGCTCCTGTAGGGGCAGTCTGATCTGGGCCCACACTGTTTGCTTGTATGCAAAACTATTTTAAAAAGTTTGCAAAAAAATTCAGTAGAAGACATATATGTAAGCAGAAAGCATTTTCAGATGTAGTTTTTCTTGGCGTCTCAAGGGTTAAATATCTATGAGATTGGGTCAGTTGATTATGTCCCATAACTAACATTGAAGAAATTGTCACGCTGAGTCATTTTTAAAATGAGGTTTTTAAAAAAAGAGAAAAAGGCTGCATTATAATGCTATTTTATACAAGATGCTTTATCATGTCTGTGAATACCCCATTTAAGGCCAAAAAACCCAGATGACACTGGCAAACGACAGAGGTGACTGCCCCAGCTCAGATATTGCAGAATGTGGCATTTGGTTATTTTTCCTTATATCTTGAATTCTATTTGATGGAGAATGTCATACCTGGATTATAAGTTCCATGTGTCCCGTTGATTGGCATAAAATATATCTAGGTCAGTGTGATTTATATTTATGCCTTCAACTGATGAAGCTGGAGGTGCATATTGCTTCTGGGAGGTTTGTGCGTGTGTCTGTCTGTGCATGCATTGGTTATGCTTCTTCATGCATAGCATAAATTATGAATCATGCATGCTAGGGTTTTTAAATTTCATATGTATGGATTCCTCATGAAAAAACAGCTGACACATTTTTTTTTTCACGTCAGTATTATTACTGTTTTCCTGAGTTTTTGCCTTTTGAAAAGTGCAGTTCTTGCAGCTTTTATTTTATCTTACATGCAGGGCTTCCTAGCAAATCTATAATAACCTATAATTTTGTGTCAAACCTCTAAAACCTTTATTTTGTTCATAAAACCTATAATCAAAGCACTGAGAGTGCTGATGGAGCGTAGCTTTGATAATTTGATTTAGCGCCTGATTGGTATTTTAATTCAGGCTCATATTGATCTAATGAACATAGCTGTTTGAAGCTATTCTGGGCCAGAAGTCGTGTTAAAGCAACAAAACCTATATTGAAATTAACTCACGCTAAGGTGTAGACCCCGCAACAACCATCATGAAAACACGCCTGTACAAATACATTGTCAATTTTTCGGCAAAAAAAGGGAAATTTTAAGATACAAAATTGTGATATTTTCTTATCTCTGCGTAAAACATTGATTGCGGGGACTTGATTGAACCGTCTTGACGAGGCAGTTTTATCAAGTACCCACAATCAATGTTTTTGAGCAATACAGCAACCATGCAGTTCTTCAGTTTACTTGAAGATTTCTGCTGAGCTATAGTTTGTGCAATAACTGCTACTTGCACAATTGTTTGGCGGCTTTAAAGTTATTTTATGTAATCAGCTTTTGAAAAATTACCTTGGGGAGGTTATTAGGGCCCGCACTGAAAGTGTGGGTGCCCTATAGTAATCACTCTGTCCGTCTGTCTGTCTGTCTGTCCGTCTGTCCGTCCACAAATTTTTTTATCCTCCATAACTTACTTATTCCTGGATGGATTTAAATATTACTTGGCAGAAATGTTAACCATAATGTGATGGAGTGTTGCGCGCAAGACTCAGGTCCGTACCTCAAAGGTCAAGGTCATACTTAGAGGTTAAAGGTCAAAAAAGGGTCTTTCCTGTGTCCAATTAATAACTTTGTTATTATTATTCCTGGATGGCAGAAATGTTAACCATAATGTGATGGAGTGTTGCGCGCAAGACTCAGGTCCGTACCTCAAAGGTCAAGGTCATACTTAGAGGTTAAAGGTCAAAAAAGGGTCTTTCCTGTGTCCAATTAATAACTTTGTTATTATTCCTGGATGGATTTAAATATTACTTGGCAGAAATGTTAACCATAATGAAAGTGTTGGTGCCCTATAGTAATCACTCTGTCCGTCTGTCTGTCTGTCCGTCTGTCCATCCACAATTTTTTTTATCCTCCATAACTTTCTTATTCCTGGATGGATTTAAATATTGCAACCATAATGTGATGGAGTGTTGCGCGCAAGACTCAGGTCCGTACCTCAAAGGTCAAGGTCATACTTAGAGGTTACAGGTCAAAAAAGGGTCTTTCCTGTGTCCAATTAATAACTTTGTTCTTATTCCTGGATGGATTTAAATATTACTTGGCAGAAATGTTAACCATAATGTCTGGCCCCGCACTGAAAGTGTGGGTGCCCTATAGTAATCACTCTGTCCGTCCGTCTGTCTGTCTGTCTGTCTGTCCGTCTGTCCGTCCACAAATTTCTGATAGCGCTGCCGGGGCCCTAGTCAGTTTCACTGACAGCTCTAGTTTATCTTGCATTAGACATTCTCCTTGGTTACATCTTGATGATGTTTATCTTCATGTGAAATAATATCATAATTTTCCCAGCAGTTTATAAGTTATACATCCGTAATCAGTCTTTAAAAATTGCCTCAGTGAGGTTGTTTATAAAGCTATCTGGCATCAGACAATATCATTAGCTTGATCTTGTCAATTTACATCTGTATGCAAAACATTATAAAAATATACCCGTTGGTTTGAAAGTTATACGCCATGTCAGTGGGTGAATTTTTTACCTTGCCGAGGCTAAAATAAAGAAATTGGGCATTCAGGAATCTCATTGGTTAGATCTGTCTGTATGCTAACAGTTGTCAAAAATATTCCAAGTAGATTAGAAGTTACACTTCGAAATAATTTTTCAGTTTGCCTAAGCGAGGCCGTTTGTAAAGTAATTTGGCGTAAGGCAATTTTGTGGGTTATGTATTGTCAATATCAACCTGTATGCCGAAAATGATCAAAGCCATATAGTAAACCGTTTCATGAATAGCATTTGGTGGGGGCATCCGTGTCCTATGGACACTTTTTCTAGTTTTATATTATTTTGCCTCGGCAAAGCCATTCATATGGTAATCTTGCATAAAACAGCCTCATGGGTTAGGTATTGTCAATATCAATCCGAATGCCAAAAATGATCGGAATATTCAGAGAGGTTTGAACATTATACTCTGTTAACAATTTTTATGTCCCCGCCTATTCGAAGAATAGCGGAAGGGCATTAAGTTTTACCCCTGTCCGTCCGTTCGTCTGTTTGTCCATTCGTCCATCCCAACATCGTGTCCGGGCCATAACTCCTAAACCGTATGGAATATACATGAAACTTCACTGGTGCATTCATCACACTGAGACGATGTGTCATGAACAAGGAAGACAACTCTTGCTTTTTTGGTTTTTGAATTATCTGCCCTTGACTTAGTACCATATAGTAAACCATGTCCGGGCCATAACTCCTAAACTATATGGCATATATTCATGAAACTTCACAGGTGCATTCATCACACTGAGACGATGTGTCATGAACAAGGAAGACAACTCCTGCTTGTTTAGTTTTTGAATTATCTGCCCTTGACTTACATCCATATAATAGTCAAATGGTATGTCGTGTCCGGGCCATAACTCCTAAACCGTATGGAATATATTCATGAAACTTCACAGGTCCATTTATCACACTTAGACGATGTGTCATGAACAAGGAAGACAACTCTTGCATTTTTGGTTTTTGAATTATCTGCCCTTGACTTAGTACCATATAGTAAACCGTGTCCAGGCCATAACTCCTAAACCGTATGGAATATATTCATGAATCTTCACAGGTGAATTCATCACACTGAGACGATGTGTCATGAACAAGGAAGACAAATCTTGCATTTTTGGTTTTTGAATTACCTGCCCTTGACTTAGTACCATATAGTAAACCGTGTCCGGGCCATAACTCCTAAACCGTATGGAATATATTCATGAAACTTCACAGGTGCATTCATCACACTGAGACGATGTGTCATGAACAAGGAAGACAACCCTTGCATTTTTAGCTCACCTGAGCCGAAGGCTCATGTGAGGTATTAGTATACCACGAGCCGGCGTCCGTCGTCGTCCGTCGTCCACATTTTCAAAGAAGTATATCTCCGGAACCAGTGGGCCAATCTTGATCAAATTTCATGTGAAGCATTATCAGGTAGGGGGAAAGGCTGCATACTGTTTTCGGGCAGATCGGATTGGAACTCTGGTTGCCATGGCAACAAATAGCTCCCATAGACTTAACATAGGAAAAAGTTTGTCATCACTCTAGCTCCGTCAATTTTTTTCTGATTGTCTTCATTCTTGCAGATAACGAGGACAGGCATGAAATCTCGATCAAGTTCGATTTTGGGCTGAATCGGATTATTCACTCAGGAGTTACGTGCCCTTGAGCGTTCTTAACATAGGAAAAAGCTTGTCATCACTCAAGCTCCTTCAATTTTTTTCTGATCGACTTCATTCTTGCAGATAACGAGTACAGGCATGAAATCTCGATCAAGTTCGATTTTGGGCTGAATCGGATTATTCACTAAGGAGTTACGTGCCCTTGAGCGTTGAAAAAATTGCCTATTGACTTAACATGGGGAGAATGTTGTCATCACCGTAGCTGCTTCAATTATTTTCAGATTGGCTTTATTCTTGCAGATAACCAGCACAGCCATGAAATCTCGGTCAAGTTCGATAACTGGCAGAATCGGATCATTCACTTAGGAGTTACCTGCCCTTGTGTGTTTTTGCATTAGGGTTAATGGGAATTTCAAAAATGTATATCTTAAAGACTACTTGGCCAACTTTGATCAAATTTCATGTGTCGCATTATTGGGCAAGTGGAAAGGCTTCATTAGGTTTTCAGGCAGATCTGAGTGGAACTCTGGTTGCCATGGCAACATCTAGCTCCCATAGACTTCACATAGGAAAAAGCTTGTCATCACTCTAGCTCCGTCAATTTTTTTCTGATCGACTTCATTCTTGCAGATAACCAGTACAGGCATAAAATCTCGGTCAAGTTCGATTTTGGGCCGAATCGGATTATTTGCCTTGGAGTTACCTGCCCTTGAGCATAAAAAAATACGTTGTGACCACGATAGCAACTTTATTTTTATTCAGATCAGCTTCAAACTTGCAGGTAACGTGGACAGGCATAAAATCTCAGTTAAGTTCGAATCGTAATATTGACCTCGGAGTTACATGACCTTGAGCGACAAAAAATTTGCCCATAGACTTTACATAGGGAAAATGTTGTGACTACGATAGCGACTTGAATTTTTTTCAGATCAGCTTCAAACTTGCAGGTAACGAGGACAGACATAAAATCTCGGTTAAGTTCGATTTTGGGCCGAATCGGATTATTTGCCTTGGAGTTACCTGCCCTTGAGCATAAAAAAATACGTTGTGACCACGATAGCAACTTTATTTTTATTCATATCAGCTTCAAACTTGCAGGTATAGAGGACAGGCATTAAATCTCGGTTAAGTTCAATTTTGGGCCGAATCGGAATATTGACCTCGGAGTTACGTGACCTTGAGCGACAAAAAATTTGCCCACAGACTTAATTAGGGAAAATGTTGCGACTACGATAGCGACTTGAATTTTTTTCAGATCAGCTTCAAACTTGCAGGTAACGAGGACAGACATAAAATCTCGGTTAAGTTCGATTTTGGGCCGAATCGGAATATTTGCCTTGGAGTTACCTGCCCTTGAGCATAAAAAAATACGTTGTGACCACGATAGCAACTTTATTTTTATTCATATCAGCTTCAAACTTGCAGGTAACGAGGACAGGCATAAAATCTCGGTTAAGTTCGATTTTGGGCCGAATCGGAATATTGACCTCGGAGTTACGTGACCTTGAGAGACAAAAAAATTTGTCCATAGACTTAACGTAGGGAAAATGTTGTGACAGAAATAGCGACTTGAATTTTTAGCTCACCTGAGCCAAAGGCTCCAGTGAGCTGATAGTATACCAAGGCTCCGGAGTCCATCGTCTGTCATCCGTCCATCCGTCGTCCACACTTTCAATGAAGCATATCTCAGAAGGCAGTCGACCAATCTTGTTTAAATTTTATGTGTAGCACCATTGAGCAAGGGGAAAGGCTGCATTTGGTTTTTGAGCTAGTCTGGTTCATTTGTTCCTTCATTCTTCTTTCTCTCCATATAGAGATAATAGACCAATGTTAAATTTTCGTCAAAGATTTCTCAGGAACTATAGAAGCTAGAAGTCTCAAACTTGGAATGCAATGCAATAATGATGACTTATATCCTGTAAGGGTCAATGGGCTGGATTCTATTAGCAGATTTAGTAGTCAAGTCTGTGAATTGTTAAAACTTAAGTTCCTCAGGTGAGCGGTTTAGGCTCATTGAGCCTCTTGTTGGTTTTTGGATTATCTGCCCTTGATGCAAATATATGATTGATTTGAAGTACATTTGTAATATTTTTATCCCCTCTCACAACATAGTTGTGAGGGGGGATATAGCATAACTTCACACAAATGTTCCTTATAAAAAAATCTCGAGCGAGTTTGACTTTCAAGGTCATGACCTCAAGGTCAAGGTCACTGTGGCTATTTTTAGAAAAACTTTGTCATTGCTCTAGCGCCTACATTTCTTCACCAATTTCATTGTAACTTCACACAAATGTTCCTTATAAAAAAATCTCGAGCGAGTTAGACTTTCAAGGTCATGACCTCAAGGTCACTGTGGCTATTTTTAGAAAAACTTTGTGATCGCTCTAGCGCCTACATTTCTTCACCAATTTCAATATAACTTCACACAAATGTTCCTTTTAGAAAAATCTCAAGCGAGTTCGACTTTCAAGGTCATGACCTCAAGGTCAAGGTCACTGTGGCAATTTTTAAAAAACTTTGTCATCGCTCTAGCGCCAACATTTCTTCACTGATTTCAATATATCTTCACACAAATGTTTCTTATGACAATATCTCGAGCGAGTTAGACTTTCAAGGTCATGACGTCAAGGTCACTGTGGCTATTTTTAGAAAAACTTTGTCATCGCTCTAGCGCCTACATTTCTCCACTGATTTCAATATAACTTCACACAAATGTTTCTTATGACAATATCTCGAGCGAGTTTGACTTTCAAGGTCATGACCTCAAGGTCAAGGTCACTGTGGCTATTTTTAGAAAAACTTTGTGATCGCTCCCGCGCCTACATTTCTTCACTGATTTCAATATTACTTCACACAAATGTTTCTTATGACAAAAAAATATCTCGAGCGAGATCGACTTTCAAGATCATGACCTCAAGGTCAAGGTCACTGTGGCAATTTTTAGAAAAACTTTGTTATCGCTCTAGCGCCTACATTTCTTAACTGGTTTCAATATAACTTCACACAAATGTTCCCTATGACAATATCTTGAGCGAGTTCGACTTTCAAGGTCATGACCTCAAGGTCAAGGTCACAGTGGCTATTTTTAGAAAAACTTTGTCATTGCTCTAGCGCCTACATTTCTTCACCAATTTCATTATAACTTCACACAAATGTTCCTTATAAAAAAATCTAGAGCGAGTTAGACTTTCAAGGTCACTGTGGCTATTTTTAAAAAAACTTTGTGATCGCTCTAGCGCCTACATTTCTCCACCAATTTCAATATAACTTCACACAAATGTTCCTTATAGAAAAATCTCAAGCGAGCTCGACTTTCAAGGTCATGACCTCAAGGTCAAGGTCACTTTTGTCATCCCTCCAGCGCCTACATTTCTCCACTGATTTCAATATAACTTCACACAAATGTTTCTTATGACAATATCTCGAGCAAGTTAGACTTTCAAGGTCATGACCTCAAGGTCAAGGTCACTGTGGCTATTTTTAGAAAAACTTTGTCATCGCTCTAGCGCCTACATTTCTCCACTGATTTCAATATAACTTCACACAAATGTTTCTTATGACAATATCTCGAGCGAGATCAACTTTCAAGGTCATGACCTTCAGGTCAAGGTCACTGTGGCAATTTTTAGAAAAACTTTGTCATCGCTCTAGCGCCTACATTTCTTAACTGATTTCAATATAACTTCACACAAATGTTCCCTATGACAATATCTTGAGCGAGTTCGACTTTTAAGGTCATGACTTCAAGGTCAAGGTCACTGTGGCTACTTTTAGAAAAATTTTGTCATCGCTCTAGCGCCAACATTTCTTCACCGATTTCAATATAACTTCACACAAATGTTCCTTATGACAATATCTCTAGCGAGTTCCACTTTCAAGGTCAAGGTCACTGTGGCTATTTTTTTTAGAAAAACTTTGTCATTGGTCTAGCGCTTACATTTCTTCACCTATTTCAATATAACTTCACACAAATGTTCCTTTTGACAATATCTCTAGCGAGTTCCACTTTCAAGGTCAAGGTCAAAATGGCTATTTTTAGAAAAACTTTGTCATCGCTGCAGCGCCTACATTTCTTCACCGATTTCAATATAACTTCACACAAATGTTCCTTATGACAATACCTCGAACAAGTTCGACTTTCAAGGTCAACGTCACTGTGGCTATTTTTTGAAAAACTTTGTCATTGCTCTAGCGCTTACATTTTTTCAACAATTTCAATATTGCTTCACACAAATGTTCCTTATGACAATATCTGTAGCGAGTTCCACTTTCAAGGTCACTGTGGCTATTTTTAGAAAAACTTTGTCATGGCGCTAGCGCTTACATTTCTTCATCGATTTCAGTATAACTTCACACAAATATTCCTTATGACAATATCTCGTGCGATTTCGACTTTCAAGGTCAAGGTCACTGTGGCTAATTTTAGAAAAACTTTGTCATCGCTCTAGCGACTACATTTCTTCACTGATTTCAATATAACTTCACACAAATATTCCTTATGACAATACCTTGAGCGAGTTTGACTTTCAAGGTCAAGGTCACTGTGGCTATTGTTAGAAAAACTTTGTCATGGCTCTAGCGCTTACATTTCTTCACCGATTTCAGTATAACTTCACACAAATGTTCCTTATGACAATATCTCGAGCTATTTCGACTTTCAAGGTCAAGGTCACTGTGGCAATTTTTAGAAAAACTTTGTCAGCGCTCTAGTGCCTATATTTATTGATGGATGTTAATAGAACTTCACACAAATGTTTCTTATGATAATATCTAGAGTTGCTTTGACTTTCAAGGTCGTGACCTCAAGGTCAAGGTCACTGTGGCTATTTTTAGAAAAACTTTGTCATCGCTCTACAGCCTACATTTATGATTTTAATATAACTTCACACAAAAGATGCTTATGATAATATCTTGAGCAAGATCTACTTTCGCGGCCATGGCCTCAAGTCAAGGTCCCTATGACTATTTTTAGAGAAATATTGTCATCACTCTAGAACCTACATTTATTGATTGATTTTTAAACAAACTTTACACAAATGTTGCATATGATAATATCTCAAGCAAGTTGGACTTTTGCCTTTTCAGTGTTTTCCACACACGAAGTTGTCTTGTGCGAGGGGATTTGTATAGCATGTGATGCCTTGTTTATGAATGGCATTTGGCGGGGGCATCCGTGTCCTATGGACACTTTTTCTAGTCTAAATATATATTGCATCGGTGAGGCCATTTATGAAGTGATCTTGCATGCGACAGTTTCTTGGGTTAGTTATTGTCAATATGAATCCATAGGAATATTTGAAGAGGTTTAGAAATTATAATCCGTTATTATTATATAAAAATAAATTGCCTCGACGAGGCCATATATGAAATGATCTGGCATTAAGGCAATTTCTTTGGTTAGATATTGTCAATATAGCACAGTGCACAGTCTTTTACCGGAAACCAACAACTGCCTTTCTTGAATCAGCGAAAGGGATAGAATCACTGTGGAACAGATTTCACGATCAATCTCCTGGAAAGAATGTTGCCGAACCCGGCAGGTATCGAACTTGCATCTGAGCTGATAATTTGCTTTATTTATGGTCACATGCCTAGGAGGCAGCCAGGTCGCTTTAAAAAAGTAACATTGTTCCCCCCCTCCCCCTACACACACACATACATTAACCCATACTCTGAGTATATGTATAGCAGCCTTTTTAGGGACAAACATAGCAGACCCAGATCAAACGCTACAAGAAGTGGCGTCTCATCTGTGTCTAAACGGCAAAATTTACTGCTTATAATATATGCCTTGATATGCACCTGTCCAATTCATTCCAACTGTCTTATTTTGGTAATACATTATCGACCCACACTGCGTACTTTTAATCCATTTTAAACGAATGGAATCCTCAACACCTTATATCAGTATGGAATGAGTTCATTTTAAAATCAGGGATGTCAGGTTGTGGCTTCCACAAAATATTTGGCAAAAATGGCTGAACCTTTTTGTAAGTATGCAGTGAAGGTCACAATGAGACTCCGCGTTCTGTGCTATCTGATCTGGGTTTGTCCTGTTTGCAAGTTGCCAGGTTTGGGATTTTATGGTACAAATGGGCTGTAAACTGGGTTATATGAACTGAACTATAAAAAGATTAGACTGCTACACAGTTCATCTATTAAAAATATTCATCTATTCCGTTTGAAATAGGTGGTCTGTGAAGCAGTCTATAAGAAGATAGCGCATGGCGTAATAATCTACTATGGGGTACTATGTTCTCACTAGTGATTGGGTCTTACGCAGTAACACCGAAAGTAGTGCCGAAATCATTTCTCATTTCACTGGAGCTACGCTGCAACAGTTACGCTCCAAAAAGCCTGTATTTTCATGACAAAACCTGTATTTTACGCCATTTTGAACTTCCTCGCAGCTCAGCTTTTCTTCAAAATGCCCTACTATTTTTAGCTCACCATCACGTAGTGACAAGGTGAGCTTTTGGGATCACTTTTTGTCCGTCGTGTGTCCGTGAATGCGTGCTTCCGTGCGTAAACAATTTCTTCAAACGACATCTCCTCCTAAACCACCGATCGGATTTTGACCAATCTTCACAGGAATGATCCTTAGGTGGTCCCCTTTCAAAGTTGTTCAAATGGTTCCGGTTTGTTGCACATATAGGTCACAGAGGCCAAAAATAGATTTTTTTCACCGAAAACTTAAAAAATCTTCTTCTCTGAAACTGCAAGGCCCAGGTCTTTGATATTTGGTATGAAGCTTCATCTAGTGGACCCCTACCAAGATTGTTCAAATTATAGTGCTGGGGCCAAAATGCCCCCGCCCAGGGGCCCTTTGGTTTTACATGGGCTTATATAGGGAAAATCTTTAAAAATCTTCTTCTCTGAAACCGCAAGGCCCAGGTCTTTAATATTTGGTATGAAGCTTCATCTGGTGGACCCCTACCAAGGTTGTTCAAATTATAGTGCTGGGGCCAAAAATGCCCCTGCTCCGGAGCCCTTTGGTTTTACATAGGCCTATATTGTTTGTTTGATTTGAGGTTTAACGTCCCCGTCAACACTGTAAAGGTCATTTTGGAGATGTTGCTTCCAATTTTGTGGGACTTTTACCCGACATTGAGATGAAATGACATCTCAAGCCCTGTCGCCCAATGAAACCAATAGGTTTATTAGCATGGACGGTCCACCTCGCACAGCGGTTCCTGGACAGCCTTAGATCCTCTAAGTGGTTTACCGGTACTAGTGTGCGGGCCAGATTCAGCTCTGCGTGAAAGCATCATGCAGCCCATATATTTCTTTAAGCCCCTATGGGCGGGGGCTAACATAGGCCTATATAGGGAAAATCTTTAAAAATCCTCTCTGAAACCGCAAGGCCCTCGTCTTTGATATTTGGTATGAAGCTTCATCTTGTTGACCCCTACCAAGATTGTTCAAATTATAGCCCTGGAGCCAAAAATCTTCTTCTCTGAAACCGCAAGGCCATGGTCTTTGATATTTGGTATGGAGCTTCATCTAGCGGACCTCTACCAAGATTGTTCAAATTATAGCCCTCGGGCCACAAATGCCCCCACCCCAGGGCCCTTTGGTTTTACATAGACTTATAATAGAGATAATCTTTGAAAATCTTCTTCTCTGAAACAGCAAGGCCCATGTCTTTGATATTTGGTGTGAAGCTTCATCTAGTGGACCTCAATCAAGATTGTTTAAATTATAGCTCTGAGGCCAAAAATGCCCCTGCCCCGGGGCCATTTTGTTTTACATAGGCTTATGTAAGGAATATCATTAAAAAAATCTTCTTCTCTGAAACCGCAAGGCCCAGGTCTTTGATATTTGGTGTGTAGCTTCATCTAGTGAACCTTTGCCAAGATTGTTCAAATTATAGCCTTTGTTGATATTTGGTATGAAGCTTCACCTTTTTAGACCTCCCTCAACATTATGCACATTATAACCCTGGGGTCAATAATGGCCCTCCCCGGGGCCCACTTGTTACTCTATGGATCAGTTGAGCGATCCAGGGCCATCATGGCCCTCTTGTTACTTTTTAGTCCCCAAAATAAGATGAACAAGATGTGTTTGTGAAGCACTGATGCCCCTGGACAGAGCATGTGAATGGACTTATCTAAAGTTATGGCCAATGTCACAGTTTTAAAAAAGTAGATCAAACGTCAAGGTCACAAGGTAAAAAATTATTGTACCCCTGGAAAGGTCTTGTTGCACATGTGGAATATGAAAGCTATATCACTTACCAATCGAAAGTTACGGCCAATGTAAAAGTCTTGTAAAAGTAGGTGAAATAATTTGAAGGTCAAGGTCGCAAATTATGGTATCACTGGAAACGTTTTGTGACAAGGAATCCACACATGAAATATTGAAGCCCTATCACTTACCAATCAGAAGCCTCTGTGGTGTAGTTGTTACGCTACTTGCCTTGTAAACCAGGGGTCGCAAGATCAATTCAGGGCTTCTCCAGACTTTCGGATGAGTCTTTCAACCGAGGCCTGTCTCCGTATGACCTTAGCTGTTGCCTTTTTTAGTTGGACGGACGTAAAACTCAAACACTCACTCACTTACTTACCAATCAAAAGTTATAGCCAACAGTAAAGGTTTTAAATGTAAGTCAAATGTCAAGGTCAAGGTCACAAGGTCAGAAGTTATGGTACCACTAGAAAGGTCTTGTGATATGGAATGCACATGTGAAATATGTATGCCCTGTCCATAACCAATCAAAAGTTATGGCCCAGTGTTAAGGTTTTTAAAAAGTAGGTCAAACTGCAAGGTCACGGTCACAAGGTCAAACATTATGTTACCACTGGGAAGGGCCTGTGACAGAGAATGCACCTGTAAAAAACGAAAGTCCTGTCACCAATCAATCAAAGGTTATGGCCAATATTAAAGTTTTTTAAAAGTAGGTCAAATGTAAAGGTCAAGGTCACAAGTTAAAAAATTCTTGTGATATAGAATACACATTTGAAATATGAAAGCTTACCAGTCAAAAGTTTTTAAAAAGTAGGTCAAAAATTATGGTAACACTGGAAATGATCTGTGACAGGGAATGCACATGTGATAATATGAAAGTCCTGTCACTAATCAATCATAGGTTATTGCCAATGTTAAAGTTTTTTAAAAGTAGTTGAAATGTCAAGGTCAAGGTAAAAAATTATGGTACCACCGAAAAGTTCTTGTGACATAGAATGCACATGTGAAATATGAAAACCCTATCACTCACCAACCGTAGGTTATGGCCTATGTTAAAGTTTTAAAAAAGTAGGTCAGATGTCAAGGTCAAGGTCATGAGGTCAAAAATTATGGTACCACTGGAATGCATAGGTGAAATATGAAAGCCCTATCAGTTACCATTCAAAAGTTATGCCCAATGTTAAGGTTTCTGCGGACAGATAAACGGACAGATTAACCGACAGACCAAAAACTATATGTCCCTGAATCTTTGATTCCAGGGGCATAAAAATCTCAAGAAATTGTAATTTTTTCCTTGCTTGCATCGCTCACTTGGACTTTGAAAAATTCAGATCAACTTTATCCAAGTAATTATGATGCAAAAAATTATAAAATATTTTTTTTTGTCACTTTTAAATCTTTATGTGAGTTTGGAAGATTTTTTTTTATTTCCCCGCCAGTGAGTTATGCCCTTGTCCGTTCATACAATCATATGTATCCCTACTGTTGCAGATTTGACCACTTCTGAAAGTTGATAGGATTATTTGATCAGTTGTTTCCACATTCCAAGAAGAATTATCAATCAGATATAGATATCACCATTGATTCAATTTGGTTACCATATTTTTTGTAAGTATTCAAATAGACAGGCCTTAGCTAACATTGTAGACCCAGTGTCTCATCAGGATATGCAGTCACCTATTTTTAGATTCAACCTGGAATAGTTAATTGTACTTCTTAACCCTTGTCCTGCTGAATATTTAAATATGTCACACCCACTACTGATCATCAGCCAATCAGATTACTTGATGCAAATTATTGCAACAAATTCATAAACTGGATGGCAAACAATAAAGATCCTGATCAGATGGCTTCATCAGAAGCCATCTGATCTGGATCTACATTGTTTCAAAGATAAGGCATATCCGGGCTCAGCAGGACAAGGGTTAAAATTTTAGAACAAGTATGGTAAGGAGTTTACCTGACCTGTCTATACATGTACTAAGTGTGAATAACAATAAGCAAATACAGTTTTGTTTGTGTTTGAGTTTAACGGCCCATTCAACACTATTTGTAGTCATTTTTGAGCTGGTCAGTTTACCTATCCACACTTTTCCTGGTCAGGCTTATATGTAAGGAACTAACCAGTACAGTGCACATTCTTTCGCCAGAAACTGACAACAGTTACTGCCCTTCTTGATTCAGTGGAAGGGAGAGAATGACCGTAGAACATATTTCATGATCAATCTCCATGGAAGAATGTTGCTGACCCCGGCAGGTATAATCCAACCCCCGTCCTCCTGATCACCAGTCAGAAGTGCATCCGACTGAGCTACCGAGGCTTGACTTAAGCAAATAGAGTGAAATTCTGCTGACTTACGGCTAATTCAGCTTTAGAAAGTTTATTTAGAAGGGTGCAGTTATTCTTTCTTTGTGCTGTCTGCACATAATGCTCTCTGGTCAGGGACCACTGTGGGACCGAATCCGACCACCCACGAGTACTGGTAAACCGCTTAGAGGATCTAAGCCTGCCAAGGCAAAGCAGTGTGAGTCGGACCGTCCATGCTTATAAACCCTATTGGTTTCATTGGGCGTCAGGGCTTGAGATGTCATTTCATCTCATTGTCGGGTAAAAGTCCCACAAAATTGGAAGCAATGTCTCCAAAATGACCTATACAATGTTGACAGGGACATTAAACCTGAAACAAAAAAAAAACACTGTGGGACTGTTCAAAAGTGGTCTTTAAGACCAGGATTTACAGGTAAGCAAAAGATCACTTTTGAACAGTCCCAAAGATGGCTTAATATAGGATTTTTACTGTAAATAAATAATATGTAATTAACATCAAACAACATTGCACATAGCAGATGCATTCTGATTTTTGTCAAGCATGCTTTAAAGGCATTGAGGACTATCACTTCATTTCATAACATCATGTAGCACTCAGTGCTGACTGAAGAGAACTCCTCTGTCTGCAACAGGTAAGGAAGGGACTTGGAGAAAGTCAATAATTGACTAACTGTTAACTAGAGCATACCTTATTGATTTTCATAATGGCCCATTCCATTTGTCTGTTTGTCAATCTGTCAACATTTTGGTCAACATTTGTGTCAACATTTGGTCAACCCCACTGTAAACCCAAATGTTCAGACCCATTCCATAAGAAGTACAATCAAAGGCCTTCTACAGAATTCTTTTTTTTTTTTGGTTTCATACTGTAACTATTTTTCAGAGAAAATCAGGCTTGACATTTAATGTGGATCATCTGCCAGGCATACAATTCATATGAAATTGTATGAAACCTTATATTCTCTGAGAACCCCCCCCCCCCCCCCCAAAAAAAAATACTGTAATGAACCTGAGTATTGGAACGTATAGGCCTTTAAGTAAACAAGTGCAGACCCAGACCAGACTCCTCAGTCTGATCATGGCCTCCACTGTTTGCCATTCCATCTGTATCTTTTGCACTCCTTGCTGGATCATGAAACAAATTTGTTAAAATTTTAGGAGATTTACAAGTCCCCAAGGTGCACAATTTTTAGGATTTTTATGGTAAAATGTCATCTGCTAATCCCATGGTTGACACTCACAGTGTTAAGTAATCCTAGTAGGTCAAAAGTTGTTACCATATGATTATGACTACAAGTACACATGTTCTTAACTGTAGGCCAAGCCAGCAGAAACTGCACAACACCTGTTAGTCTGGCTTTACTACTTTTTCTTCTCTCTATCTTTTTCTTCTTTTGCGAGGAACAATTGTCGTCTGCTTTGCCGTCTGCTGGTTACCTGAAAAGTAATTTTGTTGCAAACAGTGTGGACCCAGATCAGACTGCTCCTGTAGGAGCAGTCTGATCTGGGCCTACACTGTTTGCCTGTATGCTTTACTACTTTTTCTTCTCTCTATCTTTTTCTCCTTTTTGCGAGGAACAATTGTCGTCTGCTTTGCCGTCTGCTGGTAACTTGAAAAGTAATTTTGTTGCAAACAGTGTGGACCCAGATCAGACTGCTCCTGTAGGAGCAGTCTGATCTGGGCCTACACTGTTTGCCTGTATGCAAAATTATTTTTTAAAAGTTTGCAAAAAGATCAGCAGATGACTTAAACAGAGATGAACTAGTTCTTCTCGGCCCTTAGCCAATATAGAACTTTTGCTTCACTTATTTAATTAATATGGCAAATATTTTTGCAGAAAAAAAATGTGAGCAGCTTTTGCAAGTTCCAGCAAAAAGTATAAGAGTTTTAGATATTTTATACTTGTTAGAACACACTAATAAGCTAACGATGCTTTGAACAAATGGACCTGGATATTTGTACAATGATTTTTTTTCAGTAAGCTTTAATGTAAAATTTGGCCTAGAAGATTAGTCAGTCTGCTATCCACAGATTTGCTTTGTTGCTGTTATATATAGTGTTTATTTTTTTTTTCATTGTATTTTTCCAGGGATTTAGGTTAGTACTCATACAGTCACTTCTTATGAAACTTTACTTTATGGCATTTATGTACATGTAGCCTGCCCAGCTACCACTAGAGCTGCAAAGTCCATGGAGATATATTGAAGACTCTGATAAGTAAATGTGTGACAGGGTGCATTTTCTTGTGACCTGGTATTCCTGCAGTAAATACTGCTATAAATATTGAGCAAATTATGTTTGTTGTATGCCTTATGGTTTTGTTTGGTGTTATGTTCAGAATGTGCAAACATCGAAGACCCAGATCAGACTGCTCCTAAGGAGCAGTCTGATCTGGGTCTTCAATATTTGCAAACATTAGGAGCAGTCTGATCTGGGCAATATTTTGCCCTTGTAGTCGTGACTTCAATAGTTTGCCCTTCTAGTCCTGACTTTTCAAATGTTTACAGTAATTATGATACCAGAAGTATATGTACCTGGATGTTATGAAAAGCAAGTCTATCTGGACTGGAGGGTTGTTAAGGTTATTAATATGTGTATTATCTTTGTGGAGTATTATGCTGATGCATTTGGTAATAAGTTTTGGGGTGGCGTATCTTAACATGTATGGGGAGAACATCCAGCGTGATTGTAAGTTTGCATGTTCTTTATTTAGCCTTGAAAACACCAGTGGCGTGACTACATGTTCGTGTGTATATGTTTTTGTTTCTTTTCAAAAAAGAGTCTTCAGGCCGCAAATGTTATGTTAAATCTTCTTTGGAGAAAAAATGGATTTTATTTTATTTTTATTTTACGGCCCTTCCAAGCTTATTTCACTCATATTGAGCCAATCGTTAATCAGAGGTGGTCGAAAACCGAGGTACCCAGAGAAAAACCACCTGACCTTCCATTGCAGAACTTGGCGTCTCACATGTGACCTGAGCTAGGCTCGATTTCTTTGTTTGATCAGAGGTTTAACGTCCCCGTCAACACTGTAAAGGTCATTTTGGAGACGTTGCTTCCAGTTTTGTGGGACTTTTACCCGACATTGAGATGAAATGACATCTCAAGCCCTGTCGCCCAATGAAACCAATAGGGTTTATTAGCATGGACGGTCCGCCTCGCACCGCGGGCCCTGGACAGGCTTAGATCCTCTGAGCGGTTTACCAGTCGGATTCAGCTGTGTGTGGAAGCATGATGCAGCCCATATATTTCTTCAAGTCCCTATGGGCGGGGGCTAGAGCGAGGCTCGAACCACAGCAGTGAGAGACCTAATGAATAAGAGACAGCGCTCTTATCCACTAGGCCACGGGGGCACTTTGGGGAAAAAAAAATAGGTTGTCATCTGCTTGAGCATTCTTATTGGTGCACTAAGGGTTCATACTTCCATGGGAACTTAACCTAGGATTGGATACAGATATATTTTTGAAAAGTATTGAAACTACTAAAATGTGAAAGAAAGAAAAAAAAACATTGTAACAAAAAAATACAAAAGTCAATGAAAAATGATAGTCAATGGAGTGATGTGTGTGTGGATATTTATAAACATCATTAACCCATTTAGTACTGGAAACTCTTTAACTGGTAGTTGGCAAAGAGTGCAGGCCCAGATCAGACGCTGCAGAACGCAGCGTCTGATCAGGGCCTACACTCTTTGCGAAAAGTTCAGCTGTTTTCCAAATAAATTTTGAAGAAAACACAACCTGACACCCCTAAATTTTTAAATTAACTCCTGCTATATATAAGGAGGAAGATTCATTTTTGGAACAAAAAGGGTTAAAAATACACATGGGACTATTCCCTCATAATTTATTGTTATACAAAAATAGAGAATCATCATTCATTGTGTTGGAATCTTGAATAGGATACACTAAATAAATCCCAACAAATAAGGAGTAAGGATCCATATTCAACAAATAAGGAGTAAGGAATCGTATTGATGTGGTCAATTAACTCTTATTTGTTAACCCTTTTGGTAACGGAAACCCCAAAACAGGTACCCTGGCAAACAGTGCAGGCCCAGATCAGGGCCCCCACCCATCGGGGCTTGAAGAAATATATGGGCTGCATGATGCTTCCACGCAGAGCTGAAACCCACCCGCACACGAGTACTGGTAAACAGCTTAGAGGATCTAAGCCTGCCCAGGCAAAGCGGTGCGAGTCGGCCCATCCATGCTTATAACTCTATTGGTTTCATTGGGTGACAGGGCTTGAGATGTCATTTCATCTCAATGTCGGGTAAAAGTCCCACAAAATTGGAAGCAACGTCTCCAAAAACCTTTACAGTGTTGAAGGGGACATTAAATCTCAAATCAAACAAACAAACAAGGCCCAGATCAGACGCTGCAGAATGATCTGGGTCTACACTGTTTGCTAACAGGATTTTCTATCAAAAAAGCACTCAGAATACTGTTGGGTTGATTTGTTTGATTTGAGGTTTAACGTCCCAATCCACAATGTATAGGTCATTTTGGAGTCATTGCTTGCAATTTGTGGGACTTTTACCCAACATTGAGATGAAATGATCTCAAGCCCCGTCCCCCAATGAAACAAATAGGGTTTATAGGCACGGATGGTCCTACTTGCACTGCTTTGCCTTGGCAGGCTTAGTTCCTTTAAACGGTTTAACAGTACTGAAGTGCAGTCGGTTTCAGCTCTGCATGGAAGTAGAAGCCTCCATGGTGTAGTGGTTATGCTACCCGCCTTGTAAGCCGGGGGTCGCAGGATCAATCCCTGGCTCCTCCAGACTTTAGTAGGATGAGTCTTCAAACCGAGGTCCCATCTCCATATGACCTTAGCTGTTGGTGAGACGTAAAACTCAAACACTCACTCACTCTGCGTGGAAGCATCATGCAGCCCATCTATTTCTTCAAGCCCGGAAGGGCCGGGGCCAACTGTTGGGTTGATTGTCTCGGAGTGTATACAGGGAGCAGGGAAAATGGTTCTGAACTGAGACTAATGGACCCTTGAATTCCAGGTTTAACCCTTCTTTTGCTGAATATTCAGTTTAGCCACACCCATTTCTGACTCTGAACCAATCAGATTACTTGATATAATTTATTCTTACAAATCTATAAACTGAATGTCAAACAGTGTAGATCCTGATCAGATGGCTTCTTCAGAAGCCATCTGATCTGGATCTACACTGTTTCCAAAGATAGGGGTTGTCGTGAACAGCAAGATAAGGGTTAAAGTAAAAAATGTAGAACCTGATCAGATGCCATGTCAGTTCTGGATCCACACTGTTTTCCAAGCCCGACCCATGTTTCCCGCCCAGATTCTTATAGATAACCATACTACGCAATGCGCTAGCTGACCTCACTTTTGATAGAACTTATGCTGCTAATTTTAGCTCACTTGAACCGAAGGCTCCAGGGGAGCTACCAGTATTGTGATCGGTTACCATCCATCCATTTGTTCATTCATCTGAGTGAATCCACGGGCCTACCATTTATTCCGTTTGTGTGCAAAGTAATTACCCAATAAATTTTGGGAACATGTTGGGTACTTAGGCTGATTATTGGGATTATTGGTAACCGAAAAGTTAACAGTGAGGTAACCAACAAATGTCCAACTGTGAATAAGAATAAATGGTCTGTCGTCCACAATTCCTTTAAACATCTCCTAAACCATTGAACAGATTCTGACCAAATGATGAAAAACATTATCTGACAGAAATGATCTTTTGGTGGTCCTCTTTCAAAGTTGTTCAAATTAACTTCTATTGCCATGGCAACAAATAGGGGTAAATTAGCAAAAACCTTTTCTTGTCAGAAACCAGAAGGCCCTTTAATTTTTGGTATACAGCAGTGGGAGACTTAATGATTAAGACTCAGCACTCTGTATCCATTAGGCCACACAGGCCAGTCATGTAAAACACTTAGCTCATGTGAGCGATATAGGACCATCATGGTCGTCTTGTTTATACTTGTAAATTGTGTTACCTGCAGTGATAGTAACATGGACTTTAACACAAAAAAAATTTCATGCTTATTAAATGGGTCAATTGATAAAAAATGGACACACAAAAAGGAAAAGAAGTAGACCTCACAGTGGCATCTATTGGAAATACAGTAAAATTCCTATATTAACCTTTAGCATGCTGTAGGCGCAGTCGTGCGCCCGTGAAAATATAATGGCGCCACGCTGTAGGCGCAATCGTGCGCCGAAATTGACTGGTGTGCTTGGTGCGACTCATAGAAAAGGAGGAACTCTCGTTTTTCGGTGCGGTTTGGCATTTCAGTATCAAATAACATCCGGGCATCGAGGCGCACACTAATGTCCGGGAATTGTCCGGGAAATGTCCGGGAATTCGCCGGAAAATGTCCGGGAAATTGGAGGTAGTGGTGTGTTATCCCTAATATCTCCACTTCGGGTGGTCAGAAATTAATTAAATTAGTATCAAATAAAATTTTTTGCTCCATTATAAAAGATAAGAAAATAATAATTTACTTTTTTAACGTTTTAGGGGTCCATTTTTTAAGTTAATTTGTCCGGGAAATTCTCGGATTTTGTTCAGGATGTTGGGGGTATTGGTGCGTTAACCCTAATATCTCGACTTTAGGTGGTCAGAAATTAATAAAATTAGTATCAAATAAAAATTTTAGCTCAATTTCAAAAGATAGTTAAAAAATATTTTTCATTTTGAATATTTTAGGGGTCCATTTCTGAAGTTAATTTGTCCGGGAAATTCCCGAATGTGTCCTGGAACTTGCGGTAGTTGTGCGTTTTCATAATATCTCGGTTGGTTGTGGTCACTAATTGATAACAATTGGTATATGTTAAAATTTTAAGTTAAATTCTAAAAAAAAAAAAAAAAAAAAAAAAAAAAATCTCTTTATACACCTCAATTAGGCATTTCTAATGAGTACCCACAACCCGGATTGTGTCCAGGATGATGGGGTATTGGTTCGTTTTCCTTAATATATCGACTTGTGAAAACGAAAGAAAGACTGCACATCCCTTGTAAATCCTCTTTTTCTCTGTACAAAGTTGGATTTACATGGGTGTCCATTACACAACTTTCTATGATGTCAAACATGTTGCTGCTCACAAGACGGACACTGCCATTGATTTGATGATGAATTCAGACCTAAACATATTCTATAAAACCAAATTTTGCACTTACGATTTTCATAGCAAATCATGTTATCAATACACTCAGGCATTTTGCAGAATCACCAGACTGGATTTTTTACGATTTTACAAGTGAATGAAGTCTTTCTACTATTTCAATCCAGGTAAGCAGCACACGACAACTTATTATGAGTTAAAGCAGTTAACTTAACACATGTTTAATCTCGTTAGAAAATTAATGGCCCGTGAAATCGCTCGAAGTCCGTACACCATATTCATCGTCAGGAAGAAATGGATACGCTTAAATTTCGTCGTTGTTTAAGCAAACAGTATAAAACCAGATCAGATGTCGCATTTTGCGGCCTAGATCAGACGCCAAGTTTTCAGCGTCTGAGCATCATGGTGCGTCAAATCAGTCAAAGTCCGTACACCTAGTTCATTGCCAGCAAGAAATGGATGCGGTTAAATTTCGTCGTTGATTAAGCAAACAGTGTAGACCGAGATCAGACGTCGCACTTAGCGGCCCAGATCAGACGCCAAGGTTTGCAGCTACTGATCATAATGGTCCGTCAAAGTCCGTACACCGAATCCATTGCTAGCAAGAAATGGATGCGCTTAAATTTCGTCGTTGTTTAAGCAAACAGTATAGAACCAGATCAGATGTCGCATTTTGCGGCCCAGATCAGACGCCACGTTTTGCAGCGTCTGATCATATGAGTCTACACTGTTATACTTTGTCCAACAAATGGGACGCTAGGCATATATGGATTAAATATCTGGGTTAAATATCTGATCTGGATCTACACTATCTGCCACAAGTGGGACTCAAGGCATATATGGAATAAACCTTTGATCAAGATCTACACTGTTTGCCAATGGCCCAACAATGGGGTGCTAGGCATATATGTGTTAAAATTTTAATATATATCAATTGTTATCAATTAGTGATCACCACAAACAGAGTTACTATGAAAATGCACAACTACCCCAAGATCCAGGACACAACCGGGAATTTCCCGGACAAATTAACTTCAGAAATGGACCCCTAAAATATTCAAAATGAAAAATATCTTTTAATAATCGTTTAGAATGGAGCTAAAAATTTTATTTGATACTAATTTTATTAATTTCTGACAACCCAAACTTAAGATATTAGGGTTAACGCACCATTACCCCAAAAATCCGGGACAAAATCCGAGAATTTCCCGGACAAATTAACTAAACAAATGGACCCCTAAAATGTTAAAAAAGTAAATTATTTTTTAATAATCTTTTAGCATGAAGCTAAAAATTATATTTGATACTAATTTTATTAATTTCTGACCACCCGAAGTGGAGATATTAGGGATAACGCATCACTCCCCCCCCCCCCCCCATTTCCCGGCGAATTCCCGGACATTTCCCGGACAATTCCCGGACATTAGTGTTCGCCGGGCATCGATGAAAAAAAAAAGCTTGCCGTTTCTGTTTTTGGATGGATTTTCTTCGGGTTTTCTGGGTAAGGATGCAATTTTTTTGAGAAAATCGCTACTTTTTGACGAACTTGATCTAATCGAGCCCAAAATACGCTCTGAAAGGGTGTTTTAAACGATTTTTCGACTCAGTCAGCTGAGTGACAGTAGGCTACTTTCGTTTTCCATATGCTTTGAATGGTGGAGAAATCAAGAAAAATACGGGTTTTTGCGTGTTAAAAGTTGCTGAAAATGGTAGTATTTGATAAAAACAATTCAGTGGGACGGAGTATCGATAAAAAAATTAATTCAGCAGGGTAAAGGTTAAAGTTCACAATGAACAGTCCCAATTTTTGGTGGTCTTAATAGTAACCAGATCCCACCATCATTCTGGTAACCTGTTTTTTTTGGGGTTTTTTGAGATATAATTGATTACCCTTGGATTGGGAACTAGCAGGAAATACACAAAAGCAAACGTTTAGCTATAGCCTATAAGAATCTAGGTCATACAGAGGTCAAAGGTAAAAAGGGGGCTTTTTTTGTGTTTGGTCAATAACTTCCTTATTTGTAGATGGATTTTGAAATTACCTGGCAGAAATGTTAACCACAATGAGGCGATGTTTCTCTTGCATGACACATGTTGGTACCTGAAAGGTCAAGGTAATACTGAGAGGTCAAAGGTAAAAAAGGGGGCCTTTTTTAGTGTTCAGTCAATAACTTTTTTATTTCTGGAATTACTTTTTAAAGTAACCTTGCAAAAATGTTAACCTTCATTAGACGATGAGTCGTGTGCAAGATCAAGATCCATAGCTCCAATGTCAAGGTCATACCTGGAGGTCAAAGGTCAAAAAAGGGGCCTTTTTTGTGTACAGTCAATTACTTTCTTATTCTTTGATGGATTATGAAATTACTTGGCAGAAATGTTAACCATCATGAGACAGTGTGTTGTACCTCAAAGGGCAAGGCCATGGTAAAAAAGGGCCTTTTTGTGTAGGTATTTCTCTATGAACTTTTTAATGTTACTTTGCTGAAATGTTGATCTTCATTAGATGATGTGTTGCACACAAGACCCAGGTCAATACCTCCAATGTCAAGGTCATACTTAGAGGTCAAAAAGGGGGAGACATCTGTGTTCTTGTTGTAAAACAATTTCTAGTTTTATTTTGGTCTTGAAGATCAGTGCTCCCAAGAACCAGAAAATAAAAATCTTGGCCTAAGCTTAATTTGACTTTGTGGTCAGTCAGCTTATTGCTTTTATCAACTAAACTGATAGAAATGTTTACATTATGTAATAGAAATGGGAGCATTGATTATACAGAGAGCTGACTCAAATATGTGCTAATTTGTCTATTTAATCTGTCCTATTTACAGTATTTATTCGTATTTACAGTATTTATTCGGGCAGACAGCCTTGAACAAACAGTGTAGACCCAGATGAGATGCTGCAGAATGCAGCATCTCATCTGGGTCTACACTGTTTGACACTCATCTCGCTATTCTTAAACATAGGGTAGTAAATTGAACATGATCAAATTTTAGAAAAATTTAGTTAGAGTAAATACAGTACACACTATTTCATTGTATAAAAAGAGCTTGTTATGCAGAACCATAGCCAACTGAGTGTTCTTTACCATAAACCCTAGACTGGCTATCAGGCCCTGCATTGAAGGGGAATGGGAACACCTTCACGGGAGGCAACTCTTACAAAAGTATTTTTGTCTCCCATGTCAATAGGGGTCAACTCTTAAAGGAAAGAATTTGCTCCTAAGGATCAAATTCTTTCCTTTAAGAGTAGATCCATTTTTTCAGTGGGACTGAGCCTATAGAAAAGCAAACAGGAAGTCCGGAAAGGCTTGAAGAAATAGATGGGCTGCATGATGCTTCCGCGCAGAGCTGAAACTGACCCCACATGAGTACTGGTAAACCACTTTGAGGATCTAAGCCTGCCCAGGTAAAGCGGTGTGAGTCGAACATTCCAAAATCAATTTTTGGCTAAAAAGTGGCTTTTAGTTAGATTTTGGTGATCTTGACCTATTTTTCAAGGTCGCAGGCACCCAAAAACAATGGTCAAAAAATGGTTTGTCTGCTTTCTAAGGTCAAGTGCTCCCAAAACCTGTTCTTTTGGGGCCAGAAATGGCTTATCTGTGCCCTATATCATTTAAGAATTGTTAAATGTGGGTCAAACTCGGTACAATATTTAATTACAGTCTACCAAATTTGATTAGATTTTGGTTATCTGACCTTTTTATGCCCCCGCATCATATGATGCCGGGGGCATATAGTTTTTCGGTTTTCCGTACGTGCGTACATGTGTACGTCCGTCTGTACGTGTGTGTGTACATACGTACGTACGTACGTGATCCTGTAGCCTCAGGTTAAAGTTTTTGTAACAGGTAGAGCCTGAACTTTTAGAACTTATATTTTCCTAACCATTTGATGGAACTGGTTCATCTTTGGTATGATGATAGATATAGGTCCAAAGTTTTATTAAGCAATACCCCCACCCATGCCTGTGACCTCAAGGTCAAGGTCACAGACTTAGAAATTTTCAATGTTAAAGACTCAGGTTAAGGTTTTTGTTACAGGTAGACTTGAACATTTTAGAACTCATATTTTCCAAACCATTTGATGGAATTGGTTCATATTTGGTATGATTATAGATATAGGTCCAAAGTTTTATTCAGCGATACCCCCACCCATGCCCATGGCCTCAAGGTCAAGGTCATGGACTTAGAAATTTTCCATGTTAAAGACTCCAGTTAAGGTATTTGTACCTGGTAGAACCTGAACTTTTATGATGGCTTTGGTTCATATGATGATAGATATAGGTACAATGTTTTATTCAGCAATACCCCCACCCATGCCCCTGAGCTCAAGGTCAAGGTCACAGACTTAAAAAATTTTAATTATCCCCTCGCACAACATAGCTCTAGCGTCTATATTTCTTCACTGATTTCAATATTACTTCACACAAATGTTCCTTATGACAATATCTCAAGCGAGTTTGACTTTCAAGGTCATGACCTCATGGTCAAGGTCACTGTGGCTACTTTGTCATCGCTCTAGCGCCTACATTTCTTCACCAATTTCAATATAACTTCACACAAATGTTCCTTATAAAAATATCTCGAGCGACTTCGACTTTCAAGGTCATGGCCTCAAGGTCAAGGTCACTGTGGATATTTTTAGAAAAACTTTGTCATCGCTCTAGCGCTTACATTTCTTCACCGATTTCAATATAACTTCACACAAATGTTCCTTATGACAATATCTCGAGCCATTTCGACTTTCAAGGTCAAGGTCACTGTGGCTATTTTTAGAAAAACTTTGTCATTGCTCTAGCGCCTGCATTTCTTCACTGGTTTCAAAATAACTTCACACAAATGTTCCTTATGAAAATACCTCGAACGAGTTTGAATTTCAAGGTCAAGGTCACTGTGACTATTTTCAGAAAAACTTTGTCACTGCTCTAGCGCTTACATTTTTTCACCAATTTCAATATAACTTCTCACAAATATTCCTTATGACAAGGTCACACACTTAGAAAATTTTGTTGCAACATGGATTTTTGGGGTGAGGCGGGGCCCTTGGCGGGGGCATCTGTGTCGTCTGGACACATTTCTAGTTAATGACTGTTTTTTATTAATTTTTTTTTAAGGTCACAGTCTCCCAAAAACTCAGTTTTTGGCCAAGAAATGGCTTTGCAGCTTACAGTTTGGTGACCAAACTGACCATAACCAAGTTATTAAAGTCAGATGGGTGTTTAAGGTATATCTTTTGCAGGAGGGTGGGGGTGGGGGGGGGGGGGGGGGGCATTGTTTTCCTCTGAAAACATTTCTAGTTGGTTTTTACTTTGTATGGTACTATGTATCTGCGTGATCCTGCAACCTCCGGATAGGTAGAGCCTGCACTTTTTAGAACTCATATTTTCCAAACATTTTCCAAAGTTTTATCCAGCAATACCTCCACCCATGCTATGACCTCAAGGTCAAGGTCAGTGACTTAGAAAATTTTTAATGTTAAAGACTCGGGTTAAGTTTTTGTTTGTTTGTTTGATTTGAGGTTTAACGTCCTCGTCAACACTGTAAAGATCATTTTGGAGACGTTGCTTCCAATTTTGTGGGACTTTTACTCGACATTGAGACAAAATGACATCTCAAGCCCTGCCGCCCAATGAAACCAATAAGGTTTATGTATTTGTACCAGGTAGAATCTTAACTTTTACGATGGATTGATTCATATTTTGTACGATGATAGATATAGGTCCAAAGTTTTATTCAGCAATATCCACGCCCATACCCATGACCTTAAGATCAAGGTCACACACTTAGAAATTTTTAATAGTGAAGATTCCGAATTTTCCAAACTGTATTATGGATTTGGTTTATATTTACTACGATTATAGACACAGTTGGCAACACGCCATCCATGCCTATAACTTGAAGGCCAAAGTCACAGGCTCAGAAATTTTTAGTTAGATATTTTAAGAGTTAATATTTTCCAAATCATTTGATGCATTAAGTTTATATGTGGTATGATGATAGATACAGGTCCAAAGTGATATTCAGCAATACCCCACCCATGCATGTTTCAAAGTTTTTTAAGAGCGCATTGTAACTTTCCAAACCATATCATGGATGTGTTTCTTTTTTTTTTTTTTCAAGTTTAATTTACCCATACCCCCAATCCTGACCTCAAGGTCAAGGTCATACACTTAGAAATTTATGATATTTTCCAAACGATATTATGGATTGGCTTCATATTTGGAATGGTCCTGATAGTTACAGGTCCATAGTTCCATTCAGCCATACCATTCTGCCCATGACTGCAAGGTCAAAGTCACATTCTTAAGAAAATTTTTAACTTTTCTAAGAGCTCATATTTTCCAAACTATTCAATGGATTGGGTTCATATTGGGTATGATGATAGTTATTTGTCCAAAGGTTTAATAGGCAATATTCCCATATATGCATAGGACCGCAAGGACACTTTTCCAGGTGAGCTATACTGACCAGTGACAGCTGTTGTTGCAACATGTTTTTTTGGGGGTGGGCCCTTGGGCAGGGGGCATCTGTGTCGTACGAACATGTTTCTAGTAGTGATGGTCATTCTTTCAAGAAGAGCGGTTATGTCAATTTCTGGCAAAGAATGTGCACTCTGGTTAACCTCTTATTAATTAATGAGCTTACAGTTTGGTTAAAATTGACCCACTTGACATTAACCCTTAAGATGCCAATCGCAACAATGGTCATCTGCTTTGTCATCTGCTGGTAACTTTAAATGTTGCTGCAAACAGTGTACACCCAGGGCATACTGTGTCTGCACTGTTAATCAGACTGCTGCTTAAGGAGAGAGCAGTCTGATCGGGGTCCACATTGTTGTATGCATTTTTTAAAAAAAAGTTTGCATGAAGATTCAGCAGACAGCATTTTAAGCCATTTTGTACCGGAAACCCCAAAACGGTAGTTAGCAAACAGTGCAGGCCCAGATCAGACGCCGCAGAATGCGGCGTTTGATCAGGGCCTACACTGTTGCCGAAAAGTTAGGCCATTTTCCAAGTAAATTTTGAAGAAAAAACAACCTGACACCCCTAAATTTTGGAATGGACTCCTGTTATATATAAGGAGGAAGATTCCATTTGGTACAAAAGGGTTAAGATGCAATTATCTTGATTAAGGGTTTAACTCCAATCCAACCAACAACCAACATTGATAAATGGCTCATACAATCATCAAAGACACTGATAAGACAGCATGGATGCACAGGCACCTGCATGCTGGAAAAATAGGTTTAAATGTGTGCGGCCTCATCCATCCATATGCCCACTGTATGTTGAGTTTGACAGTAATATTTTTCTTTGTCAAGATTATTATTGGCTAATTTATCACCAACCTGATTTATATGATGTTTCATTTGTTTTCTTTCAGTACCAAATCCTTACTTACAGATGGGGAAGTACTCTGGTAAAACATGTCGTCTGCTCACAATGTTGAGTTTGACAGCAACATTTTTCCTTGTCGAGATCATTGTGGGTTACATCACCAACTCTGTCGCCCTGGTTGCCGACTCCTTCCACATGTTGTCTGATGTTGTGGCTCTTATCGTTGGTTTCTCCTCCGTGAGGGTAAGTAATAATTTAATGTTATTAATCAAGTAATTTCATATTGGCCCAGGTACAGGTCCGAGGTCTGCTGCATTGGCCCGAGGCCGAAGGCCGAGGGCCAATTTCATCTTACCGAGGACCTGTAACTTGGTCAATGCGAAAATTACTTGATTAATGACAATTTTATTAATTGACACAATTAAAAAACATGATTATTGATTTTTTTACCGCACTTGACCTTGGTTAATATTGGTTGACCTGGTGTTAATACGGATGACCTCCAATCAATACAGGGTAGTCAATTAATAATGCAAGATATTAACCCATTGTATACGGGGAAACCCCTAAAGGGGTACCTTGGCAAACAGTGCAGGCCCAGATCAGAGGCCGCAGAATACAGCGTCTGATCAGGGCTTGCCAGCCCAGCCCATCGGGGCTTGAAGAAATAGATGGGCTGAAACCGACCAGCACACTGAGTACTGGTAAACCGCTTAGAGAATCTAAGCCTGCCCATGCAAAGCGAGCGAGTCGGACCGTCCATGCTTATTAACCCTATTGGGCGGCAGGGCTTGAGTTGTCATTTTATCTCAGTGTCGGGTAAAAGTCCCACAAAATTGGAAGCTATGTCTCCAAAATGACCTTTACAGTGTTTACGGGATCGTTTAACCTCAAATTAAACAAACAAACAAACTGATCAGAGCCTGCACTATTTGCTGACAGATTTTTTCTTCAAAAATAGAATAAAAACCAAAAAAATAGGCCTGAAACTCCTTATATGACAAATAGACTGGTCCAACATATAGCAATGGAAGAGTCCACTTGCATACAATAGTTTTAAAAGGAAGAGTATAAGGATAATTAACCCTTATCCTGTTGAATAATTTAATTAGCCACACCCATTTCACCTATTTCTGACTATCAGCCAGTCAGATTACATTGTTGTTCAAATTCACAAACTGTAGATTCTGATCAGATGGCTTTGTCGGAAGCCATCTGATCGGGATTTACACTGTCTTGAACAGCACCTTGCGAACTAGTCCATAAAATGAAGACCCCACTAAAGCCCACTTCATACAGAAAAACTGGGGTTTACGGAGTATACATTATTATGCCCCCAACTTCGAAGAAGCTGTGGGGGCATATTGGTTCTGCCTTGTTTGTCTGTCTGTCCTTCCATCCGCCCTCTTTTTAGCTCACCTGTCAAGTAGAGGTGAGCTTTTGGGATCACTTTTTGTCCATCGTGCTTGTGTGCGTCTGTGCGTGCGTTCGAGCGTGTGTAAACTTTTTCTTCAAACGACATCTCCTCCTAAACCAGTGAATGGATTTTGATATAATTTCACAGGAATGTTCCTTGGATGACCCTCTTTCAAAATTGCGTAAATCATTCCACTCAGTTAAACAATATGGCAGCCAGAGCTAAAAATAGAAAAACTTTTAAATGATATCTCCTCCTAGGCAAATGGCCCTATTTGAAAATAATTTCACAGGAATGTTCCTTGAGTGACCCTCTATCAAAATTGCCTAAATTGTTCCACTCCGTTAAACAAAATGGCCGCCAGAGCTAAAAATAGAAAAAACCTTTAAATGACATTCTCTCCTAGGCAAATGGTCCGATTTGAAAATAATATCACAGGAATGTACCTTGAGTGACCCTCTTTCAAAATTGCCTAAATCGTTCCGCTCCATTAAACAAAATGGCCACCAGAGCTAAAAATAGAAAAACCTTTAAATGACATCTCCTCCTAGGCAAATGGCCCGATTTGAAAAGAATTCTCACAGGAATGTTCCTAGAGTGACCCGCTTTCAACGTTGCCTAAATCGTTCTGCTCTGTTAAACAAAATGGCCACCAGAGCTAAAAATAGAAAAAAACCTTTCAATGACATCTCCTCCTAGACAAATGGCCCAATTTGAAAATAATTTCACAGAATTGTTCCTTGAGTGACCCTCTTTCAAAATTGCTTAAATCCTTCCGCTCCGTTTAATAAAATGGCCGCCAGAGCTAAAAATAGAAAAACCTTTAAATGACATCTCCTCCTAGGCAAATGGCCCGATTTGAAAATAATTTCCCAGGAATGTTCCTCGAGTGACCCTCTTTCAAAATTGCCAAAATCGTTCTGCTCTGTTAAACAAAATGGTCACCAGAGCTAAAAATAGAAAAACCTTTAAATGACATCTAGGCAAATGGCCTGATTTGAAAATAATTTCACAGGAATGTTCCTTGAGTGACCCTCTTTCAAAATTGCCTAAATAGTTGCGCTTAGTTAAACAAAATTGCCACCAAAGCTAATAATAGAAAAACCTTTAAATGACATCTCCTCCTAGGCAAATGGCTGGATTTGGAAATACTTTCAGAGGAATGTTCCTTGAGTGACCCTCTTTCAAAATTGCCTAAAACGTTTTGCTCCATTAAACAAAATGACCACCAGAGCTAAAAATAGAAAAACCTTTAAATGACATTTCCTCTTAGGCAAATGGCACAATTCGAAAATAATTTTCCCAGGAATGTTCCTCGAGTGACCCTCTTTCAAAATTGCCTATACTGTTCCTTAAACAAAATGGACACCAGATTTAAAAATAGAAAAAAACCTTCAACTGACATCTCCTCCGAGGCAAATGGCCCTATTTGAAAATAATTTCACAGGAATGTTCCTTGAGTGGCCCTCTTTCAAAATTGCCTAAAACGTTTCGCTCCATTAAACAAAATGGCCGCCACAACTGAAAATAGAAAAAACTTTAAATGACATCTCCTCCTAGGCAAATGGCTTGATTTGGAAATACTTTCAGAGGAATGTTCCTTGAGTGACCCTCTTTCAAAATTGCCTAAATCGTTCCACTCCGTTAAACAAAATGATCGCCAGAGCTAAAAATAGAAAAACCTTTAAATGACATTTCCTCTTAGGCAAATGGCCCGATTTGAAAATAATTTTCCCAGGAATGTTCCTCGAGTGACCCTCTTTCAAAATTGCCTATACTGTTCCGCTCTGTTAAACAAAATGGACACCAGAGCTAAAAATAGAAAAAACCTTCAACTGACATCTCCTCCTAGGCAAATGGCCCTATTTGAAAATAATTTCACAGGAATGTTCCTTGAGTGACCCTCTTACAAAATTGCCTAAAACGTTTTGCTCCATTAAACAAAATGGCCGCCAGAACTGAAAATAGAAAAACCTTTAAATGACATCTCCTCCTAGGCAAATGGCTGGATTTGGAAATACTTTCAGAGGAATGTTCCTTGAGTGACCCTCTTTCAAAATTGCCTAAATTGTTTGGCTCCATTAAACAAAATGGTCGCCACAGCTAAAAATAGAAAATTCTTTAAATTACATCTCCTCCTAGGCAAATACCTCGATTTGAAAATAATTTCACAGGAATGTTCCTTGAGAGACCCTCTTTGAAAATTGCCAAAATCATTCTTCTCTGCTAAACAAAAACCTCCTCCTTCATTTCCATAAGCTTTGAAAAAATTTACATTTTTGGGGAATGTAATGCATGCTTGCTCAAGACAGGTTGCTCGATTATTTTAATAGAGGTGGACACTAAGACAGGTTTGACTGTTATCTCTAAAACTGTATGAGCTATTGTCCTGTAACTTAAAACACTGGTATGAGGTGATAAATAAATGACCTGATTAACTTGAGTTTTTCTTGTGTTATGTTCCTTCTAAAATCTCAGCATTATTGCAGCCAAATACAAAAAAAGATATCTCAATTACTGTTAGGGACAAGCAGTGTTAGGGTCAAGCAGTGTTAGGGTCAAGCAGTTGGGGGCATTATGTTTCATAAACACGGGCTCTAGTTTATCTTATTTCTGCTCTGAGACATAGGTTGCGGCTCTCGTAAGAACCACCTTAATGAGGCATTTCTAATGAGCATCCACAACCTATGTTTTGAGTATAAATAAGAAAAATATCACGGATTTTCATCAGAAAAGTAGACATTTTGGAGATGTGAAATAATGCACTATGTCGCACGGTTGTGTTATCTTAATGTGGGTTAACTCACATCATTTGCTGACATCATTCACATCTTTTCTGTTTTTTTTTTTTGCTTTTTTTTTAGCACAAACGCTTGCATTACTTGTTAACCTGAGTCGGCATGGATCATTTATGGGTTCTGCACATATTCTGCTTCGCAGCGGGGGATTAAAAATAGCCATCTGCTTTAAAAAAAAACATAACCTTATAATGGGTTGAAGGACAATAAATTTCGAGATTACGGTACACCAAATATTGAGTTATGCCCCTTTAAAAATTTCTGTACACATTTTGTTTGTGCCTAACTCCTCCTACAATTTCGATCTGATCTGCTTCTGCAGGTAACATGTGTTGCTAAAACTTGATATTTAACCCTTATCTTGCTGAATATTCATTTAAGCCACACCCATTTCTGTCTATCAACCAATCAAATTACTTGATGTAATTTATTGCTACAAATTCATAAACTGAATGCCAAACAGTGTAGATCCTGATCAGATGGCTTCTTCAGAAGCCATCTGATCTGGTTCTACACTGTTTGCAAAGATAGGGGTTGTCGTGAACAGCAAGATAATGGTTAGTTTGACTATGATGTTGAGTGGTGCATATGGTTCACCAAATATTTTTAAAAGTATACCCATTAAAAATTTCTGTAAACATTTAGTGTCCAGCTAATGCTTACAATTTAGATTCTATTGAGCTGAAACTTGATTTAAAGTTAGACCATGATTTGGAGCAGTTCATATTGTTTCGAGGTTGCAGTCTGACAAATATTAACTTGCTGGCTGCTCTAGACTGTTTGATGAGTCCTTAAATCCCGGCCCTGTCTTGTTGGAAGTAACTCAAATACACACCATAATTTGAATCGTATTGATACCTTTACTACACTAAAAGTTTAGGTGTAACATATATATACAGTATCATGATCAGCCTCGTCCAGGTTTTAGATTTCTAGCCCAGGTGAGGTTAGTTAAGAAATTCTTGCAACAGAGTAAGCCTAAAATCCAGCTATTAAGAACAGCTAAAATTGGAGTTAACTCTGCTTTTAAAAGCATATTTATAAGGTTTCAGCTGCCATGGTCTTTTGTAACATTTTCTACATCCATTGTCCTCGAGTAAGAGACCACCTTCGGGACACTTAAAAGTGGTCAGACCACTTTAGAAAAGTCCCAAAGGTGGTCTTCATATAGAAATTTAACTGTTTAAGAATATTACAGCCTCTATTTGGCAGTTTATTTCTGAAATTATCTTAATCCTCATCCTGCTGTTCATGACAACCCATACCTTTTCAAACAGTGTAGATCCAGATCAGATAAGCCATCTGATCAGGATCTACACTGTCAGGCATTTGTGATTTGAACAATTAAATTATATCAAGTAATTTGATTGGTTGTTAATCTGCAATGGGAGTGTTTAATTAATTTATGCAGCAGGATAAGGATTAAAAGGCTCTGACCACTAGCAAAGTCAGTTTCAAGGAAGATAATGTGTCTTAATATACTTATCAAATTTGCTCCTTTTTATAGCCCCGCTTTGAAAAAGTGGGGCTATATTGGATTTGCCATGTCCTTCTGTCATTCCGTGATTCCGTTAATTTGTGTTGGCTCCATAACTTTGTATCTGCTTAACATATTTTCATGAAACTTCACACAAATGTTAAACACCATAAGACAATGTGCAGAGCGAAGGAATTATAACTGTGGATTGCCTACTTTTGGAGTTATTGCCCTTTGAACATTTTCCGTAATTCCGTAATTCCGTGATTCCGTTAATTTGTGTTGGCTCCATAACTTTGTATCTGCTTAACATATTTTCATGAAACTTCACACAAATGTTAAACACCATAAGACAATGTGCAGAGCAAAAGAATTATAACTGTGGATTGCCTACTTTTGGAGTTATTGCCGTTTGAACATTGAAAAATGGCAATTTTAATTGTGTCTGCTTCATAACTCGAAAACCGTTTGAGATATTTTTAGGAAACTTCACACAAATGTTAAGCACTATGAGACGATGTGCAGAGCGCAGGAACCATAACTCTGCATTGCTTATTTTTGGAGTTATTGCCCTTTGAACATTGAAAAATGGCAATTTTAACAGTGTCCGCTTCATAACTCGAAAACCGTTTGAGATAATTTCATGAAACTTCACACAAATGTTAAGCACTATGAGACAATGTGCAGAGCGCAAGAACCATAACTCTGGTTTTCGTATTTTCTGTGTGTCTGTCTGTGTGTCTGTCTGTGTCTGTTAACAATTTTCGTGTCCGCTCCATAACTTTAAAACCCATTCACATATTTTCATGAAACTTCACACAAACATTAAACACCATGAGATGGTGTGCAGAGTGCAGGAACCATAACTCTGGATTGCCTAATTTTTGAGTTATTTCCCTTTGAATATTGAAAAATATCAATTTTAGCCGTCTTTGCTCGATAACTCAAAAACCGTTTGAGATAATTTTATGAAACTTCACACAAATGTAAAGCAGCATATTACGTGTGCAGAGCGCAGGAACCCAAACTCTGGATTGTCTACTTTTTCAGTTATAGGCTTTTGAATATTAAAAAATGGCAATTTTAACTATGTCCGCTCCATAACCGTTTCTGATATTTTCACGAAACTTCAAATAGATGAAAAGCACCTTGAGATGATGTGCAGAGTGCAGGAACCATGACTCTGGTTTGCCTACTTTAGGAGTTATTGCCCTTTGAACATTTAAAAAGACAATTTTGACTGTGTCGGCTCCATAACTCACAAACCATTTGAGATATTTTCATGACACTTCACACAAGTGTAAAGCACCATGAGACAATGTGCAGAGCGCAGGAACCCTGACTCTGATTTGCCTACTTTAGGAGTTATTACCCTTTGAACATTGAAAAATGGAAGATGAAATTTAGTATAAACATGGACATTCTGGTAATGTATCATGCTCATTGAAATGAGGGACAAGGGCTCACAACTCTTAGAGTTTTTCCAGATAATGTAAAATTTTCAACAGTTATTTCTTGTTCATAACTGTTTTCTCTGCAGCTTAAATAACTTTCTTCTCTGACAGCGCTGAAGCGGGGCTATAGTCAGATCCTCTGACAGCTCTAGTTTGGCCTGAATTCTTTCCAACCCTTTTACTCCTTGCTAATGAATGTCTTTAGCAACATTCTAAATCAACCTTGTGAGCCAGTATGGATAGTATATCCAGGTGAGAGGGCTCATATAAATGGGACACCTCATCTGGATCTGCACTGTTCGTCATCTGCACTGAATGGAATCTCTCACCTTGTATATAGCAGGACCAGGCTGAGTTCATTTGAGCCCCGCCAAGCGAATTTGTGTCTTTGAGCATTCCGTCATGACAAATTTTAACTGCGCATGCCCAGTCATCCAGAGGGGCCAGGGATATGGCTTTCTGTCTGAAGGTTCCTCTTGATTCACTGCTTATATGAGCGAGCAGCGAAGGTAATCTGGCGAGAAAGCGCGGATGCGCAGGCTCGCCTGAACCTTTGCTGCTCGCATAGGCGATAAGTACCAAAATCGCTTGACGGGGCCCATTTAATAAATTAATTTATGAAGGCCCATTTGCGAGTGACTGATTTCCCATATAAAATGGGTAAATTTGATTGCATAATTGGAATCAACCTGGTCTTATCCCCTTTGGTACCAAATGGTATCTTCCTCCTTATATATAGCAGGAGTCTACTTCAAAATTTGGGGGTGTCAAGTTGTGTTTTCTTCAAAATTTATTTGGAAAATGGCTGACCTTTCTGCAAAGAGTGCATGCCCTTAACAGGTGCCGCATTCTGCGGCGTCTGATCTGGGCCTGCACTGTTTGCCAATTAGCTGTTATGGGGTTTCAGGTACGAAATGGTGTAAATAGTGTAATGGGTATAGCCAGGTTCAAAGATGGATAGCTCAGTTCAGTTACTCATATGTTACTTTATTCGTACATTCATTCCAGATATCTAAATGGCGTACAAAGAAGAACACTTTCGGCTGGGCAAGAGCTGAAGTTTTGGGGGCTTTAGTGAATGCAGTCTTCCTTATAGCTCTGTGTTTCTCCATCTTAGTGGAGGCGTTGAAACGACTTGTAGAAGTTGAGCCAATAGAAAAACCTAAATTATTACTCGTTGTTGGAGGAGCTGGTCTCTTAGTCAATATTATTGGATTGTTCTTGTTTCACAGTCATGGTAAGTTAATCCATTGTATACTAGTGGACTCTTCCATTGCCCCAAACAAAAATATTTTGTCTCCAGATTGCCACAACAGATCATTTTTAAATCAGGATCTAAAGCTGATTTTTTGTCAAACAATTTCACATGCAATTGAGTTAACAGATCGCCAATTAACCCTTGTCCTGCTGAATATTCATATATGCCACACTCACTACCAATTATCAACCAATCGGATTACTTGATGCAAATTATTGCAACAAATTCATAAACTGAATGACAAACAATGTTGATCCTGATCAGATGGCTTCTTCAGAAGCCATCTGAAGAAGCCATCTGATCTGGATCTTCATTGTTTGAAAGATAAGATATATCCAGGATCAGCAGGACAAGGGTTAATATGTATAAGGAAAGCAAACATCTGATCTGGGAACTTGTTTGTTTGTTTGATTTGAGGTTTAACGTCCTCGTCAACACTGTAAAGGTCATTTTGGAGACGTTGCTTCCAACTTTGTGGGACTTTTACCCGACATTGAGATGAAATGACATCTCAAGCCCTGTGCCCAATGAAACCAATAGGGTTTATAAGCATGGACGGTCTGCCTCGCACCGCGGTTCCTGGACAGGCTAAGATCCTCTAAGCAGTTTACCAGTACTAGTGTGCGGGCTGGATTCAGCTCTGCGTGGAAGCATCATGCAGCCTATATATTTCTTCAAGCCCCTATGGGCGGGGGCCACTGATCTGGGAACAATCTGATCTGTGAACAGTCTGTTTCACTAAACTGCCTGCAACAGATCATTCAAAGATCAGATCTATCAGAAACTGTAGATTGTCTAAATATCGTGAAAGGTAAAATATGGGTCAGGGTACACATGCATATGTCCTTGGTCTGTGTAAATTGTGTTGTTCATATTGTTTTCTACATACAATATAAAGTTACCAAGGTTTAATGAACTGGTACTTTTAAGATTGAGTGCATGAGCCCAAAATATTTTATCCAATTTTATAGAGCCTAAAATATTAAAAAAATCACTTATATGGATGGAACTTAGGATTGACTTCTGAAATCAAAATTTAATGTCCAGAAGAAGAGACCTATATCATTCAAATGACTTAAATGGACTGTCCAATAAATTTCATGTTCTAATGCAAATGTAAATAAAAAAAAGTGCTTACTGAACAAAATATTCCTTCAAAAACAAACACACCACTTGCTGTTTGAAAACTATATGTTCCCTCCATGCAGGTTTTGAAAAACAGGAAGTGAGTCACTGGATTATTCCCCAAGATGATTCCTGGGAAATTTCCTTGAAGCATTGCAATAGTGAAACTGATATCAAGTTATTAGATTGCCTGCAGATTGTGAAGTGGAGATGATCAAGTTCAAAGATTGTCTAAAAATCACTAGATTAAAATGTTGAAGTTAAAAGATTGTCAAAAGAAAAGGTAAAAGGTAACTGATTGTTAGGGGATTGCCAATAACTTGTTTTGAAATCAGAAAGCTTCAACAGGTATTATGGGCTTATATAGGGAAAATCTTTAAAAATCTTCTTCTATGAAACCGCAAGGCCCAGGTCTTTGATATTTGGTATGAAGCTTCATCTAGTGGACCCCTACCAAGACTGTTCAAATTATAGGGCTGGGGCCAAAAATGCCCCCGCCCCGGGGCCCTTTGGTTTTACATAGGGTAATATAGGGAAAATCTTTAAAAATCTTCTCTGAAACCACAAGGCCCAGGTCTTTGATATTTGGTATGAAGCTTCATCATGTGGACATCTACCAAGATTGTTCAAATTATAGGCCTGGGGCCAAAAATGCCTCCACTCTGGGGCCCTTTAGTTTTACATAGACTTAAATTATAGGGAAAATCTTTAAAAATCTTCTTCTCTGAAACCACAAGGCCTAAGTCTTTGATATTTGGTATGAAGCTTCATCTAGTGGACCTCTACCAAGATTGTTCAAATTATAGCCCTGAGACCAAAAATGTTCCCGCCTTGGGGCCCTTTGGTTTTACATAGACTTATATAGGGAAAATCTTTACAAATCTTCTTCTGTGAAACCACAAGGCCTAGGTCTTTGATATTTGGTGTGAAATTTCATCTAGTGGACCTCTATCAAGATTGTTCAAATTATAGCCCTGGGGCCAATAATGCCCCCGCTCTGGGGTCGTTTGGTTTTACATAGACTTTAAAAGGAAGTCTTTAAAAATCTTCTTCTCTGAAACTGCAAGGCCTATGTCTTTGATATTTTTGATATGGAGCTTCATCTAGTGAACCTCTTCCAAAATTGTTAAAAATATAGCCCTAAGGCCACAAATGCCCCTGCCCCTGGGCCCTTTGGTTTACCATAGACTTATATCGAGATAATCTTAGAAAATCTTCTTCTCTGAAACAGCAAGGCCCAGGTCTTTGATATTTGATATGTGAAGCTTATTATAGTGGACCTCTATCAAGATTGTTTAAATTATAGCCCTGGGGCCAGAAATGCCCCTGATCCCTCCCCCCCCCCCCCCCCCCCCCGGGCCATTTGGTTTTACATAGGCTTATGTAGGGAATATCTATATAAAAATCTATTTTTATGAAACCGCATGGCCCAGGTCTTTGATATTTGGTGTGGAGCTTCATCTAGTGGACCTTTGCCAGGATTGTTCAAATTATAGCCTTTGCTGATATTTGGTATGATTCTTCACCTTTTTAGACCTCCCTCAACATTATGCACATTATAGCCCTAGGGTCAATAATGGCCCTCCCCAGGGCCCAGTCTTGTTACTCTATGGATCAGGTGAGCAATCCAGGGCCATCATGGCCCTCTTGTTTTCCAAAGGAGCAGACATGACAGATTGAAAATTGCGCCTTGTGAAAAACCAATTTTATATTCCTATACCGGTTCTATAGTTTGCCATAAATTAATGACTTGTGTAATCAAACTAGCGTATGTCCTGCATTGATTGACCTAATTTTCTCACTCTGTCACATTGCTTGCCAGCTTACCGATAACGCCTGAGGCCAGTGTTCACGGTTTAATAGTGGAATAATCCATTTGAATAATAGAGCGTTATCAATGTTGTTGTAACACTTCAACTAATCTGGACTTATCTGATTTTCACCTAGTTAGATAATGAACCTGTCTAACACCTTGTGCTCTAGGCGTTTTTTGTATACATGCTTGGATTATCAGTAGCAAAAGATCAGCTTATGTTTACAACATAATGACTTAACGAAAATTTTCAGACCGATGTTTAGCTCACGTCACGTAGTGACAAGGCGAGCTTTTGTGATCACATTTTGTCCGTTGTGCGTCCGTAAACAATTTCAAACTAGAGCAGCAGTCGATGGTATACCATCGCAAATACCCGCTTTTTCTATGAACAAGCCTTTTCTTAGAAATTTGACCTTTGACCTCACCCCATGACCCCAGGGGGTCAGATGAAAATTTCGACACCTTCATGCACATCTGCAGTCCCCAAGCAATGTATGTGCAAAGTTTGGTCACTGTAGGTAAAGAAATAAAAAAGTAGTTGCATTCACAAGAAACATGACAGACGGAAAATTTGACCTTTGACCTCACCCCATGACCCCAGGGGGTCAGATGAAAATTTCGACACCTTCATGCACATCTGCAGTCCCCAAGCAATGTATGTACCAAGTTTGGTCACCGTAGGTAAAGAAATATAAAAGTAGTTGCATTCACAAGAAACGTAACAGACGGAAAAATTTGACCTTTGACCTCACCCCATGACCCCAGGGGGTCAGATGAAAATTTTGACACCTTCATGCACATCTGCAGTCCATAAGCAATGTATGTACCAAGTTTGGTCACTGTAGGTAAAGAAATAAAAAAGTAGTTGCATTCACAAGAAACGTGACAGAAGGAAGGACGGATGGACGTCCGGACGGACGGACACCGGTGAGGAAAATAATATACCCGTTTTTTTTTTTTTCAAAAAAGCAGGTATAATAAATATATCTCTAATACCCCATGGCCAATCTTGATCAAATTTCATGTGAAGCATCATCAGGTAGGGGGGAAGGCTGCATATGGTTTTTGGGCTGATCAGATTGGAATTCTGGGCTGATCAGATTGGAATTCTGGTTGCCATGGCAACATATAGCTTCCATAGACTTATAATTGGAAAAATTTAAAAAATCTTCTTTTCTGAAACCACAGGGCCCAGAGCTCCCATAGACTCATAATGGAAAAAGCTTCAAAAATCTTCTTCTCTGAAACCACAGGGCCCAGAGCTTAGATATTTAGCATGTTGCAATGGCAAGTGGTCACCTACATAATTCCTGCCAATCATGCCCCTGTGGTCCAAATGGGCCACGTCTCGGGGCCCCTTAGTTCCTATAGACTCATATTGGAAAAAAGCTTCAAAAAGCTTCTTTTCTGAAACCATAGGGCCCAGAGCAGAGATATTTAGCATGTAGCAAAGGCAAGTGGTCACCTAATAAATCCTGCCAATCATGCCCCTGGAGTCCAATTTGGCCACTCTCCGGGGCCCCTTAGCTCCTATAGACTCATAATGGAAAAAAAAGCTTAAAAAATCTTCTTCTCTGAAACCACAGGGCCCAGAGCTTAAATATTTAGCATGTAGCAATGGCAAGTGGTCACCTACATAAATCCTGCCAATCATGCCCCTGGGGTCCAAATGGGCCCCACCCTGGGGCCCCTTAGCTCCCATAAACTCATAATGGAAAAAGCTTCAAAAATCTTCTTCTCTGAAACCACAGGGCCCAGAGCTTATATATTTAGCATGGAGCAATGGCAAGTATTCACCTACATAAATCCTGCCAATCATGCCCCAGGTGTCCAAATGGGCCACGTCCTGGGGCCCCTTAGCTCCCATAGACTCATGATGGAAAAAAGCTTCAAAATCTTCTTCTATGAAACTGTGAAGCACATAACTTAGATATTTAGTATCTAGCAACATAACATAGTCACCTACATAAATCCTGTTAACCCTGCCCTTGGGGTCAAAATTGGCCACGCTCGTGCTCATCAGAACCTAAAGAATTGTAACAGAAGAAACTTCAAAATGCTTCTTCTATGAAACCATAAGGCCCAGAGCTTAGATATTTAGTTTATAGCAACGTCAAGTGGTCACCGACATAAATCCTGCCAATTATGCCCCTGGGATCCAAATTGGCCACACCCCAGGACTCTTCTAAGCTCCCATAGACTTACAATTGGAAAAACTTAAAAAATCCTCTTCTCTGAAACCACAAGGCCCAGAGCTTGAATATGTAGCATGTAGCAATGTCAAGTGGTCCCCTACATAATTCCTGCCAATCATGCCCCTGGGGTCCAAATGGGCCACGCCCCGGGGCCCCTTAGCTTCTATAGACTCATAATGGGAAAAAAGCTTCAAAAATCTTCTTCTCTGAAACCACAGGGCCCAGAGCTTAGATATTTAGCATGTGGCAATGAAAAGTGGTCACCTACATAAATTCTGTCAATCATGCCCCTGGGGTCCAAATGGGCCACACCCTGGGACCCCCTTAGCTCCATGGCAACATATAGCTTCCATAGACTTATAATTGGAAAAATTTAAAAAATCTTCTTTTCTGAAACCACAGGGCCCAGAGCTCCCATAGACTCATAATGGAAAAAAACTCCAAAAATCTTCTTCTCTGAAACCACAGGGCCCAGAGCTTAGATATTTAGCATGTAGCAACTGCAAGTGGTCAACCTACATAAATTCTGCCAATCATGCCCCTGGGGTCCAAATGGGCCATGTCCCGGGGCCCCTTAGCTCCCATAGACTCATAATGGAAAAAAGCTTCAAAAATCTTTTTCTCTGAAACCACAGGGCCCAGAGCTTAGATATTTAGCATGTAGCAAAGGCAAGGTGGTCACCTAAATGAATCCTGCCAATCATGCCCCTGGGGTCCAATTGGGCCACTCTCCGGGGCCCCTTAGCTCCCATAGACTCATAATGGAAAAAAGCTTAAAAATCTTCTTCTCTGAAACCACAGGGCCCAGAGCTTAAATATTTAGCATGTAGCAATGGCAAGTGGTCACCTACATAAATCCTGCCAACCATGCCCCTGGGGTCTAAATGGGCCCCCACCCCGGGGCCCCTTAACTCCCATAATTTCATAATGGAAAAAGCTTCAAAACTCTTCTTCTCTGAAACCACAGGGCCCAGAGCTTATACTATTTAGCAAGGAGCAATGGCAAGTGGTCACCTACATAAATCCTGCAAATCATGCCCCTGGGGTCCAAATGGGCCACATCCCGGGGCCCCTTAGCTCCCATAGACTCATAATGGAAAAAAGCTTCAAAATCTTTTTCTCTGAAACTGTGAAGCACATAACTTAGATATTTAGTATCTAGCAACATAAAATAGTCACCTACATAAATCCTGTTAATAAAAATCAAAAATGAGTTCCTTTAAGAGCAATGAAAACATTCATAAGAAAGTAGATGGGTCATACTACGTAGTTTCGGCTAATAAAGCCTCATCAGTGACCCTGTAATGTTCCGGCAACGAAAGCCAGAGGGAACATACTGCAAATTTGCGAATTTGGAACAGGCAGCCGACCCAAAGACTGATATAAATCAAAATGGGGTCCAAATATTTTAAAAACCTGTCTAGAATATGAGTCTAAACCAATAATTTATTTCTGATTTCTCAGAATATTCACGCTGATCTCAAAGGACCAAAAGTAAAATATAAGCTGCACTATGGTTGATGTACAGGGAGACGTTTTTACGGCCGCCACACAGCACAACACCAGCTGCAGTGAAGGCAAATAAAAATCAAAAATGAGTTCCTTTAAGGGCAATGAAAACATTCATAAGAAAGTAGATGGGTCATACTACGTGGTTTCCGCTAATAAAGCCACATCAGTGACCCTGTAATGTTCCGGCAACGAAAGCCAGAGGGAACATACTGCAAATTTGCGAATTCCGAACAGGCAGCCGACCCAAAGACTGATATAAATCAAAATGGGGTCCAAATATTTTAAAAACCTGTCTAGAATATGAGTCTAAACCAATAATTTATTTCTGATTTCTCAGAATATTCACGCTGATCTCAAAGGACCAAAAGTAAAATATAAACTGCACTATGGTTGATGTACGGGGAGACGTTTTTACGGCCGCCACACAGCACAACACCAGCTGCAGTGAAGGCAAATAAAAATCAAAAATGAGTTCCTTTAAGAGCAATGAAAACATTCATAAGAAAGTAGATGGGTCATACTACGTGGTTTCCGCTAATAAAGCCACATCAGTGACCCTGTAATGTTCCGGCAACGAAAGCCAGAGGGAACATACTGCAAATTTGCGAATTCCAAACAGGCAGCCGACCCAAAGACTGATATAAATCAAAATGGGGTCCAAATATTTTAAAAACCTGTCTAGAATATGAGTCTAAACCAATAATTTATTTCTGATTTCTCAGAATATTCACGCTGATCTCAAAGGACCAAAAGTAAAATATAAACTGCACTATGGTTGATGTACGGGGAGACGTTTTACGGCCGCCACATGGCACAACCCTGCCCCTGGGGTCAAAATTGGCCACACCCGTGCTCATCAGAACCTATAGACTTATAATGGAAGAAACTTCAAAAATCTTCTTCTATGAAACCATAAGGCCCAGAGCTTAGATATTTAGTTTGTAGCATTGTCAAGTGGTCACCGACATAAATCCTGCCAATTATGCCTCTTGGATCCAAATTGGCCACACCCCAGGGCTCTTTAGCTCCCATAGACTTACAATTGGAAATACTTGGAAAAATGGAAAAAAGCTTAAACAATCTTCATCTCTGAAACCACAGGGCCCAGAGCTTAAATATGTAACATGTAGCAGTGTCAAGTGGTCACCTACCTATCCTGCCAACCATGCTCTTGGGGTCAAATTTTAGGGGGTTGCCCAAGAATAATTATTGCAGAATCCAAGGTGATTTTGAATCAGGACTATATTATAATGTTATTAATCAAGTAATTTCGTATTGGCCCAGTTACAGGTTCGAGGTCTGCTGTATTGGCACGAGGCCGAGGCCAATACAGCTGACCGAGGACCAGTTACTGGGCCAATACGAAATTACTTGATTAATGACAATTTTATTAATTGACGCAATTAATAACATGATTTATGATTTTTGAATATTGGTTGACCTTGTGTAATATAGGATAATCAATTAATAAACATGGCGAATAAAGGCTGACAATGTTTATTAGATACAGGAAATCAAATTAAATTTAGTGATACCATGAACCATAGAAATTAGACATATGAACGGAAATGGTTGTTTTACCTGAAGTGACGTCACAATGAAGGCCTGTTTTCCAAATAATGATAATTAAATCCACCCAAAACATGTCACTTAACAAACTCAGTATCGTGGGTACACTTCAATGAAATATTTGATAATTTCACAACATATGATGAAATTTAACAGTTTTATTTGTTTATACCAGCAAATCGTTATTCCAGTCTTTGAGGATTTTTGGTCCAGTGTACATTCACCATCCGAATGTATTACTGATAGTCTTGCTGTTCAACATATATGTTTGTGTATTTTGATCATATCATTTTGTAGCCGAGTTATAACCCTATAATTTACGTTATTGTGTTTGAAAATCGGATCACATATAACAAAGTTACAGGCCTAGTTATATTACTTCTGAAATGGACCTTGTAGGCCTAAGCAAACAGTCCAGACCCAGATCAGACTGCTCATGAAGGAGCAGTCTGATCAGGGTCTACACTCACTCACAGTTTACCATTCCTTCTGCACCTTTTGGACTCTTTGCTTTTGATATAATTTGGCAAACTAAATTTTTCCTCAGTATTTGTATAATGCAGGGTCTGCATTGCTTTTATTTCAGGTCATAGTCATGGAGGTGGAGGGGGTCATGGTCATAGTCATGGTAACAAAGAGGTCAAGGTCAACAAGAAAGAGTCCAACAGTGTTTACAAGAAAGAGTCCAACAGTGTTGACGGCCAGTCACTTCTACAGAAACCTGCCACAGAGACAGAAGCTGAACAGAAATATGAAGCAAATAATTCAGTTTGGAAAATAAAGCAAGAAACAGAGGGGGAAGGCTCTAACAAAGATTCTGACGATATTGTGATAGAATTTGATGAGAAAACACTTAGTAAGTTGATAATGAATGTCATTGCTTTCACCTCATAAGTCTTACTTTCAGTGTACAGCATGTATATAGAATGGGCACATCTTCATGGAAGGCAACACTGAAAGACACATTTTATACTGGGGAACACCAAAATTGGGTACTGGCAAACTGTTTGTTTGTTTGTTTGTTTGATTAGAGGTTTAACGTCCCCGTCAGCACTGCATAGGTCATTTTGGAGACATTGCTTCCAATTTTGTGGGACTTTTACCCGACATTGAGATGAATTGACATCTCAAGCCCTGCCGCCCAATGAAACCAATAGGGTTTATAAGCATGGACTGTCCGATAGATCCTCTAAGGGTTTTACCAGTACTCGTGTGCGGTCGGTATCAGCTCTGCAAGGAAGCATCATGCAGCCCATATATTTCTTCAAGCCCCGATGGGCGGGGGCCAACTGGCAAACTGTGTAGACTCAGAAAAAAACCCTCCAGAATGTGGCATCTGAGCAGGGTCTTCACTGCCTGCCTCCCGTGAATTTCAAAATGGACTTTTCCTACCTACAGAACCATGTTATGGTTCATTGAAACACAAAATTGTACATATTGATACAGTTGGAAGATAAATCCCAAAAATGTAAAGCTTATATAGAAAATGACCAATATGATAATTTTTCTATATAATCTATACATGTTTCTCAGGACATAATATGGTTGTTTAACCTTAATCACTCTCTAGGCTAATTCAGTATATGACAAATTTTCAATATTTTTCTTATTTTTCCCAGAAAACAGGAATTGACATCTCAAGCAAATTGTCTCCATAGGAGACAATTTGCTTGAGATTTCAAACCCTGTTGTCTGGGAAAACTAGAAAAATATTTCAAAATGTCTTCTTATGCAAAGAAATACCCAGCATGCAGAGCATTAACTAACATGGTATATTTTGGACCCAAGCAGTAGTGTTGTAAAGAGGTTTGGGTGTATAAGGCTGGAGATTCTGCTCAGTTTTATTAGTTTGATTTGACATTTTTACATCCCCGTCAACATTGTATAGGTCATTTTGGAGACATTTCTTCCAATTTTGTGGGACCTTTACCCAACATTGAGATGGAAGGACATCTCAATCCCTGCTGCCCAATGAAACAAATAGGGTTTTTATGCATGGACGGTCTGACTCGCACCACTTTGCCTGGGCAGGCTTAGACCTTCTAAAAGATCCTGCTCATTACAACATAGGAAATGGAACAATATAGGGAAATTCTTTCTTTTCAGACTGGACCATTTTTGTCAGAGGATTTTAGTGTAAAAGACAGCATTTTGGGCTGGCTAATCAGGGGCTGAAATGATAATTGATTATCAGTCCTGTCATTGATTGATAATCGATCAGTAATTACTGAAAAGGGGGTCTTTCATTTGTGCCCATGCATGTTTTTTCTTTAAACTTTGTATATTAATAACTCAGCAAATACAACCTATAAAAATGTATTTAATAAATTATATAAATCAAAATAGGACTCAGGAGGCCACTCTAACTGACTCCCTCCATTAGCTGGTGTCTGTCTCTAAATAAGTGCGTCTTAAATCTTATGTTTTATTTAGTTTCAAGATCTGTGTACTGGATTGAATGCATAACTCCATAGGCATTCCTTTTGAATTAATTAAAGTTTTCATTTTCTGATAAAATAATTATCAAAAATCTCATTTTTTAATTAAAATTTTAAAAAAATATCAAAATTCAATCCCTAAGATAAATATGTTCTAGTCTTTGTCAAGATTTCATTTTGCTAGGAAAACTTGCCATATGTATCTTCTATAGCTATGCCAAATTTCATGAAAATCCGAAACCGGTAACATTGTTGTTTTACACCTTTAATGGATGTAAGTCGTTTCTGCAAAATTTACTATTTTATTGAAATCATCCAAGAACCTTACAAAAGGGCAATTCTTAACACTTACGTAATAAAAATGAGATTATACAAATCAAAATGAATACATATTGAGCTGATCTAGCTTAGAAACTATTAGAATATCATGAATTTCTGATATTTTCCTTTCGTTTATACACTATGATCTATCCAAAATAGTAGATAGTAAAACACTAAATCAAAAGGTATTCTAATCAACAAATTAGGCTTAACAACATATATTGTTTTTTATTAGCAGCAAAATTATTGTGAACATGTGCAACTTTATTTAATGACTTTGCATAAGTCATGCTGCTCAAATAGATGTAAGACAAGGAGATCTATTATTTTCATTTCCATACCAAGATGGTATGCAAGGACGCAATGGTCAGTGGTTTGTTGTTACTAGTAAAAATAGTTCTGTTGGTAAATCCATGGCCAGATTAAGCCTTAGATATACTCTGTCTTTATGAACGCTGGATTATTATCCTAACAAAAAAGTTACAGTAATTATTGTTTAGTATTTCCAAAAAAAATGTCACTCATATTGAGTTTCTGTTGCAAAAGATATCATTGATGGATGAGGCACAGACTATTTGGTGTAAGCAAAGCTGTTCCATGACCTAGAGAATTTTTGCTGTTAGACAGGGAGAGAAACAGTTTCCTTCCTTATAGTACACATGCATAAATATGTCTCTTTTCTGCATTGGTATTGTAATTGTTGACGTTTCTTTAGAGTCTTATTTTTTCTATTTACTTTGTCAATATAGTTGTTTATTTATCGGAAGCGAGCTTTTAGTATTTTTTTTTCTGGTTGTAAAACTTTCAGCCACTTCTTGATTGTTCACTTCTTGAATGCAAGTTCACTTCTTTTTTTAAGCACTGTTCTTGCTTGCTTTTGGTTCATTAATAATTACCAGTACATTTCTGTGTAATGTATCTCTCAGCTTAGAAAGAGCATTGCAGTGTTTGGACGGAAAAAAGCATCACAATGTATTTACTGAAAATAATTTAAAATCCTATGAGTAATGCGATAACTTCTCACAGATTGAATAATTATTATCAGCAGTTTAAGTGCTTCTTGATATCTTACATATTGTGATTTGTAATTACTGCAACAACTGCTGAGTAAATGAAGTGAAAGACCTATACAAATATATAGACAACACAATCATGATCACATAAGTTTTGGAACACTGACAAATGTACGACCATGTGAATTCTAAAAGCAAATTCAAATGGCTTTAGAATACAGCTTCAGGAAGCCGTTTGATTTCGTTCATAGGGGCTATACAAAAAAGATAGATTGGGTAGTGCCTATGCAGATACAAATTCTGAAAACTTAATGTCCAGGAAAAGTTATCTCAAGTGTTATTGATTTTTCCTAGAGTAAACCTTTCTTTTTAAATGGACAGTTAGGGTTAAATAAACAAACAACAGTTTGACTTGAGAGTCATTTATCTCTAGTCGGATAACAAATCTCGCAAAATCTGAAGCAACATCTAAAGTGACTGGTATGTTGTTGATTTGAATGTTAAATCTAAACATCACCTTAGCACCATTACCAAATTAGACAAGAAAGACAGAAAGAAAACTGTACACATGATTACATGGGTGCATTTGATGACGTTTGTCATCAAAACCTTTGCGGTATAGTTCTGTAGACAAAATAGTTTGTTCCATAGGGGGCAACTTTTCAGATATGGATGTTTTGAAATAATACTTATAATTATGGTATGAACTACTTACACAAACCATACTATACTATAGCCATCCAAATTGAAAGCAATAGTAAAGTATTATTAAACAGCATGACCAAAACATGATAATCATATAATTTCACATTTAGCTGAATCAGGACTATCAGTATTCAGTCTGATAAAACACAATGTTACCGGTCTTCAATTTCCATCAAATTTCATCAACATGTTCCTAAGATATGTGGGTAGTTTATATGCTAAAATGGTGTCTTGACAAAAATTGGAACATGGTAAAAATGCATATAAAATTTTAATGAATACAAAAATAGGAGCTGAAATATGGGGACACCATCAAATAAAACTGAATGCCAAGCCACTATTACTAGACATATGGGGTAATTCATAGTATCAACTAACTCACCAGTTATGGCTTTGATTCATAAAACATAGCAGCATTAGATATATGAAACTCTGAATACTGTAGACAAGTTTATATGAGAGTACTCTCTGTTTTGATAGTGACTTCATAAAATATGTAATAAAGGACTAGTCTCCATAAGGGGGTTTTCCTGGTACCTAAATTTTTTAATAATATTTTGGGAAAATATAGCCACACAGGGGGGATATTCATCCCTGGTAAGTTTGAATCAAACAGAACTCCAGTTTTGTGATGAGGGTTTATCAAAAGTGGGTGGGGTAATTCCATATCAGTTCTACCAAGGACAATTAATCAGCAATTGGCTATATTCAAACAGCACACTGACAAAACTTTTTGCCATTTAATGCATAGACTGTGGGTACATATTAATGTGAAATAGGGTGATTGTATATTTTATTGAAATTTGCTAAAATATAATAATTTATTTGCACTTTGCGGATTTTCATTGATTTTTCATCTACCAACTTTGCCAAAAAGTTGAACATTTCTCTATTAAGCAACACATTCTTACCTCATTTCTAGAAAATACTTATCAATGCTTGGCCATTGCAGAATTATAAGGATTTTTTGATAAATGGTCTGTGACATGAGTTATGTGCCCTTGATGATAATAATAATGGACTACTACCAAATCAGTAAAGATAATGAATTTAGTGGAATTTATATTGATCGATTAATCGATTATCAGATTAATTGTGTCAGCCTTTACCCATTGTATGCGGGAAACCCCTAAAGGGGTACCTTGGCAAACAGTGCAGGCTCAGATCAGACACCACAGAACACGGGGTCTGATCAGGGCCTGCACTATTTGCTAACAGTATGTTCCGTCAAAAATAGAATAAAAAATGAAAAAATAGGCCTGACACCCCTTATATGAGAATAGACTTGTCCAACATATAGCACCGGCCCCGATAGCTCAGTTGGTAGAGTGTCTGCTCCGGGGAACGGGAGATCACGGGTTAGATCCCGGGCCGCGACATACCAAAGTCATTAAAAATGGTACTAGCTGCTCCTCGCTTGGCCCTCAGATTTACGGGGTAGAGCTAGGACTGGTCGACCCAGTGTCAGGATAATGTGACTGGGTGTTGTATCATGTAATGTGTCTGGGATATGATACTTCAGTGAGGCAGCACTATAAAAGTGAGCATTGAGCTCCCTGTCGCAACCAGACACCGTTGTGATATGACTGAAAAATTGTCGAAGGTGACGTTAAACCCGAATTCACACACACACACAACATATAGCAATGGACGAGTTCACTAGTATAGAATGGGTTAACAAAGAAGTATACATTACACAGTATAAGTCATTGATCTGTATCTTCAGTGATAGTTATTTCATTACTTACGTCAAACTCTTCAAAGAAGAAATAAAATGGGCCCCGTCAAGCGATTTTGGTACTTATCACCTATGCGAGCAGCAAAGGTTCAGGCGAGCCTGTGCATCCGCGCAGTCTCGCCAGAACCTTCGCTGCTCGCTCATACAAGCAGTGAATCAAGAGGAACCTTCAGACAGAAAGCCATATCCCTGGCCCCTCTGAATGGCTGGGCATGGGCAGTTAAAATTTTTCATGACGGAATGCTCACAGACACAAATTCGCTTGGCGGGGCTCAAATGTAATGTATATCCCTTCCTATTTTTTTTGTACAAAAGTGACCTCTGATTTGACTGTTGTTCTATACATTTGGTCAGACACGTGGGAGCAAACAATATAGACCTTGATCTACTTAGTCCTTTATGATGACAGTAATACAGTCATGTATGCATTTTTAACCCATTTGGTACCGGAAATGGTAAAAGGGGCAAACAGTGCAGGCCCAGATCAGATGCCACAGAATGATCAGGGCCTACACTGTTTGCAAAAAGTTCAGCCAATTTCCAAACAAATTTTGAAGAAAACACAACCTGACACCCATAAATTTTGAAATGGCTCCTGCTGTATATATAAAGAGGAAGATTCCATTTGGTACAAGAAGGGTTAAATGCCAGTCTGTGGCCAGCTGTTCAAAGCATCATCATAGTGGTCAAGATGTTTACAGTTAACTGTTCTAGAAAGCATTAGCAAGTACAACATTTAACCCTTCTCTTGCTGAATATTTAGTTTAGCCACACCCATTCCTGACTTTAAACCAATCAGATTACTTGATGTAATTTATTCCAACAAATTCATAAATTGAATGTCAAACAGTGTAGATCCTGATCAGATGGCTTCTTCAGAAGCCATCTGATCTGGATCTACACTGTTTCCAAAGATAGGGGTTGTCGTGAACAGCAGGATAAGAGTTAATAAAGTATTATTTTTTGCTGAAAAAAATAAGAGCACAAAAGCAGCTCATTTTTTTCAGCAAAAATATTAGCACATTTGACATATTAAATGGTCAAAGTTTAAATGATATGTTAACTAACTACATTGTTAGTTTTGAACAACTGGCCCAGGAAGTCATGTGTCTAGTGTGTTTAAATTTTACGTCCCACCAACAGCTAAGGCCATATGGAGACAGGACCTCGGTTTAAAGAAGAAGTCATGTCTCTAGTCCCTGCCAGATTCAGCAGCAATTCTTAACTCTTATCATGCTGTTCACAACAACCCATATCTTTGGAAACAGTGTAGATCCAGATCAGATGGCTTCTGAAGAAGCCATCTGATCAGGATCTACACTGTTTGGCATTCTGTTTATGAATTTGTAGCAATAAATTACATCAAGTAATTTGATTGGTTGAGAGACAGAAATGGGTGTGGCTTAAATGAATATTCAGCAAGATAAGGGTTAATAGAGACTGATTACGAAATATTTTCTGTGATTATTCTCCCATCGTCTGATTCAAGAAGGATAGTTGACAGTTACTGGTAAAGGAGAAGGTGCCCTATACTGGTAAATTTCTTGGATGAACGAATGTTAACCCTTATCCTGCTGAATATTTAAATTACCCATGCCCATTTTTGATTATCAGCCAATCAGATTACATGATATAATATTTTCATTCAAATTCACATACTGAATGACAAACAGTATAGATCCTGATCAGATGGCTTCTTCAGAAGCCATCTGATCTGGATCTACACTGTTTGCAAAAGTAGGGGTTGTCATGAATAGCAGGATAAGGGTAAACTGATTGGCATGACTTAATAGTGTTGACTTGGCCATTAAAGTGAACAACCTAAGTAAACATTGAAAACCCAGATTAGACACAGACACCGCAGAATGCAGCATCTCATCAGGGTCTACACTGTAACTCATCCAGCTATTTTTTATCGCAACATCAGACAGTACATGAAAAGAGAAGAAGCAGTTCTAATGAACACCCACAACATAGGTTTATTTGGAGAAATAAGAAAAACTAGCCTTCAATTATCACAAAATAAGCACCTTATCTGTTGCTATGGTTACATTCTAGAACCTGATGAGATGGCCTCATATGGATCTAGACTGTTTGCATAGTTATCTGTGCTTGTCTGCAGGTTTGACAGCCCCCGCCCATCTGAGCTTGAAGAAATATATGGGCTGCATGATGCTTCCACGCAGAGCTGAATCCGACCCGCACACGAGTACTGGTAAACCGCTTAGAGGATCTAAGTTTGCCCAGGCAAAGCGGTGCGCACAAGTCGGACCGTCCATGCTTAAAAACCCTTCTGGTTTCATTGGGCAACAGGTCTTGAGATGTCATTTCATCTCAATGTCGGGTAAAAGTCCCACAAAATTGGAAGCAATGTCTCCAAAATGACCTTTACAGTGTTGACGGGTAAAAGTCCCACAAAATTGGAAGCAATGTCTCCAAAATGACCTTTACAGTGTTGACGGGGACGTTAAACCTCCAATCAAACAAACAAAGGTTTGATATTCTTCTAGTGGCTGTGACAATTTTCCCAGCAGTTGTTCTGATATTACAGACCTAAATTTTAACTTTTTTTTTTACCAAATGTAATCTTCCTCCTTAAATATAGCAGGAGTCCATTTCGAAATTTAGGGGTCACAGGTTGTGTTATCTTTAAAATTTATTTGGAAAATGGCTTAACTTTTGGCAAACAGAGTAGGCCCTGATCAGATCTGGTCCTGCATTGTTTGCCAACTACCCGTTTTGGGGTTTCCAGTTCAAAATGGGTTACATAAGGCCAAATGAAAGAAATTACATGTTTATAGTTTCCCTTCTCTACCAAATTCTTTTGTGGAAGCCTAGAATTTTTTTCATGTTTTCTGAAAGAAAAAGAAGCAAAAAAGCCTTTTGCGGTATGTGTATGAGGGAACCCCCTAAAGGGGTACCTTGGCAAATAGTGCAGGCCCATATCAGATGCCGCAGAACAGACCACTTTTGAACAGTCCCAAAGGTGGTCTCTTATATTGAGTCGCTAGATGTAGAAAAGATAAAGAAAGAATAACCGAAGCTTTCTCAATAAGCTTTTAAAAGCAGATTAAGTCTTAATTTTAGGTGGTCTTAATAGCGGAATTTTACTGTATTTATCCGAGAAAAATCCCTGCCTACACTGCCTATTTTTTTCTGAAATACTAAACATTCATATTTTTTTAGGGGGCCTAAATTCCAAAATTAGAATAGACAAAATATAGTCAGTATTCTACCATATGATATAGCAACATTATGAAGGTCAAGTTTACCTATGTCTGACTAAATAAGAGGTCTACGAACTGTATTTATGTTTCCTCTGCTGCTGCAACACAGAAACAGTATCAATTACAAAGAGAGAATGAATCCACCTTTTGGAAAGATACTCTTACAATGGCACAGATGATGTGTATTTTGGGTCACTGGCGTGTCAAACTGATATTGGCTTACAGTTGGACAAGGCCAGCTGTCCTTTCAGCAGGTAGAGGAAGATGGGGAGCGCTGTAACTTATTCTGTCTCTACACTTCCATTCATTTTCCTCTTCCCTTTCTGTCCCTCACTTTCATCTCCTCTACTACCTCTTCTATCTCTTCCCCCCCCCCCTTCTCTGGGAGATTACACAAAATGATCCATAATGGTTGAGGTGTCCTTAAATATGTTCTATAAAAGGGTTATCCTTTGGAAGCAAGGAATGCACCACAGAACTGAAAAATACGGAGTGTATATGTTTTCTGGGCTCGACTAGCTAGTTTCGGCCAACCAGGCCTCAGCAGTGACCCTCAGATATTTTCAAAATTCCACAATGGAATCAATGATCCCAAAGGACAAGAAAATATAATCTACACTATGATGAAAATATAATCTACACTGCAATAAACCCCCCTGTTGCAACCAGACACCGTCGTGATATGACTGAAAAATTGTTGAAAGCGACGTTAAACCCGAATTCACACACACACACTACAATAAACCCAAAGCAAACACACAAACAAACAAACAAACAAACAAAACTCAAGCGGATAATCAAAGGAAAATTTTCCTTATTTCTTCTTAGAAACATACACTGTTGTCACCTCTAAGGGATTTTAACAAGTACCCACAACATGTTTTAATGGAGAAATAAGTAACAGTATCCTCTACTTTTTCTCAGAACTCTGCATCTTGAGCACCACTCTTACAGTGACATAGGTGTAGTGGTTAAGATACAGCCAAATTCCGCTATTCAGACCACCTAAAATTAAGACTAATTGTGCTTCAAAAACCTTATTTAGTATGTTTCAGTTATTATACCCCTGCAAACGTAGTTTGCAGGGGGTATACTGGAATCAGCCTGTCGGTTGGTTTGTCTGGCAGAAGGGCGGTCTGTCTGCAAAATTTTGTCTGCTCAACTCCTCCTTCCCTATCAGTCGGATTCAATTGATACTTGCCATAATTGTTCACCAAGAGGGGTAGATGTGCAAGACACAAATTTCACTAAAGTTTGTCCCATAATTCCGGAGCTATGGCCCTTGATTTGCTAAAAAATGTGCTAAAAAACATTGTCCGCTCAACTCCTCCTTCACTATCAGAGGGATTCAATTGATACTTGCCATAATTGTTCACCAGGAGGGGTAGATGTGCAAGACGCAAATTTCACTAAAGTTTGTGCCATAATTATGGAGTTATGGCCCTTGATTTGCTAAAAACCTTGTCCGCTCAACTCCTCCTTCACTATCAGACGGATTCAATTGATACTTGCCATAATTGTTCACCAGGAGGGGTAGATGTTCAAGACGCAAATTTCACCTAAGTTTGTCCCATATTTACGGACTCATGGCCCCTGAATCAATTTGAAACATACTTTCTTGACCCTGATTTGCTTGCAAACATCTTGTCCACTGAACTCCTCCTTCACTATCATTCGGCTTCAATGGATACTTGGCATACTTATTCACCAGGATAAGTAGATGTGCAAGACACAATTTTCAGGAGAATCTGTCCAACAATTATGGAGTTATTGCCCCTGAATCACTGAAAAGTGGTCACTGCAATATTTTGTCTGCTGAACTCCTCCTTCACTATCAGTCGGATTCAATGGATACTTACAGCCCCCGCTCATAGGGGCTTGAAGAAATATATGGGCTGCATGATGCTTCCACGCAGAGCTGAATCCGGCCCGCACACTAGTACTGGTAAACCGCTTAGAGGATCTAAGCCTGTCCAGGAACTGCGGTGCGAGGCGGACCGTCCATGCTTATAAATCCTATTGGTTTCATTGGGCGACAGGGCTTGAGATGTCATTTCATCTCAAGGACGGGTAAAAGTCCCACAAAATTGGAAGCAATGTCTCTAAAATGACCTTTACAGTGTTGACGGGGACGCTAAACCTCAAATCAAACAAACAAACAAATCAATGGATACTTGGCATACTTATTCACTAGGATAATTAGACGTGCAAGATGCAAATTTCAGGAGAATCTGTCCAACAATTATGGAGTTTTTGCCCCTGAATGGACTCAGTGGACACTGTTTATGTTTGCTTTCTGTGTCAAGTATTGAGGTGGGGGTATTAATCATCACTTTCAGTGATAGTTCCTCTAGTTCATTCTGTGTTTTCTGCATACAGCCTGTCAGAGACAACCTTTAAGACTACTTTTAAACAGTCCCAAAGGTGGTCTTAATATAGAAATTTTACTGTACTCACCTTAGGGTAATGGATTGAATTCCAAGCTTCTCAAGACTCTTGGATAATTGAGATTTTGTCTCCATAGGATCTTAGTCTTTGATGGGATATAAAATTTCAACGAACCGATATAATGACATACTACAGCATTTATTCTCTCCCATCTGCTAATTTAAGAAGAAATGTTGTCAGTTCCTGCAATTTAATAATTACTTGTGAAAAAAAATGTGCACTTAGCTGGTAAACTTCTTAGAAGTTTTAAGCATACCAAGGACAAGTACTGTGCATGAACTAACTTTTGCTGACAGGGTAAGAAAAGGATTATGTCCCAATGAATTCCCCTTCCTGTTTCAGAAACTAGACAGCTTTATGAAAATACTAATAAGGCTTGCCATTTCATGTGAATCATCAGTCAGACAATTTGCATTAAATGCCAATGCTTATTTACTTTGAAAAAAAAATGAAGAAAAAGAAAAAAAAAAGAAAAGAAAAAAAAAGTCTTTGAAAATCACTACATGCTAGGTGTGCTGCCTAGACACCTAAACAGTAAAGATGTCAATGCCCTAATTGGTATAGGATGTCAAGTGACCTTGTTGATAGGCTTTGCATTGTGTGAAACTTGATTTTACATTTGTCTCTGTAATATTTTGGATGTCACAATCACATTTTAATGCTACAGACCAGGGTCTACAGTTTCATTCTACATGTTTGTCATTCAGTTTGTTAATTTAAATGAATATATATATATATAAAGTAATTTGATAGTTAGATATGGTTGTGGGGGGAATTAATTTATTCAGCATAACAAGGGCTAATTCATATACCACTGGTGTTCAGGAGGTCATGGGTTCCACCCTTACTGTGTGGGTGCTACCCCTACTGTGTGGGTGCTAGCTCTACTGTGTCATTCAACATTCTGAGAGGAGGTTTAGCATGAAATACAGTGAAGTTCCACTATTAACCCTTACCTTGCTGTTCTTTGCAAACAGTGTATATCCAGATCAGATGGCTTCTTCAGAAGCCATCTGATCAGGATCTGCACTGTTTGACTTTCAATTTATGAATTTCTAGGAATAAATTGCATCAAGTAATTTGATTGGTTGATAGACAGAAATGGGTGTGGCTTAAATGAATATTCAGCAAGAGAAGGGTTAAGACCACCTGAAATTCAGTCTGATTCTGCTTTAACCCGTATTCTGCAGAATATTTAAATTAGCCACTTTCATTCCTGACCAACAGCCAATCAGATTACATGATGTAATATTTTCCTTTGAATTCACAAACTGGATGCCAAACAGTGTAGATCCTGATCAGATGGCTTCTTCAGAAGCCATCTGATCTGGATCTAGACCGTTTGCAAAGATAGGGGTTGTCGGGAACAGCAGGATAAGGGTTATAATCTGCAGTTATTCTTTCTTTGTGTTTTCTGCATACAGTGTTCTCTGGTAAGAGACCACCTTTGGAACTGTTCAAAAGTGGTCTTAAGACCACTTTTGAACAGTGCCAAAGATGGTCTTGTTATAGGAATTTTACTGTATTTGCTATGGTCAGTGACAAAGTTGGTCCTAATAAGTTTTACTGTATTTAATATGGTCAGTCTCTCCCTTCTACAGATTAAAGAAGGGCAGTTGTCAGTTTCTGGCAAAAGAAAGGGCACTGTACTGGTTAACTGCTTATGTTTTAAGACTGCCCAGAAAACGAGTTATTCAGTAAATTGACCAGCTCAGTAAGACCTAACTAGTATTGACTTGGCCGTTAAACTCCAAGCGAAAAATTTACTCCACTTTTTTAGCCTACAATGCTATGAAATACTTAATTTCTTGTTTCTTTTTTTCAGCGACAAGTTCACAGTTGAACATGCGGGCAGTGTTTCTACATGTACTCGGGGATGCTCTAGGCTCAGTTATTGTTATAATAAGTGCCTGTATAATATGGTTTGTTGAGAAAGACTGGGTCTTTTATGTAGATCCTGCAATGAGGTAAGACTATACAAAGGACCCCCGTTATAACGACAGTATTTGCTCCCTATTATTGTGCCGTTTTAAAGAATTTTCTGTCATAAAGAATCCCAGTTAGGAGTATGATCAGTTTCCCCATAATTACTCCAAGAAACAAATGTTATAGATATTTGTTAGAATCACCTCAGGGAGGCGACCCTAACAAATATCTATAACATTTGTTTCTTGGAGTATTGGATTACAAGACCCTTTCATGACTTTGGACTCGATTTGTGCATTTCCAACCCGAGAGAAGCCCACTCCGCTAGGAACCAAGGCTAAGCCTTAGCTAAGTAGTCATTTCATTCAAATTGCCGTTAGAATGAGTTTTGCTGTTATAACGAATGCTGGTATAAAGAGGGTTGATTGTACTTATTTGATCAAGGATTTATCATTTTAGATTGCTTGTATTTCTCACCAGGGGTAGCTATTGCACTACCTGTTGGTGTCTTCGTTCACGCTGGTGTGAAAGTCTTTTAACCCTTCTCTTGCTGAATATTTATCTAAGCCACACCCATTTCTGTCTATCTACCAATCAAATTACTTGATGTAATTTATTGCTACAAATTCATAAACTGAATGTCAAACAGCGTAGATCCTGATCAGATGGCTTCTTCAGAAGCCATCTGATCTGGATCTACACTGTTTGCAAAGATAGGGGTTGTCGTGAACAGCAAGATAAGGGTTAAGAGCTTATTTTCCAAACAGTATGATGGATTTGGTTTGCTGAAGACTCATTGATGAGCTTATGGCATGGCAAGGGTCTGTTGTCTGTCTGTCATCATTTCTAAACATCTCCTGTGGGTTGATTGAAGTCAACTTTCATGTGGAGTATCCATGGGATGGGGCAGTGAAAGCTTGTTTGCGAGGTCCAGGTCACAAGACTAATATGGCCGTCATGCCCATATAAGGCTAAATGCCTTCAAAAATCTCGTTCAGAGGGCCGAGCATCATGAAACTCAGACCCATTATAGTTTGTTCAAATAATGACCTTGTGATGACTTTGACCTATTTCAGGCCAAGGTCAAATTTGGTCCTATAGACTTTTGTATGGGAAAGTCAAAACTGAATATTTTTTGGAAACTTTTGCAGCCTGTGATCTGAAAGTTGGTAGTCCTGCAGTTAGCTAAATGAGTGGATGAAACTACTGGAGTATTCAAGGTCAATGTCATTCTTGACCTTGGCTCAAGGTCATTCAGATATGCAAATTAAAACTTACTTGACCTATTTCACACCGGAGTCAAATTTGGTCACATAGGCTTTTGTATGCTAAAAAGTCAAAACTTTGTATTTTTCAGAAACTATTGCAGCATAGTAGATGCAGTTAGCTATAGAAGTAAATTAAACTACATGAGTATTCAAGGTCAAGGTCATTCTTTGACCTTGGTCAAAGGTAATTTAGATAAAAAATTAAAACTTATTTTTCACAGGAACAACTGGACCAAGTGTATTCAAATTTCATTTAAAAGCCTTTAGGAACAAGGAAAGAAAATTTATCAATATGAGTTTGGTCACTTGACCAATGTGGCCTCCATACCCATATAAGACAAAAAACCTTGAGATTTTTTTTTTCTCCAGAACCAGTTAGTTGATTTTCATGAAACATGTTGTTATGTAGCATTAGGGATTTGAGCCAATCATATTTCGTTCAAATGATGACCCTCAGATGACCTTGACCTATTTTAGGCCAAGGTCAAATTTGGTCTCAGGCTTTTGTATGGGGAAAAAGTCAAAACTATTTATGACACTACATGAGTATTCAAGGTCAAGGTCATCTAGATTTGAAAATAAAAAAAATGTTTTTGTGAGAAGGCAACGGTCCATTTTTAATCACATTTCATATGAAAGCTTTTTAGGAACAATTAAATAGAAATCAATGAATATGAGTTGTCACATGACAAATTGGGGACCATGCCCATGCATGGTGAAACCATGCCCCACCATGCCCATGCATGGTGAAAACAGATCTCTGGAACCACTGGGCCAGTTATTATGAAACTTGGTATGTAGCACTGGGATTTCGCGGCCCATCATAATTTGTTCAAATGATTTCTGTAGCATGACTTTGACACAATTTACCTCAAGGTCAAATTTGGTTGCATATGCTTTATATGGGAAAATAAGGACTTTGTTATAATAGTAAAACCTACAAGAGTATCAGAAGCCTCTGTGGTGTGGTCTCGCCTTATAAACCAGGGGTCATGGGTTCAATTTGGAGCCTTTCCAGACTTTCCAAAGAGTCTTTAAACCAAGGTCCCATCTCCGTATGACCTTAGCTGTAGGTGGAATGTTACTCAAACAAACACTCATAAGTATCAAAAGTCAAGGTCACTCCTTGACTTAGGACCAAGGTTACTCAGTTATCAAAATTACCCCATTTCAGACTGGAAACCCCTAAACGGGTACCATGGCAAACAGTACAGGCCAAGATCAGACGCCGCAGAATGCAGCGTCTAATCAGGGCCTACACTGCAAAACGTTAAGCCATTTTCCAAACAAATTTTGAAGAAAACACAACCTGACACCCCTAAATTTTGAAACAGACTCCTGCTATATATACCACTCAAAGTTGATAGGGATCACTTTTTTAATGCAAAATAATTTTTGGTTTTGTTTGATTTGAGGTTTATCGTCCCCGTCAACACAGTATGGGCCATTTTGGAGACGTTGCTTCCAATTTTGTGGGACTTTTACCCAAAATTGAGATGAAATGACATCTCAAGCCCTGTCGCCGAATGAAACCAAAAGGGTTTATAATAATGGACGGTCCGCCTCGCACCGCGGTTCCTGGACAGGCTTAGATCCTCTAAGCGGTTTACCAGTACAAGTGTGCGAACGGTTTCAGCTCTGCGTGGAAGCATCATGCAGCACATCTATTTCTTCAAGCTCCGATGGGCGGGGGCCGTTAATTTTTGGTTAAATTTATCAGCTGAATCCAAATCTGATACATAATGATAGAAAACATATCCGTCACAAAGACTTATGATTAATTTTGTAAACTGGCACTGCATTCAAGCAACCGTCTTGGCACCCACAAAATTTGCCGTAACACGAACGGATTTGGACAATTGATTTTATACAAATTTCCAAATTTGTTTAGATAAACGTGCTATTAACGTCTATTGCGCACACGGGCATCAATTACAGTACGACATCGCCTGCACATGCTTGTAATCAGTGTGTATCTGGCTTTGTGGAATCCATTCAGCAACCAAAGCATCTTTGAGCTACTGTAAAGTCCTCGGCTGCACAGGTCGGGCTAAAACAACAGGCTGTAGCATGTCCCACGCATGCTCAAAAGGATTAAAGTTCGGTGATTGAGCAGGTCAGTCCATACAAACGATTGTCTCGCGTTCCAGATAGGCATCAGTGACACGGGCACGGTGGGGACGGGCATTATTGTCCATCAGAATAAAGTCCTTTTTGTTTGTTTGTTTGATTTGAGGTTTACCGTCCCAGTCAAAAGTATAAAGGTTATTTTGGAGACGTTGCTTCCAATTTTGTGGGACTTTTACCCGACATAGAGATGGACATCTCAAGCCCTTTCGCCCAACGAAACAAATAGGGTTTATTAGCATGGACGGTCCGCCTCGCACCGCGGTTCCTAGACAGGCTTAGATCCTCTAAGTGGTTTACCAGTACTAGTGTGCGGCCCGGATTCATGCAGCCCATATATTTCTTCAAGCCCCTATGGGCGGGGGCATAGGATAAATTCCTGGCTGATAGCACTGGCATATGGTCTCACATACTGACCAAGAATCTCATTACAGTACCTCACTGCCGTTAACGTTCAGTTTTCAACGACGTACAAGTCAGTTTTACTGTTCACGCTTAACCCAGCCCAAACCATGACTGATCCCTTTCCATAGCGATCATGCTCCTCCTCATTAATCAAATCGCTCTTTAGACATTCGCCACACTAATTTACTTTAATATGTGAAGTAGAATCTGGACTCATCAGTAAACAGTACTGGCGCCCAGTCACGAATCGTCCACCTGACAGGAGTTCTGGCAAAGTCCAACCGGTCTTGCACGTGCTGTCTCGTCAACGGAATTGGTACAGCAGACCTCCTGGCATTCAGTCCGAAATCGTGGAGCCTGTTTCTGACAGTTTGTGTAGAAATTCATACTCCAGTTTCGTTCCTAAGCTCATTATTCAAACGAGTAGCGTTCGGGAACTGTTGGCGTCACGACTGAATCAACAAAACACGGTCCTGATGTTGAGCTGCAGCCGTTTCTCGACCCCCGCGGTGTCAGTGTGAAGGATTTCCGTGGGAAAGATGCCGACTCCACATTTGGAAAACCACACTCTGAGACACATTCAGAATCCCACCAACTCGACGTTGACAGACGCCAGATTCCAACATTCTGACGCCACAGTTCATTTCTTCGGGGCTCAGACAGTTTCTTAACTGTCCCCTAGGCATTTGAAAGTTTCACAAATCAAATGAAATCCTTTTTACGCTTAGTAAAGGAACACTGACAAGTTTGATGTTTCTGTTGGAATGCAGTGTTATGCAAGATTTTGGGGTGCATGAAACCATTGGCTAAGTGTGAGAAGTGTGTGCACACTTTCATGAGTACTGAATTGCACATGGGTTTCCGCTTATGATATTTATCAATATTCGGAGTACAAATTCTGTCATGAAATTTTAATTTCAGTGAAAAATTTGGTATATAAAAAGTGATCCCTATCAAACTTTGAGTAGTATATATAAGGAGGAAGATTCCATTTGGTACAAAAAGGGTTAAAATCTAATATTCATTACAAACTGCTGAGGGAGTTGAAGTCCAATTTCATATGAAGCTTTTATAGGATGAAAAAATGAATTTGTTCAACTGGTCCACGACACATGACCAAGGAGCCATCATGACCATGTATGGTAAAAAATCTTCAAAAATCGTTTTCTCCGGAACCAGTGGGCCACTTACCCTGAAACTATGAATGCAGCATTTTGACTCCAGCACATTGTAACTTATTCAAATGATGAGTCTGGGTTGATCTTGACCCATTTTATACCAAATTCAAATTTGCTCACTTGTACTTTTGTCTGAGAAAAAACTGGAATCTTGCTGAATATTCATTTAAGCCACACCCATTTCTGTCTATCAACCAATCAAATTACTTGATATAATTTATTGCTACAAATTCATAAATTGAATGCCAAACAGTGTAGATCCTGATCAGAAGGCTTCTTCTGATTGGTTGCAATCAGTTAAACCATTTACTCTTAATGAAACTGTACCAAAGGTCAACGTTACCCCCGCCTTAGCAAATAGTGTAAACCCAGATGAGAGCCCACACAACCTGGTATTTCATCAGGGTCTACACTGTTTGCCACTCATCCTGCTAAATATTTAGACGAGATCAGGTAGTAAATTGCACTTGTTCAAAGTTTAGAACAAATATGATAAGGCGTTGAGGTATCTGAATATTTAGGATAAATACATTGTCTACAAATACAATTTATTGGCTGCTGTTTACAGTCTTAGGACAAAGTGCCCTGATACTCCAAGCTCAGTTTAAATTTTAAATACATAAAACAACATCAGTGACAGTTTTAATCTAAACAATAAATACAACTTACTGTACACCAGCAGCTTGCCATATTTACATGCCTAGGAAGCATGGTGAGCTGGTTAAGAGAATTCAAGAAAAACTACTGCTGATGCGCACTTTTGCTTAAGAATTGTGCAAACACAAAACGAACAGTCTGAACAGTCTTGTGTTCATGGGTATACTGCATTTTCTCATGTACTCCAACACGTGTCCATGACTTGTTTGTAGAAAATCCGGGCAATGGTTATTTATAGAAAATTGACACGCTATTCTTATCGATGCATAAGAGTGTTATCTATAGAATCTGTGCTCGAATCATGGGTTGGGCTTTGCCAGAAGTGTAGACCCAGATCAGACGCAGTGTTCTGCAGTGTCTGATCAGGGTCTACACATTTTGCTTAAAAACACACTGAAATTTAAGGGTTAAAGTAAACAGGTTTAGTCTCAAGTCTCAGCCAAGCCTTCACTCTGTATACCAGTACTCTTTTCAAGCCATTCACTTTTGATAGAGTAGTTACAAGCTGTGGGTTGAAACAACAAGTAATGAGTGTTAGTGATAGGGTAATTTGATAGGAGTCAGATCTGACTCCCTCAAAAACACTAAGTAAGCCCCCGCCCATAGGGGCTTGAAGAAATATATGGGCTGCATGATGCTTCCACGCAGAGCTGAATCCGGCCCGCACACTAGTACTGGTAAACCGCTTAGAGGATCTAAGCCTGTCCAGGAACCGGGGTGCGAGGTGGACCGTCCATGCTAATAAACCCTATTGGTTTCATTGGGCGACAGGGCTTGAGATGTCATTTCATCTCAATGTCGGGTAAAAGTCCCACAAAATTGGAAGCAACGTCTCCAAAATGACCTTTACAGTGTTGACGGGGACGTTAAACCTCAAATCAAACAAACAAAAACACTAAGTCCTTCAAACTTTTGATGTATGTATCAGATACCCCGATCCCATGTAAACATGGAAAAAGGTCTGGTTAACCCTTATCTTTCTGAATATTCATTTAAGCCACACCCATTTCTGTCTATCAACCAATCAAATGACTTGATGTAATTTATTGCTACAAATTCATAAACTAAATGCCAAACAGTGTAGATCCTGATCAGATGGCTTCTTTAGAAGCCATCTGATCTGGATCTACACTGTTTGCAAAGATAGGGGTTGTCGTGCACAGCCAGATAAGGATTAATAAGACAGAATTGACATTTAAGAACTTTTTGAATTAGCAGTTATTCAATTTGGCAGTTCAATCAGACTGATACAATACATTTTAACAACCAGATACGTTGCTGTTAAGAACACCTAAAATTAAGACTAAGTCTGCTTTAAAAAGCTTATTTAGTAGAATGCAGCTAGTCTTTCTCTGTGTTTTCTGCATAAAGTATCCTATGGCTAGAGACCACCTTTGGGACTGTTCAAAAGTGGTCTTAAAGACCACTTTTGAACAGTCCAAAGTTGGTCTTAATATAGGAATTTTACTGTATATCTTATTTACCATATGTATTCTGACAGACATGTCTGTGCAAACATTGAAGACCCAGATGCACTATTTTGTTTAATACTTCAATCACGGCTCTTTGAGCAAACAGTGTAGACCCTGACTAGAGACTACATTCTGAAACCTCAAATTTAGGTCTACTCTAATTGCCCAACAATCAACGTGACTCCAGTCTGGGGGCCAGTTGTTTGTTTGTTTGTTTGATTTGAGGTTTAATGTCCCCATCAACCCTATTTAGGTCATTTTGGAGAGAATACTTCCAGTTTTGTGGGACTTTTACCCGACACTGAGATGAAATGACATCTCAAGCCCTCTCGCCCAATACAACCAGTAGGGATTATAAGGACTGGGGACCAGTTGGCCAAACTAACAGTGTTGTTTGTTAAAGTATCGTTAAAACTTTGATAATTGAATTTGGCAAATATGCTAATATTTTTGCTGAAATATGAAAAGCTGCTCTCATTTTTTACAGCAAAAATACTACTAAATTAGGTATTGGACTTGCTAGAACAGTTATCAGTATCATGACTAACGAGCTCGTTAAGCTGATTATTCTTTGAACAACTGGGCCCAGGTGTAACAAATAAGGCTCTTTACACGGCACTCTGACATCACAGCTACAAGTTAGGCATGGCTATAAATAACTGTTGCCTGGATTTCCTACAAGTGCTATTTATAGGATTTACTTGACATATCAAGACCTACCGCCCGGGGATGGTTGACTTAACTTGGGCTAAGAAGTTTTCTAGACTTCTTTTTTGGTAATTTTCAGCTCTGCATGGAAGCACCATTTTGACCATGCAACCCAGTCTATTTCTCCAAGCCCCAATGGACAGGGGCTATAGTTGGAGATACTAAGGGCCCTTTTCCCATGTGTTGGCTGACAAATTTTCTGGGGTCATTCTCTCCTTTTTGCTGATTCAGGAAGGGCAGTTACCAGTCTCCAGTGCAAAGATGTCCCTACTAGCGTGCTAGTATAGCCTTGAGTCCTGTGTGAAACCCTGCCCAGGAAATGTATGGTTGGGTAAACTCATCAATGGATTTGACCTTAAAAGTGTTGAGTGGGCCTTTAACTCTTATCCTGCTGTTCACAACAGCCCCTACCTTGGCGAACATTATAGATCCAGATCAGATGGCTTCTTCAGATGCCATCTAATCAGGATCTACACTGTTGCCATCTGATCAGGATCAGCACTGCTTGTCATTTAGTTTCCGAGTTTGAATGAAAAATTACATCAAGTAATTTGATTGGTTGAAATGAAAATGGGTGTGGCTAAACTAATTAATGCAGTGGGATAAAGGGTAATCTCCAAATTTATCAGTTTGTAGGTCACTGTGACAGTGATATGATTGATTGATTAATTGATTGATTATTTTGGGTTTAACAACACGTCAAACCTTGTGGGTCATTTTGTGTCATCTCCCAGAGAAAGGGAGAAAGAAAAACATAGAAGAGATAGTAGAGTAGATGAAAGTGGGGGACAGAGGAGAAAGAGGAAAATGAACAGAAGTAAAAAAAAAAGAAGAAATAGCAACATTCCCCCACTACCCTAACCTGCTGCAAGTACAGCAGGCCTTATCCAACTGTAAGCCAGTATCAGTTGGATGCCCCAGTGACACATGATACATGTCACCTTTGCCTCACCCAACCACTCCCAAGATCACCGGCCCCGATAGCTCAGTTGGTAGAGTGTCCGCTCCGGGGAACGGGAGGTCACGGGTTCGAACCCGGGCCGCGACATACCAAAGTCATTAAAAATGGTACTAGCTGCTCCTCGCTTGGCATTCAGATTTATGGGGTAGAGCTAGGACTGGTCGACCCTGTGTCAAGATAATGTGACTGGGTGTGGTATCATGTTATGTGTATGGGGCATGATACTTCAGTGAGGCAGCACTATAAAAGTGAGCATTGAGCTCCCGGTCACAACCAGACACCGTCATGATATGACTGAAAAATTGTTGAAAGCGACGTTAAACCTGAATTCACACACACACACATACACACACCACTCCCAAGATAGTGATATGAAGTATTTTTTCTCGTTTCAGTATTGTTATGGTGTGCATTATAGTTTCTACAACCATTCCATTATGTAAGTATATACAATCAGGGTGTTCAAAGCTTTGTGACCTGAACACTTAAGGGGAATGGGAACACCTTCAGGGGAGGCAACTCCTGCAAAAGTATTTTTGTCTCCCATGTCACAAGGGGTCAACTCTTAAAGGAAAGAATTTGCTCCTGAGGAGCAAATTCTTTCCTTTAAGAGTAGACCCCTTTTTATGGTCGGAGAGGGGTTTCAGAAAAGCAAACAGGAAGGCCCCGAAAGTTGTCTCCTTAAGGGGAATGGGAACACCTATCAGATTTTTCCGCCATTTTTCAAAGGGAGACAACTTTTGGGACTTTCTGATAACTTTCCTACAAACTCTGTCCCACGGAAAAGAGGCCTACTGTTGACCCTTAAGATGCCAAGAAAAACTACATCTGAAAATGTCATCTGATGAATTATTATTTTTTGGGGGGGGGGGGGGGGGGGACAAACCTTTTGAAATATTTTTGCTTACAGGCAAACAGTGTGGGCCCAGATCAGACTACTCAGACTGTTCCTGTAAGCTACAGGAGCAGTCTGATCTGGATCCACTTTGTTTGCAAAAATTTACTTTTAAGGTAACTGGCAGACCGCAAAGCAAACAACATGTCGTGATTGGCATTTTATGGGTTAAAGGAAAGAATTTGCTCAACAGTGGTCAACTCTTATGAAAGAATTTGCTCCTTCCATGAAGAGTTGACCCCTTTTGACTTGAGAGGCAAAAAAAACCTTTGTAGTTTTGCAGGAGTTGCCTCCCCTGAAAGTGTATACATTCCACTTCAGATGCCAATCACAACTATTGTCGTCTGCTTTGTTCTCTGCTGGTTACTTTAAAGGTCATTGGTGCAAACAGTGTGGTTCTGGATCAGACTGCTCCTCAGGTAACAGGGGCCACCCCTTATGCAAAATAGGGATTGAGATGTCATTTCATCTCAGTGACGGGTAAAAGTCCCACAAAATTGGAAGCAACGTCTCCAAAATGACTTATATAGTGTTGACCGGGACGTTAAACCTCAAATCAGACAAACAAACATATCATTTATGACACAGTTACAGTGATTAGGAAAACAATGTGAATTTGTTACAAATACAGTTGAACTTCGATGACTCGAACACTGATGGCTCGTGTACCAAGGATGTGTCGAACCCATTCTTGAGCCCTACATAAGAAATAGTGGGGTATAATTAAGGAGATTTTAGTCTTTTATCTTGCAAATGTATGCTGTGTGTACTCATTAGAATCGCCTCGATGAGGCGATTCTAATGAGTACATACAGCATACATATTCATTATAGAACATCAAGAGTTGTCTAAAAGTATCTCGTTATGCCTCCTGGCAGTAACCCTCAGTGGCGCAAACTACCCCTGTCTCAAACAAATTTCCTTTGTCCCAAATGTATTCAAGCCATTGAAGTTCGACTGTATACTCAATGTTTTGGAATCTGGTGTTCGTGGCCAAAATTTGGAACAGCTCAAAATGTTTTCCATAACTTCCTGATTGCTCAAGAAGTGCAAGAACTGACTACATATATGTACAGATGAGTTAAGAACTTCACAAACTGATTTTGATTTTAACGGCGGGCTGTGTGGAATAGGGGCATTAATGGTATTTTATATGCCATTCATAGCCCCAAATAAGTATGGGTAGCTCTATCCACATATAATTTTTCTTGTTTCGGCAAGAAAATATATGTTGTGGGTACTCATAAGAGGTGCCTCGGTGAGGCGCTTCTAATGAGTACCCACAATATGTTTTCCTGAGGTGCTTCTAAAGAGTACCTTCAACAGACATGTTTTCGTGCAGAAATAAGAAAAATTGTAATACTTTTTGGATGAAAAAAAAACACCTTATCTGAAGCTGTGTATGTCAACTAACATTGAAATTTTGATGGCTCAAACATAGATAGCCGAGTTCTTTCGCCCCTAAGGAATTCTTACCATAGCAACTGGTATTAACCCTTATCTTGCTGAATATTCATTTAAGCCACACCCATTTCTGTCTATCAACCAATCAAATTACTTGATGTAATTTATTGCTACAAATTCATAAACTAAATGTCAAACGGTGTAGACCCTGATCAGATGGCTTCTTCAGAAGCCATCTGATCTGGATCTACACTGTTTGCAAAGATAGGGGTTGTCGTGAACAGCAAGATAAGGGTTAAAGAAAATGTAAAGGGTAATTTTAGGAGACTTTTTATCTTGAAAATATATGTTGTATGTACTCATTAGAATTGCCTTATCAAGGTAATTCTTACACATGCCATACTATATTTTTTATAGAACATCAAATAAAAAAAAACCTAGGTTATTCCCATTGTGCCGCGTGGTCTGACATTGTGAAAAATCCTGAGTGGCTTGAAGTACCAGCCTCGAACAGATTTTCATTGTTCTGAAGCCTGAAGCTGTTCGGGCAATTGATGTTTGACTGAAGATTGTTGGTGACAATCTTCTTGTTTGGTTTTATTTGAATTGAGGTTTAGCATTCCAGTCAACACTATTTATGTCATTTTGGAGAGGTTGCTTCCAATTTTGTGGGACTTTTACCCAACATATATGACATCTTCAAGCCCTGCCGCTCAATGAAACCAATAGGGTTTATATGCATTGACAGTCCAACTAGCACCACTTTGCCTAGGCAGGCTTAGACCATCTAAGCAGTTTACCAGTACTCATGTGCGGTCGGTTTCAGCTCTGTGTGGAAGCATTTTGCAGCCCAATCTATTTCACCAAATCCCGATGGGCGGGGGCCAGTCAATGTTCTTGTTTTAATGTTAGAATAAATACTTGAAGTGATCAGTATGTCTCAGTATTGTCCTCTTGAACCAGGATATGCTCTACCTTTGCAAACAGTGAAGATACAACAGATCAGATGGCTTCTATGAAGCCATCTGATCAGTATCTTCAAGGCATTGTAGGAATAAATTACGTCAGGTAATCTGATTGCATCACGAAAACATACCTATATAATTTTGACCCCCTTGAGCCCCATAGTAAAACTGGGAATTCCGGGGGGTAAACCTTATTTTTCTTATTTCTGCTCTAATATATAGATTGTGGGTACTCGTTAGAACGGCCTCGATGAGGCGGTTCTAACGAGTGCCGACAATCTATATTTGGAGCAGAAATAAGAAAAATATCACAATTTTTCATCATAAAATTTTCATTTTCTCGGCGATAAAGGTTGCAATGTATTTGTATAGGCGTGTTTGCGTAACGGTTGAGAGTCAATATGGATGTGGCTTAACCCATTTAGTACCAGAAACCCCAAAACAGGTAGTTGGCAAACAGTGCAGGCTCAGATTAAACACAGCAGAATGCAGCTTCTGCTTAGGGCCTACACTGTTTGCAAAAAGTTCAGCTATTTTCCAAATAGTTTTGAAGAAAACACAACCTGACACCCCTTAATTTTTAAAAGAACTCCTGCTATACGAGGACTGTTCAAATATGAATGCAACTAAGCACATAAAAATGATTCCGTGATAGATTTGGATGAAAAATTTATTTTGTCCCCTCAAAGTATTCCCCTTTAACAGATATATAAACTTTCAGTCTTCTGATCCAATCATTTAATGCATTTTGGTAGTCTTTTCGAGGTACACTATGAAGGCACTGGAATATTGTAGAACCAAGGTGTTTGCGCTGTACAAATTTTCGACCAGAAAGGTATTATTTCAGCCGCGGGAACAAAAAAAAGTCATACGGGGCAAGGTCAGGGGAATACGGGGGGTCAGGGAGTTCAACAACCTTTTCCTGCTTCAGATAGTCTTGCACAATGAACGCCTTGTGCGATGACGCATTGTCATGTAGCAATCTGACATTGGCCAAACCAGTTGCGGGTCTTGGTTCTTTGAAATATTTCTTCAATTTGCGAAGAACTTTACTCTTGTAAAACTTCGCATTTACAGATTTGCCTTTAGGCACAGCAACCTGAATAGCAGGGCCCTGATTTGAAAAGAATATGGCATACATTACCTTCTTGACGCTCATGGTCCGCTTTGCAATGCATGGTCTTTTGCAATACTTTGTTGCCCATATTTTGTTCTGAATCTTTCGTTTTGGCTAAAAAAAGTGAACCCATGTCTCGTCACCTGTGATGACATTAGGGAATGCCGTGCATTGTAATTTGGAAACTTTTCAAGCAACTTCTTGGTGCACTGAATGCGTGTCTTTTTCTGCTCATCTGTCAACAGATGGGGAATCCATCTAGCACAGATCTTTCTCATTTTCAAATCCCATTTCAGAATTGTATGAGCTGCTCCTAATGAGATGCAAACCATACTAGCTATTTGCCTAGTGGTGTATCCTGCATCGGTAGCAACTATTTCTTTCACTCTAGCAACCATCTTGGCAGATGTTGCTCTTTTCAGCCGATGATCATGTGGTGCATCTTCTGTTGAGCCTAGCCCACAGCTGAATTTCTTACACCAACGAAAAACTGTCAAAAAAGACATTTCATTATGCCCATAAACCAAACATATTTCATCAAAAATGTCTTTGCACCATATACCAAGAATACAACGATTCTTAATATAGGACCGTATTTCGAGGGCGTACTCTGACCTTCTTCCAACCATGTTTTGTATTAGTATACAAGAGTAGACAGTGTTTATTGAACGATATACATGGCTAAAGTGCACGGATTTTAACAGGTTTGGTATCAATGTATAGGTAAGATGTTTTTCTACGCTGTGATAATTATTTCCAGGTGATTTTTGCATTAGTGCATGAGAAAACGTTCTACTTGCATTCATATTTGACAGTCCTCGTATAAAAGGAGGAAGATTCCATTTGGTACAAAAAGGGTTAACTTATTCAGCAGGACAAGGGTTAGAATACTTACAGTAATACTTTATCTATTTCAGTAAAAGAAGCAGCTTTGATTTTACTGCAGACTATTCCAACTCACATAGAAATCAAAGAAATAAAACAAAAAATAGAAAATGTAAGTAAAACTGTAAATTGAACCCTGTTTTTAGAAGCCTGTTTAACTGGTTAACACAACCAGCAGTGGCTCAGATCAGTCTCTGCGTCAGGGCCCAGTTATTAAAAGCATATATTGTTAATTTAACAAAATTTCTGGGACCAGTTGTTCAAAACTAACGACGTCGTTAGTTAACATATCGTAAAAACTTATATCATTTATTATGGCAAATATACTGATATTTTTGCTGAAAAAATGTGAGCAGCTTTTGCATTTGCAAAAGCTGCTCACATTTTTTCAGCAAAAAAACCACAAAAATTTAAATATTAATCTTGCTAAAACAGTTAACAATATGACCTAACAAGCTCGTTAAGCTAACATTGCTTTGAACAACTGGCCCCTGGTTGCCGAATAGTGAATTAGTGTGGCAAGTGCAATGTATAGCAGTGCAAAAGCAGAGTATACTCACATATTTTTTTCAGGAAAAAATATTCATGTATTTGCTAGTTTAATGAACCTAGATACTTTCAACGGTATTGGTAGCTTTGAAAACAACTGGTCACTGTCCGGCAACTTTCAATGGTATTGGTAGCTTTGAAAACAACTGGTCACTGTCCAGCATCACAAGGCTTGCCGAGTGATGCTGGACAGTGATCCTGAGGGACGGATATTTCTATCCACCCCTCACACCCATGTAGGGGTTCTTTCTCTTGCATACCTTTCATTTCTGAACGTGGAAATTTAATACTGCTGTCACTTTGGTTGCCGACGTCCAACATATTGTGATGACATTACAGTAGGGATGTAACGATAGTCAGAAAATGACTATTGCGATAGTATTGACATTGCAGGAAGAACCATTGCGATACTATTACTACTGCTGACTACTACTGCAATACTATTGCGATACTATTGCCTGAAATAAATTTTCTTGCTTTAGAAGGAAATAAAAACAATTCAAGCCGTCAAACAGTTTTGTATTAACTGCGTCAAAGAAATAAACAAGATAATTTACACAGAGGGACAGCTTTTGTAAGCTCCTGTTTGCTTTTCTGTCTGTCCCTACAAGAGGAAACTGTTCCCCAGGAGCATCTAGTTCCTTTAAGTGTAAATCCTCCTGGAAGAGCTGGGTGGCTCATTTTAATAGATGTTGCTAAGCACATGTATCAATTCACAGTGAGAATGTAACATTGGTTTCTTATCCCTTATCTTGCTGTTCACGACAACCCCTATCTTTGCAAACAGTTTAGCATTCAGTTTATGAATTTGTAGCAATAAATTACATCAAGTAATTTGATTGGTTGATAGACAGAAATGGGTGTGGCTTAAATGAATATTCTGCAAGATAAGGGTTAAGATCAAATAACCATAAACTCTTCAAGAAGGCAATGAAATCAAAAACACTTCAGGCATGATAGTGACTAAACAGTAGATAACTCAAAAACTAGGTCAGCAATGCATAAGATTCAGAATGTGAATTGTTACTGGTGACATGTCAAAAGACATTCCTACAACAGGACCTGTGATATGGGAAGTTAGATTTGAATCTTCTGACCGAAAATCTAAGGAAATTTTTAATATAAGTCTCGGTGTTATGGTACACAATTGATTGCATGCGTTTGTTAAAAGGAACACCATAGAGATCAGGGCTAAGAAATTTATAAATCCAAATCGGCCCTGACCGACCGATGATGTCATCAGTAACGTGCCGAACCTGCCTTACAATGTCATCCCCGACTGCCAACTTATCTAATCATTGTGTAATGATTTTCCAAAAATCATTTGTATGTTTCTTTTGATGTTTGGTAAAATCTTCTAAAATATATCATTGCACATGGTAGAAAATACTGTAGGTGTCAAGCTCCAGCTCGGTACTTTTTCAAGTAAATTGCAGTCATGTTATGATAGCTTATCCAGTTATCAATTAAAGGTACAGTTATATAAACTCATTTAGCTTGACACGCAAGATAATCACGAGCTGCAGCCAATATACTCAAAAGCTCAAAATTGTCAGCTTAGCGAGACAAGAGAACAGAATGCATTTTAATTTACAATTTAATGATCTCGCCACAAGACGAGGGTCCCTTTATCCAAAACATGACCAAACTTTCACACCCTCCCTACATGCAAGTTCAAGGCAGGACATCAAAGTTTTCCGCCATCCAAATCGCCATAAAATCTACCGTCCACAAGCCACAACGTCCACCTTTCTGCAAGCGATCAGTAAATAACGTCATCCTACCCTAGCAACCCCACACGTGTTTAATGTCATTGTTTTATTTTCTTTCATAAAAAATGTTTGGAACCGGTAAAAATATTTTCTCAACAGCTAAATGGTTGTGGATAGAGGTGGATAGAAAACGGCACCTTGCACAAATCCCGACTTATCCCCAGAAGCTCTGTGCCAGTCACCAAGAACGCTCAGAACAGCATACAGATGTGTTTACATAAATTAAAGCATTCGACTTTTCCCTCTAAGCGTCTGCTATTTAGCGCCAAAACATAACCATTCACGAGACATTATAATAGTCCGTTTTTATTATGCGTATAGACGGATCCAATGTTTTGACATGTGACCTTGTTTACATGTCATTGCGCATGCGCAAAATTACTTTTCCTTTTGATATTGATATTTCGTGGTTGGCAAAAAGCCCCTGGTTCCATATAAACACATTGTAAATAGGGTTAATATACGGGCATATTTTAGTTGACTGTCACAGAAAATCGATCAAATTACACTTTAAATGAGTAGATAAATATATTTTAGAGTTCATTCATGCATCTTCCGCATTTAGTCATTCGTTTTGCGCATTTTTATTTCAAATATTTAAGACCGTCCCGCCTAACCCTGCATAAGTTTAACAGGTAATTTAATCATCAAAACATCCTCAAATCTTCTAGAAACCAATAATTACTAGTTAAGACATGTCTATTATAAAAGTTTAAAGGTCAATTTTGTCATTTCGATTCCAAACAAAATACAAGTTTAGAGAAAATAACATCGCATTTACAATGGCGATAAACGACCAAAGACGTTTTTTGCCCACAACAGGTAAGTCCTGGCAAATAGTATTATTGAGTGATGATGTAGTGTTTGGATGTGTCTATACATCTACCGTTAGATGTAGGTAATATTGTCTTAGGAGCGATTAAATCATTTTCACATTAATTGTGGATTACATTTTATGATTGAGGGATAAACGCAAATTAGAGACATAATCTGACTTTATTTTCACACCTTTTCACGCGGAACACTGTAGGCTTATTGATAGTGCCGGATGCATGTTTTTAGAGTGTAGATGTAGAATAGAATGATCCGTGACAAATACGGTCCGCATTTATAACACGATTCGGTTAACTGACACCCCCCGTTGGTTGGACTTGGCGTTTTAATGAGGTTGAAATGTATTACAAATAAACAGAAAATCGTTCCATGGTTTTATTTTCTTTAATTGTTTTCTAGTGCGGTGTTTGCATGAGCATATTTTGTTAACACGGTGTCCAAGATTTAAAATTAATTCCTTGGTTGTATAAACATATCTGGATGCCCATATTATTAATGTTCTTTGCACGCTGACACGTTTTTCATTTCCTTTGATGTCTGCTATTGACAAAATAAGAATCCTCTAAAAGATCAACCAGAACATTTTGCAACTTTGGAAGCGGTAGTGACACATGCCAACTTTCCATGCTTCATATGCTAATGCGCGTGGCACCCTTTGATAGTAAATACCGCTGTGTAAACACACATTAATTATCGTTTTTCTTATCACTGGCTTTCAGACAGCTTGCAGATTAGCATTATCAAAATATGCGTCGTCCATGTCAATTATTTCGAAATGAATTAACATCAAAGTGTTTACTGTTGAAATGTGCTTTATCTCCCGACAAGAAGCCATTGACTCCCACTGACACGAGAGATTATTGGATTATATTTAGGACATTATACAGTTTGACGTTTGATCGGGTACAAGACGCAGATAGATTAAAGAATGAAAACAACTTCGGGAATTATCTGAAAAAATTTGATATAGAAAACTATCGAAACTATTGATAGTTCAAAACACTATCGGCAATAGTCATCGATGTTTAACTTTACCACCGCTGCAGTACTATCGGCCCAGTGTATATCGCAATGCATCAATAGTCCGTTACACTCCTACATTACAGTGATGTTTAGTGAAGTCACATAACATGCTGTGATGTCAATCATAATGATGGAACATATAAGGTTGTATCCAACTAGTGCATTTATCAAACACGCAAGAATATGAATTTGGGTTAGAACACCAAGGTTAGAATATAGGGATAAACCATAGTTTTTCATGCATTATCATTTGCCGGATCCCGAAGAAGCTGTTTGAACATGAGGCCGCTAGGCCGAATGTTCAGATATCTTCTGAGGGATCAAGCAAATGTTAATGTAATGAAATAACCATGGATGATCGTTGTTCTTGCATAACTTATGAATCCGACCGCAAATTTTGACAAAAACGTCCAAAAGCTCCATATAAACTCTGCAAATGCGACTTGCAAACAAAAATGGCGGCTTGTTCAGAATGTTGTTTACAATGACGTTGTCATGCAGTAACCCTCTGACGTCATCATAGAACCATAAAACGCTACGTTCAGGGCGATAACGTTACGTCGCTCAATGTAACGTAAACAAAGCAAGGCCTGCTTGTGATATCAAAAGCTCAAAACCTATGTTCAAACAGCACGTGAATTTCATGATTTGAACATGGTTTTTGCTGTTTGAGCACGGTTTTAGGTCCATTTGACAATGGCTTCAAACAGCCATGTGCATAGGTATTTATGCAAGAACAGAATTTCTACCCCAAGCTAAAACTATGGATTTCCTTATCTGGTGTGCAAGAAATAAATTTCCATTATACCACGTTTGTTTCAGCCATTGAAGTTTGATTTGCTTGTTTGATTTGAGGTTTAACGTCCCCGTCAACACTGTAAAGGTCATTTTGGAGATGTTGCTTCCAATTTTGTGGGACTTTTACCCGACATTGAGATGACATGACATCTCAATCCCTGTAGGCCAATGAAACCAATAGGGTTTATTAGCATGGACGGTCCGCCTCGCACCGTTGTTCCTGGACAGGCTTAGATTCTCTAAGCGGTTTACCAGTACTAGTATCATGCAGCCCATATATTTCTTCAAGCCCTTATGGGCAGGGGCGGTATTGAAGTTTGACTATATGTGACAAATGTACAGAGATGTGAACCAATCCAAATGCACAGAGACGTGAAACAATCATATTTCTTTGTTGTAGTTAGATGGTATCCAAGCTCTTCATGAATTCCATTTATGGCAGTTGACTGGGAACCGTATAATTGCGTCTGTTCATATACGATGTCGCGATATACAGGAGTACATGACGCTAGCCAGTAAAGTCAAAAGAATATTCCATGACGCGGGTGTACATTCCACAACTATACAGCCAGAGTTCTCAGAGGTAATTTTCTATACTGTAATTATCCAGTTACCTAAATGTTCAAAACTAACAATGTTGTTAGTTAACCCTTGTCCGACTGAATATTCATATATGCCACACCCACTATGGATTATCAACCAATCAGATTACCTGATGCAAATTATTGCAACAAATTCACAATCTGAATGGCAAACAATGTAGATCCTGATCAGATGGCTTCGTCAGAAGCCATCTGATCTGGATCTTCATTGTTTGGAAAATAAGGCATATCCGGGCTCAGCAGGACAAGGGTTAATGTATCATTAAAACTTCAATTATTTAGTATGCCAAATATATTAATATTTTTGCTGAAAAAATGTGCAAAGTTGCTTACATTCTTTTTAGCAAAACTTCCTCTGTATTGTATATTTTGCTTGCTAGAACAGTTAATATTTTGAATGTTATGGTCCTCTAAGCTAAGTCCCACAAAATGGAAGCAGTGTCTCCAAAATGACCTAAACAGGGTTGATGGAGCTCGCTTTGCACAATTGGACTCTGGATGCCCTGACCTCCATAATTTGCATATATGCAGATTAAGTATTAACATTTTTCTTGAGACATTCTTGTATGTGGCCAACATATGAATCAGTTTCGCAGTGCAAGATATGTGGTGTAAAAATTGTCTCAAGTTCTGAACTTGAATGACATTCTCATGCGTGTCCAACATATAAATGGCTCCCACAGTACAAGATATATGTTTTTATTATACCCCCGCATCTGCATGATGCCGGGGGCATATAGTTTTTCAGTGTTCCGTACGTGCGTACATGTGTACGTCCTTCTGTATGTGTGTGTGTATGTACGTACGTGATCCTGTAACCTCGGGTTAAGGTTTTGTAACAGGTGGAGCAAGAACTTTTAGAACTCATATTTTCCTAACCATTTGATGGAACTGGTTCATCTTTGGTATGATGATAGATATAGGTCCAAAGTTTTATTAAGCAATACCCCCACCCATGCCTGTGACCTCAAGGTCAAGGTCACAGACTTAGAAATTTTCAATGTTAAAGACTCAGGTTAAGGTTTTTGTAACAGGTAGACCTGAACATTTTAGAACTCATATTTTCCAAACCATTTGATGGAATTGGTTCATATTTGGTATGATTATAGATATAGGTCCAAAGTTTTATTCAGCGATACCCCCACCCATGCCCATGACCTCAAGGTCAAGGTCATGGACTTAGAAATTGTCCATGTTAAAGACTCCAGTTAAGGTATTTGTACCTGGTAGAACCTGAACTTTTCATATGATGATAGATATAGGTACAATGTTTTATTCAGCAGTACCCCCACCCATGCCTATGACCTCAAGGTCACAGACTTAGACAATTTTAATGTTAAAAATTTTTAAGAGCTCAAATTTTTCAACCATATTATGGATTTGGTTTATATTTGCTATGATGATAGATACAGGTCCAAATGTTTATTTTGCAATACCCCCACTCATGCCTATGGCTTCAAAGTCAAGGTCAGAGACTTAGAAATTTTAAGAGTTGATATTTTCCAAATCGTATGATTGATTGAGTTTATATTTGGTATGATACCTGTCCATTTTATTCAGCGATACCCCCACCCATGCCCATGAGCTCAAGGTCAAGGTCACAGACTTAGAAATTTTAATTAGATATTTTAAGAGTTTATATTTTCCAAATCGTATGATGAATTAAGTTTATATTTGGTGTGATGATTGATACTGGTCCAATACCCCCACCCATGCACGTGCCCTAAAGGTCAAGGTCACAGACAAAAAAAAATTTATTTAAGGTTTATTAAGAGCTCATACTCACCAAACCATATAGATTTGCTTCATATTTGGTATGATGATAGTTACAGGTCCAAAGTCGTATATACCCCCACCCCTGACCTCAAGGTCAAGGTTACAGACTTAATCTTATTATGCTTTTAAAGTTCTAGGACTCGTATTTATAGATTGGCTTCATATTTGGAATGATGATAGATATAGGTCCCAAGTCTCATTCAGCCATACCAACAACCCTGCCCATGACCTCAAGGTCACACACTAAGAAAATTTTGTTGCAACATGGATTTTCGGGGTGAGGAGGGGCCTGGGTGGGGGCATCTGTGTCAACTGGACACATTTCTAGTTGTACCTGCTTTAATCATGGCACAAGATAGGAGTCTGGTTTACCTGCTGTTTGGTCATTGGTTCATGTGTTTGTCACTCCATCAACATTTGCTTCAACCCAAATGTTCAAGTCCATTTCTAAAGAATTACAGAAGCCTCCGTGGTGCAGTGGTTACGCCACTCGCCTTGTAAACCAGGGATCGCAGGATCGATCCCGGGCTTCTCCAGACTTTTGGATGAGTCTTTAAACTGAGGTCCCGTCTCTGTATGACCTAAGCTGTTGGTGGGACGTAAAACTAAAACTCACTCATTCTAAAGAATTACAGTCACAGGTGTGACATATCCTTTAGTGGAATTCTTATTATGGTAAATGAAGAAAAAATGTATCGGAACTTGCTGTCAGATATGTTTTCGCTTTATAGTTATTAACCCTTGTCCTGCTGAACCCGGATATGCCTTTTCTTTGAAACAATGTAGATCCAGATCAGATGGCTTCTGAAGAAGCCATCTGATCAGGATCTTCATTGTTTGTCATTCAGGTTGTGAATTTGTTGTAATAATTTCCATCAAGTAATCTGATTGGTTGATAATCGGTAGTGGGTGTGGCATATATGAATATTCAGCAGGACAAGGGTTAACTCATTATTGAGACTATACAAGAAAAATTGTCAGTATGTTGAGCTCTGGAAGGTCATCTGAAACAATTTCGAGTTTCATTCAACCATGTTTAAGACAGTTTTGTGCACTGTACCGCTTGAATGCGTATGTATAAGCCTTCCAAGGAAAAGTGTGGATAGGTAAATTGACCAGTTCAACATGACCTAAATAGTGTTGACTGGGCTATTAAGCTCCAAACAAACAAATAATCAGGACAGATGTCTATGCAAACAGTGTAAATCAAGATGGGATGGCTCATGATGCCACCTTTCTGTTTCTGAATCTGAGTGGAACCCTATTTGTGTCAGTAGACCCCTTCCAAATTCAAAGATCATTAGATGACAGAGTCTTCTTAGTAAATACAGCAGTTAACCCATTTTTTTTACCAGAAACCCCAAAACGGGTAATTGGCAAACAGTGAAGGCCCAGATCAGGTGCCGCAGAATGCGGCGTCTGATCAGGGCCTCCACTGTTTGCTAAATAAAATTTGAGCAAAACACAACCTGACACCCCTAAATTTTGAAATGGACTCCTGCTATATATAAGGAGGAAGAGTCCATTGGTACAAAAAGGGTTAAAGGACTAACCAATATTCTTTCATTTTTTCTCCACAGGATGTAAATCTATTTTCTTCCAAAGATTGTGTTCTGGTATGTGGCCCAGAGAAAACGTGTTATAATGACACATGTTGTGCTGTGCCTAAAAATAAACAATCTGGCAAGAGTAGTAAAGACAATAGTCCAAAAGCTAATGGAACGACAGCTCCAAGACAACGAATAGTAGGTGGTGAACCACTAGAGATAATACCTATGGAAGAAACTGTCTGAAGAAAGTATGGTGTTAAGAACAAGACAGCGGAGTCATTCCATGTGCAAACATTACGATAACACACACATCTCCAAAATGGCTACTTTTCTGAAGAAAATCTGTGATCTTTTTCTTATTTATACTGCAAACATAGGTTGTGGGTTCTTGTTAGAAACGCCTCATTGAGGCCTATGGCTTGGAGCAGAAATAAGAAAAATATCACTGATTTTCTTCAGAAAAGTAGCCATTTTGGAGATGTGAAAAACATGCACTATGTCTTGGAGCAGAAAAAAGAAAAATAATGTATACCCCCTTAAACCCCAGTTTTCTCTATATTAAGTGGGGTTTAGGGGGGTACTCAATTCACGAACTTGTTCACATGATGAAAGGGCTGCTTGTAAAATTGAATAGTGAAAGCTTTTGTTAATCTGTGCAGTTTGCTGCAACTACATTAGTCATATTTGAATTGTAATTATTATGAAATTTTGTGTGGGAGTGTGATAACTTCTTGTAACAGCCGGTCACATGGTCCAATCAAATTTTAAATATTTTTCAAGTTCATAAGAGATTGTGAAGTATGACAGACTTGGATTTGAAAACGAACTTCTCTTGCATCACAGTCACTTTTGAGCTTGAAACAAGAAAAAAACATTGATTGGCCCATGTGACTGGCTGTTATAAGAAAATATCATACTCCTGCACAAAATTCATAGAAATTTCACAGAACTTACCAGTTGAATGGCATTTGCTTGCATTCTTGTCATATGAGCTCAAACAGTTTTGGATAAAGCGCGGGCCCCTTTTAAGGAAAATGGATTCATCTAACATATTTGCTGCCATTTTTCCAAGGGAAAGAACTTTTGTTGTGACTTTCTGTAGATTTTCTGTAATCTTTTCCCCTCTGAAAAAGGGGACTGCTCTTAAGAGGAATGGGTACACCTTCAAGGGAGGCAACTCCTGCAAAAGTTTTTTTGTCTCCTATGTCAATAGGGGTCAACTCTTAAGGGAAAGAATTTGCTCCTGAGGAGCAAATTCTTTCATTTAAGAGGAGAGCCCTTTTTCAGTGGGACACGACTTATAGTAAAGCAAACAGGATGTCCCGAAAGTTGTCTCCCTTTGAAAAATGGCGGAAAAATATGCCAGGTGTTCCCATTCCCCTCAAAAGGGGTCTGCTCTGAAACGAAGTCTACTCTTAAAAGAAAGAATATTCTCCTAAGAAGACATTTATTTCCATGAGTCCTTATTGACCTGGTCATTCATAAGAAAGATAAAAATATTTTGTAAGTGTTATCTTTCCATTGACAGACATACCTTGTATGCGGTTGCATACATATGCATGCTTGAGGGAGATCCACTTATAAACACAAAGCTAACGGAAATACAGCTCCCAAGACGTGAGAATAGTACAGTGAGCCCTCTTTATACCGACATTCGTTGTAACGGCAAATCTTGTTTAACGACAATTTCAGTGGAATGAATTCTTAGCCCAAGGTTTAGCCTTGATTCCGAGCGACATGGGCTTCCCTCGGGTTGGAAATGCCCAAATCGAGTCCATAGTCATGAAAGATTCTTGTAATTTAATGCCCCAAGAAACATAAGTTATTGATATTTGTTAGAATCGCCTCGGTGAGGCGATTCTAACAAATATCTATAACATTTGTTTCTTGGAGTAATGATGTGGAAAGACCTTTTATAACCTATCATAATCCTGACTGGGATTCTTTATAACGGCAAATTCATTATAATGGCACAATAATAGGGAACAAATAATGTCGTTTTAAAGTGGGTCATCTGTAGCTGGTGAACAGTCAGAGACAGTTACTGTGCCTGTTGGTATTTTGATAAAGAGAACAACAGTTTTTCTTGATACAAGCATCTGCCTCGGTAGCTCAGTCTGATGCATGTCTGACTGCTTATTCAGAAGGTTGCTGGTTTGATACCTGCCGGGTTGGCAACATGCTTTTGTGGTGATTGATCATGAACACTTTTCTATGGTCATTCTCTCCCTTCGGCCAATTCAAGAAGGGCAATTGTCAGTTTCTGTCAATAGACTGTGCACTGCCGTGTTTAACAGCTTACATATAAACCTTCCCAGGAAAGTGTTGTTAGTTTAACTGACATGCTCAACATATTATCTACCTAGTTTTGGCTTGGCTGTTTAAGGAGAATGGGAACACCTAGCACATTTTTCCGGCATTTTTCAAAGGGAGACGACTTTCGGGACTTCCTGTTCGCTTTTTCTACAGTCTCAGTCCCACCGAAAAAGGGGTCTACTCTTTCCTTTAAGAGTTGACCCCTATTGACATGGGAGACAAAAATACTTTCGCTGAAGGTGTATCCATTCCCCTTAAGTCCAAACAAGCAAAGTTATTAAAAATATGAACAACCTGATAGGGCATTTCCAGATATAAACTTGATTATATGTTATGTTTGTTTGAATTGAGGTTTAACGTCCCTGTCAATACTATTTAGGTCATTTTGGAGACGTTGCTTCCAATTTTGTGGAACTCTTATCTGACATTGTCCTGTTGCCTAATGAAAGCAATAAGGTTTATAAGCATGGACGGTCTGACTTGCACCGCTTTGCCTGGGCAGGCTTAGATCCTCATTGAGGCAATTCTAACAAGTACCCACAATATATTTATTAGAGGAGAAATAGCAAAAAATACCAAATATTTTGGGACTGTCATTCCTGGGGTAGGGGAAAGGGAAAGCAACAGACATACTGACATCCTTTTGAACTCACATGTAGGAAAACCCAAAGCAAGTTATTGCTCTTACTCAAGCATTAGCTTCCAGAAAATTTTAACATTTGACATTAACCCTCACCATGCTGAATGTTTTAACTCAATGCAGGCGGGAAACCCTGAATGGGTACCTTGGCAAACAGTGAAGACCCAGATCGGATGCCACAGAACATAGCGTCTGTTCAGGGTCTACATTATTTGCTAACAGAATTTTCCGGCATTTTCAAAGTGTTTTATGTCCCCTGTAGCGATAGAAGGAACATTGTTTTTGCCCTGTCTGTTGGTTTGTTGGTTGGACAGCTTTAACATTGGCCATAACTTTTAAACGGTTTCTTATAGAGCCTTCATATTTCGCATGTAGGTGCCTTGTGACAAAGGCTTCCGACTTGTGTCAAAAATTTAGACCGTGACCTATGACCTACTTTAAAGAAAAAATTGCTCTTGGCCGGGGGACATGTTCATGTTTCACAAACACATCTTGTTTTTCTCTCCTTTTTTTAGAAAAAATATGGCTTGACATTACATGCGGATCATATGCTGGGCAGACAATTCTCATGTTTTGGCAAGCCTTATTCAGTATGAATATTTTAAAATGACCTCTTTATAACCTTATTATTGGAACCGTGTTATATCCAAACAAAAATGTATAGATTATATAGAAAAATGACCATATATGGTCATTTTCCTATATAATCTATACATTTTTGGGATCCACCTTGAAACCTCGTTATATCCATTACCATGTTATAATGAACTGTGTTATAATGAGGTTGTGGTGTAGTTGTGTGCTGTATGATTTTAAATAAAAGCTACAGGGTTAATATCGTTTTTGTTGCTGTCTGTTGTTAAGTTTTATATTCCATCACCACCTTGGTCATATGTGGATGGGTCCTTAGTTAACCCTTGTCCTGCTGAGCCCGGATATGTCTTATCTTTCAAGCAATGTAGATCCAGATGAGATGGCTTCTGAAGAAGCCATCTGCTTCTGAAGAAGCCATCTGCTTCTGAAGAAGCCATCTGATCGGGATCTTCATTGTTTGTCATTCAGTTTATGAATTTTGTTTTAATAATTGGCATCAAGTAATCTGATTGGTTGGTAATCAGTAGTAGGTGTGGCAAATTTGAATATTCAGCAGGTCAAGGGTTACAAAACAGATCTGAAAGACTAGAAATGCTGGGGATCATACTAATGACTGCTGATTTACAAGGCAAATATCTAACTTAACCCATTTTGTACCAGAAACTCCAAAACGGATACCCTGGCAAACAGTGCAGGCCAAGATCAGATGCCGCAGAACGCGGCGTTTGATCAGGGCCTCCACTGTTTGCTAAAAGTTCAGTCATTTTCCAAATAAATTTTGATGAAAATGTCGCGGGTTGATTTATTAGATCGGCTGTGGCCACGGTGATTGGATGATGGATGTTGATGATGGGTCACATGATGTTGATGAAACGACCACAGCTGGTCCTGTCCCACTATCTCGAGGGGGTTCGGGGTTCAATTAGACGACAACTCCGTTTGCTGATTTCATGTTTAGTGGATGAAACCTTCTCCTTCTCGACCTCGTCATTCTGATAAATATATAAATATCCTTAGTAATAAGGAAATGTTATAATAATGTGTCCTTTGAGCTGACCGTGAGGCCTGCTCCCGCCAGAAGACAAAGTAAGACTGACCGAGGTCGAGAAGGCAAAGGTTTCATCCACTAAACATGAAATCAGCAAACGGAGTTGTCGTCTAATTGAACCCCGAACCCCCTCGAGATAGTGGGACAGGACCAGCTGTGGTCGTTTCATCAACATCATGTGACCCATCATCAACATCCATCATCCAATCACCGTGGCCACAGCCGATCTAATAAATCAACCCGCGACACTGGCGCCCAACGTGGGGCGCCAGTGTCACGGGAAAGATTTTTGCTGTTGTCACGGGCTGATGGATTAATTGGATTAAGGTGGTTGTGGCCACATGATGATGGATGACGTTGAAATGACCTTCTCCCGCTTTCTCGAGGGGGTTCGGGGTTCAAGTAATGACAACTCTGTGTGATGATTTCATGTTTTTGAGTTATGTCAGGAACCTTCTCCCTCTCGACCTCGTCATCTGAATAAATAATATGAATATCCTAAGTAATTAGGAATTACATAAAGATGGTGTCCGTCAGGTGGTCGTGAGACCTACCTTCGCCAGGGACAAAGAAAGACTGACAAAGAGAGCTTTGTAAGTATGTGCGCATGCGGTGTTAATCAGTGACGTGAAAAACGCGCGAAGCTAACATAAGGACACGGATGTATATATGCGCTACTGATGAAATGCTTAAATGCTTAATGATATATGAAAAAGATGAGTATATGAAGTATCAAAATGACTATCATTAGGGGGAAATTACTGGAAATGACTAGAAAGTCCAAAGCACAAGCGCTCCCCAGTTCCCATAATTTCACTCTGTGACAAAAACACAACCTGACACCCCTAAATTTTGGAATGGACTCCTGCTATATATGAGGAGGAAGATTCCATTTGGTACAAAAAGGGTTCATCACTGCATCAGAAACACCTCAAAGATTTTAGTAAATTGAAACAAAATGTTATACTTTACCCTTTACATTAACCCTTATCTTGCTGAATATTCATTGTAGCCACACCCATTTCTGTCTATCAACCAATCAAATTACTGGATGCAATTTATTGCTACAAATTCATAAACTGAATGCCAAACAGTGTAGATCCTGATCAGATGGCTTCTTCAGAAGCCATCTGATCTGGATCTACACTGTTTGCAAAGATAGGGGTTGTCGTGAACAGCAAAATAAGGGTTAATAAAATGTCACCACATATATCACAATTAACCCTTAAGACACCAGACAAACTGCATCTGAAAAATGCTGTCTTATATTGGCTGCAAAATCTTTTAAAAACACCTGTCGGGGCTTGGAGAAATAGATTGGGCTGCATGATGCTTTCATGCAGAGTTGAAACCAACCACACATGAGTACTGGTTAACCTTTTAGAGGGTCTAAGCCTGCCCAGGCAAAGTAGTGCGAGTTGGACCATCCCTACATATGAACCCCATTTGGTCTGTTTGGGCGGCAGGGCTTGTGATGTCATTTCATCTCAATATTGGATAAAAGTCCCACAAAATTGGCAGCAGCATCTCCAAAATTACCTTAACAGTGTGGATTAAAACAAGCAAAAATTTATAAAGTTACAGCTACAGTGTCTTAGTGGCCACCTCCATTAAGCAAGCAACCTGTCTTAAGCAAGCAGGCATTCAGTTCCTGAAAAAGGAAAATCCATTAAAATTCACCTGTGTTAAGCAAGCACCTGTCTTAAGCAAGCACTTTTTGAATATCCCATAGGTGCTTAATACAGGTTGGACTGTATTCTTTCTTGATGTGTCCTCTAGTAAGACACCACCTTTGGGACTGTTCAAAAGTGGTCTTCAAGACCACTTTTGAACAGTCCCAAAGGTGGTCCTAATATCGTATAAGAAATTGAAGTGACATACTCAATGAAGTCATCTTACTGGATACAAGTACAGAGAAACTAAATGATTAGTAACACACACAGGGGAGTTATGTGATCTTATTAGTCATGTACTCAGTAAAGTACTCCGATTGGTCACATACATACTGATGTTATCTGATTGGTTTATGTATGCAATGAAAAATGATCTCACTGGCCACACACAGTTAAGGGTTGGTTGGTTACATGCACAGTGAGAAATAATCTGATTGGTCTCAGTAGAGGGTGATCTGATTGGTCGCAGTAGAGGGTGATCTTGTTGCAGATGGAGCAGCTTTCTCATCCTTTACCAGTTAGTCATTATTAAGAAAAAGGGTCATTAAATACTTTTTGTATCTGTGATATACATGTGTTGATAATCCACATACTTGATCTACAGGTGTAAAACTGATTTTATGCAAAATTACCTTATTGTTGTTGTGTCTAAAGTGTTTTTATGCTTGAACATTGATGGCTCACTTAACAAGCCAAGTCGACCTTCCTTGATTCTCTTGGGAATTGCGATAGATAAGGAATATCGAGGATAATATTATAAGAATCTTATATGGGTGTGAGGGGTGGATTGAAAAATCCGTCCCGAGGGACACTGTCGGGCATCACGAGGCTTGCCGAGTGATGCCAGACAGTGATCCCGAGGGACGGATTTTTCTATCCACCCCTCATACCCTTATTGGATTCTTTTTCTTGCATACCTTCCATTTCTATTGCGAATTTTTAATGTTGCTGTCACTTTGGTTACCGACGTCCGCCATTTTGTGATGACACAACAGGAATGTTTAGTGACGTCACGCATGACGACGCCGTGCATGAGGTTGTAATCAACCAGTGCATTTATCAAACACGCGATTATATTTTATTTGGGGTCGGAACACCAGGGTCAGAACATAAATTTCTATCCCGGGGTAAAATCATGGATTTCCTTGTCTGGTGTGCAAGAAAGTAAGATTTTCTTTTTGTATCTTACAAAATATGTGCTGTGTTGGCTCATTAGAATACCCTCCATGACTTACATTTAAAAAACACCAATAAGATATTGCCAAATCCTCCCCATTATGCCACCTGGCATGGCGGTATTAGTAACATGGCAACAGATAAGGTGGGTATTTTGTGATAACTGAAGTAATGTTTTCCTTCTTTCTGCATATAAAACTATGTTGTGGGTGTTCATTAGAACCTCCTCAGCGAGGCGGTTCTAATGATTACCCACAACATACTGTATTCGCTCTAATTACCGCTCCATGCCGTTGGTTTTTTCAAAATTGTGTAAAAAAATCATGGTGAAAAATGTACCTAATTAGCGCACACTTGATACGAAAAAAATAGCTTCCGAGATGATGCATACTGATATTTAATGGGATGGAAAAGGATACTTAAGCATTGCCTTCACTGTTGAAGAAATAACGGCAGGTTTTTTATAGATTTATTGTTAGATATTCAAGGGGAGGTTACTGTAAAGTGTGCTCATATGCATTTTGTTTTTCCAAAATAACTTAGGTGTGCGCTTATAGGAGCATGTGAGGTAATTAGGGCGAATATGGTAAGTTTTTTTATCGAAAATTGACCAAAACTATCATTCAGTTATCACAAAAAACCAACCTTATCTGTTGCTATCAAACTACCCCTGTCTCGAGCCACTTTTGGTCCTTTGTAGTGCCGTGTCAAGAAGCATTATTCTTCCATAAGATAATGGTATGCTGTATGTACTCGTTAGAATCACCTCAGTGTGATTCTAAGGAGTACACACAGCATACATTTCCATGCCATCTAAATATCTTCCTAAATTATCCTGAACTATTTCTCATCAGGAGCTGTCGGAAGAATTCTCCAGGAACTCGAGAAGAACTCGAGGAGGAGTTAAACTCAACTAGGGCAAACGAGCCTTCTGTTTTCAAGCTATTAAAGCTTTACTATACATTAAATATAATTTTTATGCTTGTATTTGCGATTCTGTGTGTAGACACCTCATTACATATACAGTTAAGTTCCGCTATTAAGACCCTAAAATTAAGACTAAATCTGCTTTTAAAAGCTTATTTAGAAGGTTTTAGTTATTCTGTCTTTGTGTTTTCTGCATACAGTGTCCTCTGGTCAGAGACCACCTTTGGGACTGTTCAAAAGTGGTCTTAAAGACCACTTTTGAACAGTCCCGAAGGTGGTCTTAATGTAGGAATTTTATTGTACCGGTATATATATATATAGACTTATGTTCAGTACCTCTGGACATGTATATATTGCGGAGACTCAACTCAGCCTAGCATTATACTAGACAAAGCTATCTTAGGCCATTTGTTTAAGCACCGCCAGCTTAACAAGTTAGAAGTCAAAATGTTATCTGTTTTAGCAGGATCTGTATGTAACATGTTTATATTTTTGCTGAAAAAAATGGTAGCATACTTGCCATACTAAATGATTAAAGTTTAATGAAATGTAAATAAACATGCTCAGTTGTGAACTATGCTCAAGACGGATTGGTGTAGATTTTGTGGCAGGTGTGAGCGAGTGTTTGAGTTATACGTCCCACCAACAGCTAAGGTCATACAGAGACGGGTCCTCGGTTTAAAGACTCATCCGAAAGTCTGGAGAAGCCCGGGGTCGATCTTGCGATCCCTGGTTTACAAGGCGAGTAGCGTAACCACTACACCACGGAGGCTTCTTTGAGGCAGGTGTACGTCTTTGCATGACATATGTTGTAAAGCACCTTGTTTATGTGATTCTGCATATAAATGGTAAAACCAGCCATATATTAGTTGATATGTACTTGTTTTGATGATGGAATTTTAATGGATATCGTTACTTATAGTTACTGATTTTAGCAAGAATCTTACTTACCGTATTCCCCCTAATTACCGCACATGCTCCTATAAGCGCACACCAAAGCTATTTTTGAAAAGGAAATGCATAAGTGCACACTTTACAGTAACCTCCCCTTGAAGCTCTTACAGTAAATCTATAAAAAAAACTTACCGTTATTTCTTCAACAGTGAAGGCAATGCTTAAGTATCCTTTTCCATCCCATTAAATATCAGTATGCATCATCTCGGAAGCTATTTTTTTTTCATATCAAGTGTGCGCTAATTAGGTAGATTTTTCACCATGACTTAATTGACACCAGGCCTCCTAGCAAAACCTATAAAACCTATAATAACCTATAATTTTGTGCCAAACCTATAAAACCTTGATCTTGTTCATAAAACCTATAAAAAGCCTGTATTTTCATGAAAAAACCTATATTTTTCACTTTTTGAACCTTCTTGCGACTCAACCCTAACTTTTCTTCAAAATGCACTACTATTTTTAGCTCACCTGAGCCGAAGGCTCAAGGTGAGCTATTGTGATCGGTCAATGTCCGTCGTGCGTCGTGCGTCTGTCAACAATTTACTTAAATGACATCTCCTCCTAAACCAGTGAATGGATTTTGATATAATTTCACAGGAATGTTGCTTGAGTGACCCTCTTTCAAAATTACCTAAGTCGTTCCGCTCCGTTAAACAAAATGGCCGCCAGAGCTAAAAATAGAAAAACCTTTAAATGACATCTCTTCCTAGGCAAATGGCCCGATTTGAAAATAATTTCACAGGAACGTTCCTTGAGTGACCCTCTTTCAAAATTGCCTAAATCGTTCCGCTCCGTTAAACAAAATGGCCGCCAGAGCTAAAAATAGAAAGACCTTTAAATGACATCTTCTTCTAGGCAAATGGCTCGATTTGAAAATAACTTCACAGGAATGTTCCTTGAGTGACCCTCTTTCAAAATTGCCTAAATCGTTCCGCTCCGTTAAACAAAATGGCCGCCAGAGCTAAAAATAGAAAAACCTTTAAAAGACATCTCCTCCTAGGTAAATGGCCCAATTTGAAAATAATTTCACAGGAACGTTCCTTGAGTGAGCCTCTTTCAAAATTGCCTTAATCATTCTGCTCCGTTAAACAAAATGGCCGCCAGAGCCAAAAATAGAAAAACCTTTAAATGACATCTACTCCTAGGCAAATGGCCCGATTTGAAAATAATTTCATAGGAATGTTGCTTGTGTGACCCTCTTTCAAAATTACCTAAATCGTTCCGCTCCGTTAAACAAAATGGCCGCCAGAGCTAAAAATAGAAAAACCTTTAAATGACATCTCTTCCTAGGCAAATGGCCCGATTTGAAAATAATTTCACAGGAACGTTCCTTGAGTGACCCTCTTTCAAAATTGCCTAAATCGTTCCGCTCCGTTAAACAAAATGGCCGCCAGAGCTAAAAATAGAAAAACCTTTAAATGACATCTTCTTCTAGGCAAATGGCTCGATTTGAAAATAACTTCACAGGAGTGTTCCTTGAGTGACCCTCTTTCAAAATTGCCTAAATCGTTCCGCTCTGTTAAACAAAATGGCAGCCAGAGCTAAAAATAGAAAAACCTTTAAATGACATCTCCTCCTAGGCAAATGGCCCAATTTGAAAATAATTTCACAGGAACGTTCCTTGAGTGAGCCTCTTTCAAAATTGCCTTAATCATTCTGCTCCGTTAAACAAAATGGCTGCCAGAGCCAAAAATAGAAAAACCTTTAAATGACATCTCCTCCTAGGCAAATGGCCCGATTTGAAAATAATTTCACAGGAATGTTGCTTGAGTGACCCTCTTTCAAAATTACCTAAATCGTTCCGCTCCGTTAAACAAAATGGCCGCCAGAGCTAAAAATAGAAAAACCTTTAAATGAAATCTCTTCCTAGGCAAATGGCCCGATTTGAAAATAATTTCACAGGAACGTTCCTTGAGTGACCCTCTTTCAAAATTGCCTAAATCGTTCCGCTCGGTTAAACAAAATAGCCGCCAGAGCTAAAAATAGAAAAACCCTTAAATGACATCTTCCAGGCAAATGGCTCGATTTGAAAATAACTTCACAGGAATGTTCCTTGAGTGACCCTCTTTCAAAATTGCCTAAATCGTTCCGCTCCATTAAACAAAATGGCCACCAGAGCTAAATATAGAAAAAACCTTAAAATGACATCTTCTCCTAGGCAAAGAGCCCGATTTGAAAATAATTTCACAGGAATGTTCCTTGAGTGACCCTCTTTCAAAATTGCCTAAACTGTTCCGCTCTGTTAAACAAAATGGACACCAGAGCTAAAAATAGAAAAACCTTCAAATTCCACTACAATGAAAAATAAATCTTTGGTCCACATCTCCTTAAAGCAGTGAATCCTTCATTTCCATAAGCTTTGAAACATCTTGGATTCAGGTGAGCGATTCAGGGCCATCATGGCCCTCTTGTTTACTTTTTAGTCCCATAAAAAGTGATGAAAACTGTCAAGAAATTGTAATTTTTTTCCTTGCTCGCTCGGACTTTGTAAAATTCAGATAAACTTTATCTGAGTAATTGTGGCACAAAAATTCATCAACTTTTTTTTCTTCAGTTTTAAATCTTTATGCAAGTTTGGAAGACTGTTTTTTATAACCTGTATTTTTATTGAAAAACCTGTAAATAACCTATATTTTGAGTAAGAAGAACCTTTATAAAAACCTATATTTTCAAAGTGGGCCACTAGGAGGCCTGTGACCAGTTTTTAAAAAACTAAGGGCACGGTGCGGTAATTAGAGCGAATACGGAATTGATGCTCATAAAAATATTTTAGCTTCCTTTTTAACCCTTGTCCTATCCCGCTGTTCACGACAACCCTTACCTTTGCAAACAGTGTAGATCCTGAAGAAGCCATCTGATCAGGATCTACACTGTTTGACATTCATTTTGTGAATTTGTAGGAATATATTACATCAAGTAATCTGATTGGTTCAAAGTTAGAAATGGGTGTGGCTTAATTAATTTTGCAGCGGGATGGGGTTAACAGGGATCTGCTCTTTCTATTGTCCTTGCCCATCATGTTAACAAGTTCATAAAATGAAGACCCTCAAACCCCACTTTATGTAGATAAAACTGGGGTTTACAGGGGTATACATTATTTTGCTTATTTCTGCTCCAAGACATACTTTTTCCTACAAAATAAAATTTTATAAATTCTCCATTTATTCATATGTTGCGGGTACTTGTTAGAATCGCCTCATTGAGGCGATTCTAACAAGTACCACTACATATGTTTCTTAGAAGAAATAAAAAGAAAGTTGCATAACTATCTTGTTTTATTATCAGGGGCTATAGTTACCCTCAGGTCTGTTTATTTTGGATCCTCATCATTCAAAGTGTGCTCTAACATTTATCCTGTAGTCATACCTCGTGTTGAATTAAAAGGGGGGGGGGGGGGGGGGGGGGCTTTAAAATTTGTTTTTTTAGAGGACTTCCTTTTCTTTCCTTTTTTTTAATGCCCCAGCCATTTGAAGACTGGTGAAAAGACTTCCTGATGTTACCCATTCATCTGTTCATTTCCCTTGGTGCCCGCTTCCGAGATGGTATAAGCATTTTGCGTTTCAGTTCTCTTAACTGTGCTGAAAGGTTGGGGCGTCCATGTCCTTTGGACACATTTCTCCTTTTATTCATGTTTTTTTCCATAAAATGATCAGATAAATCCCTGTGTGCCAAAGTCTGGTGTCTTTTAACCCTTATCCTGCTGTTCATGACAACCCCTATGTTTGCAAACAGTGAAGATCCAGATCAGATGGCTTCTGAAGAAGCCATCTGATCAGGATCTACACTGTTTGTCATGCCGTTTGTGAATTGAACAAAAATATTATTTCAAGTAATTTGATTGGTTGATAATCAGCACTGGGAGTGGCTTAATTAAATTATGCAGCAGGATGAGTTAAAGAAGATCACTGTCCAACCTGTATTTAACAAGGAATAGTCGAACTGTGAATGATAAGGCAGATGCTTGCTTTTTATCGGTAAGTTTTAATGCATTTGCTTTGTTGGAAAACTGAATGCAGGCTTGCTTTAAATTGGTTGCTTGCTTTAAACAGGGTCCTTGCTTTAAACAGGTTGCTTGCTTAACAGAGGTGGCCACTGTGACATGTTTTATTGTTGTGGGTTTGCTTTACACAAGCATGAATGTCCTCATTTATGAGGAAATCTTTTATCTAGTAAAAATGCAAAAAATATTCTATTTTAATTGTGTAAATGTTACAAACATGAGCAGCTGATTATGACACACAAATAAATGAGAAAGATTTATATGTTGATTTCAGAATACAGTCCAACCTGTATTGAACAAGCACCTAAGCAACAGTCAAACTGTGATCGCTAAGGTAGGTGCTTGCTTAATACAGGTGAGTTTTAATGTACTTGCCTCTTTGGGAAACTGAATTCAGGCGTGCTTTTAAACAGGTTGCTTACTTAATAGAGGTGGCCACTATGACAGGTTTCATTGTTTCGGGTTTGCTCTTTCACAAGCATGAATGTCCTCGTAGTAAAATAGCAGAGGTACTGCTGTCGGAGGATAAGTAGACAGTGACGTAAAATAAAATACCACCACAGGTAGGTTTGACAGGTTGTACCGTTATCATTATCATAGCCATCATTGGTTGGCAATACAGATTATATGGTTATAATTATCATTACCGAATCTTGTCACCCTTTGACAACAGTGGACAATGCTCAACAACAAAAACATCCTCTGACAACAGTGCAATCTATTTTAATCGTGTGTGTGTGAATTCAAGTTTAATGTCGCTTTCAACAATTTTTCAGTCATATCACGACGGTGTCTGGTTGCGACAGGGAGCTCAATGCTCACTTTTATAGTGCTGCCTCACTGAAGTATCATGTCCCAGACACATGTCATGATACAACACCCAGTCACATTATCCTGACACTGGGTCGACCAGTCCTAGCTCTACCCCGTAAATCTGAGTGCCAAGCGAGGAGCAGCTAGTACCATTTTTAACGACTTTGGTATGTCGCGGCCAGGGATCGAACCAGTGACCTCCAGTTCCCCGGAGCAGACACTCTACCAACGGAGCTATCAGGGCCGGTATTTTAATCGTGTAAATGTCACAAACATGTATGACACAAATAAATTACAGTGTATTTTACATATTAATTTCATGCTACATATTATGTCCTTTATATAAGAAGAAACTTTTATCAGAAAGCAAGTTAGTAATTTTAAGGGCATTAAACCTGCTTTAACCCTTATCCCACTGTATAAATTAAGCCACACACATTGCTGATTATCATCATCATCATCATTAACAACCAATCAAATTACTTGCTTGTTTGTATTGGAGTTTAACGGCCCAGTCAACACTATTTTAGGTCATTTTTGAGCCGGTCAGTTTACCTATCCACACCTTTCCTAGGCAGGCTTATATGTAAGCGGTTAACCTTCGGGGCGGACGTCGTGAATGGGCTATAGAAGCAAATGAATGTGATGTTTTGTGTTGGTATTGTTGTATATAGATACTGTAAATAATTCATGTCATTCATATGATATCTTTCTTGTGCCTTACCCCACAGCTGCCTGTACACCTGTCAGGGATCACGCTCGGTTGTCTTGTCAGCATGGGGGTTTGGGGGATGCCATAAACCCACATGTAACACCCGCTGAACACAAAAACCCTACCTTAGCAAACAGTGTAGATCCAGATCAGATGGCTTCTTTAGAAGCCATCTGATCTGGATCTACACTGTCACGCAGTCTATAAATAGAATGAATACATAATATCAAGTAATTTGATTGGTGGATATTCAGAAATTGAGGTGGCTAAATTAAACTATTAGCAGAATAAGGAACATGTTACCTGTGTTTTACCTTTGATTGGACAGTTTTTCCACAGATGTTAGTCTCATAAGGAAGGGATACAACTTAACCCTTATCTTGCTGAATATTCATTTAAGCCACACCCATTTCAGTCTATCAACCAATCAAATTACTTGATGTAATTTATTGCTACAAATTCATAAACTGAATGCCAAACAGTGTAGATCCTGATCAGATGGCTTCTTCAGAAGATCTGGATCTACACTGTTTGCAAAGATAGGGGTTGTCGTGAACAGCAAGATAAGGGTTAAGGGGTGAGACAACTCTCAAAATATTTCTAAAAAATGTCCTTGTCACCAGCTCAGTATGTCTCGAGATTGTTTTTGAGTTTAATGGCCCAGCCAACACTAACAAACATGACAATTAGGGTCTATTCTTGAAAAAAGTCTCTGAAAAAATAATTTCATGACTAAAATTGCCATCTGCTCTAAAAATGTTTGTAGTGTCTTAACAGTTAAGACTTGACAGCATTCTGGTGGAATTCTTGTGTTTTATACTCTTATATTCTTGTACTTTGCACTATTTTGTATTTGGCACTTGCATGCTCTATTCAGTATAATTATTGCACATGTTCTGCCAAGTGCACAACAATGTTTTTTATAGATGTAAATTTGACACCAGTTAAGAGCCCCCCCCCCTCTCTCTCAGCACATGGTTGTGCACAACAATGTTTTTTATAGATGTAAATTTGACACCCATTAAGAGCTAGCTCTCTCTCTCTCTCACAGCACATGGTTGTACTTGACAGAGCCTTGTATTGTTTGTTTGATTTAACACCCCTGTCAACACCATTAGGTCATTTTGGGGATGTTGCTTCCAGTTTTGTGGGACTTAACCTGCCCAATGAAACCAATAGGGTTTATATGCATGGACGGGTAGGCCGACTTGCACCACTTTGCCTGGGCAGGCTAAGACCATCTAAGCGGTTTACCAGTACTCGTGTGCTGTCGATTTCAGCTTTGTATGGAAGCATTATGCAGCCCAATCTATTTCTCCAAGCCCTGATGGGCCGGGGCATTCTTAAGGACTTGTCTTTTTTTGTCGCACCTGCTTTAGCAGGAAGACATAGGCATGCAAGTTTCCGTCTGTCCATCCATCCATCCATCCATCCATCCATCCATCCATCCATCCATCCGGTTTTCCGTCTGTCTTTCGGTCAACATTTTACACTGGGTGTCTTGTCATCGCAACTCCTCCTACAGTTTCAACTCCTCCTACAGTTTCATACCGAATATTCTGATTATACCCCCGCAAACGAAGTTTGAAGGGGGTATATAGGAGTCAGCTTGTCGTCTGTCCGTTACAAATCGTCTGTCGTCGGTCCGTTACAAAAAACTTTAACATTGCTCATAACTTCCTTATTCTTTGACCGATTTCTATAATATTCACACACCACACACCTTGCCACTAGTACTTAAGATTGATATACACAAACCTGACCTTGACCTTTACGTTGACCTTCCTCAAGGTCAAATACTTGTAAAAATTTGTCGGTAGCGGGGGTATAATTGGCGCCCGTTAGGCGGCAGCTCTAGTTTTTTTTCTCACTTTTTGCACATTGTGAACTGACCCAATTTTAAGCTTCAGTTGATATACAATAGGTACCTCTTGTCATCGCAACTCCTCTTACAGTTTTATATTGATCATTTTGAAACTTTGTGTGTGTTTTTGCTATGGTATGAGGATGTGCATGTGGTTTGGACTTTATCTTGGAATCAATTTTTATCACTTTTTCCACATTGTGAACTTAGTCAGTTTTTTACCTCACATATATAGGCTATGGATTCTTCTCAAAGCCCTATATTCATTTCTTCTGCTAAATAAACTTTTATTTTTTTGTGTGGGGCAGGTGGGGAGCAGGTGCGACATCAACTTCACCGAAGTTAAATCTCTGGTTATTTACCCATTTTGTACCGGAAACCCTAAAACGGGTACCCCAACTGTTTGCAAAAAAGTTCAGCCATTTTCCAAACAAATTTTGAAGAAACCACAACCTGACACGCCTAAATTTTGAAATGGACTCCTGCTCTATATATAAGGAGGAAGATTCCATTTGGTACAAAAAGGGCTCATATTTTTCAGGCATATGCAGGATTTCAGGGCTTGATTGTTTTATGGTTGTTTCTTGATTTCAGACTTTCTAGATTTTGATTTTTCCTCCTATATTCTGTTTAAAATGACTATTTAACACTTATCTTCTGAATAAAATTATTTTGCTACACCCATTTCTGCCTATTCACCAATCAAATTATTTGATATAATGTATTCAAGTCATACACTGCATTACAAACTGTAGATCCTGATCAGATGGCTTCTTCAGAAGATCAGATGGCCATCTGATCTGGAGCCACACTGTTTGCAAAGGTATTGGTTGTCATGTACAATAGGATAAGGGTTAAGGCTGCAAAATCAGGTCTTTCAGGCTTTGAAAAGCTTGGTCAGTATGAGGCCTGACTACTACAATCCTCCCAGATTTTCAGCCGTGTAACATGATTTCAGTTTTTACCATGGATTCAGAATCAGAACAGTATAAAGTTGATTTTTTTTTTCTTGTTTGCCGCATTTTTGGGCTTAAAATTCTTTGTTTTGGGATTTTTGATCAAAAAATCCAGCAAGAAAGTTGTGGAGAAGAAGCTCTGCCAACTTCTGTTTAACCCTTCTCTTGCTGAATATTCATTTAAGCCACACCCATTTCTGTCTATCAACCAATCAAATTACTTGATGTAATTTATTGCTACAAATTCATAAAGTGAATGCCAAACAGTGTAGATCCTGATCAGATGGCTTCTTCAGAAGCCATCTGATCTGGATCTACATTTTTGCAAAGATAGGGGTTGACGTTAACAGCAAGATAAGGGTTAAGGACTCTGCCTCCTGAATGGTATACATTTTGCTGTAATCAAATGGACTTTTTACAATTTCTGAACTTTTCGATAAAAACTAACACTCAAACTATCGAATTGTAAACAGATGACTAGCCTAGTTGAAAAGATATCTGTATATGGTTAAATCCCATGCAGCCAAGGAAGCCTCCAACGAAGGGACATTGTACAAAGCATTGGAGTGTAGACAGTTAAAATCATGGAATATGTGTTTTTTGTCAGCAAACCCGTTGTGGAGACAATACAGATCTTACGCATTTGTTCTATATTGATCAAATATTCTGAATACTATACCAGTAATTGTGACTCTGTTTCACTCTCCAATGTGCACATTGTACACCTGCATGATATTTGAATGGCCCTCCTAACTTTCCATCAATCAAACACTGAACAGACAACAAATCGACAAACCACACCATCAAGGTTGGACTTGTGAACAGAAAATTTAGCACAAAGTCGAAATTGCAGAAATCTCCATCTGATGACAGTTTTTCTTAAATAACTCTTGTGACATGAAACCTATTTGAGAAGTTGGCAGAGCTTGTCCTCTACAACTTTCCCGCTGGATGTGTTGATCAAAAATTAATAATGAAGAAGTTATTGCCGAAAAAACGGCAAAAAAGATAAAAAAAATTTCGACTTTAAATCTTGATCAGTCGGTTTCCTGGTGTATGAATGTCATTTGATGTGTCACTAGTAACAATTCAGTGAAGCCAGCTGATCTGGTTCTATATTTTTTTCAAAAAAGAATATACCCGATACATCACATTATCAACGCTTTGGGCACAATGAATATCCCTGCAAACTCCTCTTCTCCTCTTAAAGTGGTTTACAGGGGTATACATTATTTTTTTCTCTGGTTTCACTTAAAATGTATGGTGAGTTGCTCCAAAGGAAGTTTACTCCTATGGATCAAATTCTTTCCTTAACCCTTGACCTGCTGAATATTTAAATATGCCACACCCACTATCAATTATCAACCAGTCAGATTACTTGATGCAAGTTATTGCCACAAATTCATAAACTGAATGACAAACAATGAAGATCCTGATCAGATGGCTTCTGAAGAAGCCATCTGATCTGTATCTTCATTGTTTGAAAGATAACCATTGTCCTGCTGAACCCGGATATGTTTTAAGCGTAGATCCCTTTCGAGAAAACTAATATTTTGAAAGAGTTGTCTCTCTTGGTAATATAGTTATTTCCCTTGAGATGTATATTCATTCCTTTTTTGTTTAACCTTATCCTGCTGAATAAATTAATTTAGCTACACCCATTGCTGACTTTCAACCAATCAAATAACTTGATACACTGCTTTTATTCAAATCACAAACTGCATGACAAACTGTGTAGATCCTGATCAGATGGCTTCTTCACTGTTTGCAAAGGTTGGGGTTGTCGTGAATGGTAGGATAAGGGTTAAAGAGAAAAAGTTGTAATTGTAGGTTTCTTCTGTGAAGAAATTTGTTTTGTGTATGTGTGTTGTTAACCCTTATCTTGCTGAATATTCATTTAAGCCACACCCATTTCTGCCTATCAACCAATCAAATTACTTGATGTAATTTATTGCTACAAATTCATGAACTGAATGCCAAACAGTGTAGATCCTGATCAGATGGCTTCTTCAGAAGCCATCTGATCTGGATCTACACTGTTGGCAAAGATAGGGGTTGTTGTGAACAGCAAGATAAGGGTTAAGGGAATATTTAAAAAGTACCATATTTTTTCTTTGTTGACTACAATGATGCATTTCAGATTTGCTTCAATATGTTTTTATGTTTGTGTACTTGATCTGGCCTTGTTGGCTCTGTCAGATGCATATCTGAATGGTGATTGTGAAATTGCAGATTGAATACCTTTCATGTCAGCAAGATGTTGTCATTTTTTCATGAAGATTGATTCCGAAAATCTTTTCTTCAGTCATTCTCTCCCTTTCCTTGATTCAGGAAGAGCAATTGTCAGTTTCTGTTGAAACTGTACAGGTTAACGGTTTACGTATAAGCCTGCCCAGAAAGTGTTGTTAGGAAAACTGACCGCCTCAATATGACCTAAGAAGTGTTGACTGGGCTTTTAAATGCCAAAATAGCAAGTCAATGTGTGTTTTGTTTGTTATGAGTACACGTGTATTAGATTGAGTATACTGGATTAAGCAGTCTGAGAAATACTGTTTCTCAGTTGCTTATGAGACACAATTTTTAACATGTTTATGATGTAAATAAAACTGTGATAAATGAAATACTTGTTACTGTTTTGGTGTTCTTACCCTAGTATTATCGGGGCTTGAAGAAATATATGGGCTGCATGATGCTTCCATGCAGAGCTGAATCCAACCCACACACGTGTACTGATAAACCACTTAGAGGATCTAAGCCTGCCCAGGCAAAGCGGTGTGAGTGTCGGACCGTCCATGCTTATAAACCCTATTGGTTTCATTGGGCGACAGGGCTTGAGATGTCATTTCATCTCAATGTCAGGTAAAAGTCCCACAAAATTGGAAGCAACGTCTCCAAAATGACCTTTACAGTGTTGACAGGGACGTTAAACCTCAAATCAAACAAACAAAAACTTACCCTAGTATTACACAGAGACATTTATAAGAACATGTTTATCATTTGTTATCTGTCGGAGGTAGGTCTGTGTAGCTTTCAGTGCTTGTGTGTTCTGCTGCTTTGGATTTGCCAAAAATGTCCCCACCTTGGGGGCCCTTGGGTTTTATATAGACTTATATAGGGAAAACCTTTAAAAATCTTCTTGTCTGAAACCGGAAGGCTCAGGTGTTTGATATTTGGTATGAAGCTGTCTTATGGACATTAACAAGATTGCTCAAATAATAGCCCTTGGGCCAAAAATGCTCCCGCCCCGGGGCCCTTTGGTTTTACATCCACTTATATATAGCTTTCAGTGCTTGTGTGTTCTGCTGCTTTGGATTTGCCAAAAATGTCCCCAACTCGGGGCCCTTTGGTTTAACATAGACTTATATAGGGAAAACCTTTAAAAATCTTCTTGTCTGAAACCAGATGGCTCAGGTGTTTGAAATTTGTTATGAAGCTGGGTCTAGTCGGCCTGTATCAAGATTGGTTAAATTATAACCCTGGGGCCAAAAACGCCCCCGCATCAGGGGCCCACTGGTTATGCCCCCAACTTTGAAAAAGTTGGAGGGGCATATTGGTTCTGGTTCCTTCGTCCGGTCATCCGTTTGTCCGTCCGTTACGCTTTTGATGCATAGCATAACTAAGAACCGTGTATGCTAGGGTTTTAAAATTTCAAATATGGATTCCTCATGGAAAATTAGCTGACGCGTATTTTTTTTCTCATCCGGATTATGCCCCTTTTAAGAGTTATTGCCCTTTGAAATTTTTTTAATAAAATTTTGTCAGCAAGATATCTCAAAACCTATTGGAGCTAGAGCCTTGAAAGTTGGTGAATAGATTGGTGGTGATGAGTAGATGAACTGATTAACTTTTGACAAAATTCCGAAAAATACTTTGTGAGTTATGGCCCTTTGTAATTTTGGTAATTTGAGCCCATTGTAATGTATGCTAAAAGTGATGCATAGCATAACTTTAGAACCGTGTATGCTAGGGTTTTGAAATTTCACATATGGATTCCTCATGGAAAATTAGCTGACACATATTGTTTTTCTCGTCCTGATTATGCCCCTTTTAAGAGATATTGCCCTTTGAAATATTTTTAATAAAATCTTGTCAGCAAGATATCTCAAAACCTATTGGAGCTAGAGCCTTGAAAGTTGGTGAATAGATTGGTGGTGATGAGTAGATGAACTTATTAACTTATGACAAAATTCCGGAAAATACTTTGTGAGTTAGGCACTTTGTCATTTTGGTAATTTGTGCCCATTGTAATGTATGCTAAAAGCGATGCATAGCATAACTTTAGAACCGTGTATGCTATAGTTTTAAAATTTCATATATGCATTTCTGATGGAAAATAAGCTGACGCGTATTTTTTTTCTTGTCAGGATTATGCCCCTTTCAAGAGTTATGGCCGTTTGAATTTTTTTTAATAAAATCTTGTCAGCAAGATATCTCAAAAACTATTGGAGCGATGACCTTGAAAGTTGGTGAATAGATTGGTGGTGATATGTAGATGAACTGATTAACTTTTGACAAAATTCTGAAAAATACTTTGTGAGTTATGGCCCTTTGTCACTTTGGTAATTTGTGCCCACTGTAATGTATGCTAAAAGTGATGCATAGCATAACTTTAGAACCGTGTATGCTAGGGTTTTGAAATTTCACATATGGATTCCTCATGGAAAATTAGCTGACACGTATTTTTTTTCTCGTCCGGATTATGCCCCTTTTAAGAATTATTGCCCTTTGAATTTTTTTTAATAAAATCTTGTCAGCAAGATATCTCAAAAACTATTGGAGCTAGAGCCTTGAAAGTTGGTGAATAGATTGGTGGTGATGAGTAGATGAACTGATTAACTTATGACGAAATTCCGAAAAATACTTTGTGAGTTAGGCCCTTTGTCATTTTAGTAATTTGTGCCCATTGTAATGTATGCTAAAAGTGATGCATAGCGTACATTTAGAACCGTGTATGCTATAGTTTTAAAATTTCATATATGCATTTCTGATGGAAAATAAGCTGACGCGTATTTTTTTTCTCGTCAGGATTATGCCCCTTTCAAGAGTTATTGCCCTTTGAAATATTTTTAATAAAATCTTGTCAGCAAGATATCTCAAAAACTATTGGAGCTAGAGCCTTGAAAGTTGGTGAATATATTTGTGGCGATGAGTAGATGAACAATCAGGGCTTTAGATAAGGCTGCGTACCGCGTAAATTACGAAAATAATTGGGAGGATACTCCTTTTTTCAAATCTGCTGCGTATCAGGTACGAAAAACAAATTAGCATTACGCATTTAATATTTTTGAGAGCGTATTTGGAACGCACGTGAAATAAATGACGTGTGTAATAAAGGCGGGAAATTCTTACACGGGAAAATTATGCATTATAAATTATTTCAAGGGAATCAAGTTTTATTTGGGTTGGGGTTACGGTCCTTTCAAGATTATATCACATATAGAGCCGATCCGATCGTTAATCAGGTGGGCGTAAACCGGAGTAATCTGAACTACAGTAAGACGAGCGAGCAGGGAAGTCTCGGATCAGTCAGCGCATGCGCGCAAGCCTTCATTAGCCGTATTGATTGGATGAGCAGGTCATTGCTCAACAGTATCGACGCGCATCAGCCTGCGCATCGCTGATTTTACAAGCTGGGTTATCCAAACGGACTTGCGTAGTTGTTGCGCATGTTGTTCTGACTTACAAAGTGGTTGCGCGTGCTGGTCTAAGTCTTCGAGTATCGTGCGACCAGTAAAGACTCGGAGTAGCCTGCGCATCATTGCAAACTGCTCAGTCTTCGCTGACCCCAAGAGCCTTTTGCAGGGCTACTCAGAGATAGGTGAGAAAAAGGGTTTCCTGGGTTGCGCATGTTGATCTGGGTCTTTGCAAGGTGTTGTGCGACGCAGCTCGGTATACACAGTTTACTTGTAATACGGCGCCTGTAAAACTGTCGCAGACTGATCAAGCCGCGGGGATATTGCAAACACTAGCTTCGCATTTTGATCATAGTCTTTGCAGATCATTGGCAACCAGTGAAGACGCACGTTCAGCCTGAGTTCTGAAACGTCAAATGACATGGATAATTATTGAGTAGTCTCCCTTGAACAGATTTTACTTATTCAGTCATCGGTTATTTTTTGTATTGCTTTAATAACACGCTTTCAGATGAATCAAACAAATTATTTTTTATTTAAATATTATAATTCTATATTAAAAGATACCTAGAAGTTAAATGTTTAAATGTTTTTTTAAATAATAAACGTTGCTATTGCTTCGACCCAGTACACCACTTATTTGTGAAATACATGATAAGATAAGATAATTTTATTGTCTCCTGTCCAATACAAGTTAAGACATGACAAATTATGTACGCACAAGCAAGTTCACTAACACAAACCTATTACTCCCATCATAGTAGAGCGTATAAGATGCTTATCTGCAGCTCATAAGTTGCTCACATGCAGGTACAAGATGCATAATGAATTGCAAGTTGTGTAGATCTTAGTGAGACTGCTCGTAAGGAGCACCTGAAAGCAGTCTAACCAAGATATACACGGGAGTCAGAGACCCTCACACCCATAAGTGACACAGTTACACATGTAAATATAAAAGTATATAATTCCAGTCCAGACATCAGTACCTTTAATTTCATCAACTTGTTAGAAGCCAGTTGGGTGGCATTTCATAAACCAAAAAATGGTGCCCACCTTACTCATACAGCCCCTCTGCTCTAAAATCCTAGCTGGAGCAATGCAATCCTTAAGTTCTTGTCAGCTGATCAGGAGTCTGTCTCTCCCGCACGTTTTGTGAAAAAGGTCCTGACAGATTTTTGACCCAGTAACTGGTTCCGATTATAACATTGTCTGCAAGGAAACACGATGGGGTCCCACGATCGAAGGGTGGAAGAAAATAAATATCCATGGACAATATATGATGAAATTGAGAATATGGTTTTGAAAAGGAAGTAAAAAAGTTTTAAAGAATATGAGTTTCATTCCATATCTTGGACAATAAAGTGAAGCAGATATTCTATTTTTTTAGACACTCTTTGGCCACGATAATCAGCCATTGAAGTCCTGCTATCCGCCAAGAGAACTGAACCCCAAAAGTTAGATTTCTCCGTCAACAAACTGTTCAGAAGAGATTTCAATATGGCATTGTTTTGTCTGATTTGTGGCCAGGCATACTGCTTGTTTTCTAATAGACACAGATATTGAATATGTGTATCTATAAGAAACCAAACAGTACACCTGGCCACAAATCAGTCCATAAAAACATTGTGTCGAGGCTGCAAAATAAAGTTTTTTGGTTTATTTTTCAGTACTCTTTAAAAATTTCTCGTTACTCCTTTTTTTAAAAAAGGACGAGTACTGTACTCTTTTGAAAAAAAAATTATCTAAAGCCCTGTGAACTGATTAACTTTTGACAAAATTCTGAAAAATACTTTGTGAGTTATGGCCCTTTGTCATTTTGGTAATTTGTGCCCATTGAAATGTATGCTAAAAGTGATGCATAGCATAACTTTAGAACCGTGTAAGCTAGGGTTTTGAAATTTCATATATGGATTCCTCATGGAAAATTAGCTGACGCATATTTTTTTCTCATCCGGAAAATGCCCCTTTCAAGAATTATTGCCCTTTGAAATTTTTTTAATAAAATCTTGTCAGCAAAATATCTCAAACACTTTTGGAGCTAGAGCCTTGAAAGTTGTTGAGTATATTGGTGGTGATGAGTATATGAACTGATTAACTTTTGACAAAATTCCGAAAAATACTTTGTGAGTTATGGCCCTTTGTCATTTTGGTAATTTGTGCCATTTGTAATGAATGCTAAGAGTGATGCATAGCATTACTTTAGAACTGTGTATGCTATGGTTTTGAAATTTCATATATGCATTCCAAATGGAAAATAAGCGGACGCGTATTTTTTTTCTCATCCGGATTATGCCCCTTTCAAGAGTTATTGCCCTTTGAAATTTTTCTAATTATCCCCTCGCAAAACATAGGTGTGAGGGGGGATATAGCATTTGTCCCGTACGTACGTACTTTTGTCATTGCTCTAGCGCCTACATTTCTTGACCGATTTTAATATAACTTCACACAAATGTTCCCTATAAAAAAAATCTTGAGTGAGTTTGACTTTCAAGGTCATGACCTCAAGGTCAAGGTCACTGTTGCTATTTTTAGAAAACCTTTGTCATCGCTCTGGCGCCTCCATTTCTTCACCAATTTCAATATAACTTCACACAAATGTTCCTTATAAAAATATCTCGAGCAAGTTCGACTTTCAAGGTGATTGCCTCAAGGTCAAGGTCACTGGCTATTTTTAGAAAAAATTTGTCATCGCTCTAGCGCCTACATTTCTTGACTGATTTCAATATAACTTCACACAAATGTTTCTCATGACAATATCTAGAGCGAGTTCGACTTTCAAGGTCATGACCTCAAGGTCAAGGTCACTTTGGCTATTTTTAGAAAAACTTTGTCATCGCTCTAGCGCCTACATTTTTTCACTGATTTCAATATAACTTCACACAAATGTTTCTTATGACAATACCTCGAAAGAGTTCGACTTTCAAGGTCATGACCTCAAGGTCAAGGTCACTGTGGCTATTTGAAGAAAAACTTTGTCATCGCTCTAGTGCCTACATTTCTTCACTGATTTCAATATAACTTCACCCAAATTACTCCCATACATGAGAGTTCGGGTAGCCTGACTTTTATTATTTACGTTTTTATACTGATATTTTCATTTTTTGTTTTCATTGACTACGCGAACTCGTCACATGGCCAACTATAAATAAAAATGAAAACGTCCGATATAAACAAAAACGTAAATAGGGCCATTGATGTTCTATATGTAGAACTACACCCAAATGTGCCTTATGACAATACCTCGAAAGAGTTCGACTTTCAAGGTCAAGGTCACTGTGGCTATTTTTAGAAAAACTTTTTCATTGCTCTAGCGCTTACATTTTTTCACCAATTTCAATATAACTTCACACAAATGTTCCTTATGACAATATCTGTAGCGAGTTCCACTTTCAAGGTCAAGGTCACTGTGGCTATTTTTAGAAAAACTTTGTCATGGCTCTAGCGCTTACATTTCTTCACCAATTTCAATATAACTTCACACAAATGTTCCTTAAGACAATATCTCGAGCGATTTCGACTTTCAAGGTCAAGGTCACTGTGGCTATTTTTAGAAAAACTTTCGCCCTAGCGACTACATTTCTTCACTGATTTCAATATACTGTATTCGCCCTAATTACCGCACATGCCCCTATAAGCGCACACCAAAGCTATTTTTGAAAAGGAAATGCATAAGCGCACACTTACAAAGTTTACAGTAATCTCCCCTTGAAGCTCTGATAGTAAATCTATAAAAACTTACCATTATTTCTTCCAACTGTGAAGGCAATGCTTAAGTATCTTTTTCCGTCCCATTAAATATCAGTATGCATCATCTTGGAAGCTGTTGGTTTCGTATCAAGTGTGCGCTAATTAGGTAGATTTTTCACCATGATTTTATGACACGATTTTGAAAAAACTAAGCGCACGGTGCGGTAATTAGGGCGAATACGGTAACTTCACACAAATATTCCCTATGACAATACCTCGAGTGAGTTTGACTTTCAAGGTCAAAGTCACTGTGGCTATTTTTAGAAAAACTTTGACATGGCTCTAGCGCTTACATTTCTTCACCGATTTCAGTATAACTTCACACAAATGTTCCTTATGACAATATCTCGAGCTATTTCGACTTTCAAGGTCAAGGTCACTGTGGCTATTTTTAGAAAAACTTTCGCCCTAGCGACTACATTTCTTCACTGATTTCAATATACCGTATTCGCCCTAATTACCGCACATGCCCCTATAAGCGCACACCAAAGCTATTTTTGAAAAGGAAATGCATAAGCGCACACTTACAAAGTTTACAGTAATCTCCCCTTGAAGCTCTGATAGTAAATCTATAAAAACTTACCATTATTTCTTCCAACTGTGAAGGCAATGCTTAAGTATCTTTTTCCGTCCCATTAAATATCAGTATGCATCATCTTGGAAGCTGTTGGTTTCGTATCAAGTGTGCGCTAATTAGGTAGATTTTTCACCATGATTTTATGACACGATTTTGAAAAAACTAAGCGCACGGTGCGGTAATTAGGGCGAATACGGTAACTTCACACAAATATTCCCTATGACAATACCTCGAGTGAGTTTGACTTTCAAGGTCAAGGTCACTGTGGCTATTTTTAGAAAAACTTTGACATGGCTCTAGCGCTTACATTTCTTCACCGATTTCAGTATAACTTCACACAAATGTTCCTTATGACAATATCTCGAGCTATTTCGACTTTCAAGGTCAAGGTCACTGTGGCTATTTTTAGAAAAACTTTGTCATCGCTCTAGTGCCTACATTTATTGATGGATGTTAATAGAACTTCACACAAATGTTTCTTATGGTAATATCTCGAGTTGCTTTGACTTTCAAGGTCATGACCTCAAGGTCAAGGTCACTATGGCTATTTTTAGAAAAACTTTGTCATTGCTCTACCGCCTACATTTATGATTTTAATCTAACTTCACACAAAAGATGCTTATGATAATATCTTGAGCAAGATCTACTTTGCGGCCATGGCCTCAAGTCAAGGTCCCTATGACTATTTTTAGAGAAATATTGTCATCACTCTAGAACCTACATTTATGGATGGATTTTTAAACAAACTTTACACAAATGTTGCATATGATGATATCTCAAGCAAGTTGGACTTTTGCCATTTCAGTGTTTTCCACACACGAAGTTGTCTTGTGCGAGGGGATTTGTATCGCATGCAATGCCTTGTTGTTTTTTTTAATAAAATCTTGTCAGCAAGTCCATATCTTGAGAACTATTAGAGCTCCATTAATCATTCTTGGTACAAACTTGCATCCAGGCATTGCAACTTCAATGCAAGCATCCATATCTGACCTTGACCTATATTTCATGGTTCACTGACTTCGTGAATTATTGCAACCACCCTGACTTTCACCCTAATGTAAGAGTCCATTTCTCGAAAACTATTAAAGCTTTTTAAATTATAATTGGTACAAACTTGCATCTAGGAATTGCAACTGCAACGCAAGCATCCATATTTGACTTTGACCCATATTTCATGGTTCACTGACTTTATGAATTATTGCGACCACCTTGACTTTCTATCTAATGTAAGAGTCCATTTCTCAAGATCTATTAGAGCTTCATTAATTGTATTTGGTACAAGCTTGCATTTAGGAATTGAAACTTCAATGCAAGTATCCATTTCTGACCTTGACCTACATTTTTTGGTTCACTGACTTTGTAAAATAGTGTGACAACCCTTACTTTCACCCTGATGTAAGAGTCTGTTTTTAAGAGTTTCATTGATGATACTTGGTACATGCTTGCAACTAGGAGTGAAATTTTTATGCAGGCATCCATGTTTGACCTTGACCTAGATTTCATGGTTTGGTGACTTTGCGCCCCCACAGGCGCGACATAGCCTTCGGGGGAATTCTTGTTGTATGTTTTTGAGTCTTTAACAATATTTGCTGAATATTTTGCCATCTAGGGACAAGCAAAGGTTGGGGGCATTGTGTTTTACAAACACCATTTCTAGTTTTACATAGACTTATAGAGGGACAGTCTTCAAAAATCTTCTTGTCTGAAACCAGAAGGCTCAGATACTGATATTTGGTATGAAGCTTTATCTTGTGGACCTCTATCAAGATTGTTCAAATTGTAGCCCTGGGGCCAAAAATGCCCCCGGCCCGGGGCCCTTTGGTTTTACATTGACCTATATAGGGAAAATCTTAAAAAATCTTCTCGGAAGCCGCAAGGCGCAGGTCTTTGATATTTGGTGTGACGATTTATCTAGCAGACCTCTACCAAGAGTGTTCAAATTATAGCCCTTGGGTCAAAAATGGCCCTGCCCTGGGGTCCACTTGGACTTATATATGGAAAACCTTTAAAAATCTTCTTGTCTGAAACCAGAAGGCCCAGGATTTTGATATTTGTTATGATGCTTTATCTGCTGGACCTCTACTATGTAGTTCAAATTATAGCCCTGGGGCCAAAAAGTGGCCCTGCCCCAGGCCTCACCGGTTTTACATAGACATATATATAAAACTTTAAAAACGGGCCTCCGTGGCCTAGTGGTTAAGAGCGCTGACTCTTGATCATTAGGTCTCTCACCGCTGTGGTTTGAGCCTCGCTCGGGTCGCATGTAAGACGCCAAGTTCTGCAATGGAAGGTTAGGTGGATTTTCAACCGGGTACTCCGGTTATCGCCCACCTCTGATTAACGATCAGATCGATATGAGTAATAATCTTGAAAGGGCCGTAAAACCAAAACCAAAAAAAAATAAAAAAATTAAAAATCTTCTCTGAAACCACAAGGCCCACATCTTTGATATTTTGCTTGAAGCTTCATGTGGTTGACCTCTACCAAGATTATTCAAATCAAAGTCCTGGGGTCAAAAATGGCCACGACCCGGGGTCCACCGGTTTTACATGGACTTACATAGGGAAAATCTTTAAATACCTTCTTGTTTGAAACTGGGAGGCCCAAGTCTCTTATATTTGGAATGAAGCTTCCTCTAGTTGCCCTCTACCAAGATTATCCGAATTATAACCCCATGGGGTCCAAAATGGACCTGCCGGGAGCCCACTGGTTTTATATAGGGTTGTGGCTGAGCCGGTTCAGCTCTGTCTGGTACACTAGGACCTGACCCTCGATGTCCACAAGGTGCCTAGACAGTGACAAACAAGTCAGCACTGTATTGCCAAAGGGAACCACTGACCCATAACAACCCCTCCCTTTGTCATAATGTGATAATATTAGTAAGACTAAGCCACTTCATCTCCTTCTGTTGCACTAGGACCTGACTCTCAATGTCCACAATAAGTCCAGATAGTGACAAACAAGTCAGTTCTGTATTGTCAAAGGAAACCACTGACTTATATGTCTAGCATCTTATGCCAATTCTTGCCATCCGACCCCCCCCCCCTCCACTCCCCTCCCCCTTGTCATGAGGCATTGTAAGTTAGGCTGAGCAAATTTATCTCTGTGCACTAGAACCTGATCCTCAATGTCCAGAAGTTGCACAGGTAGTAATATACAAGTCAGCTCTGTAGAAGGGAACTTTTGAAAGACTTCATCCTCAGAAAGAAAATGATTTGGAAGGAATGTTCCATGGGTAACCCTAGAAGCCTCCGTGGTGCAGTGGTTACGCTACTCGCCTTGTAAACCAGGGATCGCAGGATCGATCCCGGGCTTCTCCAGACTTTCGGATGAGTCTTTAAACCGAGGTCCCGTCTCCGTATGACCTTAGCTGTTGGTGGGACGTAAAACTAAAACTCACTCACTCCATGGGTAACCCTGTGACAAACTTGTTCAAAATAGTTTTGCTCCACTGAACATAATAGCCACCCAAACTAAACAATAATTTATGTTCCCTGCCTTATTTTCATTTTAAGTTTCAGAAATATTACTTCTAAGCTCCATGAGGAGTTGCCCTCACAAGGTACCAACTACATATATGTCTTCATGGTACTACATATAGTCTTTCATAGTACTGATGCATGAAAAAGGTCAAAGTTTAAAATTTGAAATACACACGTAGTTAAAAAAAATTATTACAACAGTCTGTTAAAAGCACATGCATATCTTCAGAGAAAGAAAAAAAGTCGAGACGCTATAGAAAGCACATGCATATCTTCAGACCATGAAGGAAACATCTGTGAAGTTTTTGAACTATTGGAATGAAACTGTAATAGGAGTTGCACTCTAAAGGTATCTACTATGAATTTGGAACCATGCAAAAAAGTGTAAGTAATAGTAGTGAAAAAAAAAATAATTAAAGGATTCTGTAAAAGGCACATGCACATTTTCAGACCATGATCAAAACACCTGTAAAGATTCTGAAGGATTGGTTTTAAACTGTAGGAGGAGTTGCACTCACAATGTACCTATTACATATAAAGTTTCATATTATAGATGCGCCAAAAAAAACAAAGTTAACAATGTGAAAAAAGTGAAAAGAATTATTTTAAGATTCTGTAAAAAGCACATGCATATCTTCAGACCATAATTCAAGCAACTGATAAGTTTTGGAAGGATTGGTATTAAACTGTAGGAGGAGTTGTGCTCACAAGGTACCTACTACATTATACTCGTTCATAGAACTGATGCATGAAAAATGTCTAAGTTAAAAATGTAAAAAAAGTGAAAAAAATTCATTAAAGAATTCTGAAAAAAAGCATATGCACAACTTCAATCCATGATAAAGACACCTATAAAATTTCAGAAGGATTGGTATAAAACTGTAGGAAGAGTTGCGCCCACAAGGTACCTACTATGAATTCGGAACCATGCAAAAAAAGTCCAAGTTAAAAATGTGAAAAAATGAACAAAAAACAATTCAAGGATTCTAAAAACAAAAGGGCCATGATGGCCCTGGATCGCTCACCTGATCCATGGAGTAACAAGTGGGCCCCAGGGACAGCCATTATTGACCCCAGGGTTATAATGTGCATAATGTTAAGGGTCTAAAAGGTGAAGCTTCATACCAAATATCAAAGACCTGGGCCTTGCGGTTTCAGAGAAGAAGATTTTTAAAGATTTCCCTATATAAGTCTTGTTAAACCAAAGGGTCTAAGGGCAGGGCATTTTTGGCCCCAGGGCTATAATTTGAACAATCTTGATAGAGGTCCACTAGATGAATATCACACAAAATATCAAAGACCTAGGCCTAGTGGTTTCAGAGAAAAAGATTTTTAAAGATTTTCCCAAAATAAGTCTATGTAAAACCAAAGGGCCCCGGAGGGGGGGGGGGCATTTTTGGCCCCAGGGCTATAATTTGAACAATCTTGGTAGAGGTCCACAGAAATTGATGATGCTTCACACCAAATATCAAAGACCTGGGCCTTGCGGTTTCAGAGAAGAAGAATGTTTAAAGATTTTCCTTATATAAGCCTATGTCAAACCAAAGGGCCCCAGGGCGGGGACATTTTTTGCCCCAGCACTATAATTTGAACAATCTTGGTAGGGGGCCACTAGATGAAGCTTCATACCAAATAGCAAAGACCTGGGCCTTGCAGTATTAGAGAAGAAGATTTTCCCAATATAAGCCCATGTAAAACCAAAGGGCCCCGGGGCGGGGGGATTTTTGGCACCAGCACTATAATTTGAATGATCTTGGTAGGGGTCCACTAGATGAAGCTTCATACCAAATAGCAAAGACCTGGGCCTTGCGGTTTCAGAGAAGAAGATTTTTAAAGATTTTCCCTATATAAGCCCCTGTAAAACCAAAAGGCCCCGAAGTGGGGGGCATTTTTGGCCCCAGCACTATAATTTGAACAATCTTGGTAGGGGTCCACTAGATGAAGCTTCAAACCAAATATCGAAAACCTGGGCCTTGCAGTTTCAGAGAAGAAGATTTTTAAAGATTTTCCCTATATAAGCCCATGTAAAAACCAAAGGGCCCCGGTGCGGGGGCATTTTTGGCCCCAGCACTATAATTTGAACAATCTTGGTAGGGGTCCACTAGATGAAGCTTCATACCAAATAGCAAAGACCTGGGCCATGGGGTTTCAGAGAAGAAGATTTTTAAAGATTTTCCCTATATAATCCTATGTAAAACCAAAGGGCCCTGGGGTGGGGGCATTTAGGGCCCGAGCACTATAATTTGAACAATCTTGGTAGGGGTCCACTAGATGAAGCTTCATACCAAATATCAAAGACCTGGGCCTTGTTGTTTCAGAGAAGAAGATTTTTTAAGTTTTCTGTGAAAAAATCTATTTTTGGCTCCTGTGACCTAGATGTGCAGCAGACCAGAACCATTTGAACAACTTTGAAAGGGGTCAACCTAAGGATCATTCCTGTGAAGTTTGGTCAAAATCCGATCAGTGGTTTAGGAGGAGATGTCGTTTGAAGAAATTGTTTACGTACGAATGACAGACAAAAAGTGATCCTAATATAAAACACAAGAGGGCCATGATGGCCCTGGATCGCTCACCTGATCCATAGTGTAACAAGTGTGCCCAAGAGAGGGCCATTATTGGCCCCAGGGCTTTAATGTGCATAATGTTGAGGGAGGTCTTAAAGGTGAAGCTTCATACCAAACATCAACAAAGGCTATAATTTGAACAATCTTGGCAAAGGTCCACTAGATGAAGCTACACATCAAATATCAAAGACCTGGGCCTTGCGGTTTGAGAGAGGAGATTTTTTTTAAAGATATTCCCTACATAAGCCTATGCAAAACCAAATGGCCCCGGGGCTATATAAATCTATGTAAAACCAAAGGGCCCCGGGGTGGGGGCATTTGTGGCCCCAGGGCTATAATTTGAACAACCTTGGTAGAGGTCCATTAGATGAAGCTTCATACCAAATTTCAAAGTCCTCGGCCTTGTGGTTTCAGAGAAGAAGATTTTTAAAGATTATCCCTATATAAGCCTATGTAAAACCAAAGGGCCCCGGGGAGGGGCCACTTTTGGCCCCAGCACTATAATTTGAATCATCTTGGAAGCGGTCCTTAAGAAGAAGCTTCATACCAAATATAAAAGACCTAGGACTTGTGGTTTCAGAGAAGAAGATTTTTAAAGATTTTCCCAATAAAAGTCTATGTAAAACCAAAAGGCCCCGGAGCAGGGGCATTTTTGGCCCAAGGGCTATAATTTGATAATTTGAACAATCTTGGTAGGGGTCCACTAGATGAAGCTTCATACCAAATATCAAAGTCCTGGGCCTTGCGGTTTCCGAGAAGAAGATTTTTAAAGATTTTCCCTATATAAGCCTATGTAAAACCAAAGGGCCCCGGGTCGGGGGCATTTTTTGCCCCAGCACTATAATTTGAACAATCTTGGTAGGGGTCAACTAGATGAAGCTTCATATCAAATATCAAAGTCCTGGGCCTTGCGGTTTCAGAGAAGAAGATTTTTTAAAGATTTTCCCTATATAAGCCTATGTAAAACCAAAGGGCCCCGGGGCAGGGACATATTTGGCCCCAGCACTATAATTTGAATAATCTTGTTAGGGGTCCTTTAGATGAAGCTTCATACCAAATATAAAAGACCTAGGCCTTGTGGTTTCAGAGAAGAAGATTTTTAAAGATTTTCCCTATATAAGTCTACGTAAAACCAAAGGGCCCCGGCGCGGGGGCATTTTTGGCCCAAGGGCTATAATTTGAACAATCTTGCTTGGTAGAGGTCCATTAGATGAAGCTTCATTCTAAATATCAAAGTCCTGGGCCTTGCAGTTTCAGAGAAGAAGATTTTTAAAGATTCTGCCTATATAAGCCTATGTAAAACCAAAGGGCCCCAGGACGGAGCATTTTTTGCCCCAGCCCTATAATTTTACCAATCTTGGTAGGGGTCCACTAGATGAAGCTTCATACCAAATATCAAAGTCCTGGGCCTTGTGGTTTCAGAGAAGAAGATTTTTCAAGATTTTCCCTATATAAGCCTATGTAAAACCAAAGGGCCCCTGGGCAGGGACATATTTGGCCTCAGCACTATAATTTGAATAATCTTGTTAGGGGTCCTTTAGATGAAGCTTCATACCAAATATAAAAGACCTAGGCCTTGTGGTTTCAGAGAAGAAGATTTTTAAAGATTTTCCCTATATAAGTCTATGTAAAACCAAAGGGCCCCGGCGCGGGGGCATTTTTGGCCCAAGGGCTATAATTTGAACAATCTTGCTTGGTAGAGGTCCATTAGATGAAGCTTCATTCTAAATATCAAAGTCCTGGGCCTTGCAGTTTCAGAGAAGAAGATTTTTAAAGATTCTGCCTATATAAGCCTATGTAAAACCAAAGGGCCCCAGGACAGAGCATTTTTTGCCCCAGCCCTATAATTTGACCAATCTTGGTAGGGGTCCACTAGATGAAGCTTCATACCAGATATCAAAGTCCTGGGCCTTGTGGTTTCAGAGAAGAAGATTTTTCAAGATTTTCCCTATATAAGCCTATGTAATATAAACAAGAGGCCCATGGGCCACTATGCTCACCAGAGCTCAGGTGGGCACTGCCAAATTGCAGCCATGTATTTTAACATGGTATCATTTTAATCTGCCAAATGAACCCCCATATCCAAATGAGCATCAATGTGGACTCAGTATATGAAACATTAGGCCTTTTATGAAGTAGAGGGGGTGGGGCATGGACCCAATGGAGCCCTGGTTGGTATCACTAAATGTGTCTTATCACAAAGAACAAGAATATATATGGTTTAGCAGTGGGGATCTGCATGGCTGGAGATAAAAGTGGAGGGGTTGGAGCATGCCCTGTCGTTCCCAGGAAAGCCCAAGATTGTTGTCCCTAAATGTGTCTCATCATAAGGACCAAGTATATATATGGTTTAGGGGTGGGAATCTGAACGGTTTCCAAGATATCCTTTCATGAAGTGATAAAGGAGAGGAATGGCCCCTGCGGACACCCCTACAGTAGGTGTGCTAATAATAAGGAACAAGAACATATATGAATATGGGGTGGGGATTTGAATGGTTTCTGAAATATATGGCCTTTTATGAAATGGAAGGGCGGGGCACATTGCCTCAGCACAAAGAGACCCCCAAGTTGGTGTGACTGAATGAGTTATCATATGGAACAAGAATATATATGGTTTAGGGGTGGGGATCTGAACTATTTCTGAGATATGTGGCTTTTAATGAAGTCAAGCGGTGGAGCAAGGCCCGGGCATGCCCCGGGGACTCACAAGCTGGTGTCAATGAATGTGCCTTATCATAAGGAAGATGAATATATATGGTTTAGGGGTGGGGCTCTGAACAGTTTCTGAGATATAAGGCCTTTTGTGAAGTGCAGGGGTGGGGCAAGGCCCAGGGAGACCCTCAGGTTGGTGTCAATGAAAGTGTCTTATCATAAGGAACAAGAATATATATGGTTTAGGGGTGGGGATCTGTAAGGTTTCCGAGATATTGTGATATTATGAAATGGAGGGGGTGGGGCATGGCCCCAGCACATCCCTGGGGACCCCCAGGTTGGTGTCACTGAATTTGTCTCATCATAATGAACAAGAACATATATGGTTTAGGGGTGGGGATCTGAACAGTTTCTGAGATATATGGCCTTTTGTGAAGTGAAGGGGTGGGGCATGGCTCCGGCGCACCCCGGAAGACCCCCAATTTGGGGTCAATGAATGCGTCTTATCATAAGGAGCAAGAATATATATGGTTTAAGGGTGCGGATCTGTAAGGTTTCCGAGATATTGGGCCTGGAGGGGCGGGACATGGCCCCGGCGCATCCCGGGGGACCCCCAGTTTGATGTCACTGAATGCGTCTTATCATAAGGAACAAGAGTATATAGGGTTCAGGGGTGGGGATCTGAATTGTTTCCGAGATATTGGGCCTTTTATGAAGTGGAGGGGGTGGGGCATGGCCTCGGCACATCCCGGAGGACCTCCAGGTTGGTGTCACTGAATGCGTCTTATTAATAGGAACAAGAATATATATGGTTTAGGGGTGGGGATCTGTAAGGTTTCTGAGATATAAGTCATTTTATGAAGTACTGGGGGCGGGGCATGGCCCCGGCACAACCTACTGGACCCCCCGGTTGACATAACAGCATATGGCTGAGAGAAGTTTACTAAAGGAACATTTCTATGAAAGTTTTGTCAAAATATCTGCAAAGGCTTTGTAGTTAATGCCATTTTTCAATTTTCCCCATTATAAGTCTATGGAAAATCTAAGTTGCCATAGCAACCAAACTAAAGAGCCGAATTTCATAAAAAACACAAAACCTGTAAAGGCAAATATGGTGAGTATTTCCATAAACTTTCAGCCTCATAGAGCATACGGTTTCTGAGGAGATGATTTTTTAAGTATTTTTTTTTCTATTTTTTCATTTTGGTTTCCATGGCAACCAATACAAATGAGCAGTAGGCCTAAAATCATATGGCAGATAGTAGATTGCCTAAGGAATATTTCTATGAAAGTTTTGTCAAAATATCTGCAGTGGCTTGGCAGTAAATGCCATTTTTCAATTTTCCCCATTATAAGTCTATGGAAACTCTAAGTTGCCATAGCAACCAAACCAATGAGCCGAATTTCATAAAAAACACAAACTTTCAATCCCCCAACCCAAGGATGCTACAGATGAAATTTGGACTCAATCGGCCCAGTGGTTTCAGAGGAGATGTCGTTTGAAAGTGTTGACGACGCAGACGCAGACGCAGACGCAGACGACGACGACGGACAACTGCCTATCCTAAAAGCTCCCCCTGAGCCTTCGGCTCTGGTGAGCTAAAAAGGGCCCCAGGGCGGGGGCATTTTTGGCCCCAGCACTATAATTTGAACAATCTTGGTAGGGGTCCACTAGATGAAGCTTCATACCAAATATCAAAGACCTGGGCTTTGTGGTTTCAGAGAAGAAGATTTTTAAAGATTTTCCCTATATAAGCCAATGTAAAACCAAAGGGCCCCGTGGCGGGGGCATTTTTTGTCCCAGCACTATAATTTGAACAATCTTGGTAGGGGTCCACTAGATGAAGCTTTATACCAAATATCAAAGTCCTGGGCCTTGTGGATGCAGAGAAGAAGATTTTTCAAGATTTTCCCTATATAAGCCTATGTAAAACCAAAGGGCCCAGGGGCGGGGGCATTTTTGGCCCCAGCACTATAATTTGAACAATCTTTTTAGGGGTCCACTAGATGAAGCTTCATACAAAATATCAAAGACCTGGGCCTTGTGGTTTCAGAGAAGAAGATTTTTAAAGATTTTCCCTATATAAGCCTATGTAAAACCAAAGGGCACCGGGGAGGGGGCATTTTTTGTCCCAGCACTATAATTTGAACAATCTTGGTAGGGGTCCACTAGATGAAGCTTCATACCAAATATCAAAGACCTGGGCCTTGTGGTTTCAGAGAAGAAGATTTTTAAAGATTTTCCCTATATAAGCCTATGTAAAACCAAAGGGCCCCGGGGAGGGGGCATTTTTTGTCCCAGCACTATAATTTGAACAATCTTAGTAGGGGTCCACTAGATGAAGTTTCATACCAAATATCAAAGACCTGGGCCTTGTGGTTTCAGAGAAGAAGATTTTTAAAGATTTTCCCTATATAAGCCAATGTAAAACCAAAGGGCCCGTGGTGGGGGCATTTTTTGTCCCAGCACTATAATTTGAACAATCTTGGTAGGGGTCCACTAGACGAAGCTTCATACCAAATATCAAAGTCCTGGGCCTTGTGGTTTCAGAGAAGAAGATTTTTAAAGATTTTCCCTATATAAGCCAATGTAAAACCAAAGGGCCCCGGGGCGGGGGCATTTTTTGTCCTACCACTATAATTTGAACAATCTTGGTAGGGGTCCACTAGATGAAGCTTCATACCAAATATCAAAGTCCTGGGCCTTGTGGTTTCAGAGAAGAAGATTTTTCAAGATTTTCCCTATATAAGCCTATGTAAAACCAAAGGGCCCCAGGGCGGGGGCATTTTTGGCCCCAGCACTATAATTTGAACAATCTTGGTAGGGGTCCACTAGATGAAGCTTCATACCAAATATCAAAAACCTGGGCCTTGTGGTTTCAGAGAAGATGATTTTTAAAGATTTTCCCTATATAAGCCAATGTAAAACCAAAGGGCCCTGTGGCAGGGGCACTTTTTGTCCCACCACTATAATTTGAACAATCTTGGTAGGGGTCCACTAGATGAAGCTTCATACCAAATGTCAAAGTCCTGGGCCTTGTGGTTTCAAGGAAGAAGATTTTTCAAGATTTTCCCTATATAAGCCTATGTAAAACCAAAGGGCCCCGGGGCAGGGGCATTTTTGGCCCCAGCACTATAATTTGAACAATCTTGTTAGGGGTCCTTTAGATGAAGCTTCATACCAAATATCAAAGACCTGGGCTTTGTGGTTTCAGAGAAGAAGATTTTTAAAGATTTTCCCTATATAAGCCAATGTAAAACCAAAGGGCCCCGTGGCGGGGGCATTTTTTGTCCCAGCACTATAATTTGAACAATCTTGGTAGGGGTCCACTAGATGAAGCTTTATACCAAATATCAAAGTCCTGGGCCTTGTGGTTGCAGAGAAGAAAATTTTTCAAGATTTTCCCTATATAAGCCTATGTAAAACCAAAGGGCCCCGGGGCGGGGGCATTTTTGGCCCCAGCACTATAATTTGAACAATCTTGGTAGGGGTCCACTAGATGAAGCTTCATACAAAATATCAAAGACCTGGGCCTTGTGGTTTCAGAGAAGAAGATTTTTAAAGATTTTCCCTATATAAGCCTATGTAAAACCAAAGGGCCCCGGGGAGGGGGCATTTTTTGTCCCAGCACTATAATTTGAACAATCTTGGTAGGGGTCCACTAGATGAAGCTTCATACCAAATATCAAAGTCCTGGGCCTTGTGGTTTCAGAGAAGAAGATTTTTCAAGATTTTCCCTATATAAGCCTATGTAAAACCAAAGGGCCCCGGGGCGGGGGCATTTTTCACCCCAGCACTATTATTTGAACAATCTTGGTAGGGGTCCACTAGATGAAGCTTCATACCAAATATCAAAGACCTGGGCCTTGTGGTTTCAGAGAAGAAGATTTTTAAAGATTTTCCCTATATAAGCCAATGTAAAACCAAAGGGCCCCGTGGCGGGGGCATTTTTTGTCCTACCACTATAATTTGAACAATCTTGGTAGGGGTCCACTAGATGAAGCTTCATACCAAATATCAAAGTCCTGGGCCTTGTAGTTTCAGAGAAGAAGATTTTTCAAGATTTTCCCTATATAAGCCTATGTAAAACCAAAGGGCCCCAGGGCGGGGGCATTTTTGGCCCCAGCACTATAATTTGAACAATCTTGGTAGGGGTCCACTAGATGAAGCTTCATACCAAATATCAAAAACCTGGGCCTTGTGGTTTCAGAGAAGATAATTTTTAAAGATTTTCCCTATATAAGCCAATGTAAAACCAAAGGGCCCTGTGGCAGGGGCACTTTTTGTCCCACCACTATAATTTGAACAATCTTGGTAGGGGTCCACTAGATGAAGCTTCATACCAAATGTCAAAGTCCTGGGCCTTGTGGTTTCAAGGAAGAAGATTTTTCAAGATTTTCCCTATATAAGCCTATGTAAAACCAAAGGGCCCCGGGGCAGGGGCATTTTTGGCCCCAGCACTATAATTTGAACAATCTTGTTAGGGGTCCTTCAGATGAAGCTTCATACCAAATATCAAAGACCTGACCTTTGTGGTTTCAGAGAAGAAGATTTTTAAAGATTTTCCCTATATAAGCCAATGTAAAACCAAAGGGCCCCGTGACGGGGGCATTTTTTGTCCCAGCACTATAATTTGAACAATCTTGGTAGGGGTCCACTAGATGAAGCTTTATACCAAATATCAAAGTCCTGGGCCTTGTGGTTGCAGAGAAGAAGATTTTTAAAGATTTTCCCTATATAAGCCTATGTAAAACCAAAGGGCCCCGGGGCGGGGGCATTTTTGGCCCCAGCACTATAATTTGAACAATCTTGGTAGGGGTCCACTAGATGAAGCTTCATACAAAATATCAAAGACCTGGGCCTTGTGGTTTCAGAGAAGAAGATTTTTAAAGATTTTCCCTATATAAGCCTATGTAAAACCAAAGGGCCCCGGGGAGGGGGCATTTTTTGTCCCAGCACTATAATTTGAACAATCTTGGTAGGGGTCCACTAGATGAAGCTTCATACCAAATATCAAAGACCTGGGCCTTGTGGTTTCAGAGAAGAAGATTTTTAAAGATTTTCCCTATATAAGCCAATGTAAAACCAAAGGGCCCCTTGGTGGGGGCATTATTTGTCCAAGCACTATAATTTGAACAATCTTGGTAGGGGTCCACTAGATGAAGCTTCATACCAAATGTCAAAGTCCTGGGCCTTGTGGTTTCAAGGAAGAAGATTTTTCAAGATTTTCCCTATATAAGCCTATGTAAAACCAAAGGGCCCCGGGGCAGGGGCATTTTTGGCCCCAGCACTATAATTTGAACAATCTTGTTAGGGGTCCTTTAGATGAAGCTTCATACCAAATATCAAAGACCTGGGCTTTGTGGTTTCAGAGAAGAAGATTTTTAAAGATTTTCCCTATATAAGCCAATGTAAAACCAAAGGGCCCCGTGGCGGGGGCATTTTTTGTCCCAGCACTATAATTTGAACAATCTTGGTAGGGGTCCACTAGATGAAGCTTTATACCAAATATCAAAGTCCTGGGCCTTGTGGTTGCAGAGAAGAAAATTTTTCAAGATTTTCCCTATATAAGCCTATGTAAAACCAAAGGGCCCCGGGGCGGGGGCATTTTTGGCCCCAGCACTATAATTTGAACAATCTTGGTAGGGGTCCACTAGATGAAGCTTCATACAAAATATCAAAGACCTGGGCCTTGTGGTTTCAGAGAAGAAGATTTTTAAAGATTTTCCCTATATAAGCCTATGTAAAACCAAAGGGCCCCGGGGAGGGGGCATTTTTTGTCCCAGCACTATAATTTGAACAATCTTGGTAGGGGTCCACTAGATGAAGCTTCATACCAAATATCAAAGTCCTGGGCCTTGTGGTTTCAGAGAAGAAGATTTTTCAAGATTTTCCCTATATAAGCCTATGTAAAACCAAAGGGCCCCGGGGCGGGGGCATTTTTCACCCCAGCACTATTATTTGAACAATCTTGGTAGGGGTCCACTAGATGAAGCTTCATACCAAATATCAAAGACCTGGGCCTTGTGGTTTCAGAGAAGAAGATTTTTAAAGATTTTCCCTATATAAGCCAATGTAAAACCAAAGGGCCCCGTGGCGGGGGCATTTTTTGTCCTACCACTATAATTTGAACAATCTTGGTAGGGGTCCACTAGATGAAGCTTCATACCAAATATCAAAGTCCTGGGCCTTGTAGTTTCAGAGAAGAAGATTTTTCAAGATTTTCCCTATATAAGCCTATGTAAAACCAAAGGGCCCCAGGGCGGGGGCATTTTTGGCCCCAGCACTATAATTTGAACAATCTTGGTAGGGGTCCACTAGATGAAGCTTCATACCAAATATCAAAAACCTGGGCCTTGTGGTTTCAGAGAAGATAATTTTTAAAGATTTTCCCTATATAAGCCAATGTAAAACCAAAGGGCCCTGTGGCAGGGGCACTTTTTGTCCCACCACTATAATTTGAACAATCTTGGTAGGGGTCCACTAGATGAAGCTTCATACCAAATGTCAAAGTCCTGGGCCTTGTGGTTTCAAGGAAGAAGATTTTTCAAGATTTTCCCTATATAAGCCTATGTAAAACCAAAGGGCCCCGGGGCAGGGGCATTTTTGGCCCCAGCACTATAATTTGAACAATCTTGTTAGGGGTCCTTCAGATGAAGCTTCATACCAAATATCAAAGACCTGACCTTTGTGGTTTCAGAGAAGAAGATTTTTAAAGATTTTCCCTATATAAGCCAATGTAAAACCAAAGGGCCCCGTGACGGGGGCATTTTTTGTCCCAGCACTATAATTTGAACAATCTTGGTAGGGGTCCACTAGATGAAGCTTTATACCAAATATCAAAGTCCTGGGCCTTGTGGTTGCAGAGAAGAAGATTTTTAAAGATTTTCCCTATATAAGCCTATGTAAAACCAAAGGGCCCCGGGGCGGGGGCATTTTTGGCCCCAGCACTATAATTTGAACAATCTTGGTAGGGGTCCACTAGATGAAGCTTCATACAAAATATCAAAGACCTGGGCCTTGTGGTTTCAGAGAAGAAGATTTTTAAAGATTTTCCCTATATAAGCCTATGTAAAACCAAAGGGCCCCGGGGAGGGGGCATTTTTTGTCCCAGCACTATAATTTGAACAATCTTGGTAGGGGTCCACTAGATGAAGCTTCATACCAAATATCAAAGACCTGGGCCTTGTGGTTTCAGAGAAGAAGATTTTTAAAGATTTTCCCTATATAAGCCAATGTAAAACCAAAGGGCCCCTTGGTGGGGGCATTATTTGTCCAAGCACTATAATTTGAACAATCTTGGTAGGGGTCCACTAGACGAAGCTTCATACCAAATATCAAAGTCCTGGGCCTTGTGGTTTCAGAGAAGAAGATTTTTCAAGATTTGCCCTATATAAGCCTATGTAAAACCAAAGGGCCCCGGGGCGGGGGCATTTTTCACCCCAGCACTATTATTTGAACAATCTTGGTAGGGGTCCACTAGATGAAGCTTCATACCAAATATCAAAGACCTGGGCCTTGTGGTTTCAGAGAAGAAGATTTTTAAAGATTTTCCCTATATAAGCCAATGTAAAACCAAAGGGCCCCGTGGCAGGGGCATTTTTTGTCCTACCACTATAATTTGAACAATCTTGGTAGGGGTCCACTAGATGAAGCTTCATACCAAATATCAAAGTCCTGGGCCTTGTGGTTTCAGAGAAGAAGATTTTTCAAGATTTTCCCTATATAAGCCTATGTAAAACCAAAGGGCCCCGGGGCGGGGGCATTTTTGGCCCCAGCACTATAATTTGAACAATCTTGGTAGGGGTCCACTGATGAAGCTTCATACAAAATATCAAAGTCCTGGGCCTTGTGGTTTCAGAGAAGAAGATTTTTAAAGATTTTCCCTATATAAGCCTATGAAAAACCAAAGGGCCCCGGGGCGGGGGCATTTTTGGCCCCAGCACTATAATTTGTACAATCTTGGTAGGGGTCCACTAGATGAAGCTTCATACCAAATATCAAAGACCTGGGCCTTGTGGTTTCAGAGAAGAAGATTTTTTAAGTTTTTGGTGAAAAAAATCTATTTTTGGCTCCTGTGACCTAGATGTGCAACGGACCGGAACCATTTGAACAACTTTGACAGGGGACCACCTAAGGATCATTCCTGTGAAGTTTGGTCAAAATCCGATCAGTGGTTTAGGAGGAGATGTCGTTTAAAGAAATTGTTTACGGACGCACGCACGCACGCACGACGGACAAAAAGTGATCCCAAAAGCTCACCTTGTCACTACGTGACGGTGAGCTAAAAAGCACATGCACAACTTGAAACCATGATAAAGACACCTATAAAAATTTCAGAAGGATCGGTTTAAAACTGTAGGGGGAGTTGCCCTCACAAGGTACCTACTACAAGCTCAGAACCACGCACCATGCACCAAGGAAAGCCGAATACTATGTCCCCTCGCTTCGAAAAGGTGGGGGACAATAAGCTTTAAAATGACTTCTACTACTAAATACATGTAGGAAGTCTGATTTTGAAATGTTCCTGTGGTCACTCTAAACCAAAATGGCTCGATCCACTCCACCTTATATTACCTACCACTTTACCTGTTCAATAAGGATCAGATACAATAAGGATCCAGGGCCATTTTGGCCCTCTTGTTTCATTCAAATGTCTAAGTGATCAAATTTGACCTTAACATACAATAGGTAAAGGTCATCATTAGAACACACTTGTTAGGGCCCCAGTCCCTAATGCCGTATACCAAGTATACAGGTCATTGGCCATTTGGTTCCTGAAAATGTTTTAAGTGTTATTTTACCATATATGGATATGGCTGCCATCTTGGTCATGTGACCAAGATCCCACAAACAAACTTTCTTTCCCCCAACCCATCGAGGCTTCATTTGTAATTTGGTTTCAATTGACCTAACAGTTTCTGAGTAGAGATGCCATTTGAAAATTTTGATGACAAACCACGAGAGACCACTGCCTATCCTATAAGTTCCCCCAGAGTCTTCAGCTCTGGTGAGCTAAAACCTCATGTTCAGCAAAACTTCAATACTTGAGCAACAATGGCTTGTATACAATGACTGATTCAAACTCTTTCTTGTGTCTTTAGGGAAGTCTTCAATATATTTGGGATAATTAATCCTTAACCCATTGTATACTGGTGGGCTCTTTAATTGCTGTAAGTTGGACCAGTCCATTTGTCATATGAGGGGTGTCAGGCCTATTTTGTTGTTTTTATTCTGTTTTTGATAGAAAATTCTGTTAGCAAATAGTGCAGGCCCTGATCAGATGCCCATTATGTGGCATCTGATCTGGGCCTTCACTTGTTTGCCAAGGTACCCCTTTAGGGGTTTCCCCACATGCAATGGGTTAAGATGCCATGAAAAACTGCATCTGAAAATGTTTTATGCCTGTTGTTTACTGAAAGGAATCTTCCACTTTTTATAAAGGGCAAGTCCACTTCAAAATTTAGGGTTCTCGGGAGGTGTTTTCTTCAAACTTTATTTGGAAAATGGCTGAACTTTTTGTGAAAAGTGGAGGCCCTGATCAGATACCGAATTCTGTGACATCTGATTTGGGCCTGCTCTGTTTGCCAATTACCCATTTCGGGGTATCCAGTACAAAATTGGTTAATATAATAATATTATGTATTTTGGATCATTCAGGGAGTTTTCTTGTTTCATCTTGGAAAATGTATGTTTTGTGGACTCATTAGAATCACCTCAAACACGCCTGTACATTGCCACTTTTATCGCCTTAAAAATGAAAATTTTAAGAAGAAAAACTATGATATTTTTCTTATTTCTGCTCAAAATATAGATTGTGGGCACTCGTTAGAACCGCCTCATCGAGGCGGTTCTAACGAGTACCCACAATCTATATTTTAGAGCAGAAATAAGAAAAACAAGAGGGCCATGATGGCCCTGGATCGCTCACCTGATCCATAGAGTAACAAGTGGGCCTCAGGGAGGGCCATTATTGACCCCAGGGTTATAATGTGCACAATGTTGAGGGAGGTCTAAAAAGGTGAAGCTTCATACCAAATATCAACAAAGGCTATAATTTGAACAATCTTGGCAAAGGTCCACTAGATGAAGCTACACACCAAATATCAAAGACCTTGGCCTTGCGGTATCAGAGAAGAAGATTTTATGAAAGATTTTCCCTATATAAGCCTATGTAAAACGACGGGCCCCGGGGACGGGGGCATTTTTGGCCCCAGCACTACATAAGCCTATGTAAAACCAAATGGCCCCGGGCAGGGGCATTTTTGGCCTCAGGGCTATAATTTAATCAATCTTGATAGAGGTCCACTAGATGAAGCTTCACACCAAATTTCAAAGACCTGGGCCTTGCTGTTTCAGAGAAGAAGATTTTCAAAGATTGTCTCTATATAAGTCTATGTAAAACCAAAGGGCCCCGGGGCAGGGGCATTTGTGGCCCAAGGGCTATAATTTGAGCAATCTTGGTAGAGGTCCACTAGATGAAGCTCCATACCAAATATCAAAGACATGGGCCTTGCAGTTTCAGAGAAGAAGATTTTTAAAGATTTCCATATATATATATATATATGGTCAATATCAATATATATATATATAAGTCTATGTTAAACCAAAGGGTCTCGGGGCGGGGGCATTTTTGGCCCCAGGGCTATAATTTGAACAATCTTGATAGAGGTCCACTAGATGAAATTTCACATCAAATATCAAAGACCAAGGCCATAGGCCATGTGGTTTCATAGAAGAAGATTTTTAAAGATTTTCCCTATATAAGTGTATGTAAAACCAAAGGGCCATGAGGCGGGGCATTTTTGGTCTCAGGGCTATAATTTGAACAATCTTGGTAGAGGTCCACTAGCTGAAGCTCCATACCAAATATCAAAGACCTAGGCCTTGTGGTTTCAGAGAAGAAGATTTTTCAAGATTTTACCTATACAAGTCTATGTAAAACCAAGGGCCCCGGAGCGGGGGCAATTTTGTCCCAAGGGCTATAATTTGAACAATTTTGGTAGAGGTCCACAAGATGAAGCTTGGTACCAAATATCAAAGATCAGGGCCTTGCAGTTTCAGAGAAGATTTTTAAAAATTTTCCCGATATAAGCCTATGTAAAACCAAAGGGCCTCGGGCAATCTAATTTGAACTCTCTTGGTAGGGGTCCACTAGATGAAGCTTCATACCAAATAGCAAAGACCTGGGCCTTGCAGTTTCAGAGAAAAATATTTTTTAAGATTTTCCCTATATAAGCCCATGTAAAACCAAAGGGCCCTGGGGCAGGGACATTTTTGGCCCAAGCACTATAATTTGAACAATCTTGGTAGAGGTCCACTAGATGAAGCTTCATACCAAATATCAAAGACCTGGGCCTTGCAGTTTCAGAGAAGAAGATTTTTTAAGATTTTCTCTATATAAGCCTATGTAAAACCAAAGGGCCCCGGGGCGGGGGCATTTTTGGCCCCATCATTATAATTTGAACAATCTTGGTAGGGGTCCACTAGATGAAGCTTCATACCAAATATCAAAGACCTGGGCCTTGCGGTTTCAGAGAAGAAGATTTTTAAACATTTTCCCAATATAAGCCCATGTAAAACAAAAAGGCCCAGGGGCGGGGGCATTTTTGGCCCCAGCACTATAATTTGAACAATCTTGGTAGGGGTCCACTAGATGAAGCTTCATACCAAATATCAAAGACCTAGGCCTTGTGGTTTCAGAGAAGAAGATTTTTTTAGTTTTCGGTGAAAAAAATCTATTTTTGGCTCCTGTGACATATATGTGCAATGGATCGGAACCATTTGAACAACTTTGAAAGGGGACCACCTAAGGTTCATTCCTGTGAAGTTTGGGCAAAATCCAATCAGTGGTTTAGAAGGAGATGTCATTTTAAGAAATTGTTTACGCACGGATGACGGACAAAAAGTGATCCTAATATAAAACACAAGAGGACCATGATGGCCCTGGATCGCTCACCTGATCCATAGAGTAACAAGTGGGCCCCGGGGAGGGCCATTATTGACCTCAGGGTTATAATGTGCATAATGTTGAGGGAGGTCTAAAAAGGTGAAGCTTCATACCAAATAACAACAAAGGCTATTATTTGAACAATCTTGGCAAAGGTCCACTAGATGAAGCTACACAACAAATATCAAAGACCTGGGCCTTGCGGTTTCAGAGAAGAAGATTTTTTTAAAGATATTTCTTACATAAGCCTATGTGAAACCAAATGGCCCCGGGGCAGGGGCATTTTGGCCTCAGGGCTATAATTTAAACAATCTTGAAAGAGGTCCACTAGATGAAGCTTCACACCAAATATCAAAGTCCTGGGCCTTGTTGTTTCAGAGAAGAAGACTATCACTATTATAAGTCTATGTAAAACCAAAGGGCCCTGGGGCGGGGGCATTTGTGGCCCCAGGGCTATAATTTGAACAATCTTGGTAGAGGTCCACTAGCTGAAGCTTCATACCAAATGTCAAAGACCTAGGCCTTGTGGTTTTAGAGTAGAAGATTTTTCAAGATATTCCCTATATAAGTCTATGAAAAATCAAAGGGCCCAGGAGCGGGGGACTTTGTGGCCCCAGGGCTATAATTTGAACAATCTTGGTAGAGGTCCACTAGCTGAAGCTTCATACCAAATGTCAAAGACCTAGGCCTTGTGGTTTCAGAGTAGAAGATTTTTCAAGATATTCCCTATATAAGTCTATGAAAAACCAAAGGGCCCCGGGGTGGGGGCATTTTTGGCCCCAGCACTATAATTTGAACAGTCTTGGTAGGGGTCCACTAGATGAAGCTTCATACCAAATAGCAATGACCTGGGCCCTGCAGTTTCAGAGAAGAAGATTTTTTAAAGATTTTCCCAATATAAGCCCATGTAAAACCAAAGGGCCCTGGGGCGGGGGCATTTTTGGCCCCAGCACTATTATTTGAACAATCTTGGTAGGGGTCCACTAGATGAAGCTTCATACCAAATATCAAAGACCTGGGCCTTGCGGTTTCAGAGAAGAAGATTTTTAAAGGTTATGTAAAACCAAAGGGCCCTGGGGCGGGGGCATTTTTGGCGCCAGCACTATAATTTGAACAATCTTGGTAGGGGTCCATTAGAGGAAGATTCATAACAAAAATCAAAGACCTGGGCCTTGCAGTTTCAGAGAAGAAGATTTTTAAAGATTTTCCCTATTTAAGCCCATGTAAAACCAAAGGGCCCCGGGGCGGGGGCATTTTTGGCCCCAGCACTATAATTTGAACAATCTTGGTAGGGGTCCACTAGATGAAGCTTCATACCAAATATCAAAGACCTGGGCCTTGCGGTTTCAGAGAAGAAGATTTTTAAAAATTTTCCCGATATAAGCCCATGTAAAACCAAAGGGCCCCGGGGCGGGGGCATTTTTGGCCCCAGCACAATAATTTGAACAATCTTGGTTGGGGTCCACCAGATGAAGTTTCATACCAAATATCAAAGACCTGGGCCTTGCAGTTTCTGAGAAGAAGATTTTTAAAGATTTTCCCTATATAAGCCCATGTAAAACCAAAGGGCCCCGGGGCAGGGGCATTTTTGGCCCCAGCACTATAATTTGAACAATCTTGGTAGGGGTCCACTAGATGAAGCTTCATACCAAATATCAAAGACCTGGGCCTTGCAGTTTCAGAGAAGAAGATTTTTTAAGTTTTCGGTGAAAAAAATCGATTTTTGGCTCCTGTGACCTATATGTGCAACGGACCGGAACCATTTGAACAACTTTGAAAGGGGACCACCTAAGGATCATTCCTGTGAAGTTTGGTCAAAATCCGCTCAGTGGTTTAGGAGGAGATGTCGTTTGAAGAAATTGTTTACGCACGGACAAAAAGTGATCCCAAAAGCTCACCTCGTCACTACGTGACGGTGAGCTAAAAAGGTATACCCCCGGAACTATATTTCTATATTTTACTATATAAAAGTGGGGTTCAAGGGGGTCAAACTTATATAGGCGTGTCTTCGTGATGTTATGCCTCCTGACTAGGGCCCAGTTGTTCGAAACTAACAATGTCATTAGTTAACACATCGTTAAAACTTTGATCATTAAATATGGCAAATTTGCTAAAATTTTTGCTGAAAAAATGTGAGCAGCTTTTGCGAATGCAAAAGCCGTTCACATTTTTTCAGCAAAAATACAAAAATTTTAAATATTAAACTTGTTAGAACAGTTAACAATATGACCACTTACGAGCTCATTAAGCTAATGATGCTTTGAACAACTGGCCCCTGGTGCTATATTTAACCCTCAGTGGCTCAAACTACCCACATCTCAAATTTCCATGGTCCAAAAGGTATTCAAGCCATTAAGATTGAGTGTATTTAGAATGGTCAGTTAAGGTAATGACGGATCATTTTGTGTCTTCTGCCAACATCAGTCGTATGAGAACAGACACTACATGTACATTCAGACTGTTTCCTAGCAACATATAAAGCTGTCTGTTGGTCAAATCACTTGGCAAATCTGAAAATAAAATGACAAAGAACACTGAGTTTCCAACCTTTTACCTACTGAAATCGAAATTTATCAAATTCCTCTGATACAGTTTCAAGGATGGCAACTCGCCATTAAAAAATATATGGGCTCCCATATCTGTACCCGTTTTCTCTTAAGGGGAATAGGAACACCTGGCAGATTTATCCACCATTTTTCAAAGGGAGACAACTTTCGGACTTCTGTTCCCTTTTCTATAAGTCCTGTCCCACAGAAGAAGGGGTCTACTCTTAAAGGAAAGAATTTGATCCTCAGGAGCAAATTCTGTCCTTTGAGAGTTGACCACTATTGACATGAGAGACAAAAATACTTTTGCAGGAGTTGCCTCCCCTGAAGGTGTTCCCATTCCCCTTAAAGGTAGGCATTAACTCCTAAGCAATAAATTTCTGCATTCAAGAGTAGTCCTGTTTTCTGGGGGACAGAGTTTACAGGAAAAAACTAGAGCTGTCAGCTTGGAGAATGCAGTGAAACTGACTTAGGGCCCCTGCAGTGCCATCAGAGGAGTTGGATTTTTTTCAAAGGGCCATAACTCTTAGAGTATTGTAGCTAGAGTTATGTAACCATGCAATTGTGTAATGATATTGTGACCTTATATCTCAAGTTTGAAGCTGATGAATTTGACGGTTTGTAAGTTACAAATAAACCAGAGGACCAGTGGTCCTGAACCGCTCACCTGTCTGGTGACAATTTTCCTACTTAGATCAGCAGAAAATGTCATTTACCCTGCTCATAAATTTTAAAATGCCATCTCAATATTTGTTGGCATTTTAAAACTTATGAGCAGGGTAAATTTCATGCTGAAGTGAGTTGAGCGTGAAAAAAGTTTTATAACCTCGGTGCCTATGCTTCAGACTGGTCCCCTTTTTGTCTATTTTCAAGTAGAAAATAATAAAAAAAAAAACAATAACAACCAACGCTTAAAACTATAAACAGCCTTTATTTATTTATTTTTATTAAACTCTGCACAAAATCAAATAGTTATAAGAAAAATATATAAATATATAGTCGTGGTGGCTATCTTGGTCATGTGACCTAGACCATATTGGCAACATTTCATCTTGGTCATGTGATCTAGACCGTATTGGCATTTTTTCATTTGTTCAACTCACAAAGGCTCCATATTAAATTTCACTTAAATTGGCTCAGCAGTTTTGGAGAAAAAAATATCTGAAATATGGATCCTGAATGACCTTGGTCTAAGGCCAATGAATGACCTTGACATTTCTCACCCATAGATCTTCATGTATTCAGTTACTTTACCTGATCTACAAATTTTGGTGACACTGTCTTCAATGGTTTCCTATAAATTCATTATTTTCACTTTGCCCCATGCAAAAGCCTAAGTCGGCAAATTGGACATTGCTGTAAAATAGATCAAGGTCAACCCAGGGTCACCAGTTGTACAAACCATGATGGGCCCGAGTACCATATGCTACATGCCAAGTTTCAAGGCCACTGGCGTTATGGTTCTGGAGAAAAAGATTTTTGAAGGCTTTATACTATATATGGGCATAGCGGCCATCTTGGGTCTAAGGCCAATGAATGACCTTGACCTTTCTCACCCACAGATCTTCATGTATTCAGTTACTTTACCTGATCTACCAATTTTGGTGACACTGTCTTCAATGGTTTCCTATAAATCCATTATTTTCACTTTGCCCCATGCAAAAGCCTATTGATTGATTGATTGATTTGAGGTTTAACGTCCCCGTCAACACTGTAAAGGTCATTTTGGAGACGTTGCTTCCAATTTTGTGGGACTTTTACCCGACATTGAGATGAAATGACATCTCAAGCCCTGTTGCCCAATGAAACCAATTGGGTTTATTAGCATGGACGGTCCGCCTCGCACCGCGGTTCCTGGACAGGCTTAGGTCCTCTAAGCGGTTTACCAGTACTAGTGTACGGGCCGGATTCAGCTCTGCGTGGAAGCATCATGCAGCCCATATATTTCTTCAAGCCCCTATGGGCGGGGCGGTGCAAAAGCCTAAGTCGGCAAATTTGACATTGCTGTAAAATAGGTCAAGGTCAACCCAGGGTCGCCATTTGTACAAACCATGATGGGCCCGAGTACCATATGCTACATGCCAAGTTTCAAGGGCAATGGCCTTATGGTTCTGGAGAAGAAGATTTTTGAAGGTTTTTTACCATATATGGGCATGGCGGCCATCTTGGGTCTAAGGCCAATGAATGACCTTGACCTTTATCACCCATAGATCTTCATGTATTCAGTTACTTTACCTGATCTACAAATTTTTGTGGCACTGTCTTCAATGGTTTCCTATAAATCCATAATTTTCACTTTGCCCCATGCGAAAGCCTAAGTCGGCAAATTTGACATTGCTGTAAAATAGGTCAAGGTCAACCCAGGGTCACCATTTGTACAAACCATGATGGGCCTGAGTACCATATGCTACATGCCAAGTTTCAAGGCCACTGGCCTTATGGTTCTGGAGAAGAAGATTTTTGAAGGCTTTTTACCATATATGGGCATGGCGGCCATCTTGGTCATGTGATCCAGACCCCACGAACAAACTTTCGTTCCCCCATCCCACTGAGGCTCCATATGAAATTTGGCTTTGATTGGCCCTGCAGTATAGGAGAAGAAGATCTTTGAAAATGGTGGACGGATGGACGGACGGACGGATGGACGACAGACCATGGCTATACTATAAGCTCACCTATGAGCCTAAAGGCTCAGGTGAGCTAAAAACGAAAGGGTATTACTATATGGCAACTGTCAATAACTTCAGCTTCATTTTCATTTGGATATCTATATTGGTTTTGAAATTAAGATGAAAACAAAAGACGAAAAAAGCTGATTTTTTTGTTTTTCAAAAGGCAAATACTGTCAGAGTATTAAAGCTTGAGTTAAGTAACTTGCCATAAAATTGTTTAATGTTGTTGTGATCTTACGTTTAAAGGTTGAAAATAATGCGTTTGAAGGTTTGTAAGTTATAAAGAAAAAAACATGAAAAATGTTGATGGACAGAAAACTGATGGTCAGATGGACAGACAGATGGATGGATGGACTGATGGATGGATGTACAGATGGATGGATGGACAGACAGGGCATTACTATTGGACAACTGTCAATCTCTATAGGAAGTTTCATTTGAATATCTATAGCGGTTTTAAAATAAAGATGAAGAAAGCTGAATTTTTAAGTTTTTCAAAGGGCCATAACTCTGAGAGTATTGAAGCTACAGTTACGTAACTTGCCATAAAATTGTGTAATGATAATGAGACCATATATTTAAAGTTTGAAGTTGACAGGTTTGACGGTTTGTAAGTTATTAAGAAAAAAACATGAACCAGAGGACCAGTGGTCCTGAACCGCTCACCTGTCTGGTGACAATTTTCCTACTTAGATCAGCAGAAAATGTCATTTACCCTGCTCATAAATTTTAAAATGCCATCTCAATATTTGTTGGCATTTTAAAACTTATGAGCAGGGTAAATTTCATGCTGAAGTGAGTTGAGCGTGAAAAACGTTTTATAACCTCGGTGCCTATGCTTCAGACTGGTCCCCTTTTTGTCTATTTTCAAGTAGAAAATAATAAAAAAAAACAATAACAACCAACGCTTAAAACTATAAACAGCCTTTATTTATTTATTTTTATTAAACTCTGCACAAAATCAAATAGTTATAAGAAAAATATATAAATATATAGTTGTGGTGACTATCTTGGTCATGTGACCTAGACCATATTGGCAACTTTTCATCTTGGTCATGTGATCTAGACCGTATTGGCACTTTTTCATTTGTTCAACTCACAAAGGCTCCATATTAAGTTTCACTTAAATTGGCTCAGCAGTTTTGGAAAAAAAAATATCTGAAATATGGATCCTGAATGACCTTGGTCTAAGGCCAATGAATGACCTTGACCTTTCTCACCCATAGATCTTCATGTAGTCAGTTACTTTACCTGATCTACAAATTTTGGTGACACTGTCTTCAATGGTTTCCTATAAATCCATTATTTTCACTTTGCCCCATGCAAAAGCCTAAGTCGGAAAATTTGACATTGCTGTAAAATAGGTAAAGGTCAACCCAGGGTCACCAGTTGTACAAACCATGATGGGCCCGAGTACCATATGCTACATGCCAAGTTTCAAGGCCACTGGCGTTATGGTTCTGGAGAAGAAGATTTTTGAAGGCTTTTTACCATATATGGGCATGGCGGCCATCTTGGGTCTAAGGCCAATGAATGACCTTGATCTTTCTGACCCATATATCTATATGTATTCAATTACTTTACCTGATCTACAAATTTTGTTGACACTGTTTTCAATGGTTTCCTATAAATCCATTATTTTCACTTTGCCCCATGCAAAAGCCTAAGTCGGCAAATTTGACATTGTTGTAAAATAGGTCAAGGTCAACCCAGGGTCACCATTTGTACAAACCATGATGGGCCCGAGTACCATATGCTACATGCCAAGTTTCAAGGGCAATGGCCTTATGGTTCTGGAGAAGAAGATTTTTGAAGGTTTTTTACCATATATGGGCATGGCGGCCATCTTGGGTCTAAGGCCAATGAATGACCTTGACCTTTATCACCCACAGATCTTCATGTATTCAGTTACTTTACCTGATCTACAAATTTTGGTGACACTGTCTTCAATGGTTTCCTATAAATCCATAATTTTCACTTTGCCCCATGCAAAAGCCTAAGTCGGCAAATTTGACATTGCTGTAAAATAGGTCAAAGTCAATCCAGGGTCACCATTTGTACAAACCATGATGGGCCTGAGTACCATATGCTACATGCCAAGTTTCAAGGCCACTGGCCTTATGGTTCTGGAGAAGAAGATTTTTGAAGGCTTTTTACCATATATGGGCATGGCGGCCATCTTGGTCAAGTGATCCAGACCCCGCGAACAAACTTTTGTTCCCCCATCCCACTGAGGCTCCATATGAAATTTGGCTTTGATTGGCCCTGCAGTATAGGAGAAGAAGATCTTTGAAAATGGTGGACGGACGGACGGACGACGGACCATGGCTATACTATAAGCTCACCTATGAGCCTAAAGGCTCAGGTGAGCTAAAAATCCATTATTTTCACTTTTTCCTATGCAAAAGCCTAAGTCAGCATATTTGACATTACTGTAAAATAGGTCAAGTTCCACCCAGGGTCACCATTTGAACAAATTATGATAGGCCCGAGTACCATATGCTACATGCCAAGTTTCAAGGCCATTGGCCTTACGGTTCTTGAGAAGAAGAATTTCAAAGTGTTTTTACCATATATGGGCGTGGTGGCCATCTTGGTCATGTGATCTAGACCATATTGGCAGCTTTTCATTTGTTCAACTCCCAAAGGCTCAATATTGAATTTCACTTCAATTGGCTCAGTAGTTTCTGAGAAAAAATGTTTGAAATATGGAACCTGCGTGACCTTGGTCTAAGGTCAATTAATGACCTTGACCTTTCATACACATAGATCTTCATGTGTTCAGCTACTTTACCTTATCTACTAATTTTGGTGACAGTGTCTTCAATGGTTTCCTAAAAATCCATTATTTTCACTTTTTCCCATGCAAAAGCCTAAGTCGGCAAATTTGACATTGCTGTAAAATAGGTCAAGGTGAACTCAGGGTCACCATTTGTACAAACTATGATGGGCCTGAGTACCATATGCTACATGCCAAGTTTCAAGGCCATTGGCCTTACGGTTCTGGAGGAGAAGAATTTTTAAGGCTTTTTACCATATATGGGCGTGACGGCCATTTTGGTCATGTGATCTAGACCGTATTGGCATTTTTTCATTTGTTCAACTCACAAAGGCTCCATATTAAATTTTACTTAAATTGGTTCAGCAGTTTTGGAGAAAAAATGTTTGAAATATGGATCCTGAATGACCTTGGTCTAAGGCCAATGAATGACCTTGACCTTTCTGACCCATATATCTATATGTATTCAATTACTTTACCTGATCTACAAATTTTGTTGACACTGTCTTCAATGGTTTCCTATAAATCCATTATTTTCACTTTGCCCCATGCAAAAGCCTAAGTCGGAAAATTTGACATTGCTGTAAAATAGGTCAAGGTCAACCCAGGGTCACAATTTGTACAAACCATAATGGGCCCGAGTACCATATGCTACATGCCAAGTTTCAAAGCCACTGGCCTTATGGTTCTGGAGAAGAAGATTTTTGAAGGCTTTTTACCATATATGGGCATGGCGGCCATCTTGGTCATGTGATCCAGACCCGCGAACAAGGCCAATGAATGACCTTGACCTTTCTGATCCATATTCATTCATGTATTTAGTTACTTTACCTGATCTACAAATTTTGGTGACACTGTCTTCAATGGTTTCCTATAAATCCATTATTTTCACTTTGCCCCATGCAAAAACCTACCGTAAGTCGACAAATTTGACATTGCTGTAAAATAGGTCAAGGTCAACCCAGGGTCACCATTTGTACAAACCATGATGGGCCCGAGTACCATATGCTACATGCCAAGTTTCAAGGCCACTGGCTTTATGGTTCTGGAGAAGAAGATTTTTGAAGGCTTTTTACCATATATGGGCATGGCGGCCATCTTGGTCATGTGATCCAGACCCCGCGAACAAACTTTCGTTCCCCCATCCCACTGAGGCTCCATATGAAATTTGGCTTTGATTGGCCCTGCAGTATAGGAGAAGAAGATCTTTGAAAATGGTGGACGGACGGACGCACGGACGGACGGACGGACGACGGACCATGGCTATACTATAAGCTCACCTATGAGCCTAAAGGCTCAGGTGAGCTAAAAATGGGGACATTTTTAAGTTTTTCAAAGGGCCATAACTCTGAGAGTATTGCAGCTAGAGTGTTACTTGCCATGAAATAGTGTAATGATATTGTGACCTTATATTTTTAAAGTTTGAAGCTGATGCGTCTGACGGTTTGTAAGTTTTTAAGAAAAAACAAACAAGAGGCCCATGGGCCACTATGCTCACCAGAGCTCAGGTGGGCACTGCCCATCCTGCCCAATGGCAGCCATGTATTTTAACATGATATCATTTTAATCCACCAAATAAACCCCCATGTCCAAATGAGCACCCATGTGGACTCAGCATCTGAAAAGTTAGGCCTTTTATGAAGTAGAGGTGGTGGGGCATGGACCCAATGGAGCCCTGGTTGGTATCACTAAATGCGTCTTATCATAAGAAACAAAAATATATATGGTTTAGCAGTGGGGATCTGTAAGGCCTCTTTTACACGTTGAGGGGTTGTGGCATGCCCTGTTGATCCCAGGAAAGCCCAAACTGTTGTCCCTAAATGTGTCTTATCATAAGGACCAAGTATATATATGGTTCAGTGCTGGGAATCTGACCGGTTTCAGAGATTTGAGGCCCTTTTATGAAATAGGAATGGCCCCTGCGGACCCCGCTACAGTAGGTGTGCTAATAATAAGGAACAAGAACATATATGATTATGGGGTGGGGATTTGAATGGTTTCTGAAATATAAAGCCTTTTATGAAATGGAAGGGCGGGGCACATTGCCTCAGCATAAAGAGACCTCCAGGTTGGTGTGATTGAACGAGTCTTATCATAAGGAACAAGTATATGGTTTAGGGGTGGGGATCTGAACTATTTCTGATATATATGGCTTTTAATGAAGTAAAGCGGTGTGGCATGGCCTGGGCGTGCCCCGGGGACTCCCAAGCTGGTGTCACTGAATGCGTCTTATCATAAGAAAGATGAATATATATGGTTTAGGGTGGGGCTAAGAACATTCTCTGAGATATAAGGCCTTATGTGAAGTGGAGGGGTGGGGCAAGGCCCAGGACGACTCCCAGGTTGGTGTCAATGAATGTGTCTTATCATAAGGAACAAGACTATATATGGTTAAGGGGTGGCCATCTGTAGGGTTTCCGAGATATTGTGATATTATGAAATGGAGGGGGTGGGGCATGGCCCCAGCATATCCCTGGGAACCCCCAGGTTGGTGTTACTGAATGCGTCTTATCATAATGAACAAGAATATATATGGTTTAGGGGTGGGGATCTGAACAGTTTCTGAAATTTTTGAAGTGGAGGGGTGGGGCAAGGCCCCAGCGCGTCTCTGAGGACCCCCAGGTTGGTGTCAATGAATGTGTCTTATCATAAGAAGCAAGCATATATATGGTTTATGGGCGGGGATCTGTAAGGTTTCCGAGATATTGGGCCTTTTATCAAATGGAGGGGGTGGGGCATGGCCCCGGTGCATCCAGGGGACTCCCAGGTTGATGTCACTGAATGGGTCTTATCAAAAGGAACAAGAATATATATGGTTTAGGGGTGGGAATCTGAATGGTTTCCGAGATATTGGGCCTTTTATAAAGTTGAGGGGGTGGGGCCTGACCTGTGCGCATCCCTGACGACCCCCAGGTTGGTGTTACTGAATGCGTCTTATCAATAGGAACAAGAATATATATGGTTTAGGGGTGGGGATCTGAACAGTTTCTGAGATATATGGCCTTTTGTGAAGTGGAGGGGTGGGGCAAGGCCCCAGCGCATCTCTGAGGACCCCCAGGTTGGTGTCAATGAATGTGTCTTATCATATGAAGCACGCATATATATGGTTTAGGGGTGGGGATCTGTAAGGTTTACGAGATATTGGGCCTTTTATGAAATGGAGGGGGTGGGGCATGGCCCCGGCGCATCCAGGGGACTCCCAGGTTGATGTCACCGAATGGGTCTTATCATAAGGAACAAGAATATATATGGTTTAGGGGTGGGGATCTGAATGGTTTCCGAGATATTGGGCCTTTTATTAAGTGGAGGGGGTGGGGCATGACCTCGGCGCATCCCTGAGGACCCCAAGGTTGGTGTTACTAAATGCGTCTTATCAATAGGAACAAGAATATATATGGTTTAGGGGTCGGGATCTGAATGGTTTCTGAGATATATGGCCTTTTATGAAGTGTAGGGGGTGGGGCATGGCCCCGGCACAACCTGGGGGACCCTCAGGTTGGCATAAAAGCATATGGCTGAAAGAATTTTACTCAAGAAACATTTCTATAAAAGTTTTGTCCAAATATCTGCAATGACTTGGCAGTAAATGCCATTTTTCAATTTTCCCCATTATAAGTCTATGGAAACTCTAAGTTGCCATAGCAACCAAACTAATGGGCCGATTTTCATAAAAAACACAAACTTTCAATCCCCCAGCCCAAGGATGCTACAGATAAAATTTGGGCTGAATCGGTCCAATGGCTTCAGAGAAGAAGATGTTTGAAAGTGTTGACGTCAGACGACGACAGACGACGACGACAACGACGACGACGCCTGACAACTGCCTATCCTATAAGCTCCCCCGGAGCCTTCGGCTCTGGTGAGCTAAAAATGTAGATGGACAGACAGGGTGAATACTATAGGGCACCCGCAAATAGGGCCTAAAAATGGGAAATAACAGCAGTCAAAAGGTAGAAAAACCTGTGCATTTTAACCTTTCATTTACCAGGACAGGTGCTTCAAATTAACTATGTTAACAGTTGAAATATCGTTAAAACTTTGACCATTTAATATGGCAAATATACTTATATTTTTATTGAAAAATGTGAGTAGCTTTTGCAAATGCAAAAGTTATTAATTTATTTGCATTTTTACAACAACAGCAAAAAACACTCTGTTAGATCAAAACTACTCACATTGTTACAACAAAATTTCCGGCAGCTGTAGTACTTACTAGAACATTCAACAAAAGTAATGACACTTTGATGACATCAAAGTCCATGAACATCAGCCACGAACATGCGATGTTGCTATATCACCTGCCAATGTTATTTAACTCTTATTGTGCTGTTCACGACAACCCCTATCTTTGGAAACAGTGTAGATCCAGATCAGATGGCTTCTCAAGAAGCCATCTGATCAGGATCTACACTGTTTGACATTCAATTTATGAATTTGTTGGAATAAATAACATCAAGCAATCTGATTGGTTCAAAGTCAGAGATGGGTGTGGCTAAAATGAATATTCAGCAAGAGAAGGGTTAAACTCAAAAGATCAATGCATTAAATTCAATAGTATCCTACAATACCAGCCCTACCTAGATTTATGGCCAGCCCTCTGGACCTCAGGATTGATATATCCAAGACCCCTGGCTGATTTAGCCCTTGCCAGCAGCTTGTGCCATTTCGACCCAGAAGCCCCAGTCTTGGCCCTCGGGCAGTCAATAAATCTAGGCACAGCCTTTAAGTACTCTTGTACGAGGGTAGGCTGAAAAGTTCTGAGCCTGACCAAGAAGCAGGCATCAAACAGCCATGAAATTTTGTATTCATTAAATCCAAACCTTTATTACTTGATTTGACTAAAATGAGTTCAAGTTTACCTGCAATAACGTAGAAATTCTAGACTTTGAAAATTGATACTAGCACGTTTTTGAGAAAATGGACAAAATCTGGCATCATGGTGTCATCAAGTACTTCCATAAAAAGGGGTTAGCTCCTAAGGACATTCATGCTGATATGATTGCTACATTAGGGGATGATGCTCCTTCGTATGCAACCGTGAAAAGGTGGGCAGCAAATTTTAAGATGGGCAAGGACAGCCTTGAAGATGATGACCGGTGTGGACGACCCACAATGGCAACAACTGAGGAAACCATCAGCCAAGTGCACAGGGCCGTGATGGATGACAGGCGTTTAACTGTGAATCAGTTAGCTAACACTGTTGGCATCTCCCGTGAATGAGTAGAGATCATTCTACACAGTGAATTAGGAATGTTGAAGGTTTCCGCCAGATGGGTGCCACAGCTTTTGACGCCTGACCAGACTGAACCTGTCACAAGCCAACTTGGCTATTTTTGAAGCAGACCAAGATGGTTTTCTTGACCGTTTTTTTCACTCAGGATGAGTGTTGGGTTCATCACTTTGAGCCAGAGACTAAAAGACAATCCATGCAATGGAAGCACCCTGGCTCACCCCATCCAAAGAAGGCAAAGGTCGTCTCCTCTGCAGGGAAGGTGATGGCATCAGTGTTCTGGGATGCCAAGGGTATCTAAGCAGGAATCTAAGCAGGTGCCCCCAAGAAGTCAAAGCACAGTGCTACAAGACCCTGGTTAGACCAATCACAGACTACTCCGGGTCAGCATGGGACCAACACACCACGACATGCATTCAGCAGCTGGAGGCTGTACAGCGGCGAGCAGCCAGGTTCGTCAGTGGTGACTACCATACAAAGAGCAGCACCTCCAAGATGATCCAGAACCTTGGCTGGCCATCCCTTCAGCAGTGACGACAAGATGCTAAACTTGTGATGGTGTACCGCATCACCCACGGCCTTGTGGATATCCCAGCCTCCAGGTTCTTCCACCCGACATCTTCAAGCACAAGAGGCCAGCCCTAGGTACATGGTACCATCCTGCAGAACAGACGTCTTCCTGTACTCCTTCTTCCCCTCTGGCATCAGACTCTGGAACCAGCTACCTGAGAGCGTGGTCATGTCAGAGACCCTTGAGGACTTCAAGAGGGGTCTGGCCAGTCTTCACTAAGCTATGTACAGACTGTTTTTAACCAGCACTGTTTTACCGTCACTTGTTAGCGCCTCACCACGATCTTGTACATAGCTCAAGTACGACGATGCTCCAGAGTGGGCCCTGTACTTTATGGGAAGAAGAAGAAGAAGAAGTATAATATTCATAGATTACCTTCAAAAGGGCAGAACAATTAATGGGGAGTATTATGCAGATCTGCTAAAACAACTGCGAAAAGCAATTAAGGCTTAACGACCCGGAAAATTGACAAAAGGGGTCTTTTCCATCAGGACAATGCGCCTGCTCAGAAATTGGTTGTTGCAATGGCTGCTGTGCATGACTGTAGCTTCACACTTGTCGATCACCCTCCGTATTCACCTGATCTAGCTCCATCAGATTATTTCCTGTTTCCAAACATGAAAAAGCACTTGGCTGGGCAGCATTATCGGTCAGACGAGGAGGTGATAGCTGCTGTGGAGGAGTTTTTCAGGGACCAAGATGAGACCTTCTATACCACTGGGATCCAAGGACTCCAGCATCGCTGGCGGTAGTGTGTGGACAGGAAGGGAGACTATGTTGAAAAATAAGGCACTTTTAGTATGGACAAACCATTGGATCTTGGTCAGGCTCAGAACTTTCAGCCTACCCTCGTATATTACATGTACGTAGAAGATAATAAAACGAAGACACTCACTGAAAGATTTTGGAAAGCAGAGGAAGTTTGCAATTTCCCTTGGAGTAAAATATCTCAGCTGCAAGCTTCTGATGACACTGAGTTCTGTTCCACTCCAGTGAATCTGATCTCTGTCACTGACAGCTTGGTCCTTCAATAAAGATGCTTGCTTCATCGCCTGAAATGTTGCCAAGTAACAATCTAAGCACTGATACCACTGGGTCCATTGTCTCTGAGTGTTGACTGAAAACTGGTCCTGAATTGGGACTTACGGCTGTTTTGTTTAACCCTTAAATCAAACAGTGTGGATCTGGATCAGACGCCACAAAATGTGGCATCTGATCTGGGTCTACGCTGTTTGCCAAAACTAATGCATCATTCCAGTCCAGATTCAATAACTAACCCTCTTGCACAACACTCTGAACACAACGATAAGAAATATGCAGCTACAGTCGAACTTCGATGGCTCGAACCACTTTGGGACCATGAAAATTTGTTCGTGACAGCGGTAGTTCGAGGGATACTAATAGTGCCATTGCAGGAGGCATAATGGAGATAATTGTGGATATTTTTTCGGTGTTCTGTAATATAAATGTACGTTGTGTGTACTCATTAGAATCGCCTCATCGAGGCGATTCTAATGAGTACACACAGCATACATTTGCAAGATAAATGAAGAAAATCTTCCTAAATTACCCCTACATCGTATTTGGAGGAACTCCCTGCGGACTCAAGAACGGGTTCGACTCACCCATGGTAAACGAGCCATCGGAGTTCGAGCCATCGAAGTTTTACTTTATTTTCTTCTTTCTATAAATAACCATTACCTGGATTTCTTACAAATCAGTGATAGTCACATGGACATCAACAATGAAAAGCTAATGTGCTTAGCAACTTTGGGTTGATTGATAGTTGACCAAAAAATTGGACTGGACAAGTAAGCAGAAAACATGCCTTCGATCATATGCATACACGGAAGACAAAAAACAACCTGCAAACTTCTTCTGTGAGAATATAGCCTTTCCCCGTTCTTACAAAATGAAATTGATAACAAGGAAAGAATAGAAGCAAAACTGGCGGGAAAATAATCCTCGCCTACTGTGGGATTCAAACCTGGGCCGCACAGGTGAGAGTCAAAAGCTCGAACAACTGAGCCAGAGTATCCGCTCCCTGAGGAAGTTGTCAGAGAGTCATATTAAATCTAGCGGCTATGCATAATCTACCAAGGTAGGTAACTGAAGAGAGGAACTGTGGTCTGTATCACTGAAGAAGCTTTGGGTGAATGTGTATCCATCTGGAGCACAGCAAAGATTCTTATTAGGCTGCATAAACTGGTAGGCTGATCTGAGTCTTCATTGGGCATCAATCTCTGTAGACATTTTTGGCTTGATGCAGTTTAATATAATTTACTTTGTTGGCCTATCTATTAGTACAATCCATTGCACAGTATATTATAACATTAAATTAACGTTTTCCCCATTGAACCTAATGGAGGCGTCACATTTACCAATGTGGTGCTGGCAAAAGTGTGCCATCATGACTTTCACTTCTGTTGACATCAGCTGTGAAATAAACCGCTAGAGAATGCCTTGATAACGCTTTATTTGTGTTCCGTATCATGCAAGAATCGGAATCATTTTACCGTACCATGAATTATCATGAATACCACATGGTGTAGTCCAGCAGATGGGAATATAAACTTACTCCGGCTTTACCATCGGGAATTAATATTTTGCAATCTGCCCCCGCGCAACACCATGTGTTATTCATGATAACATCACTGTAGGACATGGTAACATGGCAACATAAAACCTATCAACTATTAAGGAATTTTAAGTCCATGCATGCTAAGCCCTTAGCCCTGATTCTGTTTTACACAATACATCAACCCACTGTCCATCTGTGCACCAGGTTTAAACTTTGTAACCCAAACAATTCTGGAGAATAGTGTGATGAAAATATTTCATTAATCACATGTGGCAGATTGAAAAACCTATCAAGGGATGTAAGGCTCTTTGCCCTGATTCTGGTATACACTACTGTCTGTGTTCACCAAGCCATTATAGTTCCTGAGAAATCTAAAACAAAGAAAAAATCATTTGTGGCAAATAACTAAACCTATAAGGGCACATCAAGAGATATTGGCCATTTACCCTGATTCCACTATACACACTACATCAGTCCACTGTCCTTGTGTGAGCCAGGTTTCAACTTTGTAAAGCCCCTGTCACACTATGCCGCGTTTTCACTGTGATGGGACGGCGTTGTTTAATTTTTCAGAATGCTGCGAGATCGCAAGAAATATGGGATATTTTTGTGAACATGGACCTGTCATGGCGTCCCTACAGCGACAAAGACGTTGCTACGGAGCTTACATGGCGATCTATCGCAATCCTGCGGCGTTCTTGATGGCGATTGTATGCGTTCTCACGGCGCTTCCTCTGCGCTTTTACGGCGCTCACAATGCGTGCACTGCACTTTTACGGCGCTCTCAATGCCTGCACTGCACTTTTACGGCGCTCACATGATGAAGACGTTCTCAAAGTGTAAACAGACATCTTCCTCAGTCGAACAGTTTTGTTTGATTTGAGGTTTAACGTCCCATCAACACATTATAGGTCATTTTGGAGATGTTGCTTCTAATTTTGTGGGACTTTTACCTGACACTGAGATGAAACGACATCTCAATCTCTGTCACCCAATGAAACTAATAGGGTTAATAAGCACGGATGGTCCGACTCGCGCCCCTTTGCCTGGGCAAGCTTAGATCCCCTAAGCCGTTTACCAGTACTCCTGTGCCGTCGGAAGCAAGTCCACCGCAATCACCGCAAGCAGGAGCAAGTCCACCGCCATTACCTTACCCGGAATGAGTTACCTCAGAAGTAGGTTTTTCGAGACAGCACACAATCAAACACTACTCTAGCCACTGTTTATACAATCGGGCGGCCCCCTCCCATCGGGACTGGAAGAAATAGATGGGCTGCATGATGCTTCCACGCAGAGCTGAAACCCGACCTCACACGAGTACTGGTAAACCGCTTAGAGGATCTAAGCCTGTCCAGGCAAAGCGTTACGAGATACGTGTAAACTCTATTAGTGTAAACATGCTTATGCGTGTAAACTCTATTGGTTTCATTGGGCAACAGAGCTTGAGATGTCATTTCATCTCAAAGTCGGGTAAAAGTCCCACAAAATTGGAAGCAACGTCTCCAAAATGACCTATACAGTGTTGACTGGGACGTTAAATATCAAATCAATCAATCAGTTAATCAATTATACAAGCGGAGCTTATATGGCATTGTAGGAGACCTCTTTGCGCCCCTGCCGAGCTCCTGTAGCATTGCAGGAGACCTTACTGCGCTGCTATGGCAACCTTACGGCGACCTCACTGCGCTCTGATCAGAACGCCGAGCGACGGCGTTTGTTTTGAGCATGCTCAAAATGTGCGCCGTCGCTTGGCATTCTATGCGACGCCACTGCGTTGCTACGGCGATGTTTACGATCGTACTGCGCGTACCTCGGCGTTCTGCATTTTTCTTGGACGCCGTGAGAACGCAGCCCTGGTGTGACAGGGGTTTAACTCTTAACAATTGTTGAGAAAAGAGTGACAAAAATTTGTTCACTAGTGTAAATTGTAAAACCTATCAAGTGATGTAACTCCAGAAGTTATAGGCCCTCTGCCCAGATCCTGGTATACACAAAACATCGGCCGACTGTTCATGTGTGTATCAAGTTTCAAATTACAGCTTTTACAGTTCCTGAGAAATCTGTAACAAAAATTTTTCATTAATGGAAAATTGTAAAACTTTTCAAGCGAAGTTACTCCATGGGTTATGGGCCCTTGGCCTGAATCTGGTTTTGTTTGATTTGAGGTTTAACATCCCTGTCAACACTGTAAAGATCATTTTGGAGACTTTGCTTCCAATTTTGTGGGACTTTTACCCGACATTTAGATGAAATGACATCTCAAGCCCTGCCGCCCAATGAAACCAATAGGGTTTATAAGCATGGGTGGGCCGACTCGCACTGCTATGCCTGGGCAGGCTTAGATCCTTTAAGTGGTTTCAGCTCAAGCCCCGATGGGTGGGGGCCGGAAACCCTACATCTGGTATACACTATATATCAACCCATTGCCCATGTGTACTTTTTTCAACTTTGTAACACTAACTGTTGTTGAGACAAGTGTGACAAAAATTTTATCTCAAGAGAAAATTTTCATCAATGGTAAATTGTAAAACCTATCAAGGGATATAACCCCAAAAGTTCTGGGCACTTAGCCCGTATTCGAGTATACACAATATATCAACCCACTGACTTCCCACCTTTGTACCAAATTTCATCTTTGTTGTAACCTGAACAGTTGTTGAGAAGCATGAGAATTTTTTTTCTTGATGAGGCCGGATGGAATGACAGACAGAAGGACGGCAATCCAGTATAGCCCCACTTTTTCAAAGCGGGGCTATAAACACTGATGATAATTCATAGCGCCAGGTATGAGACAAAATTGGTACGACTTTAGGATATCCATTTGTTCTTCTTAGAATAAAAGAATGCTGAGTGTACACACACAAGTAGGCCTCTTTTCAAGGGGAATACACACCTCTGAAAGAGAAATATTAATCTCCCTTCTTATTAGAAGCTGCTTTTGAAGGAATAACTTCCTCTCCTGTAAGAGGTTCTTTTAAGAATACCTCCCATTCTAGAAAGAAGGAAAGTACAAAGCCTGGAATCTGTTGCCACTATATTGTTACCTGCATGGATACTCAATTTGATATTGATTTTAATCAGCCATGAGTCTGCCAATCCTTGTCCTGGATTTGCCTGTTAACCCATTTTGTACTGGAAACCCCAAAACAGGTACCCTCGCAAACAGTGCAGGCCCAGATCAGATGCCACAGAATGTGGCATCTGATCAGGGCCTACACTATTTGCAAGAAGTTCAGCTATTTTTCCGAATAAATTTTGAAGATAATTTAACCTGTCGCCCCTAAATATTTCAAAATGTACCCCTTCCATATATAAGGAGGAAGATTCCATTTGGTACAAAAATTGTTAACCCTTATCTTGCTGTTCACGACAACCCCTATCTTTGCAAACAGTGTAGATCCAGATCAGATGGCTTCTGGTGAAGCCATCTGATTAGGATCTACACTGTTGGGCATTCAGTTTATGAATTTGTAGCAATAATTGACATCAAGTAATTTGATTGGTTGATAGACAGAAATGGGTGTGGTTTAAATGAATATTCAGCAAGATAAGGGTTAACTGCTAGATACTGGATAAGGGTCGATGTAAACAGCCTGACAACGTGCATTGATAGGATATATTTTGTATGTAAAATCTCAGCCACCCTCAATTGTATGTTTATGATATCTGGTAAACTATTTCAGGTTATGATTTAACAACTAGACACTGTTATTTTAGAAGCCATCTGATCAGGATCTGTACTATTTGTCCTTCAGTGTTAATTTGAATGCATATACATGTATTATAAATCAAGTAATATGATTGGTTGCCAGTCAGAAATGGGTGTGGCAAAATTAATTTATTCAGCAGGGTAAGGATTAATAAGCTCATACCTGAATATCTTTGGCCGTCTGGAAAACAGAGCCAGCTCCATTGACAAACTTACCATACCTGCAACAAAATTTCAATGTATACCAACAACCAGCATGCCCCTGAACCATAAGAACAGGTACATGAATATGCAAAAATATTTTGGTAAGCAGACTGTTTTTGCCTCCATATGTTGACATAACATTTGGCATCTCAACTCCCTACCATACTTGTTCTAAAATTTGAACAAGTATAATTAACTACCCAATGCTGTGTCTAAAATAGCTGCATGCGTTTGAATACAAATGGCAAATATGGTAATTTAGGTCAGATGACAAGAAGGGTAAATTAGGTTTAAAAACAATCTTTTAAATTTTAAGGGGAATAGGAACACCTACCACATTTTCCGCCATTTTTTCAAAGGAAGACAACTTTCGGGACTTCCTGTACGCTTTTCTATAGGCTCAGTCCCACAGAAAAGGGGGTCTACTCTTAAAGGAAAGAATTTGCTCCTTCTCCACAGGAGCAAATTCTTTCCTTTAAGAGTTGATCCCTATTTACATGGGAGACAAAAATCTTTTTGCAGGAGTTGCCTCCCCTGAAGGTGTTCCCATTCACCTTAAAATCTAGAGAACCATGTTTTAGAAGCTATCACAGTTATGCATGCACTAACAACATCCTGAAGCTTCTTAACCAACAAAACTGAAAAGGTTTTTTTTTTTTCGAGAAAATAGGGCTTTATAAATAAATCATCTGCCTTCATGTACATGTAGCAATACAGTCAAACCTGTCTTGAAAGACCACCCTTGAGAAGAACAAAAAGTGGTCTCTCAAGACAGGTTTTCTCTTAAGGCAGGGAGGATATATAAATCAAGATGTTTTTTTTTTTTTCTTCTTATTTTTTTCAAATCAGACTACGGTATGCAATTTATGAGATCATTATTGAAATATATGCATTTATCTACAGAAAAGCGTTGCTTCTAAAAGGTTATTTTAAGATGAAGAAAAAAAAAAAAAAAAACTAGTATTAATTTAATGTGTGATAATGAGAAAACTGTGAATTCAAAAGATTTTGGAAAAAAAAAGTGTTTGCAAGAGGGCCATGATGGCCCTGATCCATAGGGTAACAAGTGGGCCCCTGGGAGAGCCATTATTGGCCCTGGGCTATAATTTGAATATAGTGGTCTAAAAGGTTAAGCCTCATTCAAAATATCAAAGACCGGAGCCTTCTGGTTTCAGACAAGAAGATTTTTAAAGGTTTTTCTTATGTAAGTCTATATAAACCTTGCGGTCCCCGAGGCGGGCCATTTTTGGCCCTGGGGCTATAATTTGAACACTTGGTAGAAATCCACAAGACGAAGCTTCATACCAAATATCAAAGACCTTGGCCTTCTGCTTTCAAGAAGATTTTCAAAGGTTTTCATTGCCTTGACTTCTATTTCCTAGTGCTATAATTTGAACAATTTTGATAGAGGTCCACTAGATGAAGCTTCAAACCAAATATCAAAGATCTGCATGTGGGCTTTGCAGTTTAGAGTAGAAGATTTTTATCCCCACGTTTTTCGAAGAAGAAGTGGGGATATTGTTATCGCCTCCGTCCGTCCGTCCGTCTGTCCGTCCGGCTATCTCCTCCTTAACCCTAGGGTGGAATCCAACCAAATTTGGTATGTGAGTTGCTTATATGAATGGCTTGCGCAAGAGCACGTTTATTTTTGGTCCCGACCCCAGGGACCCTGGGGAGGGGTCAAAAGGTCAAATTTGCCTCCATCCATCTGTCCGTCTGGCTATCTCCTCCTTAACCCTTGGGTGGAATCCAACCCAATTTGGTATGTGAGTTGCTTATATGAATGGCTTGCGCAAGAGCATGTTTATTTTTGGTCCCGACCCCAGGGGCCGAGGGGAGGGGTCAAAAGGTCAAATTTGTCTCCGTCTGTCTGTCCGTCCGGCTATCTCCTCCTTAACCCTTGGGTGGAATCCAACCAAATTTGGTTGTGAGTTGCTTATATGAATGGCTTGAACAAGAGCACGTTTATTTTTGGTCCCGCCCCCAGGGGCCCTTGGGAGGGGTCAAAAGGTCAAATTTTGGCCCTATTTCTTCAAAATTCAATAACAAAGTCAGTTTTAAAGATTTTTATCCCAAACTTTGTATGTTTACTCAGTAGGCAAGTCTCTTTAACATATTGAATGGGTTTTCGTTGTCTCCTACATCATGCCCTGGGAGTGGGGGGTGGGGTGGGGGGTGGGGGGGTGGGGGGGGATGGGGTCAAAAGCGCTGAAAAAAGAAAGTTTTCAGAACATAGTCATGTAGTATATCAAAGCGAAGGGGATAAAGAGTACAACAATATACAAGCAAAATCAAAGCCCTAGGAAAACGTGGGGATTTGCAATGGCGTGCCATCGACTGTGCAATCTAGTTTAAAATTTCTCTATATAAGTCAATGTAAAACCGAAGGGCGCCGGGGCGGGGGGAATTTTAGGCCCAAGGGCTATGATTGGAACAATCTTGGTAGAGGTCCCCTAGATGAAGCTACACACCAAATATCAAAGAACTAGGCCATGCGGTTTCAGAGAAGAAGATTTTTAAAGATTTTCCCTGTATAAGCCAATGTAAAATCAAAGGGCCCACAGGTGGGGGCATTTTTTGCCCTAAGCCTATAATTTGAACAATCTTGATAGAGGTCCACTAGAAGAAGCTTCACACCAAATATCAAAGACCTGGGCCATGTGGTTTCAGAGAAGAAGATTATTTAAGTTTTCAGTAAAAAATCTATTTTTAGCTCCTGTAACCTAGATGTGCAATGGACTGGAACCGTTTGAACAACTTTGTAAGAGGACCACCTAAGGATCATTTCTGTGAAGTTTGGTCAAAATCTGATCAGTGGTTTAGGAGGAGATGCCGTTTGAAGAAAGAGTTTACGCATGCACGGACGCACGCACACACGGCGGACGACGGACAAAAAGTGATCCCAAAAGTTCACCTCTTCACTAGGTGACAGGTGAGCTAATAAGCACTGTGCAACCAAATGGTCTAACTATATATGAAGTTTTAGCTTCATCGGATATTAATTGTAGGAGAAGTTAGCCACAAACAAAATAATTACAGAAATCTGCAAAGGGGCATAACTTTATTTAAATCTGGTAAGCCATAGCCTATGCTATGAGTTTTAGTTGTATAATGCGACTAAGATCAATTACTCCCCAGGCATGACTGGTTTTCTACACATATTATCTCCCTTATACAAATTCATAACTGATTTAAAAAAATCCTCTTTTTTTTTCAGGGTTTTAATTTTAATGAAAAATGAAAAATTCTTTTATAATGATTGCTTATATAAAGAACTAATGGGAGCACAATAATTGCAGGATTCTGAAGGGAGGCAAATCCAGCAAAGAACATTCCAAGGGAAGTAAATCATAAATGTACAGATCAACAGAAGTAGTGCTACTCAAGTTTAACTATCTATCAAGGGTAGCAAGGAAATCTTGTATAAATTACATTGATAAATCTTGTGACAGCATATTCTAAGGGAAGTAATCTTGTACAAATCAATAAGATTTATTCCAAGGCAAGCAACCCAGATTAAATGGAATGGATCCACTTTCTGGGGAAGCAACTCTTCAAAAATACTTTTTTCTCCCCTAGCTAAAAAGGAAAGAATTTGCTCACGAGCAAATTCTCTTCTATAAGAGTAGACACCATTTTTAGACAAGATCAGTTATACAGCAAAGTGTGTAGAAAGTCATAAAAGTTGTTTCCCTTGTTAAAAAGGGGCAGAAAATATGTCACATTTTCATAACCTCTTTAAATTAACACCAGATTAGGAAAATTTCTTATGCATCCAACATACCAATATTCATGCTGTAAAAAATCAATTACTCAATCCCAAGAATTCCTTAACAACATTACAAGAAAGGCCCAGCCCCTGCCCATGGGGGCTTGAAGAAATAGATTGGGCTGCATGATGCTTCCATGCAGAGCTGAAACTGACTGCACAGGAGAACTGGTTAAAACCGCTTAGCCTTGGTTCTAAGCCTGCCCAGGAAAAGTGGTGCGAGTTGGACCATCCATGCATATAAAGCCTTTTGGTAACATTGGGTGGCAGGGCTTGAGATGTCATTTCATGTCAGTGTCGGGTAAAATTCCTACAAAATTGGAAGCAACATCTCCAAAATGATCTATACAGTGTTGATGGGGACGTTAAACCTCAAATCTTAAAACAAACAAAAACAAGGGAGGCCAATTTTGTTACATTTTCTAGCAGAATATTTCAAGGGAAGTAGTCTTCCACTGAGTGAGTGAGTGTTTGTGTTTTACGTCTCACCAACAGCTAAGGTCATACGGAGACGGGACCTCGGTTTAAAGACTCATCCGAAAGTCTGGAGAAGCCCGGAATCGATCCTTTGATCCCTGGTTTACCAGGCGAGTAGCATAACCACTACACCACAGCTCTGAGGCTTCTAATCTTCTACTGAGCCATTAATAAAATTCCAAGGGAAACAACCTTTGCACTGAATTACAACAATTCATGAAACCTTATGACACACATTTTATAAGGAATGCTTAGAGATTCCTGGAGAAATGCTGCATATTGGTTCTAAAAAAAGTTCCCAGATTTTAGGCAAACTACCATAAACTCAAGTTGTATATTTGATTATACATGTAATTGTCATTTTCTGCAATTTTCCATACAAATGTATTTTGTGAGTACTCATTTTTGATATTAACTCTAATGAGTACTAACCCTAAATCAGAAGAAAAAAAGAAATTCTGGAAAACTCTGTAAAAAAAAATTATCTTATCTCTTGCTCTGAACCTCTTTTGCATCCAAACAAACCCAAGTTTATGATGTTTAGTTTAATATTCACTTTATAGCCCTCTGATTTATGTGCAGTCATAAAATTCCCAACTGAAGGCAAGATGAAGGTGATAACTTGTTGCACGACCTGCAGAAAAAGCGAGCGACTGAAGTCGCCCTAAAATCACTGTGTCATTCTGTCAGTCTGTCTGTCCGTCCGTAACCCGTTTGTGAAAATTGGATAGGAATATTTAAATAATTTTCGGCATACTGATATATATCAATGAGATCTAACCAATGAATTTGCCAAATATTACATTCCATTTAGTATAGCCTCGCCGAGGCGAAAAATGTGAAAATTTTCGAACTGCTTCTCCTCGGAAACCGTTGGGTCGATTGAAGTCAAATTTCATATGGAGCCTCTATGGGATGGGTAAAACCAAAATTTGCTCAAAGGGTCCAGGTCACATGACCAAAATGGCCGCCAAGCCATATATGGTAAAAACCCTTCAAAAATAGTGTTCTCCAGAACCATTGGGCAGATTTCCACGAAACTTGATAAATAGCATCTGGGACGTAGGCCCATCATAAAGTGCTAAAATGGTGACCCTGGGTTGACCTTGACATTCTTTGTGCCTAGGTCAAACTTTTACACATATGCTTTTGTATTGGAAAAGTAAGAATGCATTTTATCCTGCAAACGATTCAGAACACAGTACTAAAGTATAAGATATATTTTTGCTCCTTACGATAAGGCGCATTTATTGGGGGAACCGTTTTAGGTCCAGGTCACATGACCAAAATGGCCGCCATACCCATATATGGTAACACTCATAAAGCTAAAAGCTTTATCCGGCAGGTTGTGCACTTCAGCTGAAGCACTGGTTTCTAACTTTAACCTATTTGGTACCAGAAACCCTCAAATGGGTATTCTGGCAAACAGTGCAGGCCCAGATCAGACGCCGCAGAACGCGACGTCTGATCAGGGCCTTCACTGTTTGCAAAAAGTTAAGCCATTTCCCAATCAATTTTGAAGAAAACACAACCTGACACCTCTAAATTTTGAAATGAACTCATGCTATATGTAAGGAGGAATATTCCATTTGGAACAAAAAGGGTTAACCCTTGTCCTGCTTAGCCCCGATATGCCTTATTTTCCAAACAATGAAGATCCAGATCAGATGGCTTCTGACGAAGCCATCTGATCAGGATCTACATTGTTTGCCATTCAGATTGTGAATTTGTTGCAATAATTTGCATCAAATAATCTGATTGGTTGATAATCGGTAGTGAGTGTGGCATATATGAATATTCAGCAGGACAAGGGTAATCAACACCTGAAAACACTCCATTTTCCAGGACTGGCAAGAGAGAAAGGTGCATGCCAGCCACAGTGGCTCTTCCTTGATGGCATGCACAAACAACACACTGGTCAGGGACTTGAGTGGTGGTTGGGTCTTTTATTTAGAGGGCCCAAAACATAAACTAGTTATGCGGACATGGACGCTGATTGAGAAAACAACAATTATTAGCCATTTACTTTTCAAGGTCATAATGAATAGAAGTAATAGTATCCTTGTTGCTAGGTCTTTGAAAAATTTTCTCCCACACAATTTTATTATTCCTTCATCCCCTCCCCATGGGCTCTAACCAAAGAGCAGCATGGTTTGCCTAGTTTCCTAATTTAACCCATTCAGTACCAGAAACCATAAAGGGGTACCTTGGCAAACAGTGCAGGCCAAGATCAGACGCCGCATTCTAAAAAGTTAAGCCATTTCTCGACTAAATTTTGAAGAAAACACAACCTGAAACCCCTTAATTTTAAAATGGATTCCTGTTATATAATTATAAGGTGGAAGATTCCAATTGGTACAAAAAGGGTTAAGTCCACATGATTATCACCAACTTGTCGGAAATCAAGGTAAAGGTTATTTATAGCAAATAGCTCAAACTGCTGTACGCAAGAGGGTTATCTATAGAATATGGACTGGAATCATGGGTTGGACTTGGCAAACAGTCTAGACCCAGATCAGATGCTGCAAAATGCAGCATCTGATCAGGATCTACACTATTTGCTTAAAACAAAAACTTGAGAATTTAGGGGTTAAACCAATGTTTAAATATCAGACCAGGGCTATTTCCCAGCCCACACTCAGAAACAATTGACCCACAAGTACTCTCAGTGCTTTGATTTTTCTACAAGAAGAGAAGACTCTGACATGTTCTGTAGGTTCCCGATACCCTTTCCGGTCCACTGAACCCTTACAGTGTTGATGGCGACGTTAAACTTCAAATCAAACAAACAAATGAACCCTTCTGAAAATGGGGTCTACACTAAGTCTTAGAGAAAAGAATTTGCTCCTTTAACACATTTGGTACTGGAAACCCCAAAACACGGCCCCCGCCCATTGGGGCTTGAAGAAATATATGGGCTGCATGATGCTTCCACGCAAAGCTGAAACCGACCCACACACGCGTACTGGTAAACCGCTTAGCTAAGCCTGCCTAGGCAAAGCGGTGCGAGTGACTCCGCCAGTCCATGCTTATAAACCCTATTGGTTTCATTGGGCGACAGGGCTTGAGAAGTCATTTCATCTCAATGTTGGGTAAAAGTCATACAAAATTGGTTGCAACGTCTCCAAAATGACCTTTACAGTATTGACAGTCATGTTAAACCTCAAATCAAACAAACAAACAAAAACCCCAAAACAGGTAGTTGGCAAACAATGCAGGCCCAGATCAGATGCTGCAGAATGCGGAGTCTGATCAGGGTCTACACTGTTTGCAAAATTTTCAACCAATTTCCAAATAGTTTTTGAAGACACCCCTAAATTTCAAAATGGACTCCTGCCATATATAAGGAGGAAGATTCCATTTGGTACAAAAAGGGTTAAGGAGCAAATTCTTTTCTTCCAGTGTTGACTGACCCCTAATGAGATCCTTAATTACTGTAATGATCCTAATTATTGGGACAGATAGGCCTTAGCAACAGTGCAGATGCAGATCAGACTGCTCCTTAAGGAGCAGTCTGATCTGGGTCTACACTGTTTGCCGTTCCATCTGCACTGCTGGATCATGAAACAAATTTGTTAAAATTTTGGGAGAATTACAGAGTCCTAAGGTGTCCCATTTTTTAGAATTTTTACTGCATCCTCTGGACCTGTTTTGGGGTTACCCATATAAAATGGATTAACCCTTATCTTGATGTTCACGACAACCCCTATCTTTGCAAACAGTGTAGATCCAGATCAGATGGCTTCTGAAGAAGCCATCTGATCAGGATCTACACTGTTTGGCATTCAGTTTATGGATTTGTAGCAATAAATTACATCAAGTAATTTGATTGGTTGATAAACAGAAATGGGTGTGGCTTAAATGAATATTCAGCAAGATAAGGGTTAATATGGGTTGTTCCTTCACAAAACTGTGTTAGAACTAAATTCAATCATATATAGCTAGTACAATAAAAGGACTGCCGATAACAGCCTAGGAAAATGTTCTCATCGACTGAAATTGCGAATGTGACCAAATGCGTGCAACAGAACAAAGACGGATGCTTTGCTTTTGAACTGAAGCCAGAAATTTGTTTCCTGAAACACTCACAAGTCGGACAATTTTAGAATAAAGCAGATTTTAAATGTCATTTAGACATGAAAAACATTATCTAAGGTTTCAAGCCAATCAGAGAATGATCAAAACAGAAACAGAAGACTGTGATAAACAAATGACTGTAAAATATTGAGATATCAACCATTCTAGGTTTGATTGTTTGTCAATCAACTCAAAGGTACTAAGTACAGCTCTTCAGTACTGATGTCAGGGTCCACCCCCGCCCATTGGGGCTTGAAGAAATAGATGGGCTGCATGATGCTTCCACGCAGCGCTGAAACCGACCCACACACGAGTACTAGTAAACTGCTTAGAGGATCTAAGCCTGCCCAGGCAAAGCGGTGCGAGTCGGCCCGTCCATGCTTACAAACCCTATTGGTTTCATTGGGCGGCAAGGATTGAGATGTCATTTCATCTCAATGTCGGGTAAAAGTCCCACAAAATTGGAAGCAACGTCTCCAAAATGACCTATACAGTGTTGAAGGGGACGTTAAACCTCAAATCAAACAAACAAAAACTGATGTCCGGGCAACTATCACTGATTTGTAGGAAATCCAGATAACAGTTATTTATGGAACATTGCCGTCGTTGTGATGTGTTAACCCACATATGCCTGACGGCCTTTTTTTGGGACATTGGCAAACAGTAAAGACCCAGATCAGACACAGCAAAATGCAGCATCTGATCAGAGTCTACACGCTTTACTTAAAGAACATACATTTTTGTAAGACTTACAACACACAAAACAAATCTGACACTCATATACTTGGAAAAGGGACCACTCTGAATATTCCATCGTCATATATGGGTTAAAGAAAGCTTACTGGGACATAGGCAAACAGTTTAGACCCAGATCAGACACTGCATTCTGCAGTGTCTGATCAGGGTCTACACTGTTTGCATTAGTACAGGACTTTCAACAGTCCAAAGCCCCAACCACCGTTTAGGACCAGTTTTCCAACCTGAACTCAGAGACAATCGACCCACCAGTACTGTTGTCTTTTGATTACATATGGAGAAAACTTCCATTAGTTCCTGTTTCCTTCAGAATCAGAATCAGAATTGTTACTGGTGACACGTCAAATGACATTCATACACCAGGACCTGTGATGTGGGAAGTTAGTCCCTAGCTCTAACCAAAGAGGTAAATTTAGCTACACAATCATCAGCACCTTCAGCTGTCGAAATAATCGAATCGGGAAGGGCATTCCAATCTCTAATGGTTCTGGGGAAGAACGACTCTTTATAAATGTCAGTTCTTGCGCTAAGGGTCTGAAACGCCAACGAATGGTGATTTCTACAGTATCTAGCTGGGGGAACAAGGTCATCTGTTGGAATGCTGGCAGCACCCTTTAGACCTTTGTATAAAAGGATTAGCCTACTGTCTTTTCTCCTTTTCTTGAGAGACTCCCATTTTAATTTTCCAAGTATTCCAGTCATGCTCCCAGTTTCAAAGCAGTAATTTCCTGTTACAAATCTAGCAGCTCTATTCTGAACTTTCTCAATTTCATCGTTAAGGACCACTCCACTGGGGTCCCAGATACAACTACCATATTCCAAGATTGGGCGAACAAGACCTTTATATGCTGCCTCTTTTACATCCTGAGGGCACTGATGCAGATTTCGCCTCAGGAAACCAAGCGTTCTATTTGCCTTAGTACACATGTTGCTAATATGAGTATTCCATCTCAAGTTGTGTGAGATTGTCACTCCAAGGTATTTAATGGAGTCCACATTCTCGAGGACCGTTCCCTCTAAGGTGTAAGAAGCCTCAACTTTATTAGATCTCTTCCTAGTTATCTGCATAATATTGCATTTAACTGGCTGAAATCTCATGCCCCATTTACGTGCCCAACATCCTAATCTATCTATGTCAGCCTGAAGTTTCAATGAGTCATCTGTATCTCTAATTTCCCGGTAACAAACACAGTCATCTGCGAACAGTCTTATTTCTGAGTCAATGTCAGTGGAAATATCATTGATGTACAGGGAGAACAAAAGTGGACCAAGAACGGTCCCTTGCGGGACTCCAGACAAAACTGGAGCCCACTCCGAAGATTCACCATTAACAACAACCCGCTGTTTTCTGTAGCAAAGAAAGGAATCTATCCATTTTAGGGTCTTTCCCCCAATTCCATAACCAAATAACTTAGATTTAAGTAGTTCATGAGGAGGGGTATCAAAAGCCTTCTCGAAGTCCAGAATAAATGTGTCCACCTGTCCCCCTTTATCCAAGATTTTTGCCCAGTCATTAATAACTGTGCTTAGCTGAGTTTCACAACTGTGCCTTTTCCTAAATGCATGTTGTCTGTCTGACAAAAGTTTATGCTCGTCCAAGTGGGCCATGATGTTTGAGCAGACTATATGTTCCAGCAATTTACACAGAACACAAGTCAGAGACACAGGGCGATAATTGCGGGCAAGAGCCCTATCTCCTTTTTTGAAGAGTGGACAAATGTTTGCTAAGAGCCATTCTTTGGGGATTTCACCCGTATCAAGAGACTGTTGAAACAAGTGTGCGAAAACTGGACCCAACTCATTTGCTAGTTCCTTCAGGACTCTGGGATGAAGCTCATCAGGTCCTAAGGCCTTACTGGGATTTAAGCCTTGAAGTAATTTGATCACTCCTGCAGCTGTCACAACAATATTATTCATGAATGGGGCCGATCTTCCAGTTAATGGGACCTCCGTGAACTCAGTTTTATTAAATGCATCATTGAATTGACCAACTAGTTCCTCTGCCCTTTCAGAGTCTGATTCAGCAACCCCGTCCCCTCCTCTTTTATTAAGGGGCGGGATACCTTGCCTGTCTTTCTTCTGGCTATTAATATATCTGTAGAAGTCTCTGGGATTTGCCTTTACATCACCTACCAAGTTATTCACATACAAATCATGCTGATTTTTTATATCAGTCTTGATTTCACGTCTCAAGTTTTCAAATTTTGTCCGGAGTTTACCACTTCCCGTCTTTTTTGCCTTTGCATGAATCTTATTCCTTCTGCGAATTTTCCTTCTTATCTCTGGAGTGATCCAGGGAATAGAAGATACAGCCCTACTAGTTTTTGAGGGGATATGATTTTCGGCCGAAGTATGAATGAAAGAAGTTATCAAATCAAAATTCTCCTGTACAGACCGAGCATCTGAATGACCATTAAAGTAATTCTCCTTTGCAAATCTGAGTGCATCCTTCCTCATAGTTTCATAGTCACCTTTCTGATATGAGTACACCTTCCTCCGAGGTTTCTTTATTGGTGGGATGTGAATTTTTAAATATCCGGAGACAACATCGTGGTCACTTAGTTTATCTGGGGAATGAATGTCTTCGAATTGTCCTGGCAAAGTCGTAAGGATCAGATCCAATGTGTTCTTATCACGAGTGGGGAAGTTAACAATTTGTTCAAGGCCATGATCGTTCATAATGTCAATTAATATTTGTCCTTCCGACTGACTCAGCATTGTGCCTTGTTTGCTGAGCCTGTCGGGCCAAGCAATGTCTCTGAAGTTGAGGTCACCTAGAACGTGTACAGCCGGGAGTTTTTTACCCTTATACTGCGATTTAATGCAATCCAGTTGGTCTTTAAACAACTGGAAGTTTTCGATTGTACCATTTGGTGGTCGATACCAACTTGCTACAAAGTGGGAAGTTTTATTTGCAAAAACCTTAACCCAGACCGATTCGGTGTCATTCTCAAGTTCCATGAAAGGCATGTGAGGGATGTCTCTATGAATGAGCAACATCACCCCACCGCCATGAGAGTTCCTATCTTTTCTGTACACACAGTACTCACAAGTTTCAGGGAAAAGCTCAGACGTAGTAATTGAACTGTCAATCTTTGTTTCCTGAATAGCAACAATATGAGGTTGAGATGTATCGAGGAAAGCTAAAAGTTCAAGAATTTTCCCTCTAATTCCATTTATGTTTATACTGCAAAGTTTCAAACCTTTCACAAAATTTGACTTAGTTTCATCAGTAGTCGAAGATTTGCCTCTCTTATCCTCTGACAGAGGTTCAAACCTGTTTGGCTTACTCAGTTCTACATATTCATCAAAGAAGGAGTCTGAAAAGTTACAGACCTCACATTTTGGACATATCCAGTGGCAGCTTGAATTTACCAAAGTGCCATATTCTGCATCTGAAATGAAGGAACAGTCAGTGTGTATCCACATTTCACATTGATCACACTGAACAGCTTTGTGGCCATTAAGGACAGCACCACTGCAAAGACCACAGTCAGCTTTGCAGTCTTTGCAATACCAAGTTCCAGCTCTAGATTCAATTTCTAACAATTGACTGTTATCCAAATCAGAACATGAGGAGTGAAAGCGCTTGTTACAGTCCTCACATTCTATCCATTTCTCGGAACCTTTGCAATATTTTTTGCAGAGTCCGCACCGAAACCTTGGGCCGGGGTTAGTTTCAATGTCTCCGGCCAAGATTAGAAGTAAAGCCAAGTTTGTACCGCGCGAGGACCTGAAGTTTCGCAAGCCCTCCGAACACCTTCTGTTCCCATTCTTCCTTGTAAATGCCAAGTACTGGGAAATTCTACTACTACTCTCCTTAATTGTAATCTTGCACTCCTGATTTCCATCATCTGGGTGCATTCTGTAAGTTGTTTTCCAAAGAGTGAACCCAAGAATTAAGACCATGGGAAACAGGGAGACCTTCATTTTAATACACCGGGTAGTGATTTGATGATTTCTAATGATTTATTATGGGGTGTCAAGCAACAATCCTGATTCCGAGTTTGTCACAGCCAGCACACTGACAGCTACAAAGGACTATTCAGTATACTGGTCCAATTATATACAGCTCAGCACACTCAAATGTCTGACAACACACAGGCTCTCCAGAAAGATGAATGTGACAAGCGAACTAATTTTGATCCTAAGAATTTCAGTTTTCCTTTCTTCTGTAGTTACTGACATCCCCTGGAAAAGGGGTCTAGTAACTCTTATATACACTCTGCCGATCCCATAAGTCAGTCAATATGTTGGACAAGAACTCAGACAAACAAATAAGGCAACATTCCTGTGAAGTTTGAACCAAACTGACCCAAGGGTTTAGGAGTATAGTTCACATTTAAAGCAAATTTTGATGTTTTTCTATTTTAAGCTCTGGCAACCATCTTGCTCATTGGAGTAAAACAGTTTGAACAATTTTGGTAGAGGCTCACCTAAGCAACATTCGGTTACATTTGTATGAGATTTAAATCAAATTGGCCCAAGGATAAAGAAGTAGTTGTCTTTTAAAGATTTTTCTATTTTTAGCTCTGGTGGCCATCATGTTCATTGGAGCTAAATGATTTTAGCTATTTTGGTAATGAGCCACCCAGGCAATATTCCTGTGAAGTTTGAATTCAATTGTTCACATTTAAAGCAAATTTTTTACGTTTCTCTCTCTCGTTGTCATCTTGCTTTTTGGAGCGGAACCATTTCAGCTGTTTCTGTAGAGGGTCACCTAAGCAACATTCCTATGAATTAATGAGATTGGTCCAAGCCTATAGGAGCTTGCATTTAAGGCAAATAATATTGAAGTTTTCCTATTTCTAGCTCTATGATTTGACCTACTGACCTACTTTTTGACCGGACATACCCCATATTCAACCTTGACCGAGATATTGTCAGGATGATCATTCTGAGCAAGTTTCAGGTTGATTGGACCAAATCTGTGGCCTCCAGAGTGTTAGCAAGATTTTTCTATGATTTGCCCTACTGACCTACTTTTTGACCCGACATGACCCATATTTGAACTTGACCAAGATATTGTCAGGATGATCATTCTGAGCAAGTTTGAAGATGATTGGAACCAAACTGTAGCCTCCAGAGTGTTAACATGGTTTTTCTATGGTTTGATCTACTGACCTACTTTTTGACCACACATGACATATATTCATACTTGACAGAGATACTGTCAGGATGATCATCCTGAGCAAGTTTGAGGACGATTGGACCAAAACTGTGGCCTCCAGAGTGTTAACAAGGTTTTCCTTTGATTTGACCTGGTGATCTACTTTTTGACCCGACATGACCTTTATTCAAACTTGACCGAGATATTGTCAGGATGATCATTCTGAGCAAGTTTCAGGATGATTGGACCATTCTGTGCAAGTTTGAAGATGATTGGACCCAAACTGTGGCCTCCAGAGTGTTAACAATGTTTTTCTATGGTTTGACCTACTGACCTACTTTTTGACCCGACACGACCCATATTTGAACTTGACCGAGATATGGTCAGGATGATCATTCTGAGCAAGTTTGAAGATGATTGAACCCAAACTGTGGCCTCCGGAGTGTTAACATGTTTTTTCTATGGTCTGACCTACTGACCTACTTTTTCACCCTACATGACCCATATTCAAACTTGACCGAGATACTGTCAGGATAATCATCCTGAGCAAGATTGAGGATGATTGGACCAAAACTGTGGCCTCTAGAGTGTCAACAATGTTTTCCTTTGATTTGACCTGGGGACCTACTTTTTGACCCGACATGACCCATACCGGTATTCGAAACTGACCGAGATATTGTCAGGATGATCATTCTGAGCAAGTTTCAGGATGATTGGAACAAAACTGTGGCCTCTAGAGTGTTAACAAGATTTATCTATGGTTTGACCTACCATCCTACTTTTTGACCACACATGACCCATATTCAACTTTACCGAGATATTGTTAGAATGATCATTCTGAGCATGTTTGAGGAAGATTGGACCAAAACTGGGGCCTATAGAGTGTTAACATGGTTTTTCTATGGTTTGATCTACTGACCTACTTTTTGACCACACATGATTAATATTCAAACTTGACCTAGATACTGTCAGGATGATCATCCAGAGCAAGTTTGAGGATGATTGGACCACCTACGCCGATGGGTCAGGCCTCAGATTCTATGACGGCTCCAACGTAAAGGCTTATTGAGAATTAGAGAAATCTAGTTCAAGGTAATGTTGGTTGGTGCTTGATGATCTGTATCTGGTTGGGCCCATCGGAGTCTAACTGTTGGTTTTCTTTTGCTCCAGCATTTCAGTGGTTTCTTGCTGTCGAGTCCTCACTGTTGTCTCACCTCTGTGGTTCTTTGATTTCTGCGTTCACAGAGATGTTGCACTGATGAGTTAGGAGGCCTTCATGCGGACTGAACAAATTATTTGTCTAAATCGCGACGGAAGTAAGGGCGAGGATTGTGGCCACGTAAAATCGATTTAAGCCCCCCACTGACCTTTCCAAGGCGGCTCTTCTGTGGCGATTTATTTATGTTGTTGTTTGTTACGTACTGTGTGTATCACTTGTGTCTTTTAATTTTGGATGGCCATATGGCCATTTTGTAGGAAAGTAACTGTCCTTATGGCCTTCCTTTGTTTAGGTTACCATTATGGTCTGGTCGCTTAATGTTTGTATTTCTTTCCCTTTGGTGTCTTTTATGGGTGGAGAAAGTTAATTGTATCAATTCCTGATCTTTGTTTTACTTCTACTTTACCTACTTTTTCACCATACATGACCCATAATTAAACTTGACCGAGATATTGTCAGGATCATCATTCTGAGCAAGTTTGGAGATGATTGGACCCAAACTGTGGCCTCCAGAGTGTTAACATGGTATTTCTATTTCTATGGTTTTACCTACTGACCTACTTTTTGACCACACATGACCCATATTCGAACTTGACTGAGTTATTGTCAGGATGATCATCCTGAGCAATTTTGAGGATGATTGGACAAAAACTGTGGCCTCTAGTGTGTTAACAAGGTTTATCTTTGATTTGACCTGGTGACCTACTTTTTGACCCTATATGACCCATATTTGCACTTGACTGAGATATTGTAAGGATGATCATTCTAAGCAAGTTTGAGGATGATTTGACCAAATCTCAGGCCTCTAGGGTGTTAACATGGTATTTCTATGGTTTGACCTGCTGACCTACTTTTTGACCACACATGACCCATATTCAAACTTGACCGAGATACTGTCAGGATGATCATCCTGAGCAAGTTTGAGGACGATTGGACCAAAACTGTGGCCTCTAGAGTGTTAACAAGGTTTATCTTTGATTTGTCCTGGTGACCTACTTTTTGACCCGACATGACCCATATTTGCACTTGAATGAGATATTGTAAGGATGATCATTCTTAGCAAGTTTGAGGATGATTGGACAAAAACTGTGGCCTCTAGGGTGTTAACAAGGTTTTTCTATGATTTGCCCGACTGACCTATTTTTTGGACCCGACATGACCCATATTTGAACTCAACTGAGATATCGTCAGGATGATCATTCTGAGCAAGTTTGAAGATGATTGGAACCAAACTGTGGCCTCCACATTGTTAACAAGGTTTTTTTATGATTTGACCTACTGACCTACTTTTTGACCTGACATGACCCATATTTGAACTTGACCGAGATATTGTCAGGATGATCATTCTGAGCAAGTTTGAAAATGATTGGACCCAAACTGTGGCTTCCGGAGTGTTAACATGTTTTTTCTATGGTTTGACCTACTGACCTACTTTTTGACCACACATGACCCATATTCAAACTTGACTGAGATACTGTCAGGATGATCATCCTGAGCAACTTTGTGGATGATTGGACCAAAACTGTGGCCTCTAGAGTCTTAACAAGGTTTTCCTTTGATTTGACCTGGTGACCTACTTTTTGACCCGACATGACCCATATTCAAACTCGACTGTGATATTGTCAGGATGATCATTCTGAGCAAGTTTGAGGATTATTGGACCAAAACTGTGGCCTCTAGTATGTTAACAAGGTTCTCCTTTTATTTGACCTGATGACCTATTTTTTGACCCGACATGACCCATATTCTAACTTGACCGAGATATTGTCAGGATGATCATTCTCAGCAAGTTTCAGGATGATTGGACCAAAACTGTGGCCTCTAGAGTGTTAACAAGGTTTTTCTATGGTGTGACCTACTGACCTACTTTTTGACCACACATGACCTATATTGAAACTTGACCGAGATACTGTCAGTATGATTGGACCAAAACTGTGGCCTCTAGAGTGTTAACAAGGTTTTCCTTTGACCTGGTGACCTACTTTTTGACCCGACATGACCCATATTCGAACTTGACTGAGATATTGTCAGGATGATCATTCTGACCAAGTTTGATGATGATTGGATCAAAACTGTGGCCTCCAGAGTGTTAACAAGAAAAGTTTATGCACGCACCACGCACGACGCACACAGCACGATGCACACTGCACAAAGCACGATGAAGCCGGACATCTCACAGTCACAAAAGCTCACCAAGACCTTTGGTCAGGTGAGCTTACAATTAAAAATAGATTACCAGTACACGAATATGTTCAAGTCGCAGTGGTAGTTTGCCGAGCCACCGACACAAGTGAAGGCCACAATGATAGTTTGCTGAGACGACCAAAAATTTGTTCGGTATTTTTTTCGCGCCTATTCAAACGCTAGTCTTGTCACGCATTATGACAAAACAATCAAATTAACGTCATTCAGTGCATGTACTGATTATAATTGGCAAACAATTAATTTTAATCCCCTCAGTTGTCATAATCAGTGTCATAACCAGTGCTTCAGCTGAAGTGCACGACCCGCCGGATGCTTTTAGCTTTATGAGTGTTACCATATATGGGTATGGCGGCCATTTTGGTCATGTGACCTGGACATAAAACGGTTCCCCCAATAAATGCGCCTTATCGTAAGGAGCAAAAATATATCTTATACTTTAGTACTGTATTCTGAATCGTTTGCAGGATAAAATCCAACACAAAAGCATATGTGTCAAAGTTTGACCTAGGCACAAAGAAGGTCAAGGTCAACCCAGGGTCACCATTTTAGCAATTTGCTATTTATCAAGTTTCCTGGAAATCTGCACAGTGGTTCTGAAGAAGACTATTTTTGAAGGGTTTTTACCAAATATTGCTTGGCGGCCATTTTGGTCATGTGACCTGGACCCCATGAGGAAATTTTGGTTTCCCCCATCCCGTAGAGGCTCCATATGAAATTTGACTTCAATCGGCCCAACGATTTCCGAGGAGAAGCAGTTCGAAAATTTTCACATTTTTCGCCTCGGCGAGGCTGTACTAAATGGAATGTAATATTTTGCAAGTTCATTGATAAGATCTCATTGATATTTATCAGAATGCCAAAAATTGTTTAAATATTCCAAGCGGTTAAGTCACTATCACCAATTTTCACAAACGGGTTACGGACGGACAGATAGACAGACCATATATGGCTTGGCGGCCATTTTGGTCATGTGTGGTGGACCCCATGAGCAATTTTTGGTTTCCCCATCCCATAGAGGCTCCATATGAAATTTGATTTCAATCGGCCCAACGGTTTCCGAGGAGAAACAGTTCGAAAATTTTCACATTTTTCGCCTCGGCGAAGCTATACTAAATGGAATGTAATATTTCGCAAGTTCATTGGTTAGATCTCATTGATATCTATCAGTATGCCAAAAATTGTTTAAATATTCCAAGCGGTTAAGTCACTATCACCATTTTTCACAAACGGGTTACGGACGGACACACAGACAAACCATATATGGCTTGGCGGCCATTTTGGTCATGTGACCTTGACCCCATGAGCAAATTTTGGTTTCCCCCATCCCATAGAGGCTCCATATGAAATTTGACTTCAATCGGCCCAACGGTTTCCGAGGAGAAGCAGTTCAAAAATGTTCGAAAAATTTCACATTTTTCGCCTCGGCGAGGCTATACTAAATGGAATGTAATATTTCGTAAGTTCATTGGTTAGATCTCATTGATATCTATCAGTATGCCAAAAATTGTTTAAATATTCCAAGCGGTTAAGTCACTATCACCAATTTTCACAAACGGGTTACGGATGGACCCAAAGAAGGTCAAGGTCAACCCAGTATCACCATTTTAGCAATTTATGATAGGCCTACATCCCAGATGCTATTTATCAAGTTTCGTGGAAATCTGCCCAGTGGTTCTGGAGAAGACTATTTTTGAAGGGTTTTTACCATATATGGCTTGGCGGCCATTTTGGTCATGTGACCTGGACCCCATGAGCAAATTTTGGTTTCCCTATCCCATAGAGGCTCCATATGAAATTTGACTTCAATCGGCCCAACGGTTTCCGAGGAGAAGCAGTTTGAAAATTTTCACATTTTTCGCCTCGGCGAAGCTATACTAAATGGAATGTAATATTTCGCAAGTTCATTGGTTAGATCTCATTGATATCTATCAGTATGCCAAAAATTGTTTAAATATTCCAAGCAGTTAAGTCACTATCACCAATTTTTACTTACGGGTTACGGACGGACAGACAGACAAAACCATATATGGCTTGGCGGCCATTTTGGTCATGTGACCTTGACCCCATGAGCAAATTTTGGTTTCCCCCATCCCATAGAGGCTCCATATGAAATTTGACTTCAATCGGCCCAACGGTTTCCGAGGAGAAGCAGTTCAAAAATGTTCGAAAATTTTCACATTTTTCGCCTCGGCGAGGCTATACTAAATGGAATGTAATATTTCGTAAGTTCATTGGTTAGATCTCTGACATTGATATCTATCTGTATGCCAAAAATTGTTTAAATATTCCAAGCGGTTAAGTCACTATCACCAATTTTCACAAACGGGTTACGGACGGACAGACAGAATGACAGACTGACAGAATGACAGTATGACACTGTGATTTTAGGGCACTCTTAGAAAAAACCGACTTCAGTCGGTTGCTTTTTCTGCGGGTCGTGCAATTTCGGTTTTCAAAGACAACATGAAGAGAGATAATAACCAGTGCTTCAGCTGAAGTGCACGACCTGCCGGATGCTTTTAGCTTTATGAGTGTTACCATATATGGGTATGGCGGCCATTTTGGTCATGTGACCTGGACCTAAAACGGTTCCCCCAATAAATGTGCCTTATCGCAAGGAGCAATAATATATCTTATACTTTAGTACTGTATTCTAAATCGTTTGCAGGATAAAATGCATTCACTTTTCCAATACAAAAGCATATGTGTCAAAGTTTGACCTAGGCACAAAGAAGGTCAAGGTCAACCCAGGGTCACCATTTTAGCAATTTATGATGGGCCTACGTCCCAGATGCTATTTATCAAGTTTCGTGGAAATCTGCCCAGTGGTTCTGGAGAAGTCTTTTTTTTTGAAGGGTTTTTACCATATATGGCTTAGCGGCCATTTTGGTCATGTGACCTGGACCCCATGAGCAAATTTTGGTTCCCCCCATCCCAAAGAAGCTCCATATGAAATTTGACTTCAATCGGCCCAACGGTTTCCGAGGAGAAGCAGTTCGAAAATTTTCACATTATTCGCCTCGGCGAGGCTATACTAAATGGAATGTAATATTTCGCAAGTTCATTGGTTAGATCTCATTGATATCTATCAGTATGGCAAAAATTGTTTAAATATTCCAAGGGGTTAAGTCACTATCACCAATTTTCACAAACGGGTTACGGACGGACAGACAGACTGACAGAATGACCAAATGACAGAATGACACGGTGATTTTAGGGCACTCTTAGAAAATCAACCGACTCAGTCGGTTGCTTTTTCTGCGGGTCGTGCAATTGGTACTGGCGCACAAGTTGATCTTCCGGTGTGGTGTGTTTTTTTGTTTTACGGCCCTTTCAAGATTATTTCACTTATATTGAGCCGATCGTTAATCAGAGGTGGGCGAAAACCGGAGTACCCGAAGAAAAAAATCTGACCTTCCGTTGCAGAACTAGGAGTCTCACATGTGACCCGAGCGAGGCTCGAATCCACAGCGGTGATAGACCATTTAAGAGTCAGCACTCTTATCCACTAGGCCACCAAGGCCTGTTAACCTTCCGGTGTCACAGTAATCTTATTTGGTCGCACACGACAGGAAAATTTTACTATTTTGAAAAGTTTTAAGTGGTCGTTGGTCACGTTGGGCAGGTGGGCACTCAGGACAGGTAATTTAACATTGAAAATTGCTCAGGAGGATTGCATGACGGTCGTTCAAGACAGGAAATCGCTAAAGTCAGATGAGCGCCCCCGCAGGTTCAACTGTAATATATTAAATCAGCACCACAGTGTATCGGTAAGAAGTAGAAAGTGGCAAAAGTAATAGGTGTTCCCTGGACTAACAGCATCAGATGCATTGTTACAGCCCACTGCATCTTAAGGATAGCTATGAATGGTGGGGCCCAATCCTGTCCTTTTTCTACTCTTAACCCTTGTCCTGCCAAAAATGTCAAGTCCTACCTTCGCAGACAGTATAAATCCAGATAAGATGGCTTCTGAAATAAGACATCTGATCAGGATCTACACTGTTGGTCATTCAGTTGGCAAATTTGAAAGAATACACTATATCGAATAATTTGATTAGATGAGTCAGCAATGGGTTCGGCAAAATTAATTTATTCAGCAGGATAAGGCTTAACTTCACCTGAAATGAATCAGGTACTCATTTATTGCTGAGTAAGCAGTGAGTTTTTTAGTCAATGACATGAATCAAAACATGCAAACTTCCAGCAGTGATGCTGAAAGCTCCAACTACAGAGACCCTCGCTTTTAACTCATTAGTGGTCAAAATGTGTTAGGAATGTGATTCGAGTTGGCTGAAAGCTCCAAATACATGGTTTTGTTTTTGTTTGATTCAAAGTTTAATGTCCCCATCAACACTGTAAAGGTCATTCTGGAGAAGCTGCTTCCAATTTTGTGGGACTTTTACCCGACATTGTGATGACCTGACATCTCAAGTCATGCCGTCCAATGAAACTAATAGGATTTATAAGCATGGACAGGCCGACTTGCACTGCATTGCCTGGGCAGGCTTAGATCCTCTAAGCGGTTTACAAGTACCCGTGTGCGGGTCGATTTCAGCTCTGCCTGGAAATATCATGCAATGCATCTATTTCTTCAAGCCCCTCCAAATACATGGATCCAGGTTTTCAATAGCTTTGTAAGCTTAACAACCTTGTTAGTTGTCAAAATGTTACCTGTTCTAATGAGCATGATATTTAACATAGCGGTTTTACTGATAAAATGTGAGTAGTTTTTGCAGTGCAAAATAAATAAAAACTGACATTTTTGCTGAAAAATGTAACTTTTGCACTGCAAAAGCTACTCACATTTTTTAGCAAAAATTTCAGTTTTTATTTATTTATTTTATTTTATTTTTTTTTTTTTTTGCACTGCAATGCAACAGAAACTAATGTCTTGGTTAATTTTCAAAAATTTGGCCCAGTTCACTGTTTTGCAATTCAAAAGCTACTCACAATTTCCAGAAAAAAATATTATATGAGCCCCGCCAAGCGAATTTGTGTCTTCAAGCATTCCGTCATGACAAATTTTAACAGCGCATGCCCAGCCATTCAGAGGGACCAGGGATATGGCTTTCTGTCTGAGGTTCCTCTTGATTCACTGCGTGTATGAGCGAGCAGAGAAGGTTCTGGCTAGACTGCGCGGATGCGCAGGCTCGCCTAAACCTTCGCTGCTCGCATAGGCGATAAGTACCAAAATCGCTTGATGGGGCCCATATTTTATTGCTAGACGGCATGGGTTGAAGTTTTGGTGAAAGTGTAATTAATGACTTATTTCGCGTTCAGAAATCTGCCATTGGCCGATGCCCCTCTTCCTTACCTCTTATGATGTTACAATCATTACCTCTTTGTAAAGCATGATGATTTTCTAGAGCATGGGTTAATGATATCCATCACAATGAAATGCTGTAGCATATCCTCTGTTAAAAAGTATGGCTTAAAGTAGTCCACTTCTGGGCAGTCTTCCAAGAAATAACTTAAACTCAGACATGGACCAAAGTTCTCTTGTGTCTGCTCCTGTCGCATGTTGGAACCATAGTTTTCCAGGCAGTATCCATTTTCTTGTGAATCTGCTGAACTTGATATATCACAATTTGTTTTTCCATGTACTACATTGCTTTCTTTATCACGGAGTTTGGATTCATTATTATCATTTGTCTTCAATCTTTTGGCACAAGTATGTGTTTGACTACTCGTATCTTCTGACTGTTTGTTACATTTGTCATCAAACTGATGTAAACTGTCTGAGCAAACAGAAACATATTCTGAATCAGGCTGTGACTGGTTTTCACTTGCATTCTGATTAGTCTTTTCTTCTGTAACCAGTCTTTCATGCCCTTGATGTAATCTGTCTGACTGAAGAGAAACACACTTTGAACCAGGCTGTGACTGGTTATCATTTGTATCCTGACAAGTCATTACTTCTGTAACCAGTCTATCATGCTCAGCATCATTCCTACCATCTATGATGGAACCAGTTTCTTCTGCTGTGATGGAATGTTCAGTACTTCTCAACATGTCTCTATGGTAACCATCACAAACACACTGCTGTTGTGTTGACTGGGCAAGTATTTTATATTTCAGCCAGTCAGATGCTGCATTCGGAATGGCTTCCATAACCTGTTGTTAAAACAACAAAAGAATGTTGTGTCAAAACCTAAGGGTAGAAGAGACCTCAATATAGGCCAGGATTTATTTTTTGTGACCTTGTGCTGCAGATCATCAATACCCTGGAAAAAAGCATTTTCTACAAACCTTTGATGTCAATATCATTTGGATATTCATAGAATGATGTCCAAGTACAAAATGTTCTAAATTCACTCCCATGTGGATTTTAATACAACACAACCTCTTTTATATTACATTACTTGGGGTCCAAAGCAAAAGTCATATTAGTTATATTCAAACAAAAAAGTAAAGACTGACCATTAAAATTTTATGGTCATTTTTCTATATAATCTATGCATTAAAATGATTTTCCTTACTTTCTGGGATCCAGCTTTAACCCTGTTATATCCAAAATGTTATAATAAATAGTGTTATAAAAAGGTTTAGGTGCAATTTTCAAGTGTTTCTCATACATTCTGGTTTTTAGGGTTGTTTTGACAACATTTCAATGGAATTGTTTTCCGAGAATAATGATGTCTGGCCTTGCATTCAAACAACTTCCTCATGAAATGGCTAATACAAATGTAAATGCATGAAAAATTATGGCTGATTCCTATATCCAGAAAAAACATGTGAGGCATCTTCCTACAAAAAATTGCTTGACATTGGTGTTTTGATGGTGACAGATCATAGATGTGATACACCCCTTTCTAGGCCAGCTCAGTCAGATGTCAACCTGACTGTGATCAGGAGGATGTGTGTTCAAAATCTCCTGGGTTGGCAATATTCTATGTGGACATTGATCATGAAATATTTTCTACAGTCAATCTCTCCCAATTCCACTGATTCAATATGGCAGTTGTCAGTTTCTGGTACAAGAATATGCCCTGTACTGGTTAACAAGTTATGTATTTGCATGCCCAGGCAAAGTGTGGTTAGGTTAATTGTCTGGTTCAATAATGACCTAATGTTGACTAGGCCATTAAACTCCTTACATGCAAACCCCTTTCTCTCCCAATAAATTTCTCTTATCCTGTTTAACCCTAAGATGCCAATCACAACAACTGCCATCTGCTGGTTAATTTAAAAGCCATCTTTGCTAACAGTGTGGATCCAGATCAGACTGCTCCTATAGCAGTCTTATCAGGGTCCACATTATTTCCCTTTATGCAAAAATATTTTCAAAAAGTTTGCAAGAAGATGAAGCAGCTGACATAAACAGACCACACTCTTAGATGCAGTTTTTCTTGGCATCTACAGGGTTCAGGGTACATGTGTACATTAATCCTGATTTTTCAGATTATTACAGTATCTTTAAGCATGTTTGTCTTATCTTTATCTACTTTCAAAGCTGGGTTGCACAAATTCTAGCAGATGTACCTTTCCTGTTCTTCCAAAGGTAAATTCCAGAGGTGACAGTTTAGCTATTAGATAGTATCTTAGTCTGGAGTTAGGAATCCCAAACTGCAATGGTGTCAGAAGCATTTCCTGAAAAGTTACACAAAACTACTTGTAAATAACAAGTTACTACATTCAATTGGATATTTTACTTTTGACTATAAAAAAACTAGAAATGTGACACTCATGCCCCCACCTGAAAATATGTTGATGTTAGTATTTTAGCATTTGACCTCTGACAGCTACGTATGACCTTGACCATACAGATACGAACCTGGGTCTTACCTGCAACAAATTGTCTCATGATGACTGACATTTCTGCCAAGTAATTTCCAAATCCATCCAGGAACAATAAAGGTATTGAGTGACACAAAAAAGACCATATTCTTTACCTTTGACCTCTATGTACGCCCTTGACCCATCTGGTACCAATCTGGGTCTTGCGCTCGACACATCAACTCATGATGGTTATCATTTCTAACAAGTAATTTCCAGATCCATTGAGAGCAATACAAGAAACATTTTCTTTATCCTTGACCTCTAAGAATGGCCTTTAAGTAATCTTAAAATCCATTCAGAAATAAAATTATTTTCGGACCATTTTTTTACCTTTGACCTCTATGTATGACCTTGAAGGTACAGACCTGAGTTTTGATCTCATGATAGTTAACATTTCTGCCAAGTAATTTCAAAATCCATCCAGAAATAAGAAAGTTATTGACCATGTTTAAGTTTCGGATGAACGAACAAATGTATGGATGAACAGACAGGGAAAACACTATGCCCTTCCACGATTCTTTGAAATGACGGGGGCATTACAAAATGTCACTAACCCTTATCTGGCTGAATATATTTATTTAGTCACACCCATTTCTGACTATCCACCAATCAAATTACTTGATATAATGTGTTGGTTCAATTCACTAACTGCATTACAAACAGTATAGATCCTGATCAGCCAGCTGATCTGGATCTACACTGTTTGCAAAGGTAGTGGGTTTTCATTTTCAGCAGGATAAGGGTAATAAATCTCTCTGCAGCATAAAAGGCCATAGTACCGTAAAAATTCTATTAAACGCCTGGGTGTTTATTAGAATCATTACTTTTCATGGGAAGTGGGCGTTTATTAGAGGTTACAGTTCCCAGAGAAATAAATTGAAGTATCGGAATACTGCACTTTATCGCAAATGGCCGCCATCTATGTGCTTGTGACCCTAAATCCCTGAAAGACTATTGACATAACGATTTGTTCTTGCTATTCTTGCAAACCTACTGTGGAAGAATTCGACAGCACACCATACAAATTTGATGCCTTTTCCCTCCAAGAATTTAGGCGTGTTTCAATTCAAATTGTGATAAAAGATATGATGTGTATCACGTTTCATATGCATCTGGGACAGAACTTGAGTGCACCTTGGGACTTGTAAAGCAGGGTTTTCTTTCCTTTGATGTCTGCTATTGACCAAATACATATCCGCTACAAAAATCATCTGAAATAAAATTTTCACACCTTTGGAAGTGGTTATTAGACACGTGTTCGACTGTCCATGTTTTAGACATTATTATCTAATGCCGATGGCTTATCCTTTGATATTAATAAATACTGCTATGCAAACATGCATCAATTATGGCTTTTCTTATCACTGGCTCACAAAGCGGTTGTGGATTAGCGTAATCAAATAAGAGTGGTCATCAGTGTTAATTGTTCCGAAATGGATTCATTTTCGTGTTTATCATTGAAACAGAATGCGATAATGTGCTTCTGAATTTACCCATTCAGTTGCGTAATTATCTGTGTACTATAATGATTTTTGGTGTAAAGTGGATAAAATAAGCACCGCACACCTGTTCGCTACCGTTCAGTCATGAATCGGCTGTAATTTTAATGTCTTTTTCTCGTGACAGGCAGACCTCATATACATGTTCTTACGACCGATGACGCGGTAGATTATTGGGTTATAATTTGGACAATAAACGGTTTGACACTTGACCAGGTATGTGTGTGTGAGATCTACATGCAGGCAGGGATCAATTAGAAGCTTGGATTTACAAAAATGGCCATATTGAGAATTTCAGAAAGAATTTTCGTTTTTCGATATTCTATAATGGGCATTTATTAGAGGCTCTTGTTTTCAGGAAAATTGCTATAAAAATCGTCATTTTTTTTAGTCCAAATCGGGGGATGGGCATTTATTAGAGCATGGGCGTTTAATAGAATTTTTACGGCAAATATATAAAGAACCTCTTGGGTAAATGTTGTTACTGCACATTTAACTCTTGTCCTGCTGAATACATTAATATCTGATTATCAACCAATCAAATTAGATTATATGTATTCATTCAGTTCACAAACTGAATAACAAACAGTGTAGATCCTGATCAGATAGCTTCTTCAGAAGCCATCTGTGAAGAAGCCATCAAGCCATCTGATTTGGATCTACACTTTTTGCAAAAAGTGTAGATCCAAATCAGATGGCTTGATGGCTTCTTCACAGATGGCTTCTGAAGAAGCTATCTGATCAGGATCTACACTGTTTGTCTTGTTCAGCAGGAAAGGGTTAATGCTACCAAATTTGGAGGTCAGTTGTAAAGGAGACAAATCAGTTTGTCAGTCAGTTGTAAAGTAGACAAGTCATGCGCGGGTAGGGAGCGTGATTTGTCTACTTACAACTGACCGACAAACTGTGATTTATTACTCAACAAATCACAAACTAGATCTGATCTATTTCGATTCTAACAGGCTGAAAATTGGCAATAATGCTGTTGTTTCCTTCAAAATCTCACAACTTTTTGTCATTGTTGGAAGAAATCCCGTTAAAATTATCGACTGAAACACATGCATTTATATCCTTTTCAAATGTTTTCGATGCGAGAATATGACGTTACACCATCTAACGTCAAGGAACTCGACTAGTGACGTCATAAATTGGTAGTTTTTAATGATGTCACTCATCAAGCTCTTCCTTGCCGCGATTCGTATTAGACTAAAACCCAGTTATTTTCCATTACCTATCCAGGTGCCCTGTGTCAGAATTAAATTTTAAATCCTTAAATCTATAAGTCAGGTTTAAAGTGATGAAAATCATCAAAATTGTGTGCAAAAACATGTCGGCATCTCCAGTATGGTGGATTAAGGAAGAAAATTTCATAAAACTGCATTGTGTGCAGCCTCTCAATAGCCATATTTGACTGGTAAGATTCGTGAAATTTCATGTAGGAGGGTGATATCTTCTAGTAACAAGTGGTCACATAAGCCAATCATTTTTTTTTTCCTTTTTGTTTCAAGCTCTTAAGCAATCATGATGCACGGAAGTTCGTTTTTAAATAGAAGTCGTACTTTGACTGTATTGTTAACCCTTCAATTTGACTGGACCATGGGACCGGCTATTACAAGAAGAAATCATACTCCTACACATAATTTAGCGAAACTTACCATTGTGCATTTCAGAGGTGGCCCCGCCCATCAGGGCTTGAAGAAATAGATGGGCTGCATGATGCTTCCACGCAGAGCTGAAACCGACCCGCACATGAGTACTGGTAAACTGCTTAGAGGATCTAAGCCTGCCCAGGCAAAGCGGTGCGAGTCAGACCATCCATGCTTATAAACCCTATTGGTTTCATTGGCGGCAGGGCTTGAGATGACATTTCATCTCAATGTCGGGTAAAAGTCCCACAAAATTGGAATCAACGTCTCCAAAATGACCTTTACAGTGCTGACGGGGACGTTAAATCTTAAATAAAACTAGAGCTGCCGCCTAACGGGCGCCAATTATACCCCCGCTACCGACAAATTTTTACAAGTATTTGACCTTGAGGAAGGTCAACGTAATGGTCAAGGTCAGGTTTGTGTATATCAATCTTAAGTACTAGTGGCAAGGTGTGTGGTGTGTGAATATTATAGAAATCGGTCAAAGAATAAGGAGGTTATGAGCAATGTTAAAGTTTTTTGTAACGGACCGACGACAGACGATTTGTAACGGACCGACGACAGACGACAAGCTGACTCCTATATACCCCCTTCAAACTTCGTTTGCGGGGGTATAACAAACAAACAAAGCATTTCAGAGCATATTGTTTTGCAGTGAGTGCCAGAAAAAACAGACAAACAGCACTTTTATGCATACTGTGAATATTATCAGCATCAAAAGAGGAGCAGCAGACCCAACAAATAAAGAAATGTCCATTTTTGGGTTAATTGTTTATCAATCTACCAAAAGGAACTAGCTACTGCTATTGTCCATGTAACTACTGCTGACCATGTGCAAAATCCAGGAACTGGTTTTTTATAGCAGAGGTAGTCTTCTCCTTGTAAATCTGGGCTGGACTTGTGTATTGGGACATTGGCAAACAGTGTAGACTCATCAAACACCACAGAATGCAGCATCTGTTCAGGGTCAACACTGTTTACTTACAGTACAGAAATTTAAGGGTTCTATCTATCTTCTGATGCTGCGTCGGTCACATTTGACCATTACCGCAGGTGTATATTACATACACTACAGGTTTTGCAGGATGAAAGCCTACACAGTAATCATGTAATTACGGTAGGGATCTTTAACCTGCACAGGGGATGGTTCTCCCTGCACAGGGGGCCTCCAGTTAACGTCCCGATCCGAAGGACGGTGCACTTTATGACATTCATCCCTGCAAATGATGCCAATGGAGCGAGTCCGGACACCGAAATTTTATCGCCGCTGCCGGGGATCGAACCCGGGACCTCTAGCATCAGAGGCAAGTGCACTAACCACTGAGCTATCACGCTCCGTCTAAATGAATTAGTCTAAGACCATGTTCAAGACCATTTTTTGAGTCTACACTTACAGACAATCTATTCACGAGTTCTCTCAGTGCTTTGATTCTTTCAAGGAATTCCAGTAGTAATTATTGTATTACCTGATAGGTATACTGACATTTCTCCAGCATCTCTATCAATCTGTCTCTTGTCTCCGAAACTTCAAAACCTTTCACATTTTCCAGCAGAATATACCGGGGACACTTTTTCAACCTACAAAATGATCAACCAAAATTCTAACATGGCATTAATGCTTTCACTACAGTAGACACCTATAGGAAACCACATTGTGTGAAATATTTTGAAACTGAATATTACCTAAAATAGTACTTGTACAAGATTGCATTTATACCATAATGATCCTAAGTATTGAGAAAGATAGGCCTAAGCAAACAGTGCAGATCCAGATCAGACTGCTCCTGAAAGATCAGGGTCTACACTGTTTGCCTTCAGGAGCAGTCTGATCTGGGTTTGCACTGTTTGCTGCTATTCTGTCTGCATCTTTTGGACTCCTTGCTGAATCGTGAAACAAATTTGTTAAAATTTTAGGAGAATTACAGCAAGTGCTCAAGGTGTCAGATTTTTATGATTTTTACTGTAAATTTCATTCCTTGTCCTGCTGAATAAATTGTCTGGCGAGTACAATAACTTCTTCCTTTGCAAACAGTGTAGATCTAGATTAGATGACTTTTGATCAGGATCTCCACCATTTATCATTCAGTTTGTGAATTTGAATGAATATCAAGTAATTCGATTGGCTGAGTCAGAAAATTGGCACAGCAAAATCATTTATTATTCAGGACAAAGGTTAAAACCTTTTGTATAAATTGAGCTAATTACAGTAAAACCCCTATAAGACCACCTTTGGGACTTTCAAAACCACTTTTGAACAGTCCAAAAGGTGGTCTCCTTCTAGAAGACACTGAGTGCAGAAAAAGCACAGGAAGAATGCCTGAAACATTTTAAATATGATTTCTAAAGGAGAACTAGTCTTAATTTTAGGTGGTCTTAATAGCGGAATTTCAGTGTATATGCTTGTGCAGATTGTATTTCATGTATTATACAAAGAAATAAACATTTAAACTAAGGCTTAAAACAGTTTTAGTGGGTGACTGTTAAATTTGTCTCAACAACAAATGAACATTGCAATTATAACAATAACGATATCAATAACATATCTGTATGATAATGTTTTATGGTGAATTGCAGAAAATTACTGGCACCTCACAATCAATAATCAATAACCATCAGATCAGAAGAATTTATAAGGTTCTCATCCAGATTTAAGAAAAGTGTTTGTTTTTTTGTTTTTTTTTTGGTTTTTTTTTGTTTTGTTTTTTTTTGTTTTTGTTTTGTTTTTTTACTCCTGAGTATTCAGCTGAAAAACACAAAAACCTGACAAAAGCCTAAGATCATGTCTTTCTTTAGCAAGCAGATGAATAGTATTCATGAAAATCTATATCTGTATTGTTCTCAAGGTTAACACTACATGTTTCCAAACCTTTTTTTTACGGCGTAGCCGTTATAGTTTTGCTTTTGTCCTACATTTTTCGTTATTCCATTGGTCAATAAAACCACATGTCCAAGGAGATGACCATTTCATTGGTCAATGATTTACATAAATAAATCTACTCAAAAGTACGACAGTTTACTGAAGTTTTAACCTAGGAAATGTTTCGTTTTTTATGTGAGACATGAATGAAAAATATATACAGTTTCGGCTTACTCACCGTCTTGTCCTTTGATGACCATACGTCATATGTATAATTGTGTTTCTAGTGAATTCTGTAACTGCTGCGGTGAATAGCTATTTTGACCTAATTTCACGTGGTTGGTCTATATAGCGAAAGGAACCATTTCGCGAAAGGAAAGTTCCTTTCGCGAAAGGAAGAATTTTCTGCGAAAGGAATTGTTTGTTTGATTTGAGGTTTAACGTCCCCATCAACACTGTGTAGGTCATTTTGGAGACGTTGCTTCCAAGTTTCTGGGACTTTTACCCGACATTGAGATGAAATGACACCCAAGCCCTGTTGCCCAATGAAACCAATAAAGAGATATAGCATGACAAAAACATGTAATAATCGCATTACAAATTGACAGATGTTTAATTTACAATATATGCTAAATAAAAGTTGCAGTGTATCATTTGTCTTCAGCATACTTTATGTCCTCCATTTTAACACAAAATGGACATTTTCGAATATCATTAATGTTATATAAATTCTGAAAAGGAATAAGTGTAATTTGAGTTTTAATTAGGTGCACATAAGATCAAGTTTCCGTCCGTTTGTCTGCTCGTCCGTTTGTTCGTCCGCCTATGCGTTTACGTTCACCATAGCGACAACCCGAAATATAAACCCTAGAATTTGTGTTCAAAAACAGTAAATGATAACGTTTTCTTATTTGTTGTGCATATGCTTGAGATCATATGCTCTTGAAATGAGGTCATGTTTTTAACCTTGACCTTTTACATTGACCTTAGCTCAAACAGGCGGGACACCGCCCTCTGCAAAGCTATTTTTCCTCGCGTGACATCTGAATTGTTTGAATACAGTAAACCAGTTCATAGCTAGACAATTGTTGCTGTCACTATTGTAGCTCATATTGCACAACCCGCAGAAAAAGCGACCGACTGAAGTCGGTTGATATTCTAAGAGTGCCCTAAAATCACCGTGTCATTCTGTCAGTCTGTCTGTCCGTCCGTAACCCGTTTGTGAAAATTGGTGATAGTGACTTAACCGCTTGGAATATTTAAACAATTTTTGGCATACTGATAGATATCAATGAGATCTAACCAATGAACTTACGAAATATTATATTCCATTTAGTATAGGCTCGCCGAGGCGAAAAAATGTGAAAATTTTCGAACTGCTTCTCCTCGGAAACCGTTGGGCCGATTGAAGTCAAATTTCATATGGAGCCTCTATGGGATGGGGGAAACCAAAATTTGCTCATTGGGTCCAGGTCACATGACCCAAATGGCCGCCAAGCCATATATGGTCTGTCTGTCTGTCCGTCCGTAACCCGTTTTTGAAAATTGGTGATAGTGACTTAACCGCTTGGAATATTTAAACAATTTTTGGCATACTGATAGTATCAATGAGGTCTAACCAATGAGCTTGCGAAATATTACATTCCATTTAGTATAGCCTCGCCGAGGCGAAAAATGTGAAAATTTTCGAACTGCTTCTCCTCGGAAACCGTTGGGCCGATTAAGGTCAAATTTCATATGGAGCCTCTATGGGATGGAGGAAACCAAAATTTGCTCATGGGGTCCAGGTCACATGACCAAAATGGCCGCCAAGCCATATATGGTAAAAACCCTTCAAAATAGTCTTCTCCAGAACCACTTGGCAGATTTCCACGAAACTTGATAAATGACATCTGGGACGTAGGCCCATCATAAATTGCTAAAATGGTGACCCTGGATTGACCTTGACCTTCTTTGTGCCTAGGTCAAACTTTGACACATATGCTTTTGTATTGGAAAAGTGAGAATTCATTTTATCCTGCAAACGATTCAGAATACAGTACTAAAGTATTAGACATATTTTTGCTCCTTACGATAAGGCGCATTTATTGGGGGAACCGTTTTAGGTCCAGGTCACATGACCAAAATGGCCGCCATACCCATATATGGTAACACTCATCAAGCTAAAAGCATCCGGCGGGTCGTGCACTTCAGCTGAAGCACTGGTTTCTAAACAACCTTCCAATTAAATCTACGCCGCATATCTTTTTTAAAGATATTTCTTGTTAGTTTTGTCAGATTTTGAATGTGTGGGTAGTTTCTCTTGGATTACCTTGGTATCAGGTCCAACAGGTGTAGAAATGATTTTGTCCTCGCGTCACTAGCATCTTGTTTCTTGCCTACTCTCGTGAATGGCTGGCATGGCGGACTCATAAGAATCATGTCAATATCTAGCTTGTCAAGACCTTTCACAGTCAGTCCCTAAGATAAAAATCAACATTTCCATTGCTGGTCATGACTAGCAGACGGAATTTTCAAAGAATTTTTTTCTTTCTTTTCAGAGAAGATAGCTTGACATAAAATGTGAATCGTCTGCCCTGCCGATGATTCACATATAATGTCAAGCCTTTTTAACCATTAAGGCGCCGAGAAAAACTACATCTGAAAATGTTGTCTGCTTATGTCGTCTGCTGAATTTTTTTGCAAACTTTATAAAAATATTTTTGCATACAGGCAAACAGTGTGGGCCCTACAGGAGCAGTCTGATCTGCATCCACATTGTTTGCAAAAAAATTACTTTTGAGGTAATCGGCAGACGGCAAAGCAGACAACAACTGTTGTGATTGGCATTTTATTTAGATATGTATAATGAAAAATATTTCAAAAGTCAGCTGCCGTCTGCTCTAGGAGCAAGTAGCAGTTGAAGGGTTAACAAGAGGGCCCAGAGGGCCCTGGTTCGCTCACCTGATCCAATGTATAACAAGTGAGCCCCGGGCAGGGTCAATTTTGGCCCCAGGGCTATAATTTGAACAATCTTGGTAGAGGTCCACAAGATGAAGCTTCATATCGAATATGAAAGACCTTTCTGGTTTCAGAGAAGAAGATTTTAAAGGTTTACCCTGCATATAGAAGTCTATGTAAAACAAGATTTTCCCTATATAAGTCTATGTTAAACCAAAGGGCCCCGGAGCAGGGGCATTTTTGGCCCCAGGGCTATAATTTGAACAATCTTGATAAAGGTCATCAAGACAAAGCTTCATACCAAATATCAAAGACCTAAGCCTTGTGTTTCAGAGAAGATGATTTTTAAAGATTTTCCCTATATAAGTCTATGTAAAACCAAAGGGCCACATGGCGGAGGCATTTTTGGTCTCAGGGCTATAATTTGAACAATCTTTATAGAGGTCCACTAGCTGAAGCTTCATAACAAATATCGAAGACCTAAGCCTTGTGGTTTCAAAGAAGAAGATTTTTCAAGATTTTCCCTATATACGTCTATGTAAAACCAAAGGGCCCCGGAGCGGGGGCATTTTTGGCCCCAGGGCTATAATTTGAAAAATCTTGGTAAAGGTCCACAAGATGAAGCTTCATACCAAATATCAAAGACCTGGGCCTTGCAGTTTCAGAGAAGAAGATTTTTCAAGATTTTCGCTATATAAGCCTATGTAAAACAAAAGGGCCCTGGTGCGGGGGCATTTTTGGCCCCAGCACTATAATTTGAATAATCTTTGTAGGGGTCCACTAGATGAAGCTTCATACCAAATATCAAAGACCTGGGCCTTGCGGTTTCAGAGAAGAAGATTTTTCAAGATTTTCCCTATATAAGCCCATGTAAAACCAAAGGGCCCCCGTGTGGGGGGCATTTTTAGCTCCAGCACTATAATTTGAACAATCTTGGTAGGGGTCCACTAGATGAAGCTTCATACCAAATATCAAAGACCTGGGCCTTGCGGTTTCAGAGAAGAAGATTTTTTAAATATTTTCCCTATATAAGCCTATGTAAAACAAAAGGGCCCTGGTGCGGAGGCATTTTTGGCCCCAGCACTATAATTTGAACGATCTTGGTAGGGGTCCACTAGATGAAGCTTCATACCAAATATCAAAGACCTGGGCCTTGCGGTTTCAGAGAAGAAGATTTTTCAAGAGTTTCCCTATATAAGGCCAAAACAAAATATATGTGTGGTTCCGGTTACCCGACCGTGCCTAGCTTTTTCCCGCCGACCCTAATTATTTTTTCTATCATGAATATTCCAAACATTTTATGTGCAAAAACGGTCTTTCAATTTTTTATGGTTAAAGTATTTAAGTACATATTCATTAAAAAGCGCTTTCATTAAAGGACAATCTGGTCGTATTTACGCATGAAAATGGTGTGCGTCTGCCAAAAAAAAAAAAAAAAACATCAAAAACATCCGTGGTCTCTGAATAACTGTGAGCCTAGAATAATAATGCATATCGTAAGCATCGCTATTTAAAAGCTGTTTTTTTTTATCAATTGCCGCGAGCAGTCAGTTAACGGTAAGTGGCCTGTGCTAATCAATAACAATTAGCCAGTTACAGTTCAAATGGGTCAGGGATATGGCACGTGGCTACTTCTGAAGAAGCCGACGCTTTGAAGTAATCCATAATTAAAATCCAAAATCTCCAGTACTTAGCACATTCAAGACCGTTCATGCAAGCCAATAGAACCACCACCGGAAACAAAATAAATAAGAAAAAAACTACTACCAGAGGGTAAAACGTCTGTTGTCTCCTGTGATCAACAGGTATTTTCCACGTACCGGTAAGAGAGGCAAAATTAGGAAGCGGTCGGAACCCACAAATTTTGAATGCAATTTGTTTTCGGAAGCGCAAGATGCATAAAACCTATGTCTCGGACGCATAAAAAGGACAATGGCGCACATTTCTAGCGGTATGCAGACCGTGACGGTATGACACCTCTCAATAATCAGATTACTTTTGTGACAATAAAAATTATCCAAATCATGTTTTACCACCTGTAGCGATAATCAGACAAGTGTGCACGCTTCAACAAACATAAATAATGCAGACAGCTTGTGCAAATCTCTCAAGTATTTTCATTACCTCCATAGATGCGCAGGATGATCGTAGTCTTCGCTGGTCACGCATATATAGTTTTTGTCATGCCGCGCTTAATTTCCCGCCGTCATTTTGAACGTGCATTTGTTGCAGTCTGAAATTTTCGCACGTTTTTCAATAGCACGTCATCGATAGTTTGCACACACGGTCTTCGCCTCCAATTTTTGGAAAACATGACAGTAAAACTGTGCGACAGGTGAATTCACAGATCAGCCTGCGCAGTCTTATCAGTCTTTGCTCTTTGTTCAAACCTGTTGTAGTATGGCTTCTGGGATATGCAGAGAGCGGCAAACGAAGCTCGATGTACAGGCTGATCTTACGTTAAAAGATTTTTTTTCGTGAGTGCAGGAAGTAGTTTAACCTGTTGTAATATATGTCCGACAAAGACGGTAGTTAATGAGCTAGGATGTCATATGGTGGTGACATCAGAAATGCTTTCCGAGAAATGCACTGAATGCGTATGCGCGCACAGAAAAGACTCAGATCAGCTGGAAGTTCTGCACAGTCTGATCTGAGTTTATTGTTCACAAGGTTTCATTTCTCGGAAAGTTTAGACACTCGTCGATCAGACTGGCCGCATATGCACATGATAACACTGGTCAGGTAACCTTTCACACCTAATCGTTTAATTGGTATCACTTACATTTACACTGATCATCAAATCTTAAAGTGAGATAATTTGGTACAATAAACAGCGGGATTAGCGGTAAACCATCAAACAGGCAACAATCTATTGCTAAAAAAAGTGTCTAAAATATCCATTCTTTAAACAGGCATGACGTTGTTATATTTTGGTCATTTGATTTGAGGTTTAACGTTCCCGTCAACACTGTAAAGGTCATTTTGGAGACGTTGCTTCCAATGCTGTAGGACTTTTACCCGACATTGAGATGGAACAGACTCAATAAAACCGAGTCTGCTATTTTCGTTCATTTGATGTCTTCTTTGCTTCCGGAGGATCTAACTATTCAGAACTTATTTATCCCTGCTCACCCTTGCATGCCCATAGTTAAAGGGGACTTAACTGGGGATATATTTTTTCCCAATCTCTGCTCCAGAACATACATGTACATTGTGGTTTCTTATTACAACCACCTCAATGACATGGTTCTATTGAGTTTCCACACTATACAAGTTTGGATTGAAGTCATGAAAGAGGCAGTTAGGGAAATATGCAACTCTGATGTAGTGCACACTATGTGTAGAAATGTTGTTTATGTTTTTTGTGCAATCAAGATCTGGAACTTAACTTTTCAAAATGAAGGATTTTGGACTCCTGTTTTCAGAATCATTGTGAGATCTATCTATCTATCTATCTATCTATCTATCTATCTATCTATCTATCTATCTATCTATCTATCATGTTCAGCTTTAAGACCAAGTAAGACAGATACAAATGGCACAAGGACTACGATTTGAAAAGACTATATAAATAGTTTCTGCTGGTGCTAATTGCTGGATGTTTAATTTGCAGCATTAAGCCGTTATAAGAAACTTTCTGATATCCGTTTACTCTGTCATTTCATCTTGATCTTTTGAACTTTTACATTTAACTTCAATGTATATATGGTACAATAACAGTTACAACACTGTTGAAGATAAAGCAACCTACACTAGAACAGCAAGTCCCAAAGGCTGACCTTTTGTAAAAGGCAAACACATACACAGGATGTCCAATCAAAATACTTTGTTCTGACTGAAGAACACCCTTATTTTTGTAACAATTAGGACAATATGGATGAAAACTAAGCATTATTTATTACACTTTTATTTATTTACAATGTTTTCAAGTACAATTACACAACAAAAGCAAAACAATATAACAAAAATAAGTGCAGTGTGTAGCATAGGATAGAAGGTGAGAAAAAAAAAAAAAAAAAAAAATAACCCTACCTACCCTATTTTTGAAAACCATGTAATAGGAACCACACATATAGTTTGTTTTGGCCTAAGCCAATGTAAAACCAAAGGGCCCCTGTGCGGGGGCATTTTTAGATCCAGCACTATAATTTGAACAATCTTGGTAGGGGTTCACTAGATAAAGCTTCATACCAAATATCAAAGACCTGGGCCTTGCGGTTTCAGAGAAGAAGATTTTTAAAGATTTTCCCTATATAAGCCCATGTAAAACCAAAGGGCCCCCGTGCGGGGGCATTTTTGGCCCCAGCACTATAATTTGAACAATCTTGGTAGGGGTCCACTAGATGAAGCTTCGTACCAAATATCAAAGACCTGGGCCTTGCGGTTTCAGGGAAGAAGATTTTTCAAGATTTTCCCTATATAAGCCTGTGTAAAAACAAAGGGCCCCCGTGCGGGGGCATTTTTAGCTCCAGCACTATAATTTGAACAATCTTGGTAGGGGTCCACTAGATGAAGCTTCATACCAAATATCAAAGACCTGGGCCTTGCGGTTACAGAGAAGAAGATTTTTAAAGATTTTCCCTATATAAGCCCATGTAAAACCAAAGGGCCCCCGTGCGGGGGCATTTTTGGCCCCAGCACTATAATTTGAACAATCTTGGTAGGGGTCCACTAGATGAAGCTTCATACCAAATATCAAAGACCTGGGCCTTGCGGTTTCAGAGAAGAAGATTTTTTAAGTTTGCGGTGAAAAAAATATATTTTTGGCTACTGTGACCTATATGTGCAACGGACCGGAACCATTTGAACAACTTTGAAAGGGGACCACCTAAGGATCATTCCTGTGAAGTTTGGTCAAAATACGATCAGTGGTTTAGGAGGAGATGTCGTTTGAAGAAAAGTTTACGGACGCACGCACGGACGCACACACGGACGCACGACGGACGACGGACAAAAAGTGATCCCAAAAGCTCACCTTGTCACTACGGGACAGGTGAGCTAAAAATGCAGTTATCTCTTCTTATCTCAAACTCCATGGAAATCTTTGGTTTGAGATAACTGTGGTTTGAAATAAAAGGAGCTGAAATGTAAGAAATATATAGCAAAGGAAATCAACATTGTTTATATCAGAAATATAAAGCAAAGGAAATAAACATTATATATATCAGAAGGAAATAGCAAAGGAAATATATAGCAAAGGAAATCATTGTATATATCAGAAATATATAGCAAAAGAAATAAACATTGCATATATCAGAAATATACAGCAAAGGAAATATATAGACAAGGAAATCTACCTTGTGGTTTTCTTTAGCTCCAGCTTACAGTGTGTGGAAAAAGCTACGAGTCCTCATCTTTTAACCCTTATCTCGCTGTTCACGACAAACCCTATCTTTGGAAACAGTATAGATCCAGATCAGATGGCTTCTGAAGAAGCCATCTGATCAGGATCTACACTGTTTGGCATTCAGTTAATGAAATTGTAGCAATAAATTACATCAAGTAATATGATTGGTTGATAGACAGAAATGGGTATGGCTTAAATGAATATTCAGCAAGATAAGGGTTAATTCATCACAGCTATTCAGTTTGATTTGTATTTCAGTTTGCTCTAATCAGTATATTATTCTGTGAGGGTCTTTTGATTGACCCTTATCTTGCTGAATATTCATTTAAGCCACACCCATTTCTGTCCATCAACCAATCAAATTACTTGATGTAATTTATCCCTACAAATTCATAAATAGATTGCCAAACAGTGTAGATCCTGATCTGGATCTACACTGTTTCCAAAGATAGGGGTTGACGTGAACAGCAGGATAAGAGTTAAGTTAGTTACCTTCAGGCGGACCAACTATTTTTGTGTTGTAAATGATATTAGAACTCACAGAGCACATGGTTTCTATGGAACCCTGGAAGGGACATGCAATTCATTTTAATATGTTGTGCAAACAAGATAATATGTTGTGTTCGCACAAGATATTATCTCGGTTGCAGATATTATCTTGTTTGCACAACATAGATCTTGGACAACATAATATCTTGTGCGCACAACTTATGATCTTGTTCGTACAACATAATATATTGTGCGCTCAAGATATTATCTTATGCACACAAGTTATCATCTTGTTCGCACAACATAGCTCTTATGCTGACAACATAATATCTTGTGGGCACAACTTATGATCTTGACAACATAATATCTTGTGTGCACAAGATATTATCTTGGTGCATAAGTTATTATCTTGTTTGCACAACATAATATCTTGTGCGCACAACTTATTATGTATATTGTTCGCACAACATAATATCTTGCGTGCGCAAGTTATTATCTTGTTTGCACAAGATATTATCTTGTTCACACAACACAGATCTTGTACAGACAATAGAATATCTTGTGTGCACAAGATATTATCCTGTTCGCACAACTTAATATCTTGTGTGGATAACATAATATCTTGTTTGCACAAGATAATCAACTTTCCAAGATCTATATTGTGCACACAAGATAACATGTTGCATGAACAAGTTATATTGTGCGCACAAGACATTAAGTTGTGCAAACCAGATATCATCTTGTGCACAAAAGATAATATACTGTGTACACAAGATAATATGTTGTCTGCACAAGAAAAATTATGTTGTCTGCACAAGATAAATTATGTTGTCCCCACAAGATAATATCTTGTGTGCACAACATATTATCTTGTGTGCAAAAGATAATATCTTGTTCGCACAACTTAATATCTCGTTCGCACAACATATTAAAAAATAAAACTGAATGTCTCTTCCCGGGTTCCTTAGGTTTCTGAGGAGATGTTTTTTTATGTTTTTTTTTTTTTCAGTTTGGTTTCCATGGACCAACAACAAGAGCTGTCATTAGACATCATAGCTCACCTGGGGAAGTGCCATAGGTTGGATGTTGCCCAATGAACCTTTGCTCTAGGAGCAGTCTGATCTGGATCTACAATCCACACTGTTTGCCTGTATGCAACAATGACTTTTAAAGTAACCAGCAGATGACAATGGTTGTGACTGGCATCTTAAGAAATAGGTCAGATTTAGCAGTGATTTGTTGAGTAATAAATGATGAAATCACAGCTTGGCAGTCTGTTGTAAAGAAGTCAAATCATGAGTGTTTAGCATGAGTGATTTGTTAGCTTACAACTGTGCAAGAAACTGTGATTTATTACTACTCTTTTTCAATGCTAACAAGCTAAAAATATATAAAATTGTGTTGTTTTCTTCAAATTCTCCCAACCTTTCATCATTGTTAGAAGAAATCCTGCCAACACTTTTGACTGTAACATAATTCTTTTTGTAATGTTTTTGACGCGTGAAAATTATACTACACTGTCTAACATCAAAGTAACTGGGAACGAAGTCATAAAATGTTCCCATTTTATGGTGTCACTTGTCCTGCTCTTCTACCCAGTGATTCATGTGGACAGTTTACCAGACTGAACCACTTCCATACAATCCGTCTTAGAAAACTTTTAAAGATTAAGTGGCAAGACAGGATTCCAGACACAGAAGTCCTAAAAATGGCAGGGATGCAGTGTACATACTCTTCTGAAACTGGCACAGTTAAGATGGACAGGTCATCATGACTCATGTTACAAGGATGCCTGGGGAATGTTTGCCAAACAAAATCCTCTATGGAGAATTAGAAATGGGCTCCCATAGTGGTCAGAAGAAACAATCAAAGCCTCCCTCAAGGACTTCAACACACCAACATAATGGTGGGAATAAATTGCACAGGAGTGAGCAAAGTGGCGAGGCCTCATCAGAAAGAGTGCTAGAGGCAAAAAGAATCATTGAAGCTGAGCAGAAACTTGCACAGTGCAAGGCCAGAGCTAAGGCATCACCAACAGAGCTTTCTTCCTCTAACCTCTGTTGTTCTATCTGCAACAGACAGTTCAGAGCCAGAATTGGTCTCATCAGCCATCTTAGAACACACAAACAGTAGCATTTCTTACATGTGACTCAGATTGGTCATTGTCAGTAATGGCGGACAAACTATTATTATTTTAACAGACCCAAACACTCATGCATAAGACTATGCTGACAAAATCATGCAAAAAGCCTTTGCCTCTGAGGGAGACAATTGTACCAGGAAAAAGGCTTAAAGGAAAAACTTGCTCCCTCCTTCCTTATTTTTCATGCAACTGGGTGACTGTAACTATTCAGAAATGGAACATATTTCAGCAATATAATGTAAATAACATACCTCAATGCCACGACTAGAAATATCTGTATCTGGGAAGTTCAATCTGTATATTTTATTTGCATTTGTGTTGACATCTATGGCCTGCACTACTTTTAAGTTTAGTCCAGCTTCTGAAATCAACAGAATCACTCCTCAATAATTATGCTGAAGTACAGTGAAATTGCACTATTAACCCTTGTCCTGCTGAATATTCAATTATGCCACACCCACTACTGATTATCAACCAATCAGATTACTTGGTGTAAATTATTGCAACAAATTTACAATCGGAATGGCAAACAATGTAGATCCTGATCAGATGGCTTCTTCAGAAGCCATCTGATCTGGATCTACATTGTTTGAAAGGTAAGGCATATCCGGGCTCATTAGGATAAGGGTTAAAACCACCTAAAATTAACCCATTGCATACTGGAAACACCCAAAGGGGTTCTTTGGCAAACAGTGCAGGCCCAGATCAGACGCCACAGAATGTGCCGTCTGATCAGGGCCTGCACTGTTTGCTAACAGGATTTTTTCGTCAAAGAATAGAATAAAAACAAAAAAATAGGTCTGACACCCCTTATATGTCAAATGGACTTGTCCAACATATAACAAAGCATACAATGGGCTAAGTCTAATTCTGCTCTAAAAAGCTTATTTATCAGATTCTTTTTTTGTGTTTTCTGCATAGTGTCCTCTGGTCAGAGACCACCTTTGGGACTGTTCAAAAGCTGTCCCTAAGACCACTTTTGAACAGTCCCAAAGGTGTTCTTAATATAGAAATTTTACTGTATATAAGCCGGCTCAGTAGCTCAGTCAGATGCTCGTCTGACTGGTGATCAGGAGGAGGCATGTTCGATACCTGCCAGGGTCAGCAATATTCTTTCGTGGAGACTGATCATGAAATCTTTTCTATGGTCATTCTCTCCCTTCCCCTGATTCAAGAAGGGAAGTTGTTAGTTTCTGGCGAAAGAATGTGCACTGTACTGGTTAACCTCTTACATATAAGCCTGCCCAGCAAAAGTGTGGCTAGGTAAACTAAACGGCTCAAAAATGGCCTAAAATAGTGTTGACTGGGCTGTTTAACTCCAATACAAACAAAATTACTGTACATAAAAGAAGCATCTTTGAAAAAAAAAAAAATTGGCCAGGTACCAAATTTTTGCTGATCATGATAGGGAACCATTAATTAACCCTTGTCCTGCTGAGCCCGGATATGTCTTACCTTTCAAACAATGAAGATCCAGATCAGATGGCTTCTGAAGAAGCCATCTGATCAGGATCTTCATTGTCATTCAGCTCATGAATTTGTTGCAATAATTTGCATCAAGTAATCTGATTGGTTGATAATCAGTAGTGGGTGTGGCATACATAAATATTCAGCAGGTCAAGGGTTAAGAACTGGGGTAGCCCCTATGTGCCCTTGGCGCCCGGTTACCTTATAAACAAGAGTCAGTCAGGTTAAGAACTTAGTCTAGCACAGAACCAAAAGAGATGTACATATAACTTTCTCAAGCAGTCTGCATTATAACGAGGTTAGACTTGTCTGTGTCTTGTCTCCCCTTTTAAACAAATCACTGGCAGCTCTGGTGGGTCGACTGTCTCTGCATGTAAGCTGAAAAAACGGTCCTCAATGGGGACATAGACTGTTTCACGATCCCTAAAATTTCCGTACTTAGAGAGGAATGGATACACCTTCATGTTAGGCAACTCCTGCTAAAGTATTTTTGTCTCCCATGTCAATAGGGGTCAACTCTTAAAGAAAAGAATTTGCTCCTGTGGAACAAAAGCGAACAGGATGTTCCAAAAGTTGTCTCCCTTTGAAAAATGGCGGAAAAATCTGCCAGATGTTCCCATTCTTCTTCAACAAAAGTGTAGATCCTGATCAAATCCATGATTTCAGTCCAGATTCTACAGATAACCCCTTAGGCAACACCCTTACCTCGCATCGATAAGAACAAAATGGTTATTTTCTATAAATAACTGTTACCTGGTTTTTCTGCAATTCATCACTGAAGAGCTTCTGTGCTTAGTAACTGTGGGTTGAATACAGGGCTGGGAATATAAGAATCTTATATGGGTGTGAGGGATGGATTGAAAAATCCGTCCCGAGGGACACTGTCCGGCATCACGAGGCTTGCCGAGTGATGCTGGACAGTGATCCCGAGGGACGGATTTTTCTATCCATCCCTCACACCCATATTGGATTCTTTTTCTTGCATACCTTCCATTTCTATTGCGAATTTTTAATGCTGCTTTCACTTCGGTTACCGACGTCCGCCATTTTGTGATGACACAACAGGAATGTTTAGTGACGTCACGCATGACGACACCGCGCATGAGGTTGTAATCAACCAGTGCATTTATCAAACACGCGATTATATTCGATTTGGGGTCGGAACACCAGGGTCAGAACATAAATTTCTATCCCAGGGTAAAATCATGGATTTCCTTGTCTGGTGTGCAAGAAATGATGAGTAAAAATTTGGAAGGTAAGTAACAATTTTGTCTAGACCCTATGAATCAACATCTACATGCCCTTGGTAATGAAAGAAGAGTAAAATTTTGAAGAATTTTCCAGCCCGGGATTGACAAACAACACAAAAATACACCAGACATTAAAACCTGGCTGTTGGGACAAAACCATGGCATTGGTTTGCATGGGTTGTTAATTTATCAAGGCTGAGAAAGTTTCATCATTGTAACTTATGATATCATTGATCTGGAAGCCATCAGGTACATGTAGGTAGATGGAATTAGGTACCTATCACAGATAAAAACAGCACTAGAATGCAGGCGATGGCACGCCATCACAAATCCCCACGCTTACTCTACAGGTGCTAAGTATCAAATAACAACATTTTGCAATTGAATTTGACTGACATGAAACCTTTCAGTCCCTCCCCAGGGCCGCAATCTGACCCCACTGCCCAGGGTCAAAATTTTACTTGTATTATATTCTACTAATCACCCTCTTAGATTTGATATGCCACAGACTACATGCATGTTCTGAAAAGCTTAAATTTTGACCCCTCCCCCAGGGCCCCAATCTGACCCCAGGGTCAAAATTTTACTTGTATCATATTCTACTAATCATCACATTTGATTTGATATGCCACATGACTAGATCTATGTTCCAAAATCCTGTTCAATTTTTTAATCATCACTTTTTCAAAGTTTGGTAATCGACTTTGTATTTTATTTATATTTGACCTTTTGACCCCTCCCCAGGGCCCCTGGGGGCAGGACCAAAAATAAATGTGCTGTTGCACACCCACCAGCACACCAAACATCATGTGAACAAGTCCGTGAGATGAAGACCCCCCTAAACTCCAATTTATACAGAAAAAATGGGTTAAAGGGGGTATACATTATTGCTCTTATTTCTGCTCCAAGACATAGGTTGTGAGTACTTGTGAGGCAGTTCTAATGAGCACCCACAACTTATGTTTGCAGTATAAATAAGAAAAATATCACGGATTTTCATCACAAAAGTAGCCATTTCGGAGGTGTGAAAAATCTCACTTTAGAAAACTGGCTTAAATTATTGTTTTACAGAATTTGAGAAATTAGCCAGAAAAGACCCAGGCTACAATGACCCTGCTGAAACAATCTATCGATCTGCTGTTACTGCGACTCAGTCTGTAAATGTCCAGATTTGGTCCCCTGATTCCAGAGTGGCGTAAGTTTTCCAACAGTTCGAAACCCTCCCAAAAGTTAAGGATGACCATTCCTGTCTTTCTTTTCTTTCTTTCTGCTGATATTACATCAGTCACATTTGACCATTACCGCAGGTGTACATTACATGTGTGTGTGTGAATTCGGGTTTAACGTCGCTTTCAACAATTTTTCAGTCATATCACGACGGTGTCTGGTTGCGGCAGGGAGCTCAATGCTCACGTTTATAGTGCTGCCTCACTGAAGTATCATGTCCCAGACACATTACATGATACCACACCCAGTCACATTATCCTGACACTGGATCGACCAGTCCTAGCTCTTCCCCGTAAACCTGAGAGCAGCTAGTACCATTTTTAACGACTTTGGTATGTCGCGGCCCGGGATCGAACCCCAGACCTCCCGTTCCCCGGAGCGGACACTCTACCAACTGAGCTATCGGGGCCGGTATACATTACATACACTCCAGTCATGTCAGTCCGAAACATTTTGTTTGTTTGTTTGATTTGAGGTTTAACGTCCCCGTCAACACTGTAAAGGTCATTTTGGAGACATTGCTTCCAATTTTGTGTGACTTTTACCCGACATTGAGATGAAATGACATCTCAAGCCCTGTCGCCCAATCAAACCAATAGGGTCTATTAGCATGGACGGTCTGCCTCGCACCGCGGTTCCTTGACAGGTTTAGATCCTCTAAGCGGTTTACCAGTACTAGTGTGCGGGGCCGGATTCAGCTCTGCGTGGAAGCATCATGCAGCTCATATATTTTTTCAAGCCCCGATGGGCGGGGGCCGCAGTCCGAAACGTCACTGGCCGAATCGTTCATGTTTCAACTCGGTTCTTAGCCAAACATTTTCAGTCTGCTTGACTTATTAAACAAAAAGCTAAACCTTAAATGAATGTTGTAATGAAATCAACCTGTTAATGCGTAATGCATGCCTCCGACACCACTGTATAACTCTAAAACCCGAAAAGATTCATTTACATGTCCAACAGCCATGGGCGCTGCCATTTTTGCGAGTTTCGGTATACTTCGGTGTTCACGCATTATTTATGCAAACTTTACTTTTATACAAAATAATTTACAGATTATGAACATGTCCCAAGTGGTCTAGTGGTTAGGATTCCGCGCTCTCACCGCGGCGGCCGGGGTTCGATTCCCCGCTTGGGAAAACTTTTATTATTTTTTTTTTTAACTTCTTCAATAGTATAAAATTTGGCAACCATAAAATACAGATACAGGATCTTAGGGGCAAGAGAAAAAATCATTTATTTTGTATATATTTTTTTTTTCTTTGTATTTTATGTGGTCTACTTGAGTGTGTGGTCTTCATTATTCTTACCGTGGTTTGAACACTCTTCTGTGATTGATTCATTTAAAAATGTCTCTTAAAATGCTTTTCTCGTGCCAAAATATTGAATCATTATCAAATGGACCCCATTGGAAATAAGTCTGTTGGCTTTATGGGCCATCCATAGGTTTTAAGATCATTCTTTTAATTTTAGACACTGTGATAAATGGGTGTGGATGTTTACTTTATAACAGCCTAGCCCATTACATAAAGTCTAGTAAAAAGCTAATTGTGATACTTTTTATATGTTTGTCCCTGTTTCAGTTTTCACAAATATCATTCAAGTGTGCTCTTAATTATTCATCTTTTAAGTTAAAATTTTAATATGAAAACATCATTTTTAAATATTATATGTATACCTGATCTTATTTCCTGAATAAATCTTAATCTTAAGTTGAGGCTGACCAGTCTTAGTATGTCTCATTACGATAACACACATGCAGAATCAGAATTGTTTACTGGTGACACGTCCTTTGACAATCCTTCAACAGGTTCGGTCCCCGCCCATCGGGGCTTGAAGAAATAGATGGCTGCATGATGCTTCCCGACGCTATGCTGAAACCGACCGCACAGGAGTACTGGTAAACTGTTTAGAGGATCTAAGCCTGCCTAGGCAAATCGGTGCGAGTTGGACCGTCCATGCTGATAAACCCTTTTGGTTTCATTGGGCGACAGGACTTCAGATGTCATTTCATCTCAATGTCGGGTAAAAGTCCCACAAAATTAGAAGCAACGTGTCCAAAATGACCTATACAGTGTTGACGGGGACGTTAAACCTCAAATCAAACAAAACAAATCAACAGGACCTTCGACCGACACTAGTCCCTAGACCTCGGAAGGGTGGTGAATCTAGGGATAGAGTCATCTGCACCTCCTGCAGACATCAAGAGAAAAGAAGGGAGCTCGTTCCAATCTGAGATTGTCCTAGGGATGAAGCTAAATTTGTAAATGTCACTCCTAGTGCCAATTTTTGGAGGGCTAATGAATGTGTTTTTTTTCCGGAGTGATGTCTTTGAAGGGGGAACAAGGTCACCCATGGGTATACTGGCTCTACCCTTTAGACCTTTATATAAAAGTATCAGCCTACTTTGTTTTCTCCGCTCTTTTTGAGACTCCCGCTTTAACTGTTCCAGCATGCCAGTCATACTCCCAGTTTCAAACGAGAATACCCATTTACAAAACGGGTCGCACGTTTTCGGACTTTCTCCAGTTCCTCCTGTAGGGTAACAGTAGGTGGATCCCAGGACGTACTTGCATATTCCAGAACTGGACGAACCAGTCCACTGTATGCAATTTCTTTTACGTCTTGTGCCATGGGCATGCTGACAGGTTCCGTCTCAAGAAACCAAGGGTCCTATTTGCCTTAGTACAAGCATTACTAATGTGAGTGTTCCACCTTAAATCATTCGTTATTGTCACACCAAGGTATTTTATGCTTTCTACATTTTCAAGGAGAGTTCCTTCCAATTCATAGGTAGCATTGATCTCTTGAAAGTTGCATCATGTTACGAGGGTAGGCTGAAAAGTTCTGAGCCTGACCAAGATCCAATAGTTTGTCCATGCTGAAAGTGCCTTATTTTTTCAACATAGTCTCCCTTTCTGTCCACACACTTCCTCCAGCGATGCTGGAGTCCTTAGGTCCCAGTTGTATAGAAGGTCTCATCTTGGTCCCTTAAAAACTCCTCCACAGCAGCTATCACCTCCTCGTCTGACCGATAATGCTGCCCAGCCAAGTGCTTTTTTCTTTTTGGAAACAGAAAATAATCTTCAGGTGAATACGAAGGGTGATCGACAAGTGTGAAGCCACAGTCATGCACAGCAGCCATTGCGACAACCGATTTATGAGCAGGCGCATTGTCCTGATGGAACAAGACCCCTTTTGTCAATTTTCCGGGTCGTTTAGCCTTAATTGCTTTTCGCAATTGTTTTAGCAGATCTGCATAATACTCCCCATTAATTGTTCTGCCCTTTTGAATGTAATCTATGAATATTATACCCTTGGCATCCCAGAACACTGATGCCATCACCTCCCCTGCAGAGGAGACGGCATTTGCCTTCTTTGGAGGGGGTGAGCCAGGGTGCTTCCATTGCATGGCTTGTCTTTTGGTCTCTGGCTTAAAGTGATGAACCCAACACTCATCCTGAGTGACAAAACGGTCAAGAAAACCATCTTGGTCTGCTTCAAAAATAGCCAAGTTTGCTTCGACAGGTTCAGTCTGGTCAACTTTTGGTCAGGCGTCAAAAGCCGTGGCACCCATCTGGCGGAAACCTTCGACATTCTTAATTCACTGTGTAGAATGTTCTCTACTGGTTCACGGGAGATGCCAACAGTGTTAGCTAACTCATTCACAGTTAAACGCCTGTCATCCATCACGGCCCTGTGCACTTGGCTGATGGTTTCCTCAGTTGTTGCCGTTGTGGGTCGTCCACACCGGTCATCATCTTCAAGGCTGTCCTTGCCCATCTTAAAATTTGCTGCCCACATTTTCACGGTTGCATACGAAGGAGCATAATCCCCTAATGTAGTAACCATATCGGCATGAATGCCCTTAGGAGCTAATCCCTTTTTATGGAGGTACTTGGTGACACCACGATGCCAGATTTTGTCCATTTTCTCAAAAACGTGCTAGTATCAATTTTCAAAGTCTATAATTTCTACGTTATTGCAGGTAAACTTGAACCCATTTGAGTCAAATCAAGTAATAAAGGTTTGGATTTAATGAATACAAAATTTCATGGCTGTTCGATGCATGCTTCTTGCCCAGGAAAAGTGTGGATTGGTAAACTGACCGGCTCAAAATGACCTAAATAGTGTTGACAGGGCCTTTAAACTCCAATACAAAACCTACGATATTGACTGTTGTTTAATTTTGATGTCCGTGTTTGGGTTGAAATAGTCATAGGGATCAAGTATTTATTTTTAATAACAGACACTGTATCATCTATCTTATAAAAGACGGTTAAAACGGATTGCTCACGACGGACCTCCAACGATGGCCATTCCAGCTCACCAAGCATATCGCAAACCCTACTTTTGTCCCGCTATTGCTTGCAGGTCCATCGGGCAGCCATCCTCTGAACCTTCTCAACCTGTTGAATCTGAGGTTTAACATGGGGTGCTAAACAGGTGTTTTGTATGCAACATCATTTGTCTGCCTAGGTGCAAAAGCCAAATTGCATCTAAGAAATCTTAATGTCCTAGTTGCCAAAAATATGTTGGCCCCAATCCAGATTATCAGTGATGGTGATGCCAAGATATTTGCGGATCTGACATGCTCCAATGTATGCTAATGTAGTGAGAAGTCGAATTTAATCTGCTTGTCTGGAGGGTGCCGTGACACCCTCATTGAATGTCATTTGGTCACATTGAACTTCATTTGCCAATCGGCCTCCCAACGTGCTAGGCTATGCAGGCCATCTTGTTCAGAAGGAGTATGTATATTCCTAACCAAAACACAATTATCAGCAAACAAACGAACAGATGATCTGATGTTATCCGGAAGATCATTGATAAATACCAAGAAAAGGACCCGTCCAAGTAACGAACCTTGAGGGACACCAGAAACAAACAGGGACTGGATACGACGATTGGCCATCAAGTACAACTTGTTGTGAGCGCCTAGAGAGATAATTAGGTCAATCTGTTTGTGGCGACGATTAATGGCCTCATCCAGGTTGCTCACTATTTCATGGTAAAATTGAACCAGTTGAGTTTCAAAAGACCTTCGGCTTCGGAAGCCGTGTTGACAGCCAGCAAGAATGCCTTCAGAGGTAGGCGATTGTTGATGTTGCTAACTAACCAATTTAGTACCAGAAACCCCAAACCGGGTACCCTGGCAAACAGTGCAGGCCCAGATCAGACGCCGCAGAACGCGGCGTCTGATCAGGGCCGCCACTGTTTGCTCAATGTTCAGTCATTTTCCAAATAAATTTTGATGAAAGCACAACCTGTCACCCCTAAATTTTGAAATGGACTCTTTGTTATAATATAAGGAGGAAGATTCCATTTGGTACAAAAAGGGTTAATGTATGCTCCAGGGTTTTTGCAACAGATACGTGTGAGCTACACCGGTCTGTAGTTAGCAGCATCGTATTTCCCCTCCTAAACCCTTTTAGTACCAAATGGAATCTTCCTCCTTGTATATAGGAGGAAGCCACTTCCAAATTTAGGGGTGTCAGGTTGTGGTTTCTTCAAAATTTATTTGGGAAATGGCTTAACTTTTTCCAGACAGTGTAGGCCCTGATCAGACGCCGCGTTCTCTGGCGTCTGATCTGGGCATGCACTATTCGCCCTGGTGCCCGTTTTGAGGTTTCCGGTACTAAATGGGTTAAAGACCGGAGTAACGTTTGCTTGTCGCCAGCCATCTGGCACAGTGCCATTGAAGATAAGGTCCAGCAGAGGAGATATTTTAGCACTTAATCATGGAATGCAGACCATCAGGCCCAGATGCCGTTTGTATGTTGAGCTTGTCCAACAGTTTTGCGAACCCCTTGGGGTCAACTGTTATGACCCCCATAGAGTCGAACGGGTTTTTACCTTTTGGTGGTAGCTCGCTGTCAGCTTCACGCATAAACGCCGACTGAAACACTGCTTATTACATGTATTTGCCTTATCACGCGATTCGATTTTCAATAAGTGAGGTGATCCCAAATGATTTTTTTTTTTTTTTTTTTTTTCATTTTATTTTTTACTTTTCCATTCTTCTGTGGGTCCTCGGGATCAATACTTTCATCATCGAAGGTAAAGATGATATAAAAGAGATATAAAAATTATGTCATATCTCCAAAATGGTTACTTTTCTGATGAAAATATATGATGTTTTTCTTATTTGTACTCCAGACATAGGTTATGAGTGTTTGTTAGAACCGCCATTGAGGCGGTTTTAATGAGTACCCCCACAACTTATGTCTTGGAGCAGAAGTAAGAAAAATAATGTATGCACTTGCGCTATATAAAGTGGGGATGACAGGGGTGTACATTACAAGAGCGTGTCTGACTGCGTCGGTATGAAGCCTGCTCTGAGTCTTTGCTGAGCACACAAGACGCATTTTCGCCAGACATGGCTCAGTTGACAGTGAAGCTTGTTTCTGATTATAATAAAAAATATGAACTTTTTCGCATCATGTTAACAAGTCCATGTAATGAACATATAGCGAAAATGAGGTTTACAAGTTTTCCTTATTTTTGATCAAAAACATAGATTGTTGAAACTTGTAAGAACCGCCCCAACGAGCACCTACAATCTATGTTTAAGAAAAAAAAAATGAAAATTAGTTAATCGGAAAAATGCTACAAGTATATGAAAGACGCCGTTTTAGTATCATTATGGCTTGATTGTTATGAATTGTCGACCCCAGTTATATACAGTGAAAACCACTGGCAAATAAGGAAAATTGTGCGCAAATTAATAACAGAGCCCCATGAAAATAAGGACCGTGCAAGTACTGGAAAGTGTTTTCATTATTGAATTCATTAAGCAATACCGGTATATATGATCCCAAAGATCGGAAAGCGGCAAACAGTGTAGACTGAGGTAATGGCCAAATGTGACGGGCTCGGTATATGAAGACACACGTAGATTGATAGTGCAGACCCAGATCAGATGCCACAGAATGACATGTCTGATCAGGGTCTACACTAGGCAATTAAGGATTCAGGACCATTTTCCAGCCCATAAGAGTAGAAGCCTCCGTGGTGTAGTGGTTAAGCTACTCGCCTTGTAAACGAGGGGTCGCAGGATCGATCACGGGCTTCTCCAGACTTTCGAATACGTCTTTAAACCGAGGTCCTGTCTCCGTATGACCTTAGCTGTTGGTGGGACGTAAAAGTCAAACACTCACTCACTCAGCCCAAAAGACAAAACTGACCCACCAGTATTGTCAGTAAATTTATTCATGCAGGGATTTTTGCTGTACTCGTATTTGACAGTGAGTCTACAAACCAATTCAGCCGTAAACACTAGTAATGCTCTGATGTAAGATTGTTGCTGATAACTGAATTGGTTCACACATAATTGATCTACTCTGTATGTTGCTGTCATTTCTGTCGAACCTGCATGTAGCAGAGTGCGATATAGGCGTCCGCTTTTCCTTCTGTTCGTTCGACCATCCGTCTGTCAACATTTATGTCGAAGTTTGACTTTTACGTCAAAGTTAGCATTGTAATCAACTACAACTACAAGACCAAACAACGATCAAACCTTGCATGAAAAAAAAAAAAAAAGCACGACCTCTTGACTTGGCAGGAACATTGACCCGTTTACCAGTGCTCGTGTGTGGGTCGGATTCACCTCTGCGTGGAAGCATCATGCAGCGCATATATTTCTTCAAGCCCCGATGGGCGGGGGCCTAATTAAGGGTCAAGGAAACTCAAACTTGTTTTGTCACTGCTATATTTCTTGAAAACCATTTCTTATTATTTGTTACGAATTCCATTTTACCTTTTCTTATTTATTTTTTTCTTATTTGTTTTTTACCTGAAAAAGATTATAAATGCTCTATTCGCCAAAGATGCATGATATGGGGGCGGGGGTGAATGCATATACCGGAGTAAATTTTGAGCAGTTTCTTTATCAAACGGCACATTTACAGCTGCACAGCCCACTGCTAGGTAGACCAAACTTATAACACTTGCATCTACCACTGCAGTCGGTTTTGCAGCCGCTGACAACTCTCGGCAACTGATGTCCAAACTATCTGCCATACGCTATCCACACTCTTCCATCCCAAGTCAGCTGGACTGTCAACTTCCATCTGCGTTATGGTTGCTTGTCCCCAGATGCATCCCGACAGGTAGGCAGCACGCTCAGTGTGTTGTACTAAAGCTGCGTGGGTTGGAGGAATCGCATCATAGTATACGAGCGCTGCTTTGTGGCGAACATGTCATGTCTGACCTCATCAATGGCTACTGAAGAACTTGATCTATCATACATTGTAATCGCACACTTCTCCAGTATGCGCTAATCTTCATCAGTAATTACTGGTGGATAGCTCAGTGTTGAAAATACAGCATATACTTCTGGATACACATTCCACGTTTGCCATGCAGCCTTTTTGCTTTGCCACGAAACGCTGACATCACATCCAGCGAATGCATGTAAATAAAGAATTCCCTTTGATTTCTCATGGGCCTATGGCTTTGCAGATGTCATAAATGGGTATCCAACGGAGGCTTGTTCCTTGGTCAAATGCAATCTACAACGTCTGTAGACCTATCTCATTCATGAACAACTATCGCTAGAATAGCAGTATCGCTTGCATTGATCAGAAGTTGGTGTCCATTAGCAACAGCATGCAGAAAGATCCTAGTAACTTCCGCCTCGTGATTGCAAGGTGACAGTTCCTCCAAGTTGTGTTGATGGTTGCAAACAGCTTCTCCCGTATTGGTAACTGCTACTGGGTTTTCTTTACACATCTCCACAATTCTGTCCGCCCAAAAATTAAGAAGCTCTGTTTTGTTGTCACTGTCCCTCAAAACACTCCTCCAGTTCAATGGGATTTTCCCTTTGCCAGTCACCCTCTGCCTGGCTCCTTGTCCACGTTTGGTCCTTGTTTCAGATTTTAGACTGTTAGACCAATAGACATCAAATACAATGTCAATCCGCTTGTACGCACTACAATATGCTTATACCTTTGGAACAACACCCAGAGCTGCATATTCTCCAAACTTTCTTTGTGAACGTGGTGGCAGTAAGTTAATCAAAGCTGACCCATCAATAATGATGGCAGAAGTCTGTGGTTGTTTTTCTGGAGATTTAATATTGGTCTCCAGGATTGATGGAAGTTGAGACTTCTGACAGCTGTGAAGTTTCCCAGTGTCACTCAGTGCAGCTGGAAAGACGGGTTTTCATACCGAAAGAATTCCAAGAGGTCACATTCTCTGGATTGACAAGAAATAGACAGCTCTGAGAAGAGGCAAATTGTTTTGCTTTGAGACACCACTGGCACGTTCTGGCTTCTGATGGAAGAAATCCAACTTATGCGTCTTAGTTGGTTCGTAAAATAATCCTCTTCCTTCTTTAAAAAAAAAACACATGTCATGAAAACTTCGAACCGAGTTCTGCCATTCTCATAATGATGAGCAACCATTTGAACAGCTTCAGAGCTGGCAACTGCCTTAGTATCAAGGGTTATTAGTTCTGCAGTGTCTTCTTGGAAAGGATTTCCTAGTACTTGAATTGCCTTGTGTAATTTAATGACCTCTTCAGAGAACATCACGAAAACACACCTATGTAATTCTGACCCCTTGAACCCCACTTTTATATAGTAAAACTGGGGTTTACGGGGTAATTTTTTTTTTCTTATTTCTGCTCTAATATATAGATTGTGGGTACTCCAATCTATATTTTGAACAGAAATAAGAAAAATATCATTATTTTTCATTATTTTTTATCTTAAAATTTTCATTGTTTTTCGGCCATAAAGGATTCCATTACGCAAACACGCCTATACATATACATTGCCACCTTTATCGCCGAAAAAATGAAAATTTTAAGATGAAATATTGTGATATTTTTCTTATTTCTGCTCAAAATATAGATTGTGGCCCCTCGTTAGAACCGCCTCATCGAGGCGGTTCTAACGAGTACCCACAATCTATATTTTAGAGCAGAAATAAGAAAAATAAGGTATACCCCCGCAAACCCCAGTTTTACTGTATAAAAAAGGGTTCAAGGGGGGTCAAAATTAAATAGGCTTGTTTTCGTAATGATATTCGTTGTGATTGTTCTGTCTGCTCATGATGTTTTAACGTCCCTTGAGCACTCTGATTCTCAGTAGAAGCCTCCGTGGTGCAGTGGTTACGCTACTCGCCTTGTAAACCAGGGATCGCAGGATCGATCCCGGGCTACTCCAGACTTTCGGATGAGTCTTTAAACCGAGGTCCCGTCTCCGTATGACCTTAGCTGTTGGTGGGACGTAAAACTAAAACTCACTCACTCACTCACTCTGATTCTCAGAAACTGATTCATATTCTGCGACTAACTTCAAGCCCAGCAACCATCCATCTTCTGAGTGCGGATGGATCTTCTGTCACACCGACCGCACCACCTTCGCCTTTGATGATGGCATTTGCCTGTTCATGTTCCTGATCGATTGCCAAAGCTAAAAATAGTGGACTGGATTTGAAAATGACAAATCTACCAGCTTGAAACTCCCTATGCAGTTCATGATGTCTGTTATAGTGCCAACAGATCTCTGAGGTGGACAGGTAGCCAACGTGCATAGTTCGCATTGTTGTTGGCAAAAAAGAACGGAATCGTGGCAGATAGAGCTTGACAGTATACAATGTTAAATTTGCCTCTCGAAATGCTCCCACAAGGGACAGAACTGTGAGCTCCATTGATAACACAAGATGCCAGAAAGTAAACTGTGGGCTCTCTTTTGTGCGCTTAACAGCCAATGACGCCTTCGGTCTATCATCAACATCTAAGCAGTAGTCACTATAGGCTTCATGTAAGAGTTTATAGACTGCATGCTGATACCAGGGGCCAGTTGTTCAAAGCATTGTTAGCTTAACGAGCTCGTGAGTGGTCAAAAAATTGTTAACTGTTCTAGCGAGTGCAATATCGAAATATGTGGTATTTTTTGCTGAAAAAAATGTGAGCAACTTTTGCGGATGCAAAAGCTGCTCACGTTTTTTCAGCCAAAATTTTAGCATATTTGTCATATTTAACAATCAAAGTTTTAACGATACGTGAACTAACGACGTCGTTAGTTTTGAACAACTGGCCCCTGGTGTATTTACCTTGTACTAGTAACACTATAGACGCAAACAGGTATGACTCTACAGCTCCTGTTGTTGCAATATCTGCCTCAACCAGCGATCCTGTCCAACCACTTGACTCAAGAAGAGTACCAAGAGAAATTTAGTGCTGCCATCTCAATTGTGCAGTCCCAAAAAATATGATCAAACACTTGTCCTCACCATACTGTTCAGGCCATTGCCACTGTACATGTATTTGTTTTGCAACAACATAAATTGAGCCCCGCCAAGCGAATTTGTGTCTTCGAGCATTCCATCATGGCAAATTTTAACTGCGCATGCCCAGCCATTCAGAGGGGCCAGGGATATGGCTTTCTGTCTGAAGGTTCCTCTTGATTCACTGCTTGTATGAGCGAGCAGCGAAGGTTCTGGCGAGACTGCGCGGATGCGCAGGCTCGCCTGAACCTTCGCTGCTCGCAAATGCGATAAGTACCAAAATCGCTTGACGGGGCCCACTTGGTTGATCAGCAGCAATTACAGGAATCTGATCAGGGTTAAGGTATGCAACTGAGTCTCTCGAAATGCCTACACAAGGGACAGAATTACGACGTATGAGCTCCATTGATAACAAGATGCCAGAAGTAAACTGTGAAACTCCTTTCTGTCTTCGATTCCAAACGGCTCCCGCTTTTCACCTTCATTCTCACCTTGTTCATTACATGTCGTATTGTGGCAACATAATGGGTTTGCTCTCGAAGAAGAGGAAACAAGCATCTAATGCCCATTTCAAAAGCAGGGCCTCTCTTCTTGGATGTAAGATACCCTGAACAAGAAATGTCAGTACATGTACTTAAATCAAAGTATTCAGCACTGCTTACGTTCTCTAACCATTCATACTCACAGTCAAGTTGAAGTTTGGTTAATTCTTTATTAATCAGAACAGACTGGTCCAGTGTTCGAGATAAAGGATTCTTATATGCGAAGACCGCCGGTTGAATATTTGTGAAACTTTCAGGAAGCTCTGGCACCGTCATAGCCTTTCTGTCTTTGATTCCAAACGGCTCCCGCTTTTCACCTCAGAGGTGTTCAAAACCATGTTCACCCTGTAGAAGCCATAATTTTGCTTCAATCTTCATAAAACTTCACCAGAATGTTTGCCTTGATGATATCTTGGTTGAGTTTGAAGATGGGTCATGTCGGGTCAGAAAAACTATGTCACTAGATCAAATTTCTTTAAAACCTTGTTCACCATCTAGAGGCCTACGTTTTGCTTCAATCTTCATGAAATTTTACCAGAATGTTTGCCTTGATGATACCTGGGTCAGTTTGAATATGGGTCATGTAGGGTCAAAAACTAGGTCAAATAGCGTTGAAACCTTATTCATCCTCTAGAGGCCACAATTCTGTTTCAATCTTCATGAAATCTTACCATAATGATCTGGGCCGAGTTTGAATATGGGTCATGCCAGGCCAAAAACTAGGTCAATTTTCTTTAAAACCTTGTTTACCCTCTAGAGGCCATAATTTTGCTTCAATCTTCATGACACTTTAACCAGAATGTTTGCCTTGACAATATCTGGATCTAGTTTGAATATAGGTCATGTTGGGTCAAAAGTCACAAGGTCAAATTGTGTTTAAACCTTGTTCAGCCTCCAGTTTTGCATAAACGTATTTAAGAAAAACTTTTAATATGCTTGTTGTCTAAAACAAGAAGCCCAGATCTTTGATATTTTGTACAAAGCTTAGTTTAGTGGACCTCAGCCAATATTGTTCAACTTACAGCCAAAATGGCCACACACATGGGCCTACTTATTTAACATAGACTTATATACGGAATACTTTTAAAAATCTTGACTGAAACCAGTAGTAGGCCCAGGCCTTTGATATTTGGTTCACAGCTTCAACTAGTGGACCTCTACCAGAATTGTTCAAATATAGCCCTGGGGGCCAAAAATGGCCCTGCCCAGGGGTTCACATATTTTACATGGACTTACATAGGGAAAACCTTTAACAAAATCGTCTTGTCTGAAACCAGAAGTCCCATGCCTTGGATATTTGGTATACAGCTTTGTCTAGTTTTTCAAAACTTAGGGGATCACAACATTCATTTTTGTGTCCTATGGCATATAGTTGAGGAGCCGGGCTGCTCAGCGTAGTAACTGTTGGAAGCACATCTGACTGAGAAGCTAGAGGTTGCGGATTTTAGACCCAGTCCGGCTGCATACATGGAAATTAATCATGGAATATTTTCTATCATCATTCTCCATCTTCTGTTGATTCAAGGGTAGTTGTCAGTTACAAAAGTATGTGTACTTATTACTGGTTAACCACTTAGGTTTAAGCCTGCCCAGGAATAGTGCGGTTAGGTTAAGTGAACACAACTGACATAATCCTAATTGGTTTAAAGGTTTGAAATCTGCCAAGCACCATCACATTCTTCCCAAGGCCTATATAATACAGTTCTTAAACCTCCAGTATGTCATCCCAAAAGATTTATTTTCTAAAAATTTTTACATACACAGTCATATGAAGAGAAATCATAGTCCTATAGAATGAATGACAGTGACACTCGGGTGAGTGAATTTGGGCTCTCTGGGCCCTCTTGTTTTAAGAACACTTTTGAACAATTCAAAAGGGGTCTCTTACTATAGTCTAATCTCGTTTTATTGTATATAATAGCAATCAATGGGCAAACAGTGCAGGGCGAGCTTGACAAAAAAGGCAGGAAATATGAGTATTTCCCAAGACAGAGCGAAATTCCCGGAAATTGTGGGAAATACAATATGGAGTGTGTGTGTGTGTGAATTCTGGTTTAACGTCGCTTTCAACAATTTTTCAGTCATATCACGACGGTGTCTGGTTGTGACAGGGAGCTCAATGCTCACTTTTATAGTGCTGCCTCACTGAAGTATCATGTCCCAGACACATTACATGATACCACACCCAGTCACATTATCCTGACACTGGGTCGACCAGTCCTAGCTCTACCCCGTAAATCTGAGTGCCAAGCGAGGAGCAGCCAGTACCATTTTTAACGACTTTGGTATGTCACCGCCCGGGATCAAACCCGTGACCTCCCATTCCCCGGAGCAGATACTCTTCCCACTGAGCTATCGGGGCCGGTAAATACAATATGGAGCAGACATTTTACGAGACTGTTTATTACACTCTCTCCATCTAACTATATTAACCCTTGACCTGCTGAATATTTATACATACCACACCCACTACCAATTATCAACCAATCAGATTACTTGATGCAAATTATTGCATCTGAATGGCAAACAATGTAGATCCTGATCAGACGGCTTCTTCAGCCATCTGATCTGGATCTTCATTATTTCGAAAATAAGGCATATCCGGGCTCAGCAGGACAAGGGTTAAAGCAAATACATGTATATTACAGTGTCCCTCTAGTTTCTTTAAGGAACCAGATTCTGTTCTTTCAAATATTTGAACTGCAGGCCCAGATAAGATGTGGTAGAATAAAGGGTTCTGATCAGAGCCTTCACTGTTTGTAAAAAGTTCAACCGTTTCCTGAATAAATTTCCTAAAATATCTGAAACTGACACTCCTAAATTTTGGGAACAAACTCCTGCTGTTTGTCATGGGGGAGATTCTCGATCCATTCAGTACTGTACAAAATGTTTAATGGGAATGAATACAAATTCAGGGGTGGTAACTCTTTCAAAAACAATTTTGTCTCCCTTATCGATAAGAGGTCTACTCCTAAAAGAAAGAATTAACCATAAAATGTACTGAGTTCCGTAGTGCAGGCAGATCCGAGTCTTGGCTGTTTGTATGGGTTTTTAAAAAGAAACAATATAAGACTTTTATCAGATTGACTGATTGCACAAGCTAATCCAAGTCTTCACTGTTGACAGGTTCTGTATTTAGCATATGTATTTGAAAAGACATACTAGAGCAGTGAGTATAGACCCAGATGAGATGCTGCTGAATGCAGCATCTCATCAGGGTCTATACTGTTTGCCACTCATCCATATGGTGTACCATAAGGGTCAAAATGACCGATACCGGTCTACCCGCATTTTAGATATACGGGTATACCCGTAAATTTGCAGGTACACCCCTATTTTAAATGCGGGTGTACCCGTAAATTTGCAGGTACACCCGCATTTAGCGGTCTACCTGCATTTTACAAGTACACCTGCATTTTACGGGTACACCCCTATATTTGCGGGTACACCCCTAAATTTACGGGTGTACCCGCATCTTGAAATGCGGGTATACCCGTATAAATAGGGGTGTACCCGTAAAATGCAGGTCTACCCGTAATATGCAAGTAGATCGCTATTTCTTATTTTCCAATTATCCAATCAAAATGCCGCTTACATCTCCACATTTTTTGGATAAGGCTCTTATCTTTCTTGCGGCGTCTTTGATATACCTGTCCAATTCATGCTGTGTAAACACTCAATAATTTCAAATTTTAATGAGAATCAAGAGCGTTTATTGCACCCTTGAAAAAATCACGGGATAATCAGTCTGATTTGATACATATATTAAAATTTAACTAAGAGTATAATAAAATGTTTTGCATTTACTTTCCTGTCATTTATTTATTTATTTACACAGATTATCATGTGGGGTTTAGTTCCAGATATACAATGGTAAAGCATTAAGAAAACACGCCTATATATGTTTGACCTCCAGAAACCCCATTTTCATTTTCTGAAACTTGGGTTTGTTGGGGTATACATTGTTTTCCTTATTTTTGCTGAAAACATAGATTGTTGGTACTCTTTAGTACTCTTTAGCAGAAGCGGTTCTAACGAGTACCCACAATCTATGTTTTGGAGCAGACTTGACAAAAATAAAGTATACCCTTGTTAATCCCCAATTTTTTTACGGCGTAGCCGTTATAGTTTTGCTTTTGTCCTACATTTTTCATTATTCCATTGGTCAATAAAACCACATGTCCAAGGAGATGACCATTTCATTGGTCAATGATTTGCATAAATAAATCTACTCAAAAATACGACAGTTTACTGAAGTTTTAACCTAGGAAATGTTTCGTTTTATATGTGAGACATGAATGAAAAATATATACAGTTTCGGCTTGCTCACCGTCTTGTCCTTTGATGACCATACGTCATATGTATAATTGTGTTTCTAGTGAATTCGGTAACTGCTGCGGTGAATAGCTATTTTGACCTAATTTCACGTGGTTGGTCTATATAGCGAAAGGAACCATTTCGCGAAAGGAAGGTTCCTTTCGCGAAAGGAAGAATTTTCTGCGAAAGGAATTGTTTGTTTGTTTTGAGGTTTAACGTCCCCATCAACACTGTGTAGGTCATTTTGGAGACGTTGCTTCCAAGTTTGTGGGACTTTTACCCGACATTGAGATGAAATGACACCCCAAGCCCTGTTGCCCAATGAAACCAATAAAGAGATATAGCATGACAAAACATGTAATAATCGCATTACAAATTGACAGATGTTTAATTTACAATATACGCTAAATAAAAGTTGCAGTGTATCATTTGTCTTCAGCATACTTTATGTCCTCCATTTTAACACAAAATGGACATTTTCGAATATCATTAATATTATATAAATTCTGAAAAGGAATAAGTGTAATTTGAGTTTTAATTAGGTGCACATAAGATCAAGTTTCCGTCCGTTTGTCTGCTCGTCCGTTTGTTCGTCCGCCTATGCGTTTACGTTCACCATAGCGACAACCCTAAATGTTAACCCTAGAATTTGTGTTCAAAAAGAGTAAATGATAACGTTTTCTTATATGTTGTGCATATACTTGAGATCATATGCTCTTGAAATGAGGTCATGTTTTTAACCTTGACCTTTTACATTGACCTGAGCTCAAACAGGCGGGACACCGCCCTCTGCAAAGTTATTTTTCCTCGCGTGACATCTGAATTGTTTGAATACAGTAAACCAGTTCATAGCTAGACAATTGTTGCTGTCACTATTGTAGCTCATATTGCACGACCCGTAGAAAAAGCGACCGACTTAAGTCGGTTGATTTTCTAAGAGTGCCCTAAAATCACCGTGTCATTCTGTCAGTCTGTCTGTCCGTCCGTAACCCGTTTGTGAAAATTGGTGATAGTGACTTACATGTAACCGCTTGGAATATTTAAACAATTTTTGGCATACTGATAGATATCAATGAGATCTAACCAATGAACTTACGAAATATTACATTCCATTTAGTATAGCCTCGCCGAGGCGAAAAATGTGAAAATTTTCGAACTGCTTCTCCTCGGAAACCGTTGGGCCGATTGAAGTCAAATTTCATATGGAGCCTCTAAGGGATGGGGGAAACCAAAATTTGCTCATGGGGTCCAGGTCGGATGATCCAAATGGCCGCCAAGCCATATATGGTCTGTCTGTCTGTCCGTCCGTAACCCGTTTGTGAAAATTGGTGATAGTGATTTAACCGCTTGGAATATTTAAACAATTTTTGGCATACTGATAGTATCAATGAGGTCTAACCAATGAACTTGCGAAATATTACATTCCATTTAGTATAGCCTCGCCGAGGCGAAAAATGTGAAAATTTTCGAACTGCTTCTCCTCGGAAACCGTTGGGCCGATTAAGGTCAAATTTCATATGGAGCCTCTATGGGATGAGTACTGGTAATCCGCTTAGAACGTCTAAGCCTACCCCGGAAAATTCCGGCGAGTCGGCGCGTCCATGCTTATAAATCTTTTGGTTGCATTCAGCGGCAGGGATTTAGATGTCATTTCATCTCAGTGTCGAGTAAAAGTCCCACAAAATTGGAAGCAACGTCTCCAAAATGACCTAAGTAGTGTTAGCGAGGACGTTAAACCTCAAATCAAACAAAACAAAATACTACTACATCTACTACTATTTCTACTACTACTACCATTACCAACAATACTACTACTACTACTACTACTACTACTACTACTACTACTAAACCACTCATCGGGGCTTGGTGCCGGCTTCGGTAGCCCAGTCGGATGCACGTCTTGCTGGTGATCAAGAGGACACAGGTTCGATACCTGCCGGGGTGGGCAACATTCTTTCGTGGAGATTGATCATGCAATCGTTTCTACGGTCATTCTCTCCCTTCCGCTAGTTGCCAGTTTCTAGCGAAAGAATGTGCACTGTACTGGTTAATCCCGCCCAGGAAATTGTGGATAGGAAAAACTGACCGGTTCACAAATGACCTAAAAAGTGCTGACTGGACCGTTAAACTCCAATAAAAACAAAAAACAAACAGACATCGGGGCTTGGCGAAATAGATTGGGCCGCATGGTGCTTCCACGCAGTTCTGAAACCGACGAACGAGTACTGGTAAACCACTTAGAAGGACTAAGCCTTCCCACGCAAAGTAATGTGAGTCAGACCGTTCAATGCATATAATTGGACAACAGGGCTTGAGATGTAATGTCATCTCAGTGTCGGGTAAACGTCCCACAAAACTGGAAGCACGGCCCCGCCCATCGGGACTTAAAGAAATAGATTGGGCTGCATAATGCTTCCACGCAGAGCTGAAACGACCGCACATGAGTACTGGTAAACTGCTAAGAGGTTCTAAGCCTGCCCAGGAAAAGTGGTGCGAGTCGGACAGTCCATGCTGGTTTCATTGGGCGGCGGGGCGTGAGATGTCATTTCATCTCAATGTTGGGTAAAAGTCCCACAAAATTGGAAGCAACGTCTCCAAAATGACCTATACAGAGTTACGGGGGCATTAAATCTAAATCAAACAAACAAACAAAACTGGAAGCAACATCTCCAAAATGACCTAAATAGTGTTGACGGGAACGTTAAATCTCAATTCAACCAAAGAAACTACTACTATTACGTCTGCTACTGCTACTACTGCTGCTGCTGCTTATGCTACTGCACCTACTACGAGTATAACTGCTACTACTACTGCAATTACTACTACTATACCTACTACTTCTACTTCTATTGCTACTACTTCTACTACTACTACTACTAGTTATTCTTGTACTACTTCTGCTATTACAATTACTACTACTACAACTACTTGTACTAGTGACTGTGGTAGACATAGATGAAGTAGTGGTTTCAGAGGTAGCATGAATAGTGGCGGTAGTAGTTTTGTTTGTATTGGAGTTTAACAGTCCAGTCAACACTGATTAAGGTCATTTTTGAGCCGGTCAGTTTACCTATCCACGCTTTTCCTGGGCAGGCGTACATAGCTGTAGTTGTAGTAGTAATGGGAGATATAATAGTGGTATTAATAGTGGTATTTAAAGATATGGTGGTAGTGGTAGTAGGGCCGTATCCATTTTACCTTAGTTGTTAGTGAAACTTACAACTAAAACGCACTCCGCACACACATACATGCATCTGTCTGCGCTTCCGCGCAGTATTTACGCACATTCTTATTCTTTGCTTGAATATCACAAGACATTACGAAAACGCGCCTTTTCAAATATACTGGAAAATTTTACCACCCAAAAACGAAATGTTCGTTTTTTTTTTTTTGTTTTTTTTTTCAGACAAACGAATGGGTTTGCCGCCCTCCTCCCCCCCCCCCCCCCGCCCACCCCACCCCCAACACACACACTTTTTCTTTGATAGGAAACAGGAAACATTCTTTCGAAATAAGAAAGGTTTTCGAGTTATCTGTTTGTTTGTTTGAGTTGAGGTTTTACGTCCCCGTCAACACTATTTAAGTCATTTTGGAGACGTTGCTTCCGATTTTGTGGGATTTTACACGACATTGAGATAAAATGACATCTCAAGCCCTACCACCAAAAGAAGCCGCTGGGCTTTAAGGAGTGGTCCGACTCGAATCACTTAGACCTAAGCTGTTTACCAGTGTTCAAGTTCTGTCGGTTTCAACTCTGCGCGGAAGCACTTTGTAGCCCATTTTATTTCTCCAGGCCCCGATGGGCGGGGCGATTCGAGTCATCTTCAGTATGCGTATTTGAAACCCTTGAAGACCAAACCATACACAAAGAAAATCGGGGATTAACAAGGGTATACTTTATTTTTGTCAAGTCTGCTCCAAAACATAGATTGTGGGTACTCGTTAGAACCGCTTCTGCTAAAGAGTACTAAAGAGTACCAACAATCTATGTTTTCAGCAAAAATAAGGAAAATAATGTATACCCCAATAAACCCAAGTTTCACAAAAAGAAAATGGGGTTTCTTGGGGTCAAACATATATAGGCGTGTTTTCTTGATGCTTCACCATTGTATATCTGGTACTAAACGCCACATGATAATATGTGTAAATAAATAGATAAATGACAGGAAAGTAAATGCAAAACATTTTATTATACTCTTAGTTAAATTTTAATATATGTATCAAATCAGACAGATTATCCCGTGATTTTTTCAAGGATGCAATAAACGCTCTTGATTCTAATTAAAATTTGAAATTATTGAGTGTTTACACAGCATGGATTGGACAGATATATCAAAGACGCCGCAAGAAAGATAAGAGCCTTATCCAAAAAAATTGGAGATGTAAGCGGTATTTTGATTGGATAATTTGAAAATAAGAAATAGCGGTCTACTTGCATTTTACGGGTAGACCTGCATTTTACGGGTACACCCCTATTTTTACGGGTATACCCGCATTTTAAGATGCGGGTACACCCGTAAATTTAGGGGTGTACCCGCAAATATAGGTGTGTACCCGTAAAATGCAGGTGTACTTGTAAAATGCAGGTAGACCGCTAAATGCGGATGTACGTGCAAATTTACGGGTACACCCGCATTTAAAATAGGGGTGTACCTGCAAATTTAGGGGTGTACCTTCAAATTTACGGGTATACCCGTATATCTAAAATGCGGGTAGACCGGTATCGGTCATTTTGACCCTTTTGGTACACCATACATCCAGCTGGTTTTATAGACACAGCACCAGGTAGTAAATTGAATTTGTTCAAGTTTAAGAACAAGTATGGTAAGACGTTAAGGTCTAGGAATACTCAGGGTAAATACAGTAGAATATTGTATGCTTTTCTGTGTGCTGGCTCAAATCTCGTGCTCAGAATTATCTCCCTTGCAGTGACCATATATTTTTTTTTATGCCGGGGTGAAGGATGAATGAAGAACAAGGCCTCATCAGTGTTATTTATTTTCATGTCTACTCTTGATAAATTTCTCTATCAAAGACAAATTTTATACAAATATATATACTGTAACTGTACATGCTCCACCCTAACATGTAAACACTAAGACTTGCTACAAAGACACTTACTGTAAATGTTATTGTATTAACCCTGATCTTGCTGAATATTCATTTAAGCCCCACCCATTTCTGTCTATCAACCAATCAAATTACTTGATGTAATTTATTGCTACAAATTCATAAACTGAATGCCAAACAGTGTAGATCCTGATCAGATGGCTTCTTCAGAAGCCATCTGATCTGGATCTACGCTGTCAGATAGGGGTTATCATGAACAGCAAGATAAAGGTTAAAATGAACATTGTTGAGAGCTACAAACACCTATTTTATATATCTGTTTATACTAGAAACATGACATCAAGTTTGTGTTACTCCTTTTTATTTTATGCAACATTAACCCATTTTGTACCAGAAACCCTAAAACGGGCAGTTTGCAAACAGTGCAGGCCCAGATCAGACGCAGCAGAATGCGGCGTCTGATCAGGGCCTACACTGTTTGCAGAAAGTTCAGCCACTTTCCAAATTAGTTTTGAAGAAAACACAACCTGACACCCCTAAATTTTGAAATGGACTCATGCCATATATAAGGAGGAAGATTCCATTTGGTACAAAAAGGGTTAAGCTGCGTAGTTTCGCTGTTCTTAGCAACAGACACTTCTGATAAAACATCTTATCCTATTTGCCCCATCATTTTAACAAATCTGTGTAATGAACATCATCATAAACCCCACTTTATATCATGAAAAGTGGGTTTTACAAGGGTTTCTACTACATGTAATTTCCTTTATTTTCCAAATATAGATTGTGGGTACATCTTAGAACTGCCTCAATGAGGCAGTTCTAAGATGTATCCACAATCTATACATCTGTAGCCAAAAATTGGAAAAATATCAGGAAATCTGAAAACAGCCATTCACTGACCATCAAAGATTTCTTTATCTCAGGTGTGCTTTCCTAATGGCTTGCATTACATTTTTGCTTTTTGCTTTTTTATTTTGATATTCTTGAAAAACTTATGATATCAGATAGCAGGATAACCTGGGAAACAAAATTCTTCTGTAGGAGTAATCTCATTTTGCAAACTTCATCTGTACAAGTCCGTGGAATGAACACCATCCTAAACCCCACTTTATATAGAGAAAACTGGGGTTTATGGGGGTATACATTATTTTTTCTTATTTCTGCTCCAAGACATGGGTTGTTGGTACTTGTTAGAACCGCCTCAAAGAGGTGGTTCTAACGAGCACTCACATCCTGTTTGCAGTATGAATAAGAAAACAATAACAGATTTTCATCAGAAAAGTAGCCATTTTAGAGACATGAATCAATGACCTCTCTTGCATGGGTGTGTTATCAAAATGTGTAGAGTGTAATCTCACTTTGAAACTGAAGAACTTTCTCTCTCAAAGAGAAAATGTAGAACTCTCTCCCTCTCTCTATCTCTGAAAAGAGAGCTGCATCTCCTTGAAAAAAGTGAATTTCCCTAGAAGGAGGGTAATTTGTCTTTGAACAGCTGAATCTCTCTGAGTATAGGTACATCCCTCTCCATCAAACCAAAAATATCCAGGCAGCTTGGCATATGTGAATAGTTTAGACCAAAATCAGACACACCTATGTTGACCAGGTGTAAAAAGAGTTCAATTGTATGACAATATAGTACTGAAGCATATTGGTGACACAAACATCTTTATAAATTCATTTGGATATAAACCGGTAAAAAGATGGATCCCCAAAATGTATATTAATTAGACAAAAATGAATGCATGCACATGTATATGAAAAAAATAGATGCTCATTTCTAGCTATATAATCCAAACAATTTTGACTGGGTATGTGCTTGTTTAGCAAACACATGTCCATGCAATAGTGTTATACAGAGGTTTCAATGTATATATGTTCACCTAAGGCAGCAGTGCAGCAGTAAATTATAACCAGAAATTTGACTCTGGGTGGTGAATTTACCAGTTCATAATGCATTTCAAATGCATTAGGTATAAACTTCTGATCTCCCCAGCCAGAGTCAAATTTCTGATCATAACTACACTCATTTATGATCAGACTTGATTCTGGTTGCTGAACTTACCAGCACATAATGCAGATGGAACAAAGTGTAAATTTAACAGTCAATGTTATTTACACATCTCATTACAATGTTTACCCGGTACCTAAAAATTTGACACCTTCAGAACTTGCTATAATTCTCCAAGCAAATCCAGCAAGGAGCCTAAAAAGTACTTACGGAACTGCTAACAGTGTCAGGAGCAGTCTGATCTGGGTCTGCACTATTTGTTTAGGCCTGTCTGTCCCAATACTTAGGATTATTATGGTATCAGTTCATAACACAATTTTGGATATAACATGCTTTAGTGATGGGTCCCAAATTTTCTATTTAATCTTTATAACACACTTTTTAGTGAAAATGGCTTCTGATTTGGACCCCAACAATAATGTTATAAAGAGGATGTGATATCAATATACCATATTGATTCTAAGTATTGGGACAGACAGGTCTAAGCAAACAGTGCAAATCCAGATCAGACTGCTCCTGAGGAAGAAGTCTGATCCTGGTCTACCCTATTTGTCATTCTGTCTGCATTTTTTTGGACTCCTTGTTGGATGAAGAATCAAATTTGTTAAAATTTTGAAGAATTACAGCAAGTCCTCAAGGTGTCTGAATTTTTAGGATTTTTATGGTAAATCTGCTGTAAGCATCGGGAGTTTTTAATGTAACAACTCAATCTGATAATCTGTAATACCTCTGCACATTATTGTTATTAATAAATTCATCATATTGTAAATGTTATAAAATAATCACCAAACTTTTATGGAACAAGCAAAATAATTGATAAAATAAATCCCCACATCCAAAGTTTTCAAAATAGGCATAATTCTTGAAAATATGAAAAGCACAATCTTGTAAATACACTCTGAGCAATTGCTGTCATCAGAAACCAAACATCCGCTAAGTGCGACATCTCCTGATGATATCAGGCCTCGAGGTTATGAAACTTTTTTCATGCTCAACCCAACTGAGAGTGTTTATAATCATCAAAATATAAAAATCTGGGGATTTTGCCATATCTATATCTGACAGTAGAGGATGTTATTTGTCCTGCTGATTGTTGTCATTTTAATATTTATGAGCAGGACAAATTCTATCCTCAAGTGAGCTGAGCATGAAAAATGTTTTATAACATCCGGACCAGGTTTCTGGCAGTACTATAACTGTAGATATTTTCACGTCAACATTACGATAACACATCCGTGCGACATAGTGCATTTTTTCACATCTCCAAAATGCCATTTTTCTGATGAAAATCTGTGATATTTTTCTTATAAATACTGCAAACATAGGTTGTGGGTGCTCGTTAGAACCGCCTCAATGAGGCGGTTCTAACGAGTACCCACAACCTATGTACTGGAGCGAAAATAAAAAAAAATGTTTACCCCGTAAACCCCAGTTTTCTCTATATAAAGTGGGGTATAGGGGGGTCTTCATTTCACGGACTTGTTCACGTGATGAACTATATTCGTGGTTTTCTAGTTGTGCACACAATCATGGGTATTAAAGTTCCCAGATTTACAAATTCTCCTATTTGAGTGAACAAAATTCTTATATTCCAGTATATTAAAGTTTGTGGAATTTCCCTGATCACAAAAACCACAAACATTGATACTTTTGGACTCCTTGCAGGATCGCGAAACAAATTTGTTAATGCTAAAATTTTAGTAGAATTACAGCTGATCCTCAACCTGTCCGAATTTTTTGGAAATTTGAACGTTCAAAGCCAACAATAGCATTATTTAATGTATCATTTAAGCTGGTATCATTCAATGCACATACCCAGAGATAAGGTGTGACAAGGATTATTGAGGGAAAATTTTTAACATAGTGCATTCTTTTATATCTCTAAAATAGCTACTTTTCCTATCAAGAATTTTGATATTTTTCTTATTTATACACCAATCACAGGTTGTGGGTGCTTGTTGCCTAACGAGTACCCACAACCTATGTCTCAGAGCAGAAATAAGCCAAATAATGTATACCCCTGTAAACTTTAGTTTTCTCTATATTAAGTGGGATATAGAGGGGTGTTCATTTCACGGACTTGCTCTAAAGAAACCTAGGCTATGTTGCGCATATATTTGTAAAGATTGCCTCATTGTGGTGATTCTATAGCTGGTGCAATTTGACATGAGTCTGACCTTTATGCAAAGAATAAATTAGTCAGTGTTATCGCCTAATAGATCGGTTTTCATTAACTTCTCGTGAAGTCTCGGCATCTCGTGAATAGCAACCTATTTACAGACCTCTATATATTGAATAACAGCATCAAACTTTTTGGAAGACGGCCATGATAAATATATACATTCAGACAGGTCTGAAATTATGGTAATAGAGGTCACCAGTCTCATGTCAAATTGTTCGAACTATAACATGTTCGAATTATAACAAGTATCCACAACACAGATTTTTTGTGAAAAGAAAAATTATCCTTTAACCTCAATACTCCCTTTAACCTCATTACTCCCCTTTATCTAAGGCTATAATTTAACATAGTGTTAAAACTTTTATCATTCAATGCAACAATATTTTTTGTTTAAAAATGTGACCTTTTTCGCAAAGGCCACTTAATTTATTTTAGCCAAAAATATTTTTTCTGTAGTTAACAGGAACGCTAACAGAAGTTACACTTGTTGTCTCCCTTGTAAAAATTGTGGAAAATACATTTGGTTTATATATTCAGATGAAGGGGAATGGATACATCGGGCTGATTTTTCAGCCATTTTAGTTAAAGGGAGACAACTTTTGGGACTTCCTGTTCACTTTTCTATAAAGACAGCCCGCTGGAAAAGGGGTCTACTGTTAAAGAAAAGAATTTGCTCAAGAGCAAATTCTTTCCTTTAAGAGTTGAACCCTTTCGACATGGGAGACAAAAATACTTTTGCAGGAGTTGCCTCCCCTGAAATGTGTATCCATTCCCCTTAAATGACATTGTTAGAAATATATAGCATACATCAGACACTTTAAATATCACATTTTAATTACAACTGAGCTGGATCATGAAAAAATGGTACTTATACAAACAGAAAAAATCAAACACACATTGCAATCTACAGACATTCCGAGGTTTTTTGCTTGGCACTAGCTACTCCTTTGGCGTGTCTTTAATTAATAACTATCTCTCATGATCCAGCACAATTAGCTGTAAGTTGAATTTGATTATGCTCCAGCTGGAAGACTCAATTAAACAATGATAAACTGGCTTTTGGAGTATTCTGTATATATAACAGCTACATGTATATAAGACAGCACTGTCAACCCATTGTTTCATTTCTCAACCCTTGTCCTGCTTTAATACAAACCATACAATTGCAAACAGCGTAGATCAAAATCAGATGACTTCTGAAGAAGCTGCAGAGTGGGGCCTCTGATAAAGGCCTTCGCTGTTTGCAAACAGTTCTGCCATTTTCTAAACACATTTCTACAAAGTAATTCAAACTGACTTCCCTAAATTTCAAAATGATCAGAAGATTCCATTCTGTACAAGGTGGTTTAAATTATAAAACCTTGTCCTTACAGTCATAACCAATGGCGGGGGTTGCATTGACTATTTCGTTGGACCAATATCCATTATAGCCAAGAATAAATCCTAACTACACTAGGATTTGGCAATATAAATTCTTCATACCGTGAAACATCATTAACCCATTGTATGCTAGTGGACTCTTCTGTTGCTATATGTTAGACTAGTCCATTTGTCATATATGGGGTGTCAGGCCTAATTTTTTCATTTTTATTCTATATTTGATGGAAAATTCTGTTAGCAAACAGTGTAGGCCCTGATCAGATGCCGCATTCTGCAGCATCTGATTTGGGCCTACACTGTTTGCCAAGGTACCCCTTTAAGGGTTTCCCGCATGCAATGTGTTAACCAGCAAATTTGAATCTCTAGCACCAAAATATGCACTACTTACACCAAGATTTTTACACAAAGAATTGGCATGGCCAGAAGTGCTGTTATCCACCACGGTCAAAGTCAGCCCAATATTAGATTCCATGCAGCGGCTTTTCTTCTTGTCCATCTTTTCAGCCACTCATGTAATGTCTAGTAAAAAGTAGCTCATGGAATGTGTAAAAAAACATGTGAACTGCAAAGATATACCATATTGCAGTCTTATCAGGGTCTACACTGTTTACCATTCCATCTACACTTTTTGGACTCCTTTCAGGACTGTGAAATTTTATGAGTATCACAGCAAGTCTTCAAAGTGTCTGAATTTTTAGGATTTTTACGGTATGAAGACAGTGGTTGAATTAACGGGAGAAGTGAGGTGACCAAGAAAATCTTGTCAAACTGGGCCCAGTTGTTTAAAACATTGTTAGGTTAACCCATTATATACTAGTGGACTCTTCCATTGCTATATGTTGGACAAGTGCATTTGTCATATAAGGGGCATCAGACCTACTTTCTCGTATTTATTTTATTTTTGACAGAAAATTCTGTTAGCAAATAGGGGTTTCCAGCATACAATGATATCCAAAACTTGGATATCATTGTATTTTTTTTATATTTTTTGCTGCAAAAAAATCTGCAAAAGCTGCCCACTTCTTTCAACAAAAATTGTAGTTTGTTTGCATTACCAAATGATCAAAGTTTTATGGATATGTTAACGAAAGACATCTTAAGTTTTGACTAACTAGACGCAGTGATCAAATTGTAAAACTTTCCACAAGCTAGCCCCAAAAAAGTCAACCATTTACACAAATGCCAAGCAATTTTATTTGAACACAGAACTGTTATGTTGCATTCGTCACTGGCAGAGACAAAGTTTGGCCATGATAAGTCTTTGTGAAAAAAATCTGAGTGTGTTTAATCTATTAATCTAACTAATTGCACCAAAATGTGTGTATTTCATAATCTATATATAAACTCATCATTTACAGTGTCTGTAGATCTTCTGTACAGTTATGAGGTCAGGAGAGTCTGTATAATGAACACCCCTGTAAATCCCACATTATATAGAGAAATGTGGGTTTTACAAGGGTATACATTATTTTCCTTATTGGTCAAAATCACAGACTGTGGGGGTTCCTTAGAACTGCCTCAATGTGGCAGTTCTAACAAGCTCTCATAACGTATGCTTTAAGCAGAAGTAAGAAACATATGACATTTTTCATAAGAAAGTAATAATTACGTACAAGCATTTGTAGGTACAGTAAAATTCCACCATTAGACCACCAAATTTTTAGACTAATTCTGCTTTAAAAAGCAGTTATTCTTTCTTTGCGTTTTCTACACTCAGTGTCGTCTGGTCAGAGACCACCTTTGGGACTGTTCAAAAGTGGTCTTAAAGACCACTTCTGAACAGTCCCAAAGGTGGTCTTAGTATAGGAATTTTACTGTATTTTGATACTTATGAATTGTACAAATTCCTTGCTCTGTTGATTTCATAATGAAAGAAGATTTATAACTTTCTATTTGTGGCCTTGTACTATGTGAAGCTATGCACAGACCCTATTGGATATGTCACTGGCACATTCTGCATGATGCATTTGTATGAAAATCATCAGTCAGTAACAATTTGGGTAATCATGCTAGTTTGAACATAGTTCCTACTATCTGCTTTGAAAAAAAAAATCAAGTTTATGATCAATGTGAGTCTATTTTCAAAGTGACAGTGTGTCTAGGGGCTACAATATGGTAGCTGACATAAACTATGTTTTATCACTTTGTAAAGAAATGTCTCAATTTTATGTAGTGTAGATAAGATCAGATCCTACAATTTTTAGCACACCAGACACAGATGGGGTTTAACTTGTCTCATCCTTTTATTAAATGAGCTGGACAAGCAAAAATCTGGCTTTGGTTATGTGTACCTGGAGAAGACTCAGATCAGTCTGCAGCTACAGTCTAATCAGACTTTGTTGTGTGAAATGGGTACAGCTTAACACTTGTTCTGCTGAACCAGCATCTACCTTTGTAAACAGTGAAAATACAGATCAGATGCCATCTGGTCTGGTTCTTTACTGTTTGTCATTCCGTTGGTGAATATATAGGGATGTGTGTGTTTGAATTTTACATCCCACGAACAACTAAGGTCATATGGAGATGAGACCTCTGTTCAAAGACATCCGTAAGCCTGGAGAATCTCAGAATCAAGCCCATGACCCCTGGTTTATGAGGTGTAGCTTATCCATTCTTGCACACCAGACAAGGAAATCCGTGATTTTACCCAGGGATAGAAATTTATGTTCTGACCCCGGTGTTCCGACCCAAAATCGAATATAATCATGTGTTTGATAAATGCACTGGTTGATTACAACCTCGTATGCGCCGTTGTTTAAGTTGACGTCACAATATTCCTGCAGTGCCATCATAATATGGCGGACGTCGGTAACCGAAGTGAGAGCATTTAAAATCCGCACTAAGAAGTGGAAGGTATGCTAGAAAAAGAATTCTATATGGGTGTGAGGGGTGGATAGATAAATCCGTCCCTCCGGATTTCTGTCCAGCATCACTCAGCAAGCCTCATGATGCCGGACAGTGATCCTTGGGACGGATTTTTCCATCCACCCCTCACATCCATATAAGATTCTTATATTACATCATGGAGGCTTCAGAAGTTACAGGGACAAATCATAACAAGTAATCTGGTTGGCTGATGCAAGATATGGGTGTGGCTAAATTAATTTATTCAGCATGACAACTTCATTTTTTTTTTCAGGTGGACAGGGAAAGCTGTGTTCTGAGCATGCGCACAGGATGATTAGATTCTTTACTAAGCTCACGTAACAGAAGGTACATCTGACACGTTTCCATTTGATGCTGCACTGATATTGGATGCTGGGATATTGAAAAACAATCACTCTAGTGTCCTTTGGTATCCCGTGGGACAATATTCACCAATACCAGTACAGTAACCTTTCTGATATATTACTACAGTCAACCCTCCGTTATAACGGCAAAACTCGTTATAATGGCAATTTCAATCGAATGATTAGCTAAAGGTTTAGCCTCGGTTATGAGCAGCTTGGGCTTCCCTCGGGTTTCAAATGCACAAATCTAGTCCATAGTCATGAAAGAACCTTGTAACCTTATACTCCAAGAAACAAATGTTCTTTGTTAGAATCGCCTCACCGAGGCAATCGGTGAGGCGATTCTAACAAATGTCAATAATATTTGTTTCTTGGAGTAATAATGGGCAAAAGGCCTTTTATTACCTATGATAATCCGAACTGTGATTCTTTATAACTGCATATTTATTATAAAGGCACGATAATAGGGAACAAATCCTGCCATTATAACACGGGTCCTCAAATTTTCTTGTGCTTTTCTAATCATTTGATATTTATAGTTATATAATAAATATGAAAATTGAGTTATAAATGACATGTACGTAATGGTAAATAAAAGTGTAAACTACACATACACACAGTGTACATGTACAGAAATACACAATTCTTCAATTATACTCGTACACAAAACTTAACAATAACAACATACACGTACAAACACACAAAAGTAAGTACCAGTACACAATACTTTGAAAATTTGATTGCAATAGATCATATTATTAGGTATGTCCAATAAAGACTGCGAGAACTTAGTAATTAAAAAAATAAGCTAATCAGAAATGTTAAAGTGTTACAAGGATATAACTTTAAAACCATGGCAACAAGACTTAATGAAAATTCAAGGGGAACAGATACATGTAAATCCTAAGGGAGGTATTTCTTCTTCTTAGCAGCTAAGGTCTACTCCTAAAGGAAAGAATTTGCTCCAACTAGCAAATTCTATCCTTAAAAAAAAAAAAAAAAGATCCAATATTTAGAGGGGATATTTGTTCAGGGAGGAACCAGCCTGCCCAGGCAAAGTGTTGCGATTTGGACCGTCCCTGCATATAAAACCCTAGCAGTTTATTTGGGCAGTAGGACTTGAGATGTCAAGTCATCTCAATGTCGGTGACCCCCGTGCATCGGGGCTTGAAGAAATAAATGGGCTGCATGATGCTTCCACGCAGAGTTGAATTCAACCTGCACACGAGTACTGGTAAACTGCTTAGAGGATCTAAGCCTGCCCAGGCAAAGCGGTGCGAGTCGGACCGTCCATGCTTATAATCCCTATTGGTTTCATTGGGCATTGGGCTTGAGATGTCATTTCATTTCAATGTCAGGTAAAAGTCCCACAAAATTAGAAGCACCGTCTCCAAAATGACCTTTACAGTGTTGACAGGGATGTTAAACCTCAAATCAAACAAACAAACATCTCAATGTCGGGTGAAAAGTCCCATAAAATTGGATGCAAAGTCTCCAAGATGACCTAGTATTGACAAGTGTCGTAAAACTTCAACACATACAAACAAATCAGGGAGGAACCTCTTCCCTGTTATCCTTAGGGGTCTACACTTGAAAGCAGACCCAATTTTCAAACAGGCTCTTTGTTCAGTTAAGCTAACTGGTAATTGCACAAGCTGTCTCCTTGAAGACAAAAGCAGATATTTTAAGGATATCCATTCCCTTTAATTAAATGACTTTTGTGCATAATAAACTTGGTCCTGAGCATATTTCAATTTCATTTTTTGTGATAACTTTCTTCAAAATTGTCTACCAGGGAGATAAATCCTTGTTTTACAAAATCTGTTTCCATGTGGCACATCAGTAGAGAATAAAACTGACAATTTAATGAATTTACCACCCCTAACAGTAATTTTCAAAGCAGTTATCTCAATTCAAATGCACTTATTCATTTGTTTTATTTGCACAAAATTGAAAGCACTGTCATCAGTATAAATTGAAATGTCTGCCAATCAAAAGCATAGTTACATGATAATGTTGTGTTATAATTTACTGACAATATACATATTGTTTTTTTTTTTTTTTTTGTTAGTCAAGGGAATATCATGTTATACCTTGTCCTGCTGAACCAGGGGCTTGAAGAAATAGACGGACTGCATGATGCTTCCATGCAGAGCTAAAACCGACCCACACACGAGTTCCGGTAAACCGCTTAGAGGATCTAAGCTTGCCCAGGCAAAGCGATGTTAGTCGGACCGTCCATGCTTATAAACACTATTGGTTTCTTTGGGCGTCAGGGCTTGAGATGTCATTTCATCCCAATGTCGGGTAAAAGTCCCACAAAATCGGAAGCAACGGCTCCAAAATGACCTTTACAGTGTTGACGGGACGTTAAACCTCAAAACAAACAAATGAACCAGGATACTTCTTACACTTACAAACAGAAGAAGCCATCTGACCTGGATCTACACCGTCTGTCATTCAGTTTTTGAATTTGCAGGAATAAACTGCATCAAGTGTTTTGATAGGCTAATTGTCTGAAATGACTATGACAAAATTAATTTATTCAGCAGGACAAGCACTTGTACACCACATCCTCATTATAACACTGTTCATTATAGCATGATTTTGTATATAACACTGTTTAGAGATGTATCCAAAAATGTATAGATTATATAGAAAAATGACCATAAATGGCATTTTTCAATATAATCTATACATTTTTGTTTGGATATAACACTGTTTTTGCTTTGGACCCATTAATAGTGTTATAAAGAGGTTGTGGCGTATCTAATTTTTAAATCTGTAATTGCTGGGTCTGAAAAGACTGAGCAAAAGATGTACATACAAACCCAGATCAGACTTCTCCTGAACAAGCAGTCTGATCATGGCGACTGAGTTTACAGTGCTGTCCGTTCTGACAACACCAAGTTTAAACTTTATCAGACAGCAAAGAAATTTTATTGATATTTAACCCTTTAAGTGCCAAGAACAAAACAAGAGATGACGTTTCCAAATATTCTATTTTATTCTTTAGAGTATAAGGCATGACATTTTATTCGAGTCATTGGCTTGCCGATAAACAATGAAAAGGTCATCTCGGTCATCTGCTATTTTGTGCTTAGTGCCAAAAGGGTTACACTGAGACAACCAAAATTCTACTATGTTGTTCAGACACATAGTTTAGCTGTTTGGTTTTGCGCTTGTCTTTTTGTGTGTTTAAATACAGTTGTCTCACAGTGTAAAAACACCCGGTGTCCAAACCTTTAGGGACAGTCTATACCAGCCCTGCTACAGTTTGGCTTTGATTGAACCTTGGTTCCAGTGAACATATACTGCTAATGTACATGTGGCATATAACACCATTCCTGTCCAACCTTCACTTGCATAAAATACCACAGCAGATAAGGAACAGATGACTGGTGTAGTTGATGATGATTTCAAGGCGGAAGAATACATTGCATTTTTTTTTTTTTGGTTTTGTTTTCCCTTTTTTTTTCTTTTTGCCAGTTTTGCAAGGGAGGCTAATAGATTGTAATAGAAACGTTAAAGTCTTACAAGGAAATAATCTTAAAACCATGGCAACGAGACTTAATGAAAATTCAAGGGGTATAGAGAAACCCTATGGGAGGCAATTCATCTTCTTATCAACTAAGGTCTACTCCTAACTTCTCATTATCAAGCAGGTCTGAGAAAGTGGTCTACTCTTAAAGGAAAGAATTTTCTCCCCAAGGGATGCAAATTCTTTCCTTTTAGAGTAGACCCAACTTGATAAGGGAGACAAAAATACTTTTGAAAAGTTGCTTCCTATGAAAGTGTATCCATGCCTGTTAAATTGTGAATCAGTCTTCAAAGAGAAACAGAAAGTAAATTTTCTAGTATCAAAATAGGGGCTACCCTAAAAGTAAAGAATATGCTCTCTCTGACAGCACACTCTTTCCTCTTTAGAGTATAAATCCCCTTTTCTTAATTGACACCGCATTGTACTTTTAAATGTTTCACAAAGGGATGAACATTGTCATCTTACCGATGTGTCAAAAAGGGGTAAATGGTGGTGTCATCTAAACAGTTTTGTTTGCTTTCGTTCATACTAATTTAAGTATTATTGCTTAAAATTACAAAAACAGCGGAGTAGATGCTCATAGCCTGAATAACCTCCCTTGCTCAAGAATATTCATGCAAATACATATTGTTGGTAGTCTTTAGAAACAAACCAAAGTCATTTTTGAATGAGTACTTGCAACTTCTATTTTTAACCGCAGATAATTATCCTTAAATTATCGTCAAATACACCCAATGTCTGTAAGTCTGCATACGCCCGCTCACACAGTAGAATAGTCCTAAAACACTCATAAAATAACCTATACTACGAAGTATCTTCCAAGAATTTAACATGTGTGAAGGGAAAGAGTCCTTTGTCACCTTTCTCATTTTCGCCTTCCCATTGTCCATTAGCATTTATTTTTGAAACATTTATAATTTCACCTTCCTGCAAGAAAAAAAATAAACATTATATGCATTTACCTATGTATTTGGGCAGACACACCAGAACAAACAGTGTAGACCCAGATGAGATGCCGCACATGCAGCATCTCATCAGGGTCTACACTATTTGCCACTCATCCAGCTATTTTAGACACAACATTGGCTGGTAAATTGTACTGGTTCAAATTTTTCAATACGAAGGTTAAGGAGGTGAGTTGTCTTTAGCATTTTTTCCAAGGAAGACAACTTTCAAGACTTCCTGTTTGTTTTTTTTGTACCCTGAACCCATCTGCTCCAGTAAATCCAATATCTAATAGAGTGGTAGTTTTGCTGAAAAAAATGAGCAAATGCAGAAGCTGCCTTCATTTTTCCATCAAAAAATATTAGTATATTTTGCATATTAAAATGATCAGAGTTTTAGGGATATGTTAACGACATCATAAGTTTTCAACAACTGGCTCCTGATACATGTGGAAACCCCAGTTGAATTCAACATAACATAATTTATGTAATAGAGAGCCAGTCAGTTTACCTAACCACACTTTCCCTGGGCAGGCTTATACATATACATAAACAGATAAACAGTCTGACAGTGCTTTAACCAGAAACTGCAAACTGCCCTTCATTAATCAGCAGAAGGTAGAGAATGACAGTGGAAACGATTTCACAATCTATTTCCACAAAAGGATGTTGCAGGCTCTGCCGGCACTGAATCCCAGCCTCCTAATCACCAGTCAGACGCGCATGCCACTAAGCTACTGATGATGGGGCAGTATGAATGCACTTTGACCCAAAACTTCTTCATGCACACTCGAAAGGCTCGAAAAATAACTCAAAACCCATACTGGTATTTAAACCTTTCAACCTTGTAGACTCGTACAGATATCTATACAAACTGTTTAGATCCAGATGAGATGGCTCATAGTGACCTGTCTTATCTCGATCTACACTGTATGTTATCCAAATTCTAAGGTGGAAGAGTCCACTCCAGAAACTGGGGAGGTGAAAGGGTTACATTACCATGGTTACCACAATGATATGAGTGGTACTTACTCTTAATCTAAGCTGTGATTTATCAAATACACTGGGTATTCTTGGTATAATTACTACAGCTTTTGCTGGAAGGTGTTCGGGTATAAATATTTGAGCCTGGAATAAATACAATACACAAAATTTACAGACACAATGTATAACATATCAAACAGGATAGATACACCTTCAGGGCAGGTAGCTCCTATGAAAATAGTTTGTCTCTCTTGTATATAGAGTGCTGTGTTTAAACAAAAGCTAATAGGGTTCACAAAAGTAGTCTCCCTTGAATAAAATGCAGTAAATATGGCAGCTGAACACTGGTTATGCATAAACAGAGGGACATGATGGCACTGGATCGTTCATCTGATCCATTGTGTAACATGTGGGCCCTGGGGAGGGCCATTATTGGCCCCAGGGCTATAATTTGCATAATCTAGAGGGAAGTCTAAAAGGTGAAGTTTCATACCAAATACCAAAGAACTGAGCCTTCTGGTTTCAGACATAAGATTTATAAAGATTTTCCCTATATAAGTCTATGTAAAACCAGTGAGCCCCCAGAAGGTGACATTTTTGGCCCCAAGGCTATAATTTGAACAATCTTGATACAAGTCCACTAGACAAAGCTTTATACCAAATACCAAAGACCTGAGCCTTCTGGTTTCAGAGAAGCTTTTTAAAGATTTTCCTATACATGTATAAGTCTATGTAAAACCAAAGGGCCTATGGGCAGGGGCATTTTTGACCCCAGGGCTATAATTTGAACAATCTTGATAGAGGTCCACTAGATGAAGTTTCACACCAAATATCAAAGATCTGGGCCTTGCTGTTTCAGAGAAGAAGATTTTTTACTTTACAAATCAATGTAAAACCAAAGGGCCCCGGAGCAGGGGCATTTTTGGCCCCAGGGCTATACTTTGAACAATCTCGGTAGAGGTCCACTAGATGAAGCTTCATACCAAATATCAAACACCTGGGCCTTCTGGTTTCAGACAAGAAGATTTTTAAAGGTTTTCCCTATATAAACCTATGTAAAACCAAAGGGCACCTGGGTGGGTGCATTTTTGGGCTATAATTTGAACAATCTTGATAAGATCCACAAGATGAGGCTTCACACCAAATATCAAAGACCAGGGCCTTGCGTTTCAGAGAAGATTTTTTTAATATTTTCCCTATATGTAAAACCATAGGGCCCCTGGGTAGGGGCATTTTTGGCCCAATAGCTATAATTTGAACAATCGTGGTAGTGTTCCACTAGATGAAGCTTCATACCAAATATCAAAGACCTGAGCCATGCGGTTTCAGAGAAGAAGATTTTTTAAGTTTTCAGCAAAAAAATCTATTTTTGGCTCCAGTGACCTAGTTGTGAAATGAACTGGAACCATTTGAACATGTTTAAAAGGGGACCACCTAAGGATCATTCCTGTGAAGTTTGGTCAAAATCCGATCAGTGGTTTAGGAGGAGATGTCCTTTGAAGAAAAAGGACGAAAAGGGATCACAAAAGCTCACCTTGTCACTATCAACATTTAAAGATAATGCATACTTTTTTTTTTTTTTGCCATTTTTCTTTCACAAGAGAGACCTGTAAGCTTTCCAATGAACAGAATCCCACTAAAAATAAGGTTACCCAAAAAGTAAACAATTTGCTCATCAGGAGCAAATTCTCACTGAGGAGCAAATTCTTACCCAAAAGGGAGACAAAATATTTTCGAAAGAGTTGCAACCCTTGATGCTGTATCCATTTAACTGCTGTAATTGTATTTATTTTTGCTTATAGGAATTTTCCCCGATTTTCCAGATTTGTGCATATTTGCAGGTATAAGAGTTTGCAGATTTACTAATTTCTCCTATTTGAAACTCACAAAATTCTTATACTCGTGTGAATCCATCGCAAAAAGTTATATAAGTACAGTGTTTTCTCATTTTTTACACTCAACAGTTACAAAATACGGCACATTCCCAGGCCTTAATTAAGCCTGGATAGTATAGTAAAATGCATACTGCCCATAGATAAGCAGTCTCGTTCACAAAAGCTGCTCTCAAATTTATCCATTTTGAGATGATAGTGGTGGTTAAGACATATTGGAAGATAGATAGGGTTTGTCCTTTGCTTGTCTGACACTACTTTAGCCTAATGTTTTCCTATTAAGGTCTTAAAGAGCTGGGATCCTTGATAGCAAAGGATTTTGTCCTTTACTTGTTACCACTGTAGCCTATGTTTTCCCACTAAGTGGAGCCTGGGTAGCCACAGGAGTTTGCCATTCCCTTGTAACCACTGTAGCCTGGGTTCAATTCCTGAGTCCAGCTGTTCAAAGTCTTGTTAGCTTAAGGGAAATGGATACACCTTCAGGGGAGGCAGCTCTTGAAAAACATGTCAATAGGGGTCAACTCTTAATGGAAAGAATTTGCTCCGGAGGAGCAAATTCTTTCCTTTAAGAGGAGATCCTGTTTTCAGGAGGACAGGGCTTGTAGAACAGCAAACAGGAAGTCCCGAAAGTTGACACCCTTTGAAAAATGGCGGAAAAAATCTGCCATGTGTTCACATTCCCCTTAACAAGCTTATAACTGGTCATATTGTTATCTGTTCTAGCAAGAACAATATCTAAAATTTTAGAACTTTTGCTTAAAAATCATTGACTTTATATTGTGAAATATTCGGCACTAGTTCATGCCGTGTTGACAAACTTGCAAGCTTGTGTGTCCTTCGCCATATGAACTTGTGCCAAATATTTCACGATATCAAGTCAATAACCTATAATTATCGATAGTTTTTAACAACTGGCCCCTGGTATCAACATGTGACTATGTGGTTGGGAGGTTTTCTCTGTTTTCCAGTTTCCTTCACCACATCTGGACCTTAAAGACTTCATTTATGACTTCCTTCTGTGTAATCCAAACAAAATAAGTAAACATATTTAAACTAACCTTGCCAATTAATGTTTATCAGAAAATACTGTTGTTATTTAACCCATTTAGTACCGGAAACACCAAAACGGGTAGTTGACAAACAGTGCAGGCTAAGATCAGACGCTGCAGAATGATCAGGGCCTACACTGATTGCAAAATTTTCAGCCAATTTCCAAATAGATTTCAAAGAAAACATGACCTGACACCCCTTAAAATTTGAAATGGACTCCTGGTATATACAAGGAGGAAGATCCCATTGGGTACAAAAAGGGTTAATGGACAAAATCAGGCCATAAAAATCATCTAACACCTGGTAACTGGTGCATAACGTAATGATGGTGTCAGTGACAACCCTTTTTTCTGCAAAACTTTTTTTAAACTTGTTCCGCAACAAAATCTTATTTGAAATTGTTATATGATAAACAGAATCATACACTAATGGTCATTTCATATGAAGCTCGTCAAAGGCTTGTTTCATAAATTTCATATGACACTGGCAGTGAGTGTAAGAGCCACTATTTCTCACCCTTTTAAGGGGAATGGATACACCAGGCAGAATTTTCTGCCATGTTTCAAAGGGAGACAACTTTCAGGGCTTCCTGTTTGCTTTTCTATAAACTCTGTTCGATGGAAAATGGAGTCTACTCTTAAAGGAAAGAATTTGCTCCTATAAGAGAAGACCCATAATGGCACCCCCGCCCTTCAGGGCTTGAAGAAATAGATTGGGCTGCATGGTGCTTCCATGCAGAGTTGAATCAGACCACACACGAGTACTGGTAAACCGCTTAGAAGGACTCAGCCTGCCCAGGCAAAGTGGTGTGAGTCAATGCATATAAGCCTTCTGGTTTCATTGGGCGGCAGGTCTTGAGATGTCATTTCACCTCAAGGTCGGGTAAAAGTCCCACAAAATTGGTAGCAACCTCTCCAAAATGACCTAAACAGTGATGACGGGGATGTTAAACTCCACCTCAAACAAACTAAAGACCCATATTGATATGGGAAACAAAAATACTTTTGCAAAATCTGCCTCCCCTGAGGGTGTATCCATCCCCCTTAATTCTTCTGTCTTTTTCTAAAATATTTTTGCTTAAAACCCCTATAAACTGAGTCGGCACACAGTAAAACCTATGATATATGTGACAGGAAAGACTGGCTCAAATCAGCCTGTATAAATATAAAGCCTGATCAGAGTATTCACTGCCTGAATGAGCTTGCTATAGAGTGTGTTAGTTTTATGTCTCACCAACAGCTAAGGTAATACGGAGACAGGACCTCGGTTTAAAGACTCACCCGAAAGTCTGGAGAAGCCCGGGATCGATCCTGGGACCCCTGATTTACAAGGCGAGTAGCATAACCACTACACCACGGAGGCCTCTGAGCTTTTGCTATAGATGGTTTATCAAGAGATCAACCAGGGAAGACTTAGAAGACTTTCACTAGGCGCAAGCTGACACAAGTCTTTGCACACTGAACAACATCTTGTAAATATTTGGTGTCTTAGCTCAAATGAGACATGACTTGTGTTTGTTTGTGCACCCAGTGATGACACAGATCAGACAGCACATCCGGGCCTATGACTAATCAATTTCCTATAGTGCCCACTATGGCTATGCTTTGGGCAAAAGACTATACTATGTGCATACAGCAGACATAGGCACACAGCAAAGACTCTGAACAAATCCAAGCCTATAACTTTTCTATTCCTATAATGCCCTGGTACAATTACTACTCTGGGTCAATATACTATACTATACCTACACTACATGCACCGGGCAGACATGTGCATTCTGCAAAGACTTATCAGACTACTTGTCTGTCTGCGCATTCATCTGATGAACTCTGGATGTGCAGATCAGTCTTGCTGGGTACTATGAAGATCAAATGATAAATACCTTTGGTTGTTGTGGCTCCTGTTGCAGTGGTTCTGGTGGTTCTGGTTTCTGTGGTGTGGGACCTGGCCGACTGATTCCATCATTTCTAACATCATACTACAAAATCAAAGTATTGGAAGTTCAAGTACTGATTGAAGTTGATTAACCCATTTTGTATCGGAAACCCCAAAAAGGGTACCCGGGCAAACAGTGCAGGCCCAGATCAGACGCCGCAGAATGCGGCATCTGATCAGGGCCTCCACAGTTTGCTCAAAGTTCAGTCAATTTCCAAATAAATTTTGAAGAAAACACAAACTGAAACCCCTAAATTTTGAAATGGACTCCTGCTATATATAAGGAGGAAGATTCCATTTGGTACAAAAAGGGTTAAGCAGACACATTTATATCATATTTGGTTGTTTGTTTATTGCTGAGGTTTGCTTCATAAAAATCTTACTATTAAGACTATTCGAAATTAGAACCACCCCACAATTTACCCATTTCAGTCCAGGAAGCCCAAAGTGGGTACACTGTCAAACAGTGCTGGCCTATATCAAAAGCTTAGAATGAATCAATAGCAATCGATTGTGCCTATGTCATAAAACTGGAAAACCATTATAGCACGTGCCACCATGTGATAATTTTTTGGACATTGTAACTAAGGCATTTTCTACAAATCAAACAGTACAGACACAGATCAGATGCCACTGGGCACAAATTTTTGCGATAATAAGCATGTTTTGTTAGGATTTCGTGCTATACACACAAGACTGTCCGAAATTAATGATGTCCCTGAGTGCTAAGAATAGCCCCACTATAAATAACCTGTTGACACCGGAGCAGGGCTCGAGAAAATGTCGGTTTTCCGGTTCTGAACCGATTTTGGGTTTACTGAACCGATTTTAACTGAAAAAGAAGTTTAAAAAATCGGTCCATAATTCAATAAAATTTTCAAAAAATCGGTTCAAAAATTTTCTCTAAATCATCGTTGTAAAAACAAGCTGACCGTTTGCCACTGATAATCCAAGCATGTATACAAAAATCGCCTACAGCACAAGGTGTTAGACTGGTTCATTATCTAACTAGGTGAAAATCGGACAAGTCCACGTCGGGTTCTTTGAAATTATTCAATCGTGAACAATGGCCTCAGGCGTTATCGGCATGCTAGCAGGGTGAGAAAATTAGGTCAATCAATGCAGGACATAAGCTAGTTTGTTTACACAAGTCATTAATTTATGGCTTACTATAGAACCGGTATTTAAATATATAATTGTTTTTTTTTTCACAGGGCGCAATTTTCAATACACACCTGTCATGTCTGTTAAGACTTCGAGAGAAAATGCCTTTTTTTTCACCCATTCTTAACGATATTTCTATTTAAGAAATACGCTCCATTGAAACCAATAACATAAACCACGTGTGTATTATGCCCTTAAATGAATTAAAATGAAACCGCATGACGTCATTTTCTGATCACGTGCCATCAATATCCGTCGCTATTTGTAGACAAAGCGATTTCTTTCAGGCTTGTGTGATCGTGAAATATGTATTTATATTCTTTAGAACTCGGTTCGGCCACGTAAGATTTTCAATGACTCTCGTTCGGCCATGTTTTGGTTTGAGAGTAAAGAAATGTTTTTCGATTTTTTAACCCGTTCAAAACGATTTCAGAAATCCGCTCTATTAAAATCAGTGACATAAAACTGGTGTGTGTGTGTTACGTCCGTGACTGCATTAATGTGTATTGTGTAAAAGGAAACGGTATGACGTCATTTTCCGACCACATGGCTGCAATCGGTCGCCATTTGTAAACAAAGCAACTTGGGCAAAATAAAGGTGCGTGAAATAAGAGAAATATTTTAAAGGTTTTAAAAAAGGGCAAAAAATATAGTGACCATCGATCTGATCTTTGACTGCACCACGCCAGCGGTCTTCAGGTGCTGAGTGACCCGGATATTTTGGAAAATGAAAGTAGATGAAATCTGGCATAGAAAATGAAAGTAGATGAAATCTGAACTACGTGAGCAATAATTGCTGTTTATAATCGAGATACTGGTGCTTATATTCATTGACAAGTGTAAGAGCAATATTGGTATGTCATTCGTTACGCTAATAACACATTTTGAAATTGCAAATCACCAAGGATGTTTACGGAAATTACCGAAACAGATCGGCAATTTCCGTAATTTTTTGGCGAAATCTGGCTGGACCGATTTGGATTCTTCAGTTTCTCGAGCCCTGCACCGGAGACAAAAATACTTCTGCAGGAGTTGCCTCCCATGTAGGTGCATCCATTCCCCTTAAAAATGGTCGTAGGGTTGTGTAATGAAGGTATAACAGCTGTGACAGGGATGTAAATTGGCATGTACTTATAAAAGTGATAATATGCAGGAAGTTGTTGCTAGTGCTGGAAACTGCTGACTAATGGTCATTTCATGTACTTATCTCTAGCATGTCTCCACTTTCCACTGCTGAATGTTCTTATTTAGATATAAATATCTAGTACAATGTAAAACAATATTTCGGTGAACAGAAAACAACTAGTGGTGTCACATGGGAGAAAAATGAACAAGGCCTGACTGTGAAGGGAACCCAGAACCTCTCGCATACTACTCTCTACAGACTGAGCTATCTAGCCACACTGCTGACCAGTTACATCTTCCTCCTGGCTAATGAGGTTCTGGCCAAATCTAGTCTGGCTGCTAGACTTACTTTTTATACTCTTTCTTGCTCTCAAACACTTTGCTAGACCACACACTGGCGATCAAATGTTGCAAAAGAGGAAAAAGAACATGGTGTGATGAGGACTCAGCTCGGGGTCTCTCCCAAACTGTGCAAACACTACCGAATGAACTTTCGAGCCACATGGTTAACCTGTTTCATTGGCATAAATGATTAAGATAGTTTCAGCTTTTTAAAGACCATCAGATGTTTGCATATCAATCAATTGTCCCATACTGCTGACAATTTCTCAATGACCTCTTGAAAATTTAATACTGGCATGGTATACGGTACATACCGTGGTACTCTGTTTAATACCAACGTTTATCACAGTACTACATATCTGTGGTACCCAACCCCAAAAATGGGTTAAGAGTGGCTACTTTCATATTTTGTTTGTTTGTGTTGAGGTTTTACTGGTTGACATCCCTGTCAACACTATTTGTCAACACTATTTAGGTCATTTTGGAGATGCTGCTTCCAATTTTGTGAAACTTTTACCCACCACAAACAAAATACCTGGATTTAAGGGTCATACTCACACTACATTTTCTGGGCAAACTTAGGCCATCTGAGCAGTTTACCAGTACTCTAAAGTTCAGTATGTTTACAAGCCCCAGTGGGCGGGGGCAAGGTTACTTTAACAAATTTTCAAAGTCCAAAATGAAATTTTCATTGTTGAAAAGGTGTTTGGGCCAATGAAATTTGACCTATGTGTTTGGACAGTTCAGGATATCTTTAGCCATTATTTTCAGAAAATGTCAGTTAACCCTAACCCTGCTGAACAGGACATCCCCTACCTTTGCCATGTAGATTCAGATTAGATGGATTCTGAAGAAGCCACCTGATCAGGATCTACTGTTTGTCATGCCGTTTGTGAGTTAAGCAAATACAGTGAAATTCAGCTATTAAGACCACCTAAAATTAAGATTCTGCTTTAAAAAGCTTATTTTGAAGGGTGTACTTAATCTTTCTCTGTGTTTCCTGGCCACAGTGTCCTCTGGTCAGGGACCACCTTTGGGACTGTTCAAAAGTGGTCTTAAAGACCACTTTTGAACAGTCCCAAAGGTGGTCTTAATGTAGGAATTTTACTGTACATCATATCAAGTAATTTGATTGGTGGAAACTCAGAAAAGGGTGCATGCAGCAGGATCAGGGATACACATGGCTGTGTACATCATTTATTGTAGGTTACCTTGGTTACATATGGCACGGGTATTTGTCCTGTCTGACCTTCTCTGTTTCTTGCCATCCACCATTTATCTTCATCTTTGGTTAATATTTCTAAAATCTCACCCTTCTTGAAAGGTAAATCCTCAGGATCCTAAAAATAAATTTACAATTTTTAAGTTGAAAGGATACACCTTGAGGAGACAACTCACTGAGAAAGTTGTCTCCCTTATCGATAGGGGTCTACCCTTAAAGGAAAGAATTTGTCCTTGAGGAGAAAAGTCTTTTTCTTTAAAGAGTACCAAAATGATCCAAAACATTGGCACAGCCAGGCCTAAGTAAACAGCACAGATCCAGATCAGACTGAAGCAACAGTCTGATCAAGGCCTACACCGATTGCCTTTCTGTCTGCATTCTTTAACTCCTTGCCAGATCATGAAACTTTGTTAAAATTTTAAGAGAATTACAGCAAGTCCTCAAGGTGTCCCAATGTTTAGGATTTTTTTTATTTGGAGGAAGTCCATTCACTTTATTTCAAAATGTGTTCTCCAGTTGCATAATGCCAAATGCTACTATCTCAAATAAACAGCTATATGAGACTACAAGGTGAGCTTTTCAAAAAGCTACAGAAGTCTGTTGGCCCTGTCTGCACTGTTTAGATCATATCAAGTTAGTAAGTTTACCATACCACACTCTCCTTGGTCAGTCTTATAAGCAGTTAACCAGTATTGTGCCTATTCTCTTGCCAAAAACTGACAAGTGCCCTTCCTGAATCAGTGGAAGGGAGAGAATAATCATGATCAATCGCCACAAAAGAATATTGCCTTCCCTGGCAGGTATCGAACTCCCGACCTCCTGATCACCTCCCGACCTCCTGACGTACATCTGTTGCCACCCTTCTCGAACACAGGAAATTGAAGCAAATTTCAAATACATGAAAAAAGGTCCCTACTCTCATTTTTTGCTTTTTAAATGCACATGCCCAACCAATTAAGAGGGCTAGATACATTTCTCGCATGAAGCTACTGCAAGGGGTTATGTACATGTTATGAACAGCAAAATATTAATGCTCTGGGGAGACTGGGCTTGTGCACAGGTGTCTGCGCCTATGCTGGCCACCTACGTGAGGGTGAGCGAGGAATGTGGGTTAGTTGCACTGCAATTATGACACTTTGTGTTACCTCGGGAAGAAAATCTTTCCTTTAAGAAATGTTGATTGGGGGTCAAGTAGCACTATAACCATACACTTTTAACATCTCGATGGATACAACAAAAATAACAAGGAAACATGCCTTTATTGAGCTTTTGTTTGCTTTGAAATGTAACGGCCCAGCCAACCATAAAGGTCATGTACAGCCAACCTAAACATTTTTCTTGGCTGGTATAATCTCTCTCGGCAGCTGACCAGCAGTGCACATTCTTTCACCAGCAACCGACTGAGTCATTAGACCTGGCTCAGCAAAAATTTTATTTTCACTGACGTTTTCATTCAACAACCTCTTTATAACACTATCATTAGGGTCCACACCAAAAATGGTGATAATTAAATGACAGTGTTATATCCACAATCCAAGGTCCCATCTCCATATGGGCCCCGTCAAGCGATTTTGGTACTTATCGCCTATGCGAGCAGCGAAGGTTCAGACGAGCCTGCGCATACGTGCAGTCTCGCCAGAACCTTCGCTGCTCGCTCATACAAGCAGTGTATCAAGAGGAACCTTCAGACAGAAAGCCATATCCCTGGCCCCTCTGAATGGCTGGGCATGCGCAGTTAAATTTTGTCATGATGGAATGCTCGAAGACACAAATTCGCTTGGCGGGGCTCATATGACCTTAGTAGTTGGTTTAAAGACTCATCCAAGTCTAGTTTATGAAGTGACTAGCATAACCACTACACCATGAGGGCTTCTTTATTGGTATATCCAAACCAAAATGTGTGGATTATGCAGAAAAATTACCATAAATGAACATTTTTCTATATTATCTACACATTTTTGGGATCCATCTTTCTTCATGCTTTATCCAAAACTGTGTTTTGTAATAAACAGTGTTACAAAGAAATTTATGTGAAATAGGACAGTATAAATAATTTATTATGATGACTAGATACACTAGACACAGCCCTTTCCAAAACTTCTATACCCCTAATCAGTAGTTTTCTGCTCTGATGGAAAGAATTTGCTCCTCAGGAGCAAATTCTTTCCTTAAAGAGTAGACCCACTTTTTCGGAGTGGCTAAGAAAGCAAACAGGGTTACTCAGAGAAGTTATCTCCTTTACTAACAAGTGGGTGTACTTACCTTTCCTGGAAAATCGTACTTTGCCATTACTTTTTCTCTTGTTGCCTGCAACAGAAAACATGAGTCCAATTACAGTCAAAAGTCAATGGCTTGAACTCCCTTGGGACCGTTAACCCATATCCCGCCGAACACATCAACCCATTACCTTTGCGAACAGTGTAGATCCTGATCAGATGGCTTCAGAAGAAGCCATCTGTTCAGGATCTACACTGTTTGCAATGCAGTTTGTGAACTGAAGAAATACATTATATCAAGTAATTTGATTGGTGGATAGCCAAAAATGGATAGGGCTGGCAAATCAGAACTGAAAAGATAATCGATTATCAGTCCAGCAATTGTGATCGATAATTGAATAGTAATCACTGATGATTTGGTTATAATTTTATCTGTCTGGCTTTCTGTCTCAGCACGACTCTTACCATGTGTTGTTCTTTACTATATGTATAGGAATAGGTCTGAGCAAACAGTGTAAACCCAGATGAGATGCCGCAGAACACAATTTCTCATCAGGGTCTGCACTGTTTGCCACTCATCCAGCTATTTTAAGCACTTTTTATTTAGGTAGTAAATTGTACCGGTGCTTATCAAATAATCAATTACAAGCAAATAGCTCATGATAACCATTTTTTTGTGGAATTTATCAATCAATTAATTGATTAAACAATTAATCGTGTCAGCCTTAGAAATGGGTGTGGCTAAATAAATTTATTCAGCAGGATAATAATTTACATTCATTCAAGATGTGTAGTTCAGGCCACTGAGGGTTACTTGTACCACCAGATCATGAGGCATAATGGGAGACAACTTTTGGGACTTCCTGTACATTTTTTCTGTAGCCCTGTCCCACTGAAAAAGGGGTCTACTCTTAAAGGAAAGAAATTGCTCCTCAGGAGCAAATTCTTTCCTATAAGAGTTGACCCCATATTGACATGGGAGACAAAAATACTTTTGCAGGAGTTGTCTTCCCTGAAGATGTTCCCATTCCCCTTAAAGGTCATCTTTCAGTTTCTCTACAAAATAAGGGTTTGTTATGTGTACTCATTAGAATGTCCTCATTGAGGTGATTCTAATAGGTACACACAACATACAAAATCATGATAAAATAAGGAACATTCACATAAACTATCATTTAATTTTGTCAAATTACAAAATCTCGTTAGTTGACTTTTGACAAAAATAGCTCCTCACTTTGATTCTGCTCATCAAAATATATCTTGTGACAACAACACCCCCGCACCCTCCACCCGGTGTCTTGTCCCTGGGGACTAGATACCTTGTGCCAGACTTAGGTAGCTTGTCCCACGTTTTATCTTGTCCCACGTGATATCTTGTCCCTGAGGACTAGATACCGTAACCATGGTATTTTGTCCCAGAGGACATAAATAACCCAGACGTGGTATCTTGTCCCCAGGGACAAGGTACCACAGGGTACAAGATAAACAGCTACACTGGGACTTACATCCTTTGACCATTTCCTGTAATATGGATAACAGGTTCTTTAAAAACATCACATTATCACGGGTGGTGTGGTAATCTTTTGTAACGTGTATCAAATGGTCAAAACATACCAATGTAAATGACAGGACTTATGACTACTACTAGTGTTAACCTTTAACCTGCTGAATATTCATTAAGCCACACTCATTTCTGACTTTGAACCAATCAGATAACTTGATGCAGCTTATTTCTACATATTCATAAACTGAATGTCAAACTGTGTAGATCCTGATCAGATGGCTTCTTCAGAAGCCATCTGATCTGGATCTACACTGTTTGCAAAGATAGGGCTTGTCGCCTACAGCAGGGTAAAGGTTAAATATGTTCTAGAAAGGGTTATCCTTTGGAAGCAAGGAATACACTACAGAACTGGAAAATATGAAGGGTACAAGTTTTCTGGGCCAGACTAGCTAGTTTCGGCCAATTAGGCCTCATCAGTGATCCTCAAATATTTTCAAAATTCTACAATGGAATCAATGATCCCAAAGGACAAGAAAATATAAACTACACTATGATGTAGGGCAGGGAGACCCTAATCTGGCTTATCACGACATCCTTTGACCATTTCCTGTAATATGGATAAAAGATGCATTTGCAAACAGATGGAGAGCCAGATATACACTGTCATTCAGTTTGTGAACTGAACAAATACATTATATCAAGTAATTTGATTGGCTGATAGTCAGAAATGAATCCATTCAGCAAGAAAAGTGTTAGGATAAAATTACAGTAAAACTTCGATGGCTCGAACTCCGATGGCTCGTTTACCATGGATGAGTCGAACCCCTTCTTGAGTCCGCAGTGAGTTCCTCCAAAATACCATATAGGGGTAATTTAGGAAGATTTTCTTCATTTATCTTGCAAATGTATGCTGTGTGTACTCATTAGAATCGCCTCGATGAGGCGATTCTAATGACTACACACAACGTACATTTATAATACAGAGCACTGAAAAGATATCCACAATAATTATCTCCATTATGCCTCCTGGTGTGGCACTAATAGTATCCCTCTGTGGCTCGAACTACCGCTGTCTCGAACAAATTTTCATGGTCCCAAAGTGGTTCGAGCCATCGAAGTTCGACTGTAAATCTCTATATGCTTGTACTCACCGGATATGTTAAGGCTGTAGTGTCGAGATAATGTGTTTTATAGAAGGTTAACAATGCTGGTATATCAGGAAACTGATGATCCCCTATTCGGAACATCACCTGACCACCCTGTTGTATTCTGTTCACGATGTAATGACTGATTTTATTATCCTCTCTGAAATGAAAGAGAAAAATCAATATAGGCATGAATCATAAGAGCCACATCTTAACCCTTGTCCTGCTGAATATTTATATATGCCACACCCACTACCAATTATCAACCAATCAGATTACTTGATGCAAATTATTGCAACAAATTCACAATCTGAATGGCAAACAATGTAGATCCTGATCAGATGGCTTCGTCAGAAGCCATCTGATCTGGATCTACATTGTTTCAAAGATAAGGCATATCCGGGATTAGCAGGACAAGGGTTAAGAAAACATGTCTTAAAGGGTTTGCAACCAGGTAAGATTCAAACCGGCCAGCTCAGCCATAGCTCCAGATAAGGTGATATTTTGCTTAATTCTGCATGAAAGCATGTTGTGGGTACTCATTAGAAGCGCCTCAGCGCTTTTAGTGACATATGTTGTTGGTACTCTTTAGAAGTGCTGAGGCGCTTCTAATGAGTACCCACAACATATGCTTTCATGCAGACATAAAAACAAGAGGGCCATGATGGTACTGGATCGCTCACCTGATCCATAGTGTAACAAGTGGGTCCTGGGGAGGGCCAATTTTGGCCCCAGGGCTATAATGTATATAATGGGGGTGTGCGGTAAAACCGGTGCACCGGTAAACCGCAGTATTTTCTTCCGGCAGTACGTACCACGGTACTTTTTGGTCGTACTGGTACTTTCGGCATGTTCCGGATTTTATCTGAAATTTCATATAATGTAATTCAATGTTTGAGTAAGAACAAACTAGAGCTGCCGCCTAACGGGCGCCAATTATACCCCCGCATGCGTTGTCAGACAAATGTTTACAAGTATTTGACCTTGAGGAAGGTCAACGTAAAGGTCAAGGTCAGGTTTGTGTATATCAATCTTAAGTACTAGTGGCAAGGTGTGTGGTGTGTGAATATTAAAGAAATCGGTCAAAGAATAAGGAAGTTATGAGCAATGTTAAAGTTTTTTGTAACGGACCGACGATGACAGACGACAAGCTGACTCCTATATACCCCCTTCAAACTTCGTTTGCAGGGGTATAAATATGTTTGCAAAACGATTTCACTAGCGTCACAGTGTTTAATCTAGGCTGCGCCATTGCGCCCTGGGCCCGCTTTTTAACGTGAGGGGCGCACTAGAGATCATTCAATGGGCCTGTCGGGCGCAACTGTAGAATTTAGAGACGGTTTCTTCTGGAGTTCATTTTTGCGATTTTCTCGGGGGTTTTCGGCTGCCTGTTGTGTTTTGTTGAGTTTATCAAAAACCGCATGTTGCCTAATCAAAATAACGTAGAAAAACATTTTGTTTTATTTGTTTAACTAGTAACAATTCTTATTTTCATACACCCAAATCGACGTTTTGTTTACCCGGGATGCGGCCATGTTCGGTTTACCTGTGTGCGCCGGGTGGCTTATGCCAAATTCGTGTGCGCCGTGCAGCTTACGCTAAATACTGGACCGAAATATCGCAATATACCGACGGCGTGGCGGGTGCTATAATCTGCTATTTATTATAGAGTTCTTCTCTTCCAGAAATATTTTTAATGGCATTCATTCTAGATGAAACATGCATTTAGCACTTGAGCAAGTCACTTTATCCAAATTGTTTTGTTCTGGTTAAATGGGGTAATGAGCAAATGTGACCAACTCAGTATTAAAAGATGGATAGATAAACTAAATAGATTTTGTCTGTGCTATTAAACTTGTTTTGTGTCCATTTTTATCATGCAGCTAAAACCTTAAGACAAATCTGGTAACTTTATATAGTATAATTAAAGGGCCCCCTAAATTTCCAAATGGCCCCCTTTTCCAAGGCCTGTGGGCCCAGAGGGCCCCCAAACCCCAAATCCTGGATTGAACACTGGCGTCAGCCCCGAAAAATACCTCCCAGGGACGCAAAGTAGCTTTTATTTTGCGCCGCTAATCATTCTGAGCACTGTTTAGTTCAAAGATGCGGGCGCGACCGATAGGGCGCTAATATTATCAGATACTTGAATGAATAGCAGTAATAACTAATAGAGCATGCAAGCCACTTCGGATTAACATAAATAGGTAATAAATTTATAACCAAAGCATAACAGTTCAATCCTGCTAATTGGGGCTCAAAGTAATCTTGCGTGAAAACTTTAACATATATATGCACTGCTTGTCGGAACACGACTAACAAAGATGACATCGCAAGACAGCATGTTGTGCGTTGATCAGTCTGTGCAGCAATGGAGAGGAAGAAACGGTTCCGTTTGCAATAATATAATAATGACATATGTAGTTTATGCTTTAGCTTTGTATTGACTCTGGAGTAAAAATACGTCAGGCTGACGTAGTATCATCACTTTTTTTACTTTCACATTTCATTTGTTTCTGGATAAAAATGTTTTAAAAAATGAATGCATTTTACTGTTGCATTTTATAAAATCATTATGCTGCAATATATACAATTTTATAGCATGTGACGACTTCTGAAGAACCTGACATCTTTAATGTCAATAATTATAAAATATGCTCAATACTTAGCCAACGTAAGCCGTTCACGCAATCAAAAGAACTGCTATATCGCAGGGTCAAACATCAGGTGTGACAGTGTCCTGGACCAGCAGGTATCGATATTAAGTAACACATGAAAGAATGACTTGCAATCTTGGCTTACTTTACGCTCATTATCACTTGGCAATTTGGAAAACAAACATTGCGTCTTATTTGTTAATAATAATGGATTAACTAATTTATTGCCATAAGATTAGTGATAGGCCATGGACAGATTAATAGCAATCAGTAAAGATCACATCCAGATAAACTGCAAACAAATATTGACCAATGTCACATTTTTTGCGACCGTAAACCTGTAGAAACGCGTACTGATACTCTGTTTATTTATCTGTTTCATTTTACGAAGTACAAACACTTGGTGTTTGAAACCTGTGGTATACCACAGTACGTACCATGGTACATGGGTGTATACCGTGGTACAGTTTCCAAAGGCGGTACCAAGCCATAGTATAAATGGTGAGGGAGATCTAAAGGTTAAGCTTCATACCAAATATCAATTAAGGCTAATAATTTGAACAATTTTGGCAAAGGTCAACTAGATGAAGCAACACACACCAAATATAAAAGACCTGGGCCTGGTTTCAGAGAAGAAGATTTTTTTAAAGATATTCCCTACATAAGCCTATGTAAAACCAGGAGGGAGCATATTTGGCCCAAGGGCTTTAATTTAAACAATCTTGATAGAGGTCTACTAGATGAAGCTTCACACCAAATATCAAAGATCTGGGCCTTGCTGTTTCAGAGAAGAAGATTTTCAAAGAATATCTCTATATAAGTCTATGTAAAACCAAAGGGCCCCGGGGCAGAGGCATTTGTGGCCCCAGGGCTATAATCTGAACAATCTTGGTAGAGGTCCACTAGATAAAGCTTCATACCAAATATCAAAGACCTGGGCCTTGTGGTTTCAGAGAAGGAGATTTTCAAAGATTTTCCCTATATAAACCTATGCAAAACCAAAGGGCCCCGGGTCGGGGCATTTTTGGCCCCAGCACTATAATTTGAACAATCTTGGTAGAGGTCCACCAGATGAAGCTTCAAACCAAATATCAAAGACCTAGGCCTTGTGGTTTCAGAGAAGAAGATTTTTACAGATTTTCCCTATAAAGTCTATGTAAAACCAAAGGGCCCTGGAGCGGGGCATTTTTGGCCCAAGGGCTATAATTTGAACAATCTTGGTAGAGGTCCATTAGATGAAGCTTCATACCAAATATCAAAGTCCTGGGCCTTGGGGTTTCAGAAAAGAAGATTTTTTAAAGATTTTCCCTAAATAAGCCTATGTAAAACCAAAGGGCCCCTTTTGGCACCAGCACTATAATTTGAACAATCTTGGTAGGGGTCCACTAGATGAAGCTTCATACCAAATATCAAAGACCTGGGCCTTGCGGTTTCAGAGGAGAAGATTTTTAAGTTTTCATTTAAAAAAAATAATTTTTTGGCTCCCCTGACCTTGATGTGCAATGGACCAGAACCATTTGAACAACTGTGAAAGGGGACCACCTAAGGATCATTCCTGTGAAATTTGGTAAAAATCCGATCAGTGGTTTCAGAGATGTTGTTTGAAGAATTTGTTTACATACGCACGTCTTTACGGATATATACTTGTGTGTCTTCATCCCTACAAAGTACCCTTGTGTGTCAAATTTCCAGGAAATTTCTTGGAATTTCTTGGAAAAGAAGACACACAAGTAACTATTTTAGACACACAAAACACTGACGGAATAAATCGCATTGAGTTGAATGGAAGTGTCCATACTTTTAAACACACAAGTATACATTCGTTCCTGCGGACACACGGACGGACGGACGCACAACAGACGAAAAGTGATCCCAAAAGCTCACCTCGTCACTACGTGACGGTGAGCTAAAACTAATACATCTTATCTGGGGCTATGATCTAGAGGCTTGAAATTCTCGGTATAGAAACTAGAGATATTATACTATCCAAGCAGCGAACACGAACATGCTGATTAGACTGTGCAGGTTGGTCTGCACCTGTGTTGTAGGCAAATGACAAAAACAGGTTTTCTTTTGATGTGGCTCATATACATATATGAACCCCCACACCTGGAAACGTCTCCAAATATGCTCACAGCAATGACTCAGATCAGCTTGTGCATCTTTGCTGCCTGATCAGAAGCATTCTATGCTGATTTGAGTCATGGCCAAACCTAAATATTTTGATTGCCATTTCTCATACATAGCAACATGTAAGATAGGTATTTGGAATTTGATAACCCTTGGGGTTGGGCTACTTGATGCTTCCACGCAACGCTGAAGCCGACTGCATGAGTACTGGTATACTGCTAACAGGGTTTAAGTCTGCCCAGGCACAGTGATGCGAGCTGGATCATCCATGCATAAACCCTTTTGGTTTCAGTGAGCCGCAGGGCTTGAGATGTCAATTCATTTCAATGTCGGGTAAAAGTCCCACAAAACTGGAAGCAACGTCTCCAAAATGACGTACACCACAACCTCATTATAACATGATTTGGATTTAACACGGTTACAAGATGGATCCCAAAAATGTGTAGATTATATAGAAAAATGACCATAAATGGTCACTTTTCTACATAATCTACACATTTTTTTTTGGATATAACACGGTTGTTTAACTAACACGGTTTCTGCTTTGGACCCCAACAATAGTGTTATAAAGAGGTTGTGGTGTATATAGTGTTGGCCAGGATGTTAAACATCAAATCAAACAAATAAACATTAGTAATAATTGAAGGATAATTAGAGATTATCACATGGAATTTTGGTTATCGCCCAATGTATCAACCCGAGACCCCATTATCTGCTCGAAGGCTTTAGCCTGAGGGCAGATAATGGTCAAGGGTTGATACATAGGGCGATAACCAAAACCCCATGTTATACCGTATTCGCCCTAATTACCGCAACGTGCGCTTAGTTTTTTCAAAATCATGTCATAAAATCATGGTGAAAAATCTACCTAATTAGCACACACTTGATACGAAAACAACAGCTTCCATGATGATGCATACTGATATTTAATGGGACAGAAAAAAGATATTTAAGCATTGCCTTCACTGTTGGAAGAAATAATGGTTAAATTTTTATAGATTTACTATGAGAGCTTCAAGGGGGGATTACTGTAAAGTGTGCGCTTATGCATTTCCTTTTCAAAAATAGCTTTGGTGTGCGTTTATAGGAGCATGTGCGGTAATTAGGGCGAATACGGTAATTTGTTTATCACATATTCAGATCCTATTCTTACTGTGTTTGACGTTCATAAATTGAAAAAAAAAATGTGATAAAAAGCGTAATTCAAGCAAAAAAGCGCGTACCGTCACGCCTAACTATTCGCGTTACGTCATGTAATTGGCAAAGTCACAATAACGTCATAATGGGCTGATAACAGCTGTCCGTTCAAAATACACTGTTTCCGGTTATCAGACAGGGCTGGCTGATAACCGGAAATGCAAACAAGCAATATCACACATGCAAAACATGGGTTATCATGTTAAATATAGTACTGAATATATGATAATTTTTCTTATCACCTGTAGTGTGGGTATTCATCAGAACCATCACGGCAAGGCGATTCTAATCACCTCGGCAAGATGGTTCTAAAGAATACATACATCATACCCATTGGTCGAGCGCTGTAGTGCGGTAGTAAAGCAGCGGATTTGAGATCGAGAGGTAGCCGGTTCGATCCCCGCAAGTGCCAAGTGTTGTTTCCTTGAGCAAAAGACTATAACGGACATGATATATTGGATCTACAGTGTATATGCTTCAGGGATCCATCATTAAACTGTGTTACACCCAAAATACATACATGTACCCTCCTTAGAAGCTGTTTACCAGTACTCAAGTTTGGTTGGTTTCATGACACTTGATACTGACATGCTTACTTGACACTGATGCCTTAGAATTTTTCCGTTATTCAAGACTATTTATGACAATAATGTCAAACAAAAAACTGGTGTCACACTTAAAGGTATGTACACCATATTTACCCTAAGTATTCAAAATCTGCAACCTTAGCATACTTGCTCTAAAAATTGAACAAGTACAATTTACTACCTGATAGTTTGTCTAAAATAGCTGAATGTATTTAACAATTCAAGTGTTTGTTCAAATTTTAGGAGGTGTTGTGTAGAGCTGAGGTGTCCAAATACAAAAATGTAACAGACACATAATTCAAATATCATAAAAATCCGGACACCTTGTCATCTTCTTGTAATTCCCCTAAAATTTTAACCCTTGTCCTGCTGAATATTCATAGATGCCACACCCACTACCGATTATTAACCAATCAGATTAGTTGATGCAAATTATTGCAACAAATTCATAAACTGAATGACAAACAATGTAGATCCTGATCAGATGGCTTCTGCAGAAGCCATGGCTTCTGCAGAAGCCATCTGATCTGGTTCTACATTGTTTGAAAGGTAAGGCATATCCGGGATCAGCAGGACAAGGGTTAACTAATTTGTTTCATGATCCAGCAAGAAGTTCAAATGGTGCAGATACAATGGCAAAGTGTGTAAATCCTGATCAGACTTCAGGAGCAGTCTGATCTGGGTCTGCACTGTTTGCTTAGGCCTGTCTGTCCCAATACTTAGCATCCTTATGGAAATTATTTTTGTGGAATTAACCCTTATCTTGCTGAATATTCATTTAAGCCACACCCATTTCTGTCTATCAACCAATCAAATTACTTGATGTAATTTATTGCTACAAATTCAAAAACTGAATGCTAAACAGTGTAGATCCTGATCAGATGGCTTCTTCAGAAGCCATCTGATCTGGATTTACACTGTTTGCAAAGATAAGGGTTGTCGTGAACAGCAAGATAAGGGTTAATTGATTAATCGATTATCCAGTTTATTATGCCAGTCATAATTTTCACTCACCTTACACAAAGAACGAAATCACCCTTAATCGTCTGACTCTCTCGAACCAGAAATACACCATTGGTCTGTACATTTTCAAACATTGCATTGGTCTCTTCTCGGCTTAATGGTCCAAAATACCAACTGAAAAAAATGTGCCAGAACATATATGTAGGGTCTTTTTAACGCTTTTGGTACCAAATGGAATCTTCCTCCTCATATATAGCAGGAGTCCATTTCAAAATTTAGAGTTGTCAGGTTGTATTTTCTTCAAAATTGATATGGAAAAAGGCTGAACTTTTTGCAAATAGCATTGGGTTCTGATCAGACGCCGCATTCTGCGGTGTCTGATCTGGGCCTGCACTTTTTGCCATGGTACCGTTTAGGGGTTTCCAGTCTGAAATGGGTTAAACATATGTGAACAAAACTAGAAATGTGTCAAGACGACACAGATGCTCCCGTCCAGGGGCCCACCTCACCCTGACTGCAACAACAGCTGTCATTGGACAGCATAGCTCAACTGCAAAAGTGTCCTACCTATAGATGGAGATATTGCTGATTAAACCTTTGAACAAATTACTATCATCATTCCCAATTTGAACCCTATCCATTAGTTTGGAAAATATGAGCTGTAAGAAATTTTAACATTCAAAATTTTCAAAGTCTGTGACCTTGAGGTCATTGGCAGGGTTAGTGGTATGGCTGAATGAAACTTGGGACTTCCATCTATCACCAGTCCAAATATGAAGTCAATCCATATGGCTCGGAAAATATGAGCCCTAAAACTTGAAAAGCAACATAAGACTAAGTCTGTGACCTTGACATCACTTTGAACCTGTAACAATCATCATACCAAATATGATGCAAATCCATATGGTTTGTTGAGTAGGAGCTCTTAATAAACTTTAACTGACAAGAGCTGTCAGCCTGTCACTATAAGTGAGCAATGTCCCCGTGGGAGCCAAAAATATCACAGATTTTCACCAAAGTGGTCATTTTGGAATTATATCACCAAACATTTTTATGTGTTAACAAACTAATTAATGAAAATGTAAGGATACACTATGATTTTTGAAAATTTTACTTGCAATTAAAAGTTGTCACTTATACAGGTACAAACAAAACCAACAATTAAAGTTTGAAAAAGGTAATTGAAGAAACCAAGACCAGTCAACAAATCAATCAGCCAACTAACCATGCATGCAAGAAAATATGCTAATTAATCTTGTATCCAACAAATTAAACTAAAAATCACAATGCATACACAAACAAACAAAACAAAAGTGTGGAATAGCTAATTAAGAAAGCAAGGAACCAAGACCAGTCTGCAAATCAGTTAGCCAATTAACCATGAATACAAGAAAATGTAATTAATCTTGTTTTCCAGCCAATTTAAACAGAACCACTAAATATATATATTTATTTATTATCTTATTTTTTTTATTTTATTGTATTTTTTTTTGTGTTTTGGGGGATTATAGTTAATCATTTTTATTAATTTGCTCATAAAACATACATCAGGCCAAAAGTTATAGTTTAAAAACAACAACAACCCCAAAATCTAATTGTTTAAAATCTTCTTTAAAATGTTCGTTCCACATATTCAAACATTACTGTATATTAAAAGCAAACCTAAAACATTAAATTTGAGTTTAAATTGTCATTATATTAATCTGGCCGAATTGTCCTACTCAATATTTTTGGCTGGCCAAATTGTCCTAGGCCAAATCATCCGCTGGCCAAATCGTCCTACATTCGTCTGACGCAGAAATGGCTGCATATACAAGAAGTTAAAACGTTCTTATACATTTACATGCAAATGAGCCGGCGCACAGCAAAAAATAAATGAAAGAGGGTCACTCTAGGAACATTCCTGTGAAATTCTTTTCAAATCAGGCCATTTGCCTAGGAGGAGATGTCATTTAAAGGTTTTTCTATTTTTAGATTGTGTGGCCATTTTGTTTAATGGACCGGAACGATTTCGGCAATTTTGAAAGACGGTCACTCAAGGAACATTCCTGTGAAATTATTTTCAAATATGGCAATTTGCCTAGCAGATGTCATTTAAAGGTTTTTCTATTTTTAGCTCTGGCAGCCATTTTGTTTGATGGAGCGGAATGATTTAGGCAATTTTGAAAGAGGGTCATCCAAGGAACATTCCTGTGAAATTATATCAAAATCCATTCACTGGTTTAGGAGGACATGTCGTTTGAAGAAAAAGTTTACGCACGCATGGATGCACGCATGTCGCACGACGGACAAAAAGTGATCCCAAAAGCTCACCTCGTCACTATGTGACAGGTGAGCTAACAATGAAGGATCAGAGCAGCCCATGAATCTAGCAATGTGGCCAAATTCTTCCCTTGTAAATGCTGGAGGTCATAGAAGGTGTGTATAAAGAGCGGAAGCTGATCAGACTACACAGGCTGATCAGCATCTTCACCGCCGCACCTTCAATTTGCATGCAAAAACCTCTGGAAAATTTCCACTGACTGCAACAGCTGTACATGCAAAACATGATGTATTGTGATAATAAAAGCACGCTAACACTGCATGATACCCCACCACTGCAAGATAATATGGTTATAGCCTTGCCCATAATAGTGGTACTTTTAAGTGTTATAGTTATCTGTAAAACTTCACTAAGGCATTCAATATAGTAAAGGAACTACATAAATGTATATCAAAAGGGCAGATAATACAATAACCAGAAAAGCAGAGTGACTGTCCTTGGCAATAATATGTGTCCTTTAGTGTTTTAAAATTTGAAGAAAATCCATGAAAAGATTCTTAAGTTATTGATCGCAAACTCCAAAAAAAAATTGTGAGAAATTAATCAAGTTATCGGTCGGAAATGGTGTGGATGGACGGACGAACGGACAGACACCGGAGGGTATATTATAATACCCCAGCACTATCGTGTGATGGGGTGTAACAAAAAGAAGAAAAGAAAAAAAAGTCATTCCCGATATAAACATGTAGGCACAATTTGAAAAAAAAAATGTGAAAAATTAATCAAGTTATCGGTCGGAAATGGTGGGGATGGACGGACGGACAGACGGACGGACGGACAGACACCGGAGGGTATATTATAATATCCCAGCACTATCGTGTAATGGGGTATAACAAAAAGAAGAAAAGGAAAAAAAAAAAAGGTAAAAAAAGGAATGAAAAACAAAAAATGAGAAAAAAAAAACGAAAAAAAAAAAAAAATCATTGCAAAAAGAAAGAAAAGAAAAATAAACGGAAAAAAAAAGAAAAGAAAAAAACAAGAAAAAAAGAAAAAAAAAAAAGAAAATTCCATTCCTCCAAGGGGTTTTGAACTCACGCCCCTCAGATTCATAGCACAAATTAATCCAGTTATTGGTCGGAAATGGTGGGGACGGACGGACGGACAGACACCGGAGGGTATATTGTAATATCCCAGCACTATCGTGTGATGGGGTATAACAAAAAGAAGAAAAGGGTGAAAAAAAAAAAAAAGGGAAAAAAAAGGAATGAAAAACCAAAAATGAGGAAAATTAAAAAAATAAAAAAAATAAATAAATTCATTGCCAAATGAAAAAGAAAGAAAAAGAAAAAAGAACACACACAAAAAAAAAGAGAAAACGAAAAAAAAAAAAAATTTCCATTCCTCGACGGAGATTTGAACTCACACCCCTCAGATTCATAGTCAACAATAGGATTTGTAGTCCAGCACTCTAACCACTACACTGGCAGTGATAATCAATATATTTCATAAATTAAAGGAATAACTGCGCAGAAACTATTTAATGGGAATTGTTAACAACCAATTTTTCGTTAAATGTTAACGCATTTTGTGTATTCACAACACAAAACCTGCTTATTATGGTCGTTTATACATCAGTGCAGTTTCATCCAAATATTCCATATAGTAAAGGAATAAGTCCCCCAAAAACCATTTAATCGGAATTTTTAACGACCATAATTCCGTTAAATGTTAATGTATTTTGCCCATTTACAATCCCAAACCACTCATACCCAATGCCAATGTGTATACAAAATTTGAAGAAAATCCGTGAAAAAATATTCAAGTTATTGATCGGAAACGCCCCAAAACCCCTTATTTTGAACTAAAAAGGGCCATAACTCTGTCAAATGTTAACGGATTTTGCCCATTAACAATCCCATACCACTCATTCCCGATATATACATGTATGCAAAATTTGAAAAAAATTCGTTAAAAATTACTCAAGTTATCGATCGGAAATGGTGCGGACGGACGGACGGACATACGGACGGACGGACACCGGAGGGTATAACATAATACCCCGCCACTATCGTGTGGTGGGGTATAAAAATCGGGAAATTCGGCACACGGTAAATACCCTAGAAAAAATTGTACGACGGGTAAAGACAGATCAGCCTGCGCATCAGTCTGCATTAGTCGCTCCCGTTATTTATGATTGTTGAAGTGTGAATAACAGTGCATACATGTCTAACTACCGCAGCAGGTGTGAAAACACGTTTCCGATATTTCTTGTTGTCACAATAGACTTCAAACGAAAATAATTCAATCACAGAGAGTAGTCGTACAGCTGGTGGCTTTGTTAGTCCGAGGCAGAGAGAGTCTAGGAAAATGTCAGCTGACAATTGTAGACTGACATGTAAACAGACGTTCCTTTCGGCCAGCCACGCTGCCAATTTATCCAAATTGCCGAAATGAACCGGAAGTTTTGAAAATGGTTTTTGCATCCCAAACCCCACCCCCCAAAGAGACAGGGTTCGAGGGTAAAATATTAGGTCAGTCAGGCAACCTAAAACACAGGCAGTAGTTCAGAAACCGATTGGTAAGAACGGTCAGAAAGTCTCAAAATGGACCATACAAGGAAAAAAGGAACCAAACAGCACGAAATGCGAAAAATCGACCATGCAATTATTTTCTTTGTCACCACTGGAATTTTGATGCGATTTCTTGCAAAAAAAAATGCGAGACTATCGCGAAATCGTGCCAGAAAAGGATTCCTGAATGTCCAAAATGTTTTGTGGCAAACCGATTTTGATAGAATGACGATTTAACAATAGTAATCACAGAAAACAATTTGTGCTACATCAACGGTCGAGTATTAGGTACCTCGGGATGACGTCACTTCGCGTAGCAACCAAACAGCCGCCATATTTCGAGGTGAAACTGTTTGCCTAACAACCGGCAATATTCCATTACTTTTTTTAGCTTGAGTGTATTTTACAAGTTTGTTATTTTAAAAATTTACTTTGAGTACAGTTATACTAATTAAATTAGTATAACTTATAAGTAATTATAAAAAAATGATAATTTCAGTGGTGATAGTGAACTTCATCCTGAGGTACGCTATCGGTATTTTTAGCTTGAATGTATCTTTTAATTTTGTTATTGTAAAATTTACCATATACTCATTAAATTAGTTTAACTGTAATTTCAGCGGCGATAGTGAACGTCATCCCGAGGTACGATATCGGTATTTTTAGCTTGAATGTATCTTTCAATTTTGTTATTGTAAAATTTACCGTTATACTCATTAAATTAGTTTAACTGTTGTAAGTGATTATACAAAATAATGCTGAAAAATAATAATAATGGTAAGTAATTATACAATAAATGCTAATTTTAGCCGCGATAGTGAACAGGTGAAAGTGTCAGGTTTTGTGTATTGAGAAGTGACATGTCATCTGACAGAATAGGCCTACCCCAAGTGTCAAGGAAACTTGACATCAATCTTGACAAGTAAATCAAATGCCTGGAATATATTTCCTGTAGATCTATTCTTCGTAAATACTGACTGATAGTTGGATGTGAAAATACAAAATTAATTATAAAATTAAATTAGGGATGGGTATTGTCAGAATTTTCGTATCATGATATATCGCAATATGGTTACTGCGTATTACGATACATATCACAATGTATTATGTAGCAATCTGAAACACACTGGTAATTGGAAAACCTCATTATGTATAGGGAAAACGTAGGGGAGTTTTCAAGGGTATATATCATTAAACCTATTTCTGTTCATACACTTACAAAACAAAAGTACTTTCCCAATGTTTTGAGGGGAAATAAAGATACTATCTGAAAATGCCATTAAATGTTGTATTAGATTGATGACCTCACTCACTTGATTTGTGATTGTCATCTTTTGCCACCTGAAATGTTGCTAGAAATCGGCTTTTCCTTTTTGATTTTAAAAGACTTGGTTAGTTTGTTATGGTTTCTCTCGATTATGCAATCTTGTAAGTGCTGGGCGGCTTACACTAAAACAGTGTATACAACAACAACAGCCACATGATTCACCGAAATCCTAGCTCGGCATACACTATGACCGGCTTATACATAAAGGGTGGGAATTGATCAAATTACTAAATTTAGCCCCGGGAATGATTCTGTTTACACTGAGCTGTATTTACCAATCCGTTACGAAAGAAAATATGAAAAATGGATGAAAACAAAAAATATCGAAAATATCGGTATTGACGGACCGTATTGTGATATAATTTTTTTCTGAACTGTATCACGATATACCGATAATACGGCACATCACTATATAAAATAAAAAATAGATTTTGGCTGCATAAAAATAATAAATAGACTCGGCGAATGTGATGGTAACCATGTTATTACGTTAGGGTTCTCTTAAGCTTGCAGAGGGGGGGATTGCTCTCAGTCCCTGTACAGGGGGGGGGGGGGGCGGGGGGCTCTCTTCTCCAATTAACGTCCCGATCCGAAGGACAGCGCACTTTATGACCTTCATCCCTACAAATGATGCCAATGGAGCGTGTCCTGGTAAAATGTAATTATTCTCACACCACTTTGGTGGCCAGCACAGGTTTTAATATTTTTTCAAAATAGTGACAAGACTTCTCAACAAGTACGTTTATTGTTGAGAAGTCTTGTCACAATTTGAAAAATATCAACCTATGCTGACCACCAAAGTGGTGTGAGTTGGACCTTCTATGCATATAAACCCTATTAGTTTTATTGGGCAACCGGGCTTGAAATGTCATTTCATCTCAGTGTCGGGTAAAAAAAGAAGCAATGTCTCCCAAATGGCCTAAATAGTATTGATGGGGGCGTTAAACCTCAATTCGAACAAACAGTTTTTTTTTTCAAGCTAAACTCAGCCCAGCATTAAAATTTGTACTGCTCATAAGTGTTTAACCAATTACCCTGGTAAACAGTGCAGGCCCGGATCAGACGTCGCTGAATGCGGCTTCTGATCAGGGCCTCCACTGGTTGTATTTGTTTGTTTGTATTGGAGTTTAACGGCCCAGTCAACACTATTTAGGTCATTTTTGAGCCGTCAGTTTACCTATCAACACTCTCCTGGGCAGGCTTATACGTAAGCGGTTAACCAGTTCAGTGCAAATTCTTTCGCCAGAAACTGACAACTGCCCTTCTTGAATCAGCGGAGGGGAGAGAATGACCGTAGAAAAGATTTCATGATCAATCTCCACGAAAGAATGTTGCCGACCCCGGTGGGAGTCGAACTCGCGACCTCCTGATCACCAGTCAGACGCGCATCTGACTGAGCCACTGAGGCCGGCCCACTGGTTGTATTAAGTTCAGCCATTTTCCAAATGACCATGTTCCCCCACCTTAATTTTGAAATGGGCTCCGGCTATAAATAAGGAGGCGATTGCAGAACCTGATCCGCTTCGATCATCTGTCAGGATAAATCTCCCGATTTGGAAATTTGTCTAAGGACAACCGTTTATCCTGTTGTAGGTGGTGATTTGTACAACCACCTGCACTGCATATTTTAGGCATTTTCTTCTCAGTCTCGCAGAATTTTACGTGTGAATATCGCATCGTATTCAATTTAAAGGTAACTCAAAATGGCTCAGCTTTTCATCTATCTATCTATCTTCATATACTGAGTCGGTCAAACTTGGCCATTACCTCAGTTGATTGCTATGCAGAAAGTCGCGTGACTATCGAGAAGTACCCGGATGACCGACGTCATTAATGGATGGGAAGATTTTTGTCCCCAAATAAAACAAGGAATCAGAATCAGAATTGTTACTGGTGACACGTCAAATGACATTCATACACCAGGACCTGTGATATGGGAAGTTAGTCCCTAGCTCTAACCAAAGATGTAAACTTAGCTACACAATCCTCAGCACCTTCAGCCGTCAAAATAATAGAATCGGGAAGGGCATTCCAATATCTAATGGGAAAAAACGATTCTTTATAAATATCCGTTCTTGCAGTAAGGGTCTGAAACGTCATTGAATGGTGTTTTCTACAATGCCTAGCTGGGGGAACAAGGTCATCTGTTGGAATGCTGGCAGCACCCTTTAGACCTTTGTATAAGAGTATGAGCCTACTGTCTCTTCTCCTTTTCTTTAGAGACTCCCATCTTAATTTTCCTAGAATTCCAGTCATGCTCCCAGTTTCAAAGCAATAATTTCCAGTTACAAATCTAGCAGCTCTATTCTGAACTCAGAGAGCCAGATAAGCTTCGTATTTTCGTAAATTATGCATTAAAAAATGCAAAATACGAAGTGGTTGAAAATTTAAATCGTACCATTTACGGTAGACCTTTCTTAGGTTACGAAGGAGACAATGATATGGCGCGTATTTACGCAGTAATCCTTGCATAACGTTTCGTAACATGACCATCTACAATTGTCAGCTCAAAGACAATGAAAGGGTATGTAATTAATACCCTTCCTCTACCCGACGGCTATCCGCTGTGATTAGAAATAAGAAGAAGAATCCAAAACGTGTTTTCACACCTGCAGCTGTAGTTAGTCACTTCACTGGTCTCACAAATGTTTTGCTTTTTTTTCCGTGCACATAATTTCCCGCATGTACGTTTGTTGCATTAATACTTTAGCGGAAAATATGACTGTGGGATAGGTGAAAACAGACAAGCCTGTGCAGTCTGATCTGTCTGTACACTCCTTTTATGCCTCTGGTGTTTTGCGGGTTGTCTAGACTCACTAGTTAATCTGGTCTTTTGTAAAAAAGTAACAAATTTTTGGCTGTTCGTAGACTCATTAACCTTGTTTGTTTCGACCGTAGAATGCGCCCAGGAGCATATAATTTCACTTGAAATTATATGCTCCTGATGCGCCTGAATGCAAACTATTACAGGGTCCGAAATTAAGCTCGCATTTACGCTAAATGCGAGTGAGAATTTCAAAATGCGAGGCCAAAATATTTGTACTAGAAAATTTTCGCGAGTGTCTGATTGTCGGTAAAAAAAATAATAGTAATAATACAGACGACAATAATAACTCGCCATTTCCGCGACTGCTTCTGCAATTCCGACGTTCTAAATTTAGATTATAAACTTTCCAGAGGTCAGGAGGCGTAGCACGTAAGGCCGGTGCACCGGTAAACCGCGGTATTTTCTTTCTTCTTTGCCGTATCGGTACTTTTGGCAAGTGACGGATTTTATCGGAAATTTTATATCATTTAATTCAATGTTTGCGAAAGAACAAAAATATGTTTGCAAAACGATTTCACTAGCGTCGGCTGCGAAAAAAAACCTCGCAGGGACGCAAAGTATCTTTTATAATGTGCCGCTAGTCATGCTGAGCACTGTTAAGTTCAAAGACGCCGACGCGACCGATAGGGCGCGAAAATTATCGGATACTTGAGATGAATAGCGGTAATAACTAATAGAGCATGCTCCGCATGCCGGCCACTTGGGATTAACACAGATAAATAGGTAATAAATTTCTAATCAAAACCTAACAGTTTAATCCTGCTAATTGGGGCTCAAAGTAATCTTGCGTGAAAACTTTGTAGCATATATATGCACTGCTTGTCGGAACACGACTGACAAAGATGACATTGCAAGACAGCATGTATGTTGATCAGTCTGTGTAGCGCTGTGTCGAACTGTGAATAAATAATTTTATCACAAATTGCCCAGAGACAGTTCAAATGGATAATGCAGGTAGATAGCATGTGGCGACTTCTGAAAAACCCCCGACGTCTTTAATCCTATTAATGTTGTCAATAATTATAAAATATGCTCAATACTTAGCCAACTAAAGCCATTCACGCAATATCAAAAGAAACGCTATATATCGGCGGGTTGAACATCAGGCGTGGTCATGTCCTGAACCAGAAGGTATTGATATTAAGTGACACATGAAAAGAATGACTTGCAATCTTGGCTTACTTTACGCTCATTATCCCATAGCAATTTGGAAAAAAAAACATCGTGTCTTATTTGTTAACAGGATTAACTAATTTATTGGCATAAGATTAGTGATAGGTCATGGACAGATTAATAGCAATCAGTAAAGATCGCATCCAGATAAACTGCAAAGACAATATTATTGCCAATGTCACATTTTTCGCGACCGCAAACACCTAGAAAACGCGTAATGAGTCTCTGTTTACTTGTCTGTTTTATTTTACGATGTACAAACACCTGGTGTTTGAAACATGTGGTTACCACGGTACAATTTCCAAAGGCGGTACCCAGCCCTAGACTAACACGTCATCAGTTTTTTTATTTGCATTAATACTACCCATACAAGTTAATCATTACTGTAGCAGTTGTTCTTGAAAAATTTTCGCTCTTATCAAAGGGTTTTTTGAAAAAAATCGAGTTGATTTTCATTTTACGTAGTAGATCATTTTTTAGTAAGCTAAATTTTGCTTGTGGCAAAAATGCTTAAGTTCGGACCCTGTATTACGTTGTAAGTGAATAGGTACTTGGATCAGACTGTTCAACATCTCTCACATGAAATGTCTTCCTGAAAATCTTTGAATGTGCAGTCACTGTTCACAAGGTTTCATATCGCTTAAAAACGTGTTTCTTGCCGTTTTCCAATGCCTTTGATTATTGAATCATGATGGTTGTTTACTTCTGATACGGTTCAAGTATCTATTCACTAAAAAAAATATATTTTTGTCACAAACCGGTAAATTGACTGGCGTATTAGGTGTTAATAAAGTTTTTCTGGCATGCTATGATCGCACATCTCGGTTATAATAGCGGATTTGCACGAGATTACCAGTATTTATTCATAATTTGATGCAGCGCATGTAATGTATGTTATAATTGAAACAGTTAAAATTTATTAAATCTTTTTCTGAAGATAAAAGAAACAATTAAATAAATATGTACTATAAAAGGGTTATCCTTTGGAAGCAAAGAATATACCACAGAACTGAAACGTATGGAGTGTACATGTTTTCATGGCCAGACTCATCAGTGACCCATATTCATATTTTTATCATTCCGACGCTTTTTTCCCCACAACATTGTCATCAATGCACGGTTGTGTGCTATTACATTTTAGTTCAAACGGAACCGTTTTTTCACTCTTTATCACTGCACAGACTGATCTCTTTGTCTGCCGTGTTCTATACCACATTTAACCAAAATACAATTAGTAGGATCAACTTGTAATACTTTGGTTTTCATGCATATATCGATCTGTGAATCGCAGGTGGCCAGGCCAGCACGAAGTGCATGCTTATTTACAATTATTCATCTCAATTTGAAAATAGAATTATCGTCCTATCAAGCTTCTTAGATGTCTCGTCGGCGTCTTTGAACATGAACGCAGAAAAACTGGCATGCATCATAAAAGTTTCTTAGCGTCCTACGACACAGACAGTATTTTTATTCGCGTCTACGCTACTGATATCGAGTGCCCTACTCCCACTTTCCGGCTAGCGCAAACACTGAGCATAATATGTTCAGAAAGTGTAGTCTGATCTGGGTGTGTGCTGTTTGCTAAGACATCTGTCCAGAAACATAAGGGTGATTCTGTTAACTGGCTTGATATGTCTTTATAATCAGTATCAGTGAACTATTAACTAGCTTAAATTGTAATGAATCGGTAGTTAACCAGGTTCATAAAAATACGAAACGACCTCCCGATTTGATCAGTATATTTACTGACCCATTTTTTCAGTTTACTGAAAAGGTTTTAATTTTGATAAGTAAATACGAAGTGGGGATAAAAAATTATCTGGAGCTATGTGAACTTTTTCAATTTCTTCATTTAGGACCACTCCGCTTGGGTCCCAGATGCAACTACCATATTCCAAGATTGGGCGAACAAGTCCCCTGTATGCTGTTTCTTTCACATCCTGAGGACACTGATGAAGTGTCAAGGCTAATGACCCTTGACCTTTTGTGACGTAGACTTTGGATGTGTCTTTATGGTTTTTGTCATTTGCCTTATCACAAGTAACAATGTTGATTCTGACAGACTCCCTTTCATTACATAAACTGACTTTAGGCAGACTCAAACAACTAACTTCAGGACTGTGGGTGGAGAGTGGAAAACATAAAAATAATCTATGTTTGTGATCAACAGTACAATGGTTATACCTAAATTTATCGTTTGGATCGAAGGTATTAGCCATGGCTTGTTCAATCCAACTGTACTTTATGAAATCATTGATAGAGAAGTAAATAAATCAGGAAGTTTTTTTTTTATTTTTGACAGACGAGTTGTTTTCATCCGCTATGGCGGAGAGTCGGGATAATCTCAAAAAGTTTAATAAATGAATTGAATTCGGTAAAAATGTTGAAGAATTATGTTATGGATAAAAACATCAAAATTTTAATTATTTCATCATAAAAAATGATGCAAGAAACAACAAATCGGGATTTCATTTTTAAGAAGAATTTTGAGATTAAATACTCGAACCGCACACGTAAAAATGACCATATGTCAAAGAATGGACCGTACTGTCGGGTAAATATCATTTAGGTAGTTCGATCACGAACCGTGGTTAACCATGGTTAACCAGTGGTTAACCAAAGTCAGAATCAGAATCAGAATTGTTACTGGTGACACGTCAAAAGACATTCATACACCAGGACCTGTGATGTGGGAAGTTAGTCCCTAGCTCTAACCAAAGAGGTAAATTTAGCTACACAATCATCAGCACATTCAGCTGTCGAAATAATCGAATCGGGAAGGGCATTCCAATCTCTAATGGTTCTGGGGAAGAACGACTCTTTATAAATGTCAGTTCTTGCAGTAAGGGTCTGAAACGCCAACGAATGGTGATTTCTACAATGTCTAGCTGGGGGAACAAGGTCATCTGTTGGAATGCTGGCAGCACCCTTTAGACCTTTGCATAATAGGATTAGCCTACTGTCTTTTCTCCTTTTCTTGAGAGACTCTTATTTTAATTTTCTAAGTATTCCAGTCATGCTCCCAGTTTCAAAGCAGTAATTGCCTGTTACAAATCTAGCAGCTCTATTCTGAACTTTCTCAATTTCATCGTTAAGGACCACTCCACTGGGGTCCTAGATACAACTACCATATTCCAAGATTGGGCGAACACGATCTTTAAATGCTGCCTCTTTAACATCCTGGGGGCACTGATGAAGATTTCGCCTCAGGAAACCAAGTGTTCTATTTGCCTTAGTGCACATGTTGCTAATATGAGTATTCCATCTCAAGTAGTGTGAGATTGTCACTCCAAGATATTTAGTGGAGTCCACATTCTCGAGGACCGTTCCCTCTAAGGTGTAAGAAGCCTCAACTTTATTAGATCTCTTCCTAGTGTGATCGAACTCAGTCTGGTAGCGGTCTGGTAGCATGGTGGTGGTGGGGGTGGTGGTGGGTGGACGCGAATTTTATTTGGTGGAGGAAATTCTCTTCAACCTGGTGTTTTAGTTTTAATTATATCTTTTATTCAAAATTTTTAACAAAATAACTTTTATGTAAAAATCCCTGCGGAAGTTTGGCGAAGTAGAAACAGAACAGTATTTTAAACTATTGATTTTTTCATGGGGAGACAAAGGAAAGGACAAAGAAAGGACAAAAGATCCACCATTTTTGATTCGGCGGACATGTTGAATTTCTAACTTTGTTTTGGGCCCGGCTGTCTTGTGAAGTATTCTATGAGCCCTTACCTTCTTCTTCTATGCTTTCATTTTTAAGTTCATTACCCGTTTCTGTTTTACGTCTTCTGGACACCGAGGCGAATAAATTCTACGATAGTTCTCATCAGTTATATGATGCGGCTCTCTTAACTAGAGGCTATACTCAGCATGCTCTCCGTCCTTACATTGATTCTGAAATTAATCATAAACGCCATTTCTTCAAAATATCCTTCATTAATAAGGGTATGGATTTTATAGATTTGCCCAGTATCTTCCGTGAGAGATCGGTGCTTTCTTCCATTCCTGCTTATTTTCAAAATACTGAAACACCTATAATTTGCTATAAATATAACAAACCTGTTAGATCTATCATTTTTAATTTCAATAAACTTGTTTCAGATCTTGATATTGATACTAATACTCCTGATTCATGTGATTGTAAAAACTCAAAGTATTGCTATCCTGCTGCTGGTCATGTAATTACTGGCAATTTGAAAATTATTCATGATTATAGGATAAGGAATATAATTTCTAAAGGACCGAAATATCGGTTTCCTTCTAAAATTGATTTCAGTAAATGTAGAGATGAAATCGCTGCTTCCTTGAATGAATTCGGTAATCGATGGTGTAAGCGAGAGTATGTTGAGCATAAAGCCCTTAAGGACTGGAAACTTAGCATTTTAAAACTAGTGAATAAACGCATTTCTTTCTATTCTCAAAATACTAACTTATTACCTCCTAAGCCCAAGACGTCTTTACGTCATCTTAAACTAGGTATTCAAGAATTTCATAAGAAGTTTGTTCTGGCCCCTGCAGACAAGGCCGCTAACAACGTCGTCGTTGTGTGACGGCTCCACTATGTTAACACGCTTAAGCAGGAGCTTGGTGGTACTAAGGCCTATGAACTTCAGCCTTTAGCTGAAGAGAGGGCTATAGTAGATAAACATGTTTGTCTTTCAGCCACCAAGTTTGCTGTGGGTGTTAACGAAGGCCAAGACAAGCTTCCTACGCTATACTGGTTACCAAAACTTCATAAAAGACCTTACAAAGCACGGTTTATTGCAAATTCTAGCTCTTGCACTACTACTGAACTTTCTAAATTATTAACTTCCTGTCTTACTGCTATTAAAACGCATGTAATTAAATATTGTGATAAAGTCTTTGAAAGATCAGGAAGAAATCTGTTTTGGTCTATAAAAAATTCGAATGAGGTTTTAAATAAATTGAAATCCAGACATTTTCGTGCTTCTAGTCTTTCTACTTACGATTTTTCCACTCTTTACACTACACTTCCTCATAATCTTATAAAAGAAAAGCTTAATGATTTAATTGAATGGGCTTTTCATAGAGAAGATTCTCTCTATCTTGCATGTAATGTCAGAAATGCATTTTTCACTTCTAAAGAGCATAAGAATTATACACTTTGGTCATGTCAGAAAGTGTGTGATGCCCTCACCTTTCTACTTGACAATATTTATATTAGATTCGGTACTAAGTTATTTAGACAAATTGTGGGTATTCCGATGGGTACTAATTGCGCACCTCTTGTGGCTGATCTGTTCTTGTATTGTTATGAAAGAGACTTCATTTTGTCGCTTTCCATTGATAACCAATCTGAAATTATTGAAGCTTTTAGCTCCACTTCTAGATATTTAGATGATTTATTAAATATTGATAATACCTATTTTGATGGTTTGATCAGTCAGATTTACCCCCCAGAACTTCAGTTAAATAAAGCAAATTCTTCTGATACCGAGGCCCCATTTTTGGATTTACATCTATCTATTGTAGATGGATTTGTTTCGTGCAAAATTTATGATAAACGCGATGACTTTGATTTTGAGATTGTAAATTTTCCTTTTTTGGATGGTGATGTTCCTCGTGCGCCATCCTATGGCGTTTATATTTCGCAATTAATTCGATTTGCTAGAGTGTGTAGTCATGTAACTGACTTCAACACTCGTAATAAATTATTAACGGCTAAACTCCTTAATCAGGGTTATCGGTACCATAAACTACGCAAAGCCTTTTCAAAATTTTATAGACGCCATTCTGATTTAATTTCAAAATTCAATATTGGACTTAAGTCTCTTCTGCAACAAGGTCTATCGGAACCCGAATTTTATGGTGACTTAGTATATAAATTCAGAAAAATATTTAACCGCAATGACTTCAGCACCCAATTTCGTAAAATCATTCTTCGATATAAAAAGATTGGGTACAACATGGATATTATACGACAGACTGCATGCATGGTAGTTAACCCAATCACGGTTAGCAACTTTGCTTCCCTCTTTAATTGCACGCCGGTGGGTCAGGCCTCAGATTCTATGACGGCTCCAACGTAAAGGCTTATTGAGAATTAGAGAGATCTAATTCAAGGTAATGTTGGTTGGTGCCTGATGCTCTGTCTCTGGTCGGGCTCATCGGAGTCTAACTGTTGGTTTTCTTTTGCTCCAGCATTTCAGTGGTTTCTTGCTGTCGAGTCCTCACCTTTGTCTCACCTCTGTGGTTCTTTGATTTTTTGTGTTCACGGAGATGTTGCACTGATGAGTTAGGAGGCCTTCATGCGGACTGAACAAATTATTTGTCTAAATCGCGACGGAAGTAAGGGCGAGGATTGTGGCCACGTAAAATCGATTTAAGCCCCCCAGTGGAAATCTTCCACTGACCGTTCCAAGGCGGCTCTTCTGTGGCGATTTATTTATGTTGCTGTTCGTTACTTACTGTGTGTATCACTTTTGTCTTTTTATTTTGGATGGCCATATGGCCATTTTGTGGGAAAGTAACTGTCCTTATGGCCTTCCCTTGTTTAGGTTTCCATTATGGTCTTGTCGCTTAATGTTTGTATTTCTTTCCCTTTGGTGTCTTTTATGGGTGGAGTAAGTTAATTGTATCAATTCCTGATCTTTGTTTTACTTCTACTTTACCCTAGAGAAATTGTCCTGAATAGCAAACTTCGTGAAATTTCTACTGAAATGATACATTTGAACTTAGAAAAATTGTCAACACGGAGATAAGACAATAAAAAAGTGTAAAACCGCAGCTGGAGATTCCTTGCAACAAGCTATTTTAAAAGTCACCAGGATTTTAGCTGTGTATATAATGTATATGGAGACACTGAAGTTATTTCAAGTAATTGGCCAGACTTTTACGCCTCTTAGAGGTGGTGCATCGATTTTATTCATCGGTGGAGATCTACGACAACAACAACAACAACATGGCGGAAATGTCGCGACGTCACTCTGGTCGAACCAGACTAAAGCGTGGGTTACTCTGGTAGATACGTCACACCATACGTAACAAAGATGGCGGCGAAAGGTGCGAACACTAATGTCCGGGAATTGACTGCTTCTATTCAAGAAAGAGAGGGTCTGTGTACCAGTTAACCAAATATCTACTAGACGTCGTTCGATCACACCGGTGAAAAAAAACCCATAGAAAACATGGGAAGAACGTGCACAATTTGACTTCCGCTACCATGGTCTGGTAGATGGTCGAACTCCCTCATTGAAATGCATCTAATGCAACTTTGCTTCCCTCTTTGATTGCAAACCAGTGGGTCGGGCTTAAGATTATATGACGGTTCCAGCGTAAAAACATAGATGGAATTTTATTTTATTTTACTATTCTTTATGTTGGTTGGCGCCTGATGCTCCGTCTTTGGTCGGGCCCCTCGGAGTCTAACTGTTGGTTTTCTTTTGCTCCAGCAATTTTGTTGTTGTATGCTGTCGAGTCCTCGGCCTTGTTTCATCTCTGTAGTTTTTTTATTTGTATGTTCTCGGAGATGTTACACTGATGAGTTAGGAAACCTTCATGCAGACTAAACAAAATGAGTGTATACCGCAACAGAAGTAAGGGCGAGGATTTTGGCCATGTAAAATCGATTTAAGCCCCCCCCCCCCCCCCCGCGTTCCAAGGCGGTTCTTCTGTGGCGGTTTATTTATGTTGTTGTTTGTTACTACTTACTGTGTGTATCACTTGTGTCTTTTTATTTTGGATGGCCGTTTGGCCATTTTGTGGGAAAGTAACTGTCCTTATGGCCATCCTTTGTTTGGGTTTCCATTATAGTCTGGTCACTTCATGTTGTGTTTCTTTCCCTTTGGTGTCTTTGATGGGTGGAGTTAGTTAATTGTATCGATTCCTGATCTTTGTTTTACTTCTACTCTGAAAGGGCAGAGGAATTGGTTGGTCAATTCAATGATGCATTTAATAAAACTCAGTTCAATTCTTTCCACTGACCGTTCCAAGGCGGTTCTTCTGTTGCGGTTTATTTATGTTGTGGTTTGTTAATTACTGTGTGTATCACTTGTGTCCTTTTATTTTGGATGGCCATTTGGCCATTTTGTGGGAAAGTAACTGTCCTTATGGCATTCCTTTGTTTAGGTTTCCATTATGGTCTGGTCACTTCATGTTTGTGTTTCTTTCCCTTTGGTGTCTTTGATGGGTGGAGTTAGTTAATTGTATCGATTCCTGATCTTTGTTTTACTTCTACTTTCCATTGACTCGAAGATCGGCCCATTTCATGGAAAATATTGTTTTATCCTCGGCGGGAGTGATCAAGTTACTTAAACTTAAAGGCTTGAAATCTGTGTGTATCATTGTGTCTTTTGGTTTTGGATGGCCATACGGCCATTTTGTGGGAAAGTAACTGTCCTTATGGCCTTCCTTTGTTTAGGTTTCCATTATGGTCTGGTCGCTTAATGTTTGTATTTCTTCCCCTTTGGTGTCTTTTATGGGTGGAGTAAGTTAATTGTATCAATTCCTGATCTTTGTTTTACTTCTACTTTGAACCCTTCTAAAGCTTTAGGGCCTCATGAGATTCATCCTGGAGTCCTGAAGGAACTAGCAAACGAGTAAGGTCCAGTTTTTGTTTATCTTTCCCAACAATCTCTCGATATGGATGAAATTCCCAAAGAATGGCTCCTAGCGAACATCTGTCCATTTTTCAAAAAAAAGGGGAGAGGGCTCTTGCTCGTAATTATCGCCCGGTGTCACTGACCTGTGTTCTATGTCAATTGCTTGAACACATAGTCTGCTCAAACATCATGGCCCACTTGGATGAACATAAACTTTTGTCAGACAGACAACATGCATTTAGGAAACTAACTGTTGGTTTTCTTTTGCTCCAGCAATTCTGTTGTTGTATGCTGTCGAGTCCTCAACCTTGTTTCATCTCTATAGTTTTTTTATTTGTATGTTCTCGGAGATGTTACACTGATGAGTTAGGAAACCTTCATGCGGACTAAACAAAATTAGTGTATACCGTGACAGAGGTAAGGGCGAAGATTATGGCCATGTAAAATCAATTTTAGCCCGCCAGTGGAATTCTTTCCACTGACCGTTCCAATGCGGTTCTTCTGTGGCGGTTTATTTATGTTTTTGTTTGTTACTTACTGTGCGTATCGCTTGTGTCTATTTATTTTGGATGGCCATTTGGCCATTTCGTGGGAAAGTAACTGTCCTTATGGCCTTCCTTTGTTTAGGTTTCCATTATGGTCTGGTCGCTTCATTTTGTGTTTCTTTCCCTTTGGTGTGTTTGATGGGTGGCGTAAGTTAACTGTGTCGATTCCTGATCTTTGTTTTACTTCTACTTTGCGAAACTCAGTTGAGCACGGTTATTAATGATTGGGCAAAAATCCTGGACAAAGGGGGGCAGGTGGACACATTTATTCTGGACTTCGAAAAGGCTTTTGACACCCCTCCTCATGAACTACTTAAATCCAAATTATTAGGAATTGGAGGGAAAACTCTAAAATGGATAGATTCCTTCCTTTGCTGCAGAAAACAGCGTGTTGTTGTCAATTGTGAATCTTCAGTATGGGCGCCAGTTTTGTCTGGTGTCCCACAAGGGACTGTTCTTGGTCCTCTATTGTTCTCCCTGTACATCAATGATATTTCCACTGACATTGACTCAGAAATAAGACTGTTCGCAGACGACTGTGTTTGTTACCGGGCAATTAGAGATACAGATGACTCACTGAAACTTCAGGCTGACATAAATAGATTAGGATGTTAGGCCCGAAAATGGGGCATGAGATTTCAGTCAGTTAAATGCAATATTTTGCAGATAACAAGGAAGAGATCTAATAAAGTTGAGGCTTCTTACACTTTAAAGGGAACGGTCCTCGAAAATGTGAATTCCATTAAATACCTTGGTGTGACAATCACTCACGATTTGAGATGGAATACACACATTAGCAACATGTGTACAAAGGCGGATAGAACACTTGGTTTCCTGAGGCGAAATCTTCATCAGTGTCCTCAGGATGTGAAAGAGACAGAATACAGTCTCTTGTTCGCCCAATCTTGGAATATGGTAGTTGCATCTGGGACCCAAGCGGAGTGGTCCTTAATGAAGAAATTAAAAAAGTTCAGAATAGAGCTGCTAGATTTGTAACTGGAAATTACTGCTTTGAAACTGGGAGAATGACTGGAATTCTAAGAAAATTAAGATGGGAGTCTCTCACGAAAAGGAGAACAGACAGTAGGCTCATACTCTTATACAAAGGTCTAAAAGGTGCTGCCAGCATTCCAACAGATGACAATGTTCCCCCGGCTAGGCACTGTAGAAAGCACCATTCAATGACGTTTCAGATCCTTACTGCAAGAACGGATATTTATAAAGAATCGTTCTTCCCCCGAACCATTTGAGATTGGAATGCCCTTCCCGATTCGATTATTTCGACGGCTGAAGGTGCTGAGGATTGTGTAGCTAAGTTTACCTCTTTGGTTAGAGCTAGGGACTAACTTCCCATATCACAGGTCCTGGTGTATGAATGTCATTTGACGTGTCCAGTGTCACCAGTAACAATTTTGATTCTGATTCTGATTTGATAGGAAAATCTATTCTGCCAGTTGACTTCGCTGAAACTCACATGTGCGTCTAATCTGGACCTGCACTGTTTGCCAACTACCCCTTTAGGGGATTCCGGTACTAAATTGGTTAATGCACATGTATAAAAACGTTTAGTTGGTTTTCGGGAAAAAAGTTATTTTATAATACATTGATTTCGCTAAAAGGACTTCTGCACATGTGACTGAAAGGGGAATCATGTGACAGAATAGATTATCCTCTCAAATACATACGTAATATTCAAATTTTGTCATGAAACTTGGCTCGCAAAATTCTTAATATTATGCTTAAAAAATGTTTCAGTCAGTTTTGGGAAAAGGTATGTTATACATTGATTTCGCTAAAATGAGTAGATTTCGCACATGATACTGCAAGAGAAATCATGTGGCAGAATAGATTTTCCTCTCAAAAAATACTAAATATTCAAATTGCATCATGAAACTCGGCTCACAAATGATTAACAACATTTTTAATAATATTCACAAATATGTTTTAGTCAGTTTTGGAAAAAAGGTATTTTATACATTGATTTCGCTAAAATGAGTTGGTTTCGCACGTGCGATTGCCAGCAAAATCAAGTGGCAGAATAGACTTTCCTCTCAAAAACATACTAAATATTCACATTATGAAACTTGGCTCATAAATGATTAACAACATTCTGAATAATATGTACAAGTATGTTTCAGTAAGTTTTGGGAAAAACGTATTTTATATATTGATTTCGCTAAAATGAGTTGGTTTCGCACGTGCGATTGCCAGCGAAATCAAGTGGCAGAATAGATTTTCCTCTCAAAAACATACTAAATATTCACATTATGAAACTTGGCTCATAAATGATTAACAACATTCTTAATGATATGCACATGTATGTTTTAGTAAGTTTTGGGAAAAACGTATTTTATATATTGATTTCGCTAAAATGAGTTGATTTCGCACATGCGATTGCCAGCGAAATCAAGTGGCAGAAAAGAATTTCCTATCAAATACATACTAAATATTGAAATTTTGTCACGAAACTTGGCTCATAAATGTATAATAACATTCTAGATAATATGGAATAACATTTTTTTACCTTTTTTTAAAAATTTTGATTTTATAAGTTGATTTCGCTAAACCGGGCTGATTTCGCGAAATCAAGTTGATTTCGTATATTATACCTACCGGACAAATAGGGTCCGATTCGGTCCGATCCGGTAATTGAGTCTGATCCGGTCCGATCCAGTGTTTGTACGTACCGTTTTTGGACGGTTGGTTTCATTTAACCAATATGGCAGCCTCCGTGTGTTGCAAAATGGCGGCAATTTCTAACACACATCTTTTGTCTCGAATTATTTTCTTGTTGTCTGCGGCTATTTGCCTTGTTGCTACAGCGAGACTCAGCGATCCGAAAGTTCTTCTACCATACCATAGTTCTGTAATCACAAATTTTACATTGAATATCAATCTAACTAAGGATGAAGCAAGGAGTTACAATTGTTACACATGGTGAGTACTGGGTGGGGTATCCGAAACAACAACAATATTGACTGTTTTCCCACCACCCAAGGCAGTTAATTATTTGCGAATGGAAACTTTATTTTTCACAATAAAAGCTAGGAGTGTAATGATGCATCGGACTATTGATGCGTTGCGATAGGCACAAAATAACAAGGCACTGGGTCAATAGTATTGCAGTGATGGTAAAGTTAAACATCGAAGACTATTCACGATATTTGCATTATTAAATCACGCAAAATCACGCTCTCATTTCCTAGCGAGATTTCGAGCTTGGGGGGGGGGGGGTCACGTGATCATCTAATATAGTCGCCAACGTTAATTTCTAGTTAAACAAGTTAAAGTCGTTGTAATTATTTACAATTTTCTTGAAGTTTTGCGACCAAATAAGATAAATAGTGAAGTGATAATTCCGAATATTGTTTTATTCCTATTTGCTTGATGTTATTTAAATGAAATATTGATTTTCTAACGATAAGACAGTGGCTGAAATTGGTGAGTGTTTTGGCATGTATTTCGCAACATCAACAACGAGTGATTGAAAATGTGGTCGTGTAAACAATGCATTCCCTAAGTGTGATTGCCATGGAGTTGATCGTGTATTCACTTATGATCTTTTGACGTGAGTTTTTGGACGGGTTTTTTAAAAAAATCCGTTCTTTAAAATAGCGATGTGCGGGCGGGCGTCCGGCGGGCGGGCGTCCCAGGTTTACCTTTTGGTTAACCTTTTTTTCAAAGTGATATTTTTCATCTATTCTGTAGCAGATTGTTTTAATATCAGGACTGATGCATAAGTGGAGGTACCGCTTTCATGTATTATCCATAAATGGCGCAAAAGACTAAAATTTTGGCGGAAATTGTCATTTTTCAAACTTGTGTTTTTCAGGTTTACCTTTTGGTTAACCTTTTTTCAAATGCCAGTGTAGTGGATAGAGTGCTGGACTACGAATCCTATTGTTGACTATGAATCTGAGGGGCGTGAGTTCAAACCCCGGTGGAGACATTTTTTTTTTTTTTTTTGTTCTTTTTAATGCCCCCGCGTATTCGGAGAATACCGGAAGGGCATTAAGTTTTACCCCTGTCCGTCCGTCCGTTTGTTCGTTCGTTCGTCCGTTGACATCGTGTCCGGGCCATAACTCCTAAACCATATGGAATATATTCATGAAACTTCACAGGTGCATTCATCACACTGAGACAATGTGTCATGAACAAGGAAGACAACTCCTGCATTTTTGGTTTTTGAATTATCTGCCCTTGACTTAGTACCAAATAGTAAACCGTGTCCGGGCCATAACTCCTAAACCGTATGGAATATATTCATGAAACTTCACAGGTGCATTCATCACACTGAGACGATGTGTCATGAACAAGGAAGACAACTCTTGCATTTTTGGTTTTTGGATTATCTGCCCTTGATGCATATATTTTATGATTGATTCGAAGTACATTTGTAATATTTTTATCCCCTCGCACAACATAGTTGTGAGGGGGGATATAGCATAACTTCACACAAATGTTCCTTATAAAAAAATCTCGAGCGAGCTCGACTTTCAAGGTCATGACCTCAAGGTCAAGGTCACTGTGGCTATTTTTAGAAAAACTTTGTCATCGCTCTAGCGCCTACATTTCTTCACCAATTTCATTATAACTTCACACAAATGTTCCTTGTAAAAAAATCTCGAGGTGTTAGACTTTCAAGGTCATGACCTCAAGGTCACTGTGGCTATTTTAAGAAAAACTTTGTCAATGCTCTAGCGCCTACATTTCTTCACCAATTTCATTATAACTTCACACAAATGTTCCTTATAAAAAATCTCGAGATGTTAGACTTTCAAGGTCATGACCTCAAGGTCAAGGTCACTGTGGCTATTTTTAGAAAAACTTTGTCAATGCTCTAGCGCCTACATTTCTTCACCAATTTCATTATAACTTCACACAAATGTTCCTTATAAAAAATCTCGAGATGTTAGACTTTCAAGGTCATGACCTCAAGGTCAAGGTCACTGTGGCTATTTTTAGAAAAACTTTGTCATCACTCTAGCGCCTACATTTCTTCACCAATTTCAATATAACTTCACACAAATGTTCCTTATAAAAAATTTTGAGCGAGTTCGACTTTCAAGGTCATGACCTCAAGGTCAAGGTCACTGTGGCTATTTTTAGAAAAACTTTGTCATCGGTCTAGCGCCTACATATTCACTGATTTCAATATAACTTCACACAAATGTTTCTTATGACAATATCTCGAGCGAGTTTGACTTTCAAGGTCATGACCTCAAGGTCAAGGTCACTGTGGCTATTTTTAGAAAAACTTTGTCATCGCTCTAGCGCCTACATTTCTCCACTGATTTCAATATAACTTCACACAAATGTTTCTTATGACAATATCTCGAGCGAGTTTGACTTTCAAGGTCATGACCTCAAGGTCAAGTTCACTGTGGCTATTTTTAGAAAAACTTTGTCATCGCTCCAGCGCCTACATTTCTTCACTGATTTCAATATTACTTCACACAAATGTTTCTTATGACAATATCTCGAGCGAGTTTGACTTTCAAGGTCATGACCTCAAGGTCAAGGTCACTGTGGCTATTTTTAGAAAAACTTTGTCATCGCTCTAGCGCGTACATTTCTTGACTGATTTCAATATAACTTCACACAAATGTTCCTTATGACAATATCTCGTGGGATTTCGACTTTCAAGGTCAAGGTCACTGTGGCTATTTTTAGAAAAATTTTTAATCACTCTAGCGCCTTTATTTCAGTTCTTCACCGATTTCAATATAACTTCACACAAATGTTCCTTATGACAATATCTCTAGTGAGTTCCACTTTCAAGGTCAAGGTCACTGTGGCTATTTTTAGAAAAACTTTGTCATCAATCTAGTGCTTACATTTCTTCACCGATTTCAATATAACTTCACACAACTGTTCCTTATGACAATATCTCAAGCCATTTTGACTTTCAAGGTCAAGGTCACAATGGCTATTTTTTGAAAAACTGTCATCACCCTAGCGACTACATTTCTTCACTGATTTCAATATAACTTCACACAAATGTTCCTTATGACAATACCTTGAGCGAGTTTGACTTTCAAGGTCAAGGTCACTGTGGCTATTTTGAGAAAAACTTTGTCATGGCTCTAGCGCTTACATTTCTTCACCGATTTCAGTATAATTTCTCACAAATGTTCCTTATGACAATATCTCGAGCTATTTCAACTTTCAAGGTCAAGGTCACTGTGGCTATTTTTAGAAAAACTTTGTCATTGCTCTAGTGCCTATATTTATTGATGGATGTTAATAGAACTTCACACAAATGTTTCTTATGATAACATCTCGAGTTGCTTTGACTTTCCAGGTCATGACTTCAAGGTCAAGGTCACTGTGGCTATTTTTAGAAAAACTTTGTCATCGCTCTACCGCCTACACTTATGATTTTAATATAATTTATGATTGATTTGAAGTACATTTGTTATATTTTTTATGAATGGCATTTGGCGGGGGCATCCGTGTCCTGTGGACACTTTTTCTAGTTTTTTTCTTTCTTTTTTCATTCTTTTTTTTCGAAAAAGGTAATATCATAACATTTGGATAAACAAAATGCAAAAACTGTACTGAACAAAAAGCCGTCCATAATGCCATTAGGCATTTTTCTTGTTTAAGTTTCTATCGGTCTATAACGGGAAAATTATGGGTCAGAACTCGGACCCATCAATACCGATATGAACGCTCAAAGGGAGCAGTTTGTTCATTCTACAAGTTTCCAGAAAAGCCTGCTTGGTATAGAAAGGCATGGCTTTCAAAAGTATCACGGGTAATAAAGGTTGAGAGGAATGGAAAGACTGCAAAGTCTGGTGCTTTTGCCAGGTTTCCATGGCTTTGTTATAGTCTTTCACTTCCTCACAACAGAAGTCACATCACGAAAACACGCCTACATAATTTTAACCCCCTTGAAACCCCATTTTACATGTATATCGTAAAACTGCCTTATTTTTCTTATTTCTGCTCTAAAATATAGATTGTGGGTACATGTTAGAACCACCTCGATGAGGCGGTTCTAACGAGTACCCACAATCTATGTTTTGATCAGAAATAAGAAAAATATCACAATTTTTCATCATAAAATGTTCATTTTTTCGGCGATAAAGGTGGCAATGTATTTGTATAGGTGTGTTTGCGTAATGTTCTGACCCATAATTTTCCCGTTATAGACCGATAGAAACTTTAAAAAAAGTCACGTCAAAAGATCATAAGTGAAAACACGATCATCCCCATGGCAATCACACTTAGGGAATGCATTGTTTACACGACCACATTTTCAATAACTCATTGTTGTTGCGAAATATGTGCCAAACAGCTCACCAATTTCAGCTACTGTCTTATCGTTAGAAAATCAATATTTCATTTAAATAACATCAAGCAAATAGGAATAAAACAATATTCGAAATTATCACTTCACTATTTATCTTATTTGGTCGGCAAAACTTCAAGGAAATCGTAAATAATTACGACGACTTTAACTTGTTTAACTAGGAATTAATGTTGGAGTCTATATTAGATGATCACGTGAACCCCCCGAGCTCGAAATCTCGCTAGGAAACGAGAGCGTGATTTAATAATGCAAATAAGGTCAATCGCCGATAGTCAGGGTTTTACGGGATGCAAGTACCTGCCTCCATATACGCATATTTTCCCGTCTGTACGCCAAAATTATTTTACACCTGCGTCCGATGGGACGGACAAGTTTTCATTGAAAAACAGTAAAACTGGTATTTCCCCACTTCTAATTTAGACCAAGCTGTGTATTTATATTGACCAATAAATGCTGGTGCTATTTTTATCGGCCAATCATAATGCTTCTTCCTGTGTAACAATTTTTTTTTTATTCTGACGACACATATAGTATAAACATATGCACATGTAACATAACACAATTCAAGACGGTTACATCTACAGGGGTCATCCTAGGCCCAGGAAGCAGGGAGAAGTGACTTCTCCCTCCAGCACTAGCAGGGCGAAATGAGGGACAAGAGGGCGAAGTAGGGCTCGAGAAAAACGACTTAATTACTGAAATTGTCGAGCCGAATTTTCGGTAATTTCCGTAAATATCGTTGTTTATTTGCAATTTAGAAATACAGTGTGCGGGTGTGATATCGTTGCGAATTACATACCAATGTTGCTGGTGCACTTGCTGAATGATTATTATTATCAGACATCAGATACTTCATCTACTTTCATTTTCTCGATGTCCCGCTCGTTGTCTGCGCATGTCATATTCTTCGAAGATTTGTCAGTATTTGAAAATTGCCACCTAGCGAAAGATAATGTGTCCCGCTCACTTAGCCATTGAAAGGCGCTAAAGGGAAACAACCGATTTAATCTCATCTAGAGTCATATTGTGCAGTCGGGGTCTGTGCGACCGTGATATGCCGGCAAGTTGCTGCAGGTGCAATGGGGCTGTTTTTTTTTATTTGTTCTTTTCATCTATCGTATCCTATATTCCCTTTTTTCTAGCTCCCATCTTTAGTTTTACACATTTTCTGTCTGTTTGATCATTTTGAGTCAGCGCCTGATCACGGTTGGTAATCCTGTTAACCCATTTAGTACCAGAAACCCCAAAACGTGTACCCTGGCAAACAGTGCAGGCCCAGATCAGACGCAGCAGAACGCGGTGTCTGATCAGGGCCTCCACTGTTTGCTAAACTGAGGTAATGGCCAAGTTTGACCAACTCAGTATATGAAGATAGATAGATAGTAACCGGTATTAAATTATTTTCCAAATAAATTTTCATGAAAACATAACCTGACACCCATAAATTTTGAATTGAACTCCTGCTATATGTAAGGAGGAAGATTCCATTTGGTACAAAAAGGGTTAAAGTCGCATCTCTATCTATCTTAATATGTAAAATGAGACGCACGTTTTTCATGCGTCAATCATATTGCCAAGATCAAAAAGACCGATCGTCTCATGCTGCGCGGACAAGTCTGATTACTCAAAGTCTAAGTGGCCATAAAATAAGATCAAAGATGCCGATCTGGACTAACCCGATTCACCTATTTACATAATTAACTGATCTGACAACTTGTGCTCAACGCTACAGGTGGTCAGTTTCTGACTCGAGCTGGAGTTGGATTATTAATTATCGGATTATCAATAGGTGTTTTTGTTATCAACTTTGTGCTTTTATAGATGTTTATTACTTCGCATTTGAAAAGCCGATCCTGGAGACGAAGAAAAAAAAATAAAAAAGTCGGAAAAAAAAACAGGGCGAAGTCAACTTCTCTTTTCCAGGCTGGTTAGGCGAAGTTCTTGAACTTCGGGCGAAGAAGTCGCCCGAATCGCCCCCACGGCTGATCCCTGCATCTATATGAATTATTATATCTGCAGGTTTAAGGGTTTACCGAAAGTACAAAAAGTGGGTGGGGTACCCCTCAACATGACTTTTCTTTTGAGCCAAAACACCGAGTCGGAGAAAAAGTTTGAATATACTGGAAAGTAACACGTCTTCAAACATAACATTATCTAATAAGCAATTATCAAACAGCTTGTAGGTTTACACAGGCGATGCAAAAAATGAGGGTGACAGCATTTGCGCTCAAAGTCATATTTACCTAATTTTTCAAGACCTAAAATGTACAGTGTACTAACCAAAATTGTCTCCTGTCTAAGAACCACATGTGCCACCACGAGATATTTTTCATAAGTTCTTTGGTCGCCATTTTTCATTCATGGGATTTGTAAACAAAATATCAACACTTATTTGGAAACGCATATCGCCAAATCGGCTTGACGATGTAACGTGACAACTATGCGCCGTGAAACAGGAACCCTTCCTGCATATTTTTATGCAAGTTGAAGAATTTTACAAACTTACAATTAATCATCCATCAGGTCAATTTTATAGTCATTTTTTAATCATAACAGCTGATTGGAAACATTTGTTGTTGAGCATGAGGAAGTCATGGCTTTATCACATAAATATTACTACGCCTCAAGCGGAGCTAGGACAAAACATCGGAAAAATTCCGATATGTCCTCAAAGTTTTTATTGTTTCATAAATCTAAATGACTTTTGTGCTTAAATTGCTTAAAATTGTTCTTGAATAAATGGTAATTCTTAAAAAAAAGGAATATTTTGGGACTATATTTTTTGTGTTCTGGTCACCAGATATGGAAGTTCTTAGGTGTTTCCGGTTTCATTTACAAGCCTTTGAAAAAAAAAAATATGTTAACAAATTTCACAAATTTTGCACTATAGACATGTGAATCAAGGTAAGTATATATATAGAGACTTAGATTATGGATTTTGCTGTAAGAATGAATAGGTTTAAGAATTCAATTGTCGAAAAAACATCACTTATTTTGTGTTTCAACATCTCGTCTAATTTACGTTATTGATAGTAAACCAAAACCTCGTGACCAAATGTAAACATGTATGGTGGTCATTAGAAGACGGCAGTTATGCGCTCTCTGCAATTATTTTGTGGCAATCTGTCAATGTTGTTATAATTAAAATATGTGGCCCTGAAAAAGATACATAGTTCTTTAAGGAAAGAATTTGCTCCACAGGGCCAAAATTGTTCCTTTTCAATTTAAACACTTATTGATAAGGGAGACAAAATAATTTGGCTCCTTTGAATGTGTATCCTTTCTTTCTACTTAAACTGTGATCGGTCACATCTGACCATTACTCGCAGGTGTACATTACATACACACCAGGTTTGCAGGATGAAAGCCTACACAGTAATCATCAGCCCCCAGCCCATCGGGGCTTGAATAAATAAATGGGCTGCATGATGATTCCACGCAGAGCTGAATCCGAAGGCACACAAGTACTGGTAAATCGGTTTAATAGAGGATCTAAGCCTGCCCAGGAAAAGCCGTGCAAGTCGTACCCTCCATGCTTATTTATAAACCCTTTTTGGTTTCTTTGGGCAACAGGGCTTCAGGTTTCATATCTATCTATCTATCTATCTATCTATCTATCTATCTATCTATCTATCTATCTATCTATCTATCTATCTATCTATCTATCTATCTATCTATCTATCTATACTGCGTCGGTCACTGCGTCGGTCACATTTGACCATTACAGCAGGTGTATATTACATACACTCCAGGTTTTGCAGGATGAAAGCCTACATCGTAATCATGTAATTACGGTAGGGATCTTTAACCTGCACAGGGGATGGTTCTCCCTGCACAGGGGGCCTCCAGTTAACGTCCCGATCCAAAGGACGGTGCACTTTATGACATTCATCCCTGCAAATGATGCCAATTGAGCGTGTTCGGACACCGAAATTTTATCGCCGCTGTCGGGGATCGAATCCGGGACCTCTAGCATCAGAGGCAAGTGCACTAACCCCTGAGCTATCATCTCAATGTACTGCCCCCGCCCATAGGGGCTTGAAGAAATATATGGGCTGCATGATGCTTCCACGCAGAGCTGAATCTGGCCCGCACACTAGTACTGGTAAACCGCTTAGAGAATCTAAGCCTGTCCAGGAACCGGGGTGCGAGGCTGACCGTCCATGCTAATAAACCCTATTGGTTTCATTGGGCGACAGGGCTTGAGATGTCATTTCATCTCAATGTCGGGTAAAAGTCCCACAAAATTGGAAGCAACGTCTCCAAAATGACCTTTACAGTGTTTACGGGGACGTTAAACCTCAAATCAAACAAAACAAAATCATCTCAATGTCGGGTAAAAGTCACACAAAATTGGAAGCAACATCTCCAAAATGACCTATATAGTGTTGACGGGGATGTTAAACTTCAAATCAAACAAAACAGTGACATGAAAACAAGGGAGACAACTAAAACTTCCAATGATTCAGTTGTGGTAGCAGTTATTGTCCACCATACCTTTTTTCTAGACTACTTTTCAGCAATAAATATGTCTGGAAATTGTATTATTTTGATACACAGTATGGACACAAATTTGCTGTATATTCTACTGTGGAATATTTTTGAGCAATGTCATTCTCACATATTGTAGCATAATAACTGATGAACCTATTTATGCAATTTTATTTGGCTGTATTACCATGGAGAATATGTTTGAACGCAAATGGATTGAAGCACATAAAGAGAGGTATGTTTTTCTCAATAATTCCTGAATTTCTGAAAAAATTCTAATAGAACATGTGAATAAGTTGAAATAAATTATGGGCCAAGTAACTTTTCAAAAAACTTGACTGTTTTGCAAAATTCAATTAAACAAATTTTGAACACCACACCATTACCCCACCCACTTTTTGTACATTCGGTAAACCCTTAAATGATCAAACTAGTCTTTTAAATCTATAGTACAGAACTAATCAAAGGCATTGCAGATACTAATTAGCAGATACATTTTATGATATGTTATTTAACCCCTTTTAAAATAGAACGGGAAAAGCCCTGGCGGTCATCTGTCATATTGCTTCAAAGGCAGTGGGACAGATAAAGTGTTAATTATAGCGTTAAACAGTGGAATACTTTTAAACTTTTGGCGAATTCTTATGTAAGATAAAGGGAGAAACACCGATATGCTGCCTGATAGGAAATTTCGCATTACGAAAATGATATATTGTACATACGACCCAACAGGGTCCTCTCTCTCTCTCTCAGCGCATCAACAATTAGCGAGCGCAGGCAAATGTAAATTACAGTTTGTCGCCACGTCAACCGACATGTAGCATGTTAACAACGCCGTGTCTACATCATACCAACTTCAAAGCGATGCATTGAATTTGACATTGCAACGTCAATGAAACGCTAGAACAAAAAGGGTTATGGGCTTCTTGGATACAGGGATCAGTCAAACCACGCTCTCATCTCAAAGGTCGCGTGACATTGAAGCGAGTTAGTGTGGTTGTCGATGGCATGACATCGAGCCAACGTTGACTCGACGCCCGTCTGTAAGTCCACTCATTGTTTTTTTTTTTTTTCGACTGTCAGTATTTTTATTTGTCTGCCTAACATTCTGTCTGTTCGTCTGTTGTTCAGTCAGTCGGTCTGTGTGTCGTCTGTCTGTCTACTGTCAGTTTGTCAGTCAACCCTCTCTCTCTCTCATACCAACGGTCATGTGACAATGAAGTGAGTTGGAGTGGGTGTTGACGGCATGGCGTCGAACCAACATTGTCTACGCCCCTCCGTCAGGAAAGAAAGATAGATAGATAGATAGATAGATTGATAGCGAATAAAACGAATGTTACGTAAAAACTTATTTTGTAAGTAAGCTTTCATGAATAACGGTATTTCAAGCCATTGACATGGGTCATTCACGAAAAGATTTTCGTCAAATAAAAACGGATTTAGGATAAATCAATTTTGGTAATTAAAGTGAAATATCTTTTTTTATTCTCGAGGCATTATTTCAATGAAAACGGGTATATTTTCTCTCAAAATGTCTGAATATTGTTACCATTTTAAGTTCCGCCAATACATTTGAATAGCGATGGCCGTTTAAATTGACGGCCAGTACTTTGCGCATGCGCAAGAATGACGTCATAAACGGAATTCCTAAAACCTCCTATATGAGGTGGAAGATTCCATCCGGTACAAAAAGGGTTAAACTACCTAATACTATTAGCGAGTCGTTCGGACTCGTTCCGTGTCGGGACTGAAAATTTGTAAAACACTTCTTTACCCATTAGTTTCGAAAAGGACAGTCCATTTTCCCCAAATCTTAAAGAATTTTTCAATCCTATTGTTTTTGACCGCCATCATTTTTTCTAATAATAAGGATTTTTTTTTATCTTATGTTTCCAAACTGTAAAATTGAGCCATTAATTCTGCCTTTATAAATGTAATACTTTATTAATATGATGATATGAGTAGCTGGTTTATTTATTTCTTGATTTTTTTGAGGTTCCAAAGAAAACATTGTACATAGTCATACTAATAGTGCACTCATTTCTTTCATTAACCCTTTACCACTGAGAAAATTAGCAAATATAGTATCTTAACAGAACACTGATATAGGTAAATCAATAATCAATAGTCCATATATGGCTGACAGATGGCTTCTGAAGAAGCCATCTGATCTGGATCTACACTGTTTGCAAAGGTAAGAGTTGTGTCTTGTTCAGCAGGATAAGTGTTGAAGTTGCAAAAACAGGCCTTTCAGGCATGGAAATTCGTGGTCAGTATGAAGCCTGGATAACAAATCTATGTTTGAAAAGCCCATGTTGGATCAGGAAAGGCTCTAAACAAATGTGAATGGTGATCCAAAGGACAGAATGAGCTGCAGAGACTCGTATCGATCTGAAAACTGTCTGCCATACGGCTGCCTCTGACACTGTTTTTCAACCACATGTATGAAAAGGATTATAGGACACTTTCTATAGAGGCCGGTCTTCTAGACTTTTTTTTTTTTTTTTTTTTTCGTTGTATACATTGTAAACATTATACACATGTTCTCCTGTCTGAGGAGATGACTTCTAAATAAGTTTTGTGCTTATATCAGGCTCTGATGCTCAACTTGATCTATATCTTCTCTGATAGTACCACCCAGAAGTGTTTAACCCATTTGTCGTCTGCTTTGCCGTCTGCTGGTTACCTTAAAAGTAATTTTATTGCAAACAGTGTGGGCCCAAATCAGACTGCTCCTGTAGGAGCAGTCTGATCTGGGCCCATACTGTTTGCCTGTATGCAAAAATATTTTAAAAAAGTTTGCAAAAAAAATTCAGCAGACGACATTTTCAGATTTAGTTTTGCTCGGCATCTTAAGGGTTAAATATGTCACGACAACACTCATTGCTCCACATAAGGAGTATAATGAGCATAATTTGGGGATAATTTTCCTGAATTCTTGGTAGAAACATTATGTGGGTCCTCGTTAGAATCGCCTTGTTCAGGCGCCTCAAACAAGTACCAACAACATAGCCATTTACTGTATGTAACCCGACAGACATACCGAGCAAACAGTATGAACCTAGATTAGGGTCCACATGGTTTACATTGTTAGCCACTCATCTGGCTATTTTTAGACACAACATCGGGTAGTAAATTGTACTTATTCAAATTTTAGTATGGTAAGCAGTAACTGTTCAGGTGTCCGAATATTTAGGGTAAATACAGTTTGTTTGCTTGCTTGAATTGATGTTTAACATCCCGGTCAACACTGTTTAGGTCATTTTGGAGACATTGCTTCCAATTTTGTGGGACTTTTACCCGACTTTGAAATGAAATGACATCTCAAGCCCTGCCACACAATGAAACCAAAAGGTTTATATGCAATGATTGGTCTGACTCACATCACTTTGCCTGGGCAGGCTTAGTACTTCTAAGCAGTTTACCAGGTCCAGCACTCAGGTGTGGTCGGTTTCAGCTCTTCGTGGAAGCATCATGCAGTCAAGTCTATTTCTCCAAGCCCCGATGGGCGGGAGCAATGTGTAAATACAGGGTAAAGACAGTATGTTATAATGGGGAAATGAAAAATTACCTTAACAATCCTAAGTATTTGGACAGACAGGCCTAAGCAAACAGTGCAGACCCAGATCAGACTGCTCCTGAAGGCAGGGATTTTCCTACCCTTCAGAATCAGGGTCCAGGGGCCACTGGGTTTGGGAAAAATAGCTCGCTAATATTTATAGTTGGGAATTTAATTCAGCTGTAACTTTGTTAATTTTGGTTCAATTTTCATGATTTTTTTATCAAAATGTAGCACAACATCAGAAATGGGGAAAGTTGTCATAAAATTTGGGAATATCTGTCTCTAAATTGGGAAAAATAGGGGCCGATTACCGGCCCCAAAGTTGCACTAGGAAAATCCCTGGAAGGAGCAGTCTGATCAGGGTCTACACTGTTTGCCATTCCATCTGCACTTTTTGGACTCTGTGCTGGATGGTGAATTTGTTTGATTTGAGGTTTAACGTCCCCGTCAACACTATAAAGGTCATTTTGGAGACGTTGCTTCCAATTTTGTGGGACTTTTACCCGACATTGAGATGAAATGACATCTCAAGCCCTGTCGCCCAATGAAACCAATAGTGTTTATTAGCATGGACGGTCCGCCTCGCACCGCGGTTCCTGGACAGGCTTAGATCCTCTAAGCGGTTTACCAGTACTAGTGTGCGGGCCGGATTCAGCTCTGCGTGGAAGCATCATGCAGCCCATATATTTCTTTAAGCCCCTATGGGCGGGGGCGATCTGGATGGTGAAACAAATTTGGTAAAATTTTAGGTGAAATGCAAGTCCTCAAGGTGTCCGAATTTTTAGGATTTTCCGGTATTCCCAATTTATCCTCAGTACTTCTTATCTCTAGGTACATGTATGACTCATTTGTTCATCCTTTGTTTTACAGGCGCAGCAGTCGATTGGATGTTGCTACAGTCCAGCTTGTCAACAGTACTGACAACGAATGCGCTTTCTCTGCCGAGATATCTGCCGTCTCAAAGTCCTCACTGAGAAAAACATCAATCATAGTTGCAGAAAACAAAGGTTTGGTTTGTTTGTTTAACCCTCTGCATGCTGGGTATTTTGTTTTCTTAGCAGACGACATTTTGAAACATTTTTTCTCATTTTTGCAGAAAACAGGGATTTGACATCTCATGCAAATTGTCTCCGTAGCTACGGAGACAATTAGCATGAGGTGTCAAGTCCTATTTTCTGCAAAAATATTTTTCGAAAAATATCAACAGTTTGTCGTCTGCTGAATAAGCCTAGAGAGTGCTAAAGGTTTAATTGATATTTTTGTCCCGGTCAACACTATTTAGGTCATTTTGGTGTTTTTGCTTTTTTTACCCCATTGAGGCGAAATGACATCTCAAGCCTTACCACCAAGCAAATCAGTAGGGTTTATATGCAGGGATGTTCTGACTTGCACTGCTCTGCCGCTTCTAAGCGGTTTACCAGCACTTGTGCGTTTGGTTTCAGCTAATACTTAAGTGTTTATGTCAGGTGATATAAAAAATAAATAAAAATTATTTGTTTGCACTCTCCAGACCAAGTCAAAGAAATAAATCTCCAGACCAAGTCAAATGAAATCAAAGCACTGAGAGTGCTGATGGAGCGTAGCTTTGATAATTTGATTTAGCGTCTGATTGGTATTTTAATTCAGGCTCATATTGATCCAATGAACATAGCTGTTTGAAGCTATTCTGGGCCAGAAGTCGTGTTAAAGCAACAAGACCTATATTGAAATTAACCCGCGCTAAGGTGTAGACCCCGCAACAACCATCACGAAAACACGCCTGTACAAATACATTGTCAAATTTTTGGCAAAAAAATGGAAATTTTAAGATACAAAATTGTGATATTTTCTTATCTCTGCTCAAAACATTGATTGCGGGGACTTGATTGAACCGCCTTGACGAGGCAGTTTTATCAAGTACCCACAATCAATGTTTTTGAGCAATACAGCAACCATGCAGTTCTACAGTTTACTTGAAGATTTCTGCTGAGCTATAGTTCATGCAATAACTGCGGCTTGCGCAATTGTTTTGCAGCTTTAAAGTTATTTTATGTAATCGGTTTTTGAAAAATTACCTTGGGGAGGTTATTTATTTTGCATTAGACATTCTCCTTGGTTACGCCTTGATGATGTTTATCTTCATGTGAAAAATTATCATAATTTTCCCAGCAGTTTATAAGTTATACATCCGTAATCAGTTTTTAAAAATTGCCTCGGTGAGGCTGTTTATAAAGCTATCTGGCATTAGACAATATCATTAGCTTGATCTTGTCAATTTACATCTGCATGCAAAACGTTATAAAAATATACCCGTCGGTTTGAAAGTTATACGACCGTGTCAGTGGGTGATTTTTTTACCTTGCCGAGGCTGAAATAAAGAAATTGGACATTCAGGAATCTCGTTGGTTAGATCGGTACATTATCTATCTGTATGCTAACAGTTGTCTAAAATATTCCAAGTAGATTAGAAGTTACACTTTGAAATAATTTTTCAGTTTGCCTAGGCGAGGCCGTTTGTAAAGTAATTTGGCATAAGGCAATTTTGCGGGCTGATTATTGTCAATATCAACCTGTATGCCGAAAATGATCAAAGCCGGGTTTAGATGTTATACTCAGTATTCATTTTTTTTTTTTATTATTTTGCCTCAGCGAGGCCATTCATAAAGTAATCTTGCATAAAACAGCCACATGGACTAGGTATTGTCAATATCAATCCGAATGCCAAAAATGATCGGAAAATTCAGAGAGGTTTGAACGTTATACTCCGTTAACATTTTTCTAAATATATATTGCATCGGTGAGGCCATTTATGAAGTGATCTTGCATACGACAGTTTCTTGGGTTAGTTATTGTCAATATCAATCCATAGGAATATTTGAAGAGGTTTAGACATTATACTCCATTATTATATAAAAATAAATTGCCTCGACGAGGCCATTTATGAATTGATCTGGCATCAAGGCAATTTCTTTGGTTAGATATTGTCAATACAGCACAGTCTTTTACCGGAAACCAACAACTGCCCTTCTTGAATCAGCGAAAGGGATAGAATCACCGTGGAACAGATTTCACGATCAATCTCCTGGAAAGAATGTTGCCGAACCCGGCAGGTATCGAACTTGCGTCTGAGCTGATAATTTTCTTTATTTATGGTCACATGCCTAGGACGCAGACAGGTCGCTTTAAAAAAGTAACATTGTCTCCCCCCCCCTCCCGCACACACACATTAACCCATACTCTGAGTATATGTCTAGCAGCCTTTTTAGGGACAAACATAGCAGACCCAGATCAGACGATACAACAAGTTGCGTCTCATCTGTGTCTAAACTGCAAAATTTTACTGATTACAATATAAGCCTTGACGTGCACCTATCCAAACTTATTCCAACTGTCTTATTTTGGTAATACATTATCGACCCACACTGCATACTTAACCCATTTTAAACGAATGGAATCCTCAACAATCAGGGATGCCAGGTTGTGGCTTCAACGAAATATTTGGCAAAAATGGCTGAACCTTTTTGTAAGTTTGCAGTGAAGGTCATAATGAGACTCCGCGTTCTGTGGTATCTGATCTGGGTTTGTCCTGTTTGCAAGTTGCCAGGTTTGGGATTTTATGGTACAAATGGGTTGTAAACTGGGTTATTTGAGCTGAACTATAAAAAGATTAGACTGCTACACACTTCATCTATTAAAAATATTCATCTATTCCGTTTGAAATAGTGGTCTGTGAATCAGTCTATAAGAAGGATACCGCATGGCGTAATAATCTACTACGTTAACACGGGGTTCTATGTTCTCACTGGTGATTGGGTCATATGCAGTAATACTGAAAGTAGTGCCGAAATCACTTCTCATCTCACTGGAGCTAGGCTGCAACAGCTACGCTCCAAAAATGAACCCTTGTTCCTGCGTGACTTCATTTTCAAGATCACAGATTCCCCAAAACTGTCACATTTGAGCCAAAAATAGCTGGTCGACACCCTGTCTCCAAAACAAATTTATGAATTGTGGTCAAACTTGGGACAGTATATCATTGCAGCCTACCAAAGACTTGTGTAGAGTTAGGTAACCTTTACTTAATTTTCAGGTGCAAAGATTGTTGCCCTGTCTGTTCTATGTCTTTGGAACCAATTGATTAATTTCCACCCAAATTCTGTGTAATTAATCACTTTAGTATTAGATTTTGGTGACCTTCGCCTATTTTTCAAGGTCACACAGGTCCACATATATTTCATTTTTTTCTTGTCTGTACCATATCTCTCAAGCTGATGAAATAATTCTAGTGAAACTCTGTATAGTATATCATGACAATATAGCAAAGGCTTGATTAAACTGGCCTTGACCTCATTTTCAAGGTCAGATAGTTGCTTGGTTATATAAATGGTAGGGGTAAAGTTTGTCTCTGAAACATTTTAGTGCTATCTTGAATTGCTATGCAGCAAACTGATTTGAATCTTTACTTAGTGCAAGTGCACTTAATTTTCACTCAATACAGCTTCTACTGGACTGCAGTTCAGACCAGCAAATGCCAAGTTTCCCATGGGGACTAATTGTTGGGCTGGGCACTTCTTTTATGGATAAAAATACCTGTTTATAGTTTATAATTAAGTTTGATAGTAGTCTGAGTTCTTAAACAGAGGATGCTTTATAAATACTGGGGAAAGAGTATGGTTACAGTTGAGTGAGTGAGTGTTTGAGTTTTACGTCTCACCAACAGCAAAGGTCAAAGGAGACGGGACCTCGGTTTAAAGACTCATCAGAAAGTCTGGAGAAGCCCGGGATCGATCCTGCGACCCTTGGTTTATAAGGCGAGTAGCTTAACAACTACACCACGGAGGCTTCTATGGTTACAGTTGAACTTAGATAGCTTGAATATCTGAGGGACAATTGAAATTTGTTTGAGACAGAGGTTTTTTGAGCTACTAGGGGTTAATCACAGTGCCAAGTAATGAGTTTGTTTGATTTGAGGTTTAACGTCCCCGTCAGCACTGTAAAGGTCATTTTGAAGTCTTTTATTTTCTGTAAAATGAAGGTTTGTTGTTTGTATTTGGTAGAATCACCTCATTGAGGCAATTCTAATAAGTACACACAGCACATATGTTTCAAGATAGAATCAGACAAAAGCCTCCTGAAATTGTCCTTTATATATTGGTGTGTTTGTTTGTATGAATTGAGGTTTTACGACCTGTCAACACTATTAAGGTCATTTTGGAGACATTGCTTCAATTTTGTGGGACTTTTACCCGATTCTGAGATGATATGGCATCTCAAGACCTAACGCCAAAGCAAACCAATAAGGTCTACATGTATATGCAGGAATGGTTCGACTCATAGTTTGCCTGGGCAGGCTTAGGCCTTCTAAGCGGTTTACCAGTACTCGTGTGATCGATTTCAGCTCTGCATGGAACCCCCATACAGCCCAATCTATTTCTCCAAGCCCCGATGGACGTGGGCCCGTACATATTGGTGTCTGGTTACATGGGAAGAATTTTCTAAGGATTCAAGTACAAGTTTGAATTACCTGGCCATGGTAAACGGACCCTCCTCAGAGTTAATGAAGTTTTATTGTATTATTATCCCCACGTTTTTCAACGAAAAGTGGGGATATTGTTATTGCCTCCGTCCATCCGTCCTTCTGTCTGTCTGTCTGTCCGTCTGTCTGTCCGGCTATCTCCTCCTAAACCGTTAGCCGGAATTCAACCAAATTTGGTATGCGAGTTGCTTACATGAATGGCTTGCGCAAGAGCACATTTTTTTTTGTCCCCGCCCCCAGGGGCCCTGGGGAGGGGTCAAAAGGTCAAATTTTGACAGAAAACATGGGGATTTGCGATGGCTTGCCATCGACTGCGTGCTCTAGTTGTTTTATTGTATTTGAAAGCAGTAGACTAGATAAGGTGGGTATTTGGTGACAAATCAGGGATAGTTTTCCTTATCTCTTACGAAAACATGTTGTGGGTACTCATTTGAACCGACTCAGTGAGTGAATGAATACCCACAACCTACGTTTTCTTTGACAGATAAGGAAAACTATCCTTCAATTCAATTATCATGAATTACTCCCCTTATCTAGCATACCGTTTGAAAGTTTTGATAAGAAACTGGTAAAATTTTCACTCAATTTCTAGCAGGTGGTACTCTTCATTGTGAGCAAAATTAACCCCTTATCCTGCTGAATGAATGAATTTATCCATGCCCATTTCTGACTATCCACCAATCAAATTACTTGATATAATGTATTCAATATAATGTATTCTTTAGTTCACAAACTATATGGCAAACAGTGTAGCTCCTGATCAATGGCTTCTTCAGAAGCCATCTGATCAGGAGCTACACTGTTTGCCAAGTTAGAGGTTGTCATGTTCAGCAGGATAAGGGTTAATGAGTGTTGTTAACAATGTATTCTTTCAGTGACTGGAGAGGTTCTGAAATGTATTGTGATAGTTGACACTCTTCACCGTATTGAGATAGAGACAACAACACGTCTTCTCTACCTAGAGGACTCACCGGAGGAGTTGATGGTCAGAGGGTACGACCAAGAAGGTAATGCACAGACAAAAAATAATGTCTTCTAAACTTGTCAGTTATGAGATTGATGAGAGAGAGAGAGAGAGAGAGAGAGGAGAAGAGAGAGAGAGAGAGAGAGAGAGAGAGAGAGAGAGAGAGAGAGAGAGAGAGAGAGAGAGAGAGACTTTTGTGACCTGTGCACTTTGCAATCATCCTTTTGAATAAGATGTTTACACATAATAAAGGAAATAATTTGATCCTCACGAACAAATTCTTTCCTTTAAGAGTAGACTCATATAATAAAGGGAGCAGAAAATATATTTTTATTTTTATGCCCCCGCCATTCGAAGAATGGTGGAAGGGCATATAGCGTTGCCCCTGTCCATCCGTCCGTTAATTCGTCCGTCCGTCGTCCAAAACTTAAATGCTGTCAATAACTTTCTTATTTCTGGATGGATTTTGAAATTACTTGGTAGAAATGTTAACCCGACATTGAGATGAAATGACATTTCAATCCCTGCTGGCCAATGAAACCAATAGGGTTTATATGAATGGATGGTCCGACTCGCACCACATTTGCCTGGGCAGGCTTTCTGTGTGCTTTACTATCTGCTCACATGGGTTTTTCTTAAGGATAAATTGTCTGTTGGTTCACATAGATTTTTGCCTGCTCTAGAATTTAAATAGAATTAAAATCTTCAATTGGTCCAATCCAATTGACATGACCTTATTTCAACCCATATGCATAGGTCCCTTAATTCTTCCATTTAAGAGTAGACCCTTTTACGAATGAAGCAAAAATATTTTGAAAGCGTTGCCTCCCCTGAAGGTGTACTGCTTGTTAACTCATTTTGTACCAGAAACTCAAAAACGGGTAATTGGCAAACTGTGCAGGCCCGGATCAAACGCTGCAGAATGTGGCGTCTGATAGGGACCCTGACTGTTTGCAGAAAGTTCTATCATTTTCTGATTAAATTCTGAAATGTATTCACCCTGACATCCCTATATATCAAAATGGACTCCTGCTATATGTGTAAGGAGGAAGATACCATCTGGTACAAAATAGGTTAATGATGTTGAAACATGATTTTCAGGCAATGTGTTTTCAAGTCTACGTGGTCTGGAGTTTCAGTGGAGCTTACACTCGGACTCGTCAGAAGAAGAGGCGGTTGGCGATGCAAACAGTATTCTCAGGTAAACTTTTCAATATAAAACAGAAGAGAAAATATGCTACTCTTTAACCTTTTGTCCTTTTGCACTCAGAACAAAATATAGAAACTAATATTCTGTGCCACTGTATTTTTGTCGCACCTGCTTGTAGCAGGGTACGATATAGATATTCGCTTTTCTATCTGTTTGTCTGTCTGTCTGTCTGTCTGTCCATCCGTCCGTCTGTTAACATTTACGTCAAAGTTCGACATTTACGTCAAAGTTTTATTAAGTCAACTACAAACCTCATCTACCATCAAACCTTACATGAAACATCTCCCTGAACTTCTGACTTTGTAGGCACCATGACCTGGTGACTTTGACCTATATTTTGCGCTCCAATGACTTTGACCATTACGTCGAAGTTCAACACTTATGTTGAAGTTTGTATTGTAATCAACTATAAGACTAAACAATCATCAATCATTTCATGAATGTTCTCTCTGAGCTCCTGACTAGGTAAGCACCTTGACCCAGTGACCTTGACCTATGTTTTATGCTCCATTGACTTTGACACAAATTACGTCAATGTTCTAGATTTTCTTAAATGAAAGGCCTACAACCATAAAATCTTGCATAGTGCTTCTCCTAGATGTACTGACTGCAGGTACCTTGACCAGGTGACCTTGACCTATATTTAACGCTCCAGTGACTTTGACAATTTTTGTGTCATAATGTTCCAGATCTCTTCAAATAAAAGGCCCACAACCATCAAATCTGGCATAGTGCTGCCCCCTGATTTACTGACACTGCAGGTACCTTGACCCGCTGACCTTGACCTATATTTTTGTCCAGGTCTCCTCAAACGAAAGGCCTACAACCATCAAATCTTGCATAGTGCTTCTAGATGTACTTACTCTGCAGGTACCTTGGCCTGGTGACCTTGACCTATATTTTACGCTCCAGTGACTTTGACACATTTTACGTGGAAGTTCCAGATCTCCTCGAATAAAAGGCCTACAACCATCAAATCTTACATAATGCTTCTCCTAGATTTACTGACTCTGCAGGTACCTTGACTTGGTGACCTTGACCTATATTTTACACTCCAGTGACTTTGACACAATTTATGTCAATGTTCCATGTCTTCTCAAGTAAAAGGCCTGCAACCACCAAATCTTGCATAGTGCTTCTCCTAGATGTACTGACTCTGCAGGTACCTTGACCTGGTGACCTTGACCTATATTTTAGGCTCCAGTAACTTTGACACAATTTACAACAATGTTCCACATCTTCTCAAATAAAAGGCCTGCAACCACCAAATCTTGCATAGTGCTTCTCCTAGATGTACTGATTTGCACGTACCTTGACCGGTGACCATGACCTATATTTTTTGGTCCAGTGACTTTGACACATTTTACATCATCTATCAACTGCTAAGAAAGAAATTTACTTATTTAATAAGTACGTTCCGATTGTGGCTCCAGTGACTGTTGCCCCCAGCAGGTGCGACACCGCCTTCTGCTGGATTCTTCTTTTAACAAGTGTTGCTATTTTGCGCAGTTTTTGCATCAAAAATTTTATCTGTCTCCTCCTGTCTCTATTGTTTTCGGAAATTGGTATGATTCAACATATTCAAGTGCAGTAAAAGCAGTTATTTTATTTAAAGCGGTTACGGCCATCATTTTGGCTTTACAAGCTGAAAAGTCTACCCCTTTTCACTGAAAAGTTCAAATTGTTTTTTTTTTTTTTTTTGCTAATAAATCAAAATTAACTTTACCTCAATTTCATGGCTGGTCTCATGGCATTACAAATGTCATGAAATGTGATGGGATGATTTACATGACATGAAGTCATGCTTCTGAATAGAGGACTTGGAATATTCTTCAAAGACTACACTCGTCCTGCATGACCATGGATGTAGATTTTGGCTAATTTCATTGGGATTAGACAACATTTTTACTCATTCTCCAGCATGAGGGGCTCACCATGTGTGGACAAGGGAATTTTCCCAGCCCTAGAATAATGGAATCGTTATCTGATAAAAAGGGTCAGACAAACTATACAGTGAAACATCAAGAACATGGATGATTCATTTACCATGGATATTTAAAACTCAAGAATATTCTTAAGGGGAATGGGAACACCTTCAGAGGAGGCAACTCCTGCAAAAGTATTTTTGTCGCCCATGTGAATTGGGGAAACCCCTTTTTCAGTGGGACAGGGCTTACGACCTCATATACACCGTCATTAAAGTTGACGTCACAGCATGTTACGTGACATCACTAAAATGACACCATTGTCACCACAATATGGCGGATGGCGGCAAGCTAAGTGACTGTATTATTAAACATCCACGCTTAGAAATGAAAGGTATACAAGAAAAAGACTTTGACATGGGTGTGAGGGGTTGATAAAAAATCCTCTCGGGATGACAGTCCAGCATCACTCAGCAAGCCGGGTGATGCCAGACAATGACCCTCAAAATGGATTTTTCTATCCACCCCTCACACTCAAATAAAATTCTAATATTGATGGTCTGAAAGGTATTTTGAGGTTTTGATGTTCAACTCTATTTGAAAAAATTGCTTGTTTCAGAATAATAAAATTCACAGACTCTCACTATACAACACCTTATGGGATTGATACTCTGGAAGAAAGAGGAAAACAAGGAGACATAATTCTTGTTGAAGGGGTTAGAACAGGAAGTGCAAATGTCAGGACAAAAGTAACAGATTCAGCTTACCAGGTGAGGAAAGAGGTACCATCAGGCTTCAAGATTGCAAACAATTTTTTTTGTTCATTCTCAACTTTACTGAGTTTCTGAAGTAGAATCTTCCATCTTTTACCTTGGGCTTGTCCATTGTTGCCAGTAGGGGTTTCAGAATGACAAATTCATGTCTTTTGATATCAAGTTTATCAGGCAAGGCTTTGAGAATGCTTTTCAACCTTGTAGTATTGCGAGGCTTGCCGTCGTTGCCGAGCGATTCTACATGTGTTCTCAAAGCCGAGCACATTTCATCTCAATGTCGGGTAAAAGTCCCACAAAATTGGAAGCAATGTCTCCAAAATGACCTTTACAGTGTTGACTGGGACGCTAAACCTCAAATCAAACAAACAAACCAAAGCCGAGCCTGAGAAACTTGATATCATATGACACGAATCTGGTATTCTGTTTATCAGTTAGTCCATTTGAACACTTTTACAGTTTTGCCAATTTATCCAGTTGCCAGTTCATAGAAGTGCAATGTGACATTCACCTGATAAAGCTCACTTGTCCTGAGACAGCATATCTTCATCAGGTCAATGTGTTACAATACAATTAATACAGGGGGTAACTGATAAATAGTGTAGATCATGATGAGATGGCTCATTTTGAGCCCTCTCATCTGGACCTACACTGTTTACAGAGGTACAAGGTTGAAAAGATTATCTGAGTAAGAAAGCTTTCCTGCTCATAAATATTTCAGTGCTCTATGAGGCTCTACTTAAAATAAGTACCCATTATGTAATGTCTAACAAGATATAAGTAAAATTATTCCTTAAGAGGAATGGATATACCTTCAGGGGAGGCAACTCCTGCAAAAGTATATGTCAATAGGGGTCAACTCTTAAAGGAATCCTGAGGTGCAAATTCTTTCCTTAAAGAGTAGTCATCTTTTTTAGTGGGACAGAGTTTGTAGAAAGGCAAACAGGAAGTCCCAAAAGTTGTCTCCCTTTGAAAAATGGTGGAAAAATTTGCCAGGTGTATCCATTCCCCTTAATCATCTGTTGCCTCGTGGTTTAGAGGCATATCTCTTATATATTAGGTCTCTCACTAGTGTAGATATAAGCCTTACTTCGATGAAATGCCCAGTTCTGCAACAGATTACCCGGTGATATTTGTCTGGGGACTCCAGTTTTTGTGCACCCCTGGGAAATAAGTGAAATAATCCCGTCTTCACTGAGGTTTAGCCGTAAGCTTAAAGTGGTAAAGCATCAGATTTGAGAGGTAGCCAGTTTGATCCAAGTTCGAAATGCCAAGTGTTGTCTCCTTGTGCAAGAGACTTTATCCACATTGCTTAGTACTGGTTCTTACCCAGCAAAAGTGGGCCATATAGAAGATTAGTGATTATTAATATTAGTAGTATTATTAGTATAATTATTATTATTATTAATCAAACAGTATGACACTGAATAGTATAAAAAAAGACATGATTATAAAAACATGCTCCATGTGATCCTCACTGGAGAAATAAATCTCACTCTACAGGCTTTTACCCAGAATGCAACGGAATTTCATGATAGCTTTGATTGGTAACTTTGATTTTTTTGTTGCAGGCTGTGTCCCACAGCAGTGTACGACTGATGGTAATAGCAAACTTGATGATTAGCCCCTCTGAAGCGTATGTGTTGAAATATGCCATGGTTAGATACAAGGTGGAGCAAATCAGACAAAACTCCATTGTTGGTAAGGAAATACATTTATTATACTACAAAACTTTATGTTGTAGTCCAAAGTGGAAATTGTGTTAGTTAAACAACAGAAATGTATAGATTGTATAAAAAAATATCAACCATTTATGGTCATATTTGTCGCACCTGCTTATAGCAGGGTGCGATATAGGCGTCCACTTTTCCGTCCTCCTTCTGTCTGTTAACATTTACATCGAAGTTCAACATTTACGTCAAAGTTTTTATTTAAGTCATCTACAAACCTCAGCTACCATCAGACCTTATGTGAAACATCTTCCAGACCTTCTGTCTTTGTGGGCAGCTTGACCCGGTGACTGACCTATATTTTGCGCTCAAGTGTCTTTATGTCCATTATGTCAAAGTTAGACATTTATGTCGAAGTTTGTGTTGTAATCAACTACAAGACTGAACAACCATCAAATTTTTCATGAAACATCTGCCTGAGCTGACTAGGCAGGCGCTTTGACTGGTGACCTTGACCTATATTTTTCGCTCCAGTAACCTTGACAAATATATCGTTGATGTTCCAGATCTTCTCAAATAAAAGGGTTACAACCATCAAATCTTGCATAGTGCTTCTCCTAGATGTACTGACTCTGCAGGTACCTTGATCCGGTCACCTTGACCTATATTTTACGCTCTGGTGACTTTGACACATTTTATGTCGGAGTTCCAGATCTCCTCAAATAAAAGGTCGACAACTATCAAATCTTGCATAGTGCTTCTCGTATATGTACTGACACTGCAGGTACCTTGACCTATATTTTACGCTCCAGTGACCTTGACACAATTTAAGTCGATGTTCCAGATCTCCTCAAATTAAAGGCCTATGACCATCAAATCTTGCATAGTGCTTCTCTTAGATGTACTTAACTCTGCGGGTACCTTGACCAATATTTTCCGCTCCAATGACTTTGACACAATTTACATAAATGTTCCAGATCTTCTCAAACAAAAGGCATGCTACTAAGTGGCTTCCATGGCCTAGTGGATAAGAGCGCTGACTCTTAGTCATTAGGTCTCTCACCCCTGTGGGTTCCAGCCTCATTCAGGTCACATGTGAGACGCCGAGTTCTGCAATGGAAGGTCAGGTGGTTTTTCTACACCTCTGATTAACGATCAGCTCGATTTGAGTGAAATAATCTTGAAAGGGCTGTAAAACCAACCCCCCCACCCCCCCCAAAAAAAATGCATGCTACCACCAATCTTGCAAAGGGCTTCGTCTAGATGTACTGACTGTGCAGGTACCTTGACTTCGTGACCTAGTCCTATTGCCATTGACTTTTACACATTTTAGGTTGACGTTCCATTGCTTCTTAACTCTTAAGGCCTACAACAACCAAACCTTGCATAGTGCTTCTCCTACATTTACTGACTCTGCGGGTACCTCGACCTGGTGTTCTTGACCTATATTATGCACTCTAGTGACTTTAACACATTTTACGATAATGTTCGATATGTCCTAAAATAAATGGCCTACAGCCAGCAAACCTTGCATAGTGCTTCTCCTCGATGTACTGATTTGGCACGTACCTTGACCTGGTGACCATGGCCTATATTTTTTGGTCCAGTGACTTTGACACATTTTACATCAACATTCAACTGCTAAGAATGAAATTTACCTATTCAATAACTATGTTCTGATTGTGGTTCCTGTGACTTTTGCCCCCAGCAGGTGCGACGCCTTCTTCTGCAGAATTCTTGTTCTTTATAAGATATACATTTTTGTTACATCCAAAACAGTGCTTTAATAAAAATTCTTATAAAGAGGTTCATGTGTACATTGAATGAGAAAAGCGTTGACAGTTTCTGTTACTGTAAAATCAGGCTTACTTTTCAGTTTTTGTCGTACCTGCTTGAAGCATGGTGCGACATAGAAGTCTGATTTTCTGTCCTTTCTTGGGGATGGTAACTATAGTGCAAGCATCCATATTTGACGTACATTTTAGTTGTCAAACTTGTTAATCAATCAACCCAAAGTTAAAAAGGTGAAGGTGGTAACAAAAGACAGAGGCAGAGCGGAAACGGAATGGGACTCAAATCCAAGCCACATGGGTGCAAGTCAAATGCTCTAACCACTGAGCCAAAGAGTCTACTACCTGACACTGTTGTCACAGATTGGTTATAAACTTTTATCATATGACGTCGCATCTGACAGTGCAATAACGCCATGTAATATTTTCGATAATCCACCAGTGGATTAAATATGCAAATTAGCTAGATACGTCCCGTAACGTTACATATACGACGTCCTTAACGACATCGCGTTTACTAACGGCGGAATATTGACATTTTTGTAAACAATCGTGAATAAAATGCGTTTTAAATGTCATATGATAAATAGAATCTTGCATTCATGCTCATGTATTATTGAATTTATTAAACTCGTTGAGGAAAAGGGATAAAATGCTCGGCAAAGCCTCGCATTTTATCCATTTTCCTCAACTCGTTTAATAAATCATGTATTATTGAATTTATTAAACTTGTTGAGGTAAAGGGATAAAATGCTCGGCAAAGCCTCGCATTTTATCCCTTTTCCTCAACTCGTTTAATAAATTCAATAATACATGAACACTTACCGTATTCGGGTGTGTATTACCCGCATTTGCGTACTACCCGCACCCCCTTTTTTTGCCAAAATCTGGGGGAAAACTGTTATACTGTTGTATTACCCGCATGGAACATTTGCTGAAATTTTGGTGGTTGCGTAGGTGAGAAAAAGTAAGAATTTGGCCAGTTTTTGTAGCACACAACGGAACGCGCGATCGTCTTCAAAAGGCGGGAAAATGCACGTGCGTGCGAGTATCACCAGAAAGCCTGTATTTTGCATTAAAATAATGAAAAAACTTTACCTGTTCACCATTGTTATTTATCTATTAACCCACATATGCCCGCGGCCGTTTTTGGGACATCGGCAAACAGTGCAGTCCCAGATCAGACGCCCAGAAAGATGCAGCAGACGTTTCTTTTTTTGGGACATCGGCAAACAGTGCAGTCCCAGATCAAACACCTCAGAAAGACGCCGCAGATGTCTGGTTTGGATTTACACTGTTTATTGATTTATAACGGTTCAATTATGACACTATTGTTAATCCCTGTCATATAATTGCCACCCTGCGGTGCGTGTCGATAAGGTGTGAAAATATGGTTAAGTTATGTCTCTAATTTGCGTTTATTCCCCAATCATAAAATTTAATCCGCAATCAGTGTGAAAATTATTTAATTGCTCCTAAGACGAGTTGCTACGACTATTCTGCTATCTCGTGAATGGTTATGTTTTGGCGCCAAATAGCAGACGCTTGGCGAGAAAAGTTGAACTCTTTGTGTTAACACATCTGTATTCTGTTGTTGGTTATTGACACGGAGCTTACGGAAAGCGCTGTTTTTGCTAGCGAGAATACTTTTACCGTTTCCAAACATTTTTATGAGACAGATACGCCCCATTAAGATAAAACAATAGACACGTGTGGGGTTGCTGGGGTACGATGACGTCATTTACCGATCGCGTGCAGAAAAAAAAAAAACTAGCGGTGATTTGTGGGCGGCAGTTTGGATGCCGGAAAACTTTGATGTTCGCATTGAACTTGCTTGTTTATTTTGTTTAAAATCAGAGTTTTAGGAATAATACTCACAAAATCGGGCTTGTAAGTTAATTGTATCAATTCCTGATCTTTGTTTTACTTCTACTTTGCTAGTAATAGAGATTGCTATATTACTCATGTGTAAGTATAATTGAGTGGACAATTAAACGTTATTTATGTCGGGAATCGTAAAAGGATAGAGCATAACATGAAATGCATCGTATTTTCAGCTGACAAAAGTAAAAATAAAATGGTCCAAAAATAATTCGGGCGGATTGCCCGCACCCAGAACTTGGGCCTGTAATTTGAGGGAAAAAAACTGCGGGTAATACACGCCCGAATACGGTATGTAAGATCCTCTATATAAGCTATGCATAATCTACCAAGGTAGATAATTGGAGGTATGATTTGTGGGCCATAAAAATTGTGGGGACTGATAAAAAAAACCCCACATTTTTCTTCCAGAAATCAAGATGCCATCATCACAATTCTTCCTGGAGGTCCAGCACTCTATGATCAGTTCACTAGATGCCAGTACGTCAGTCGCCACAGCCCTTGAACTCGGAGACACGGAGATCATACTGGTTGATAAAAGTATCCTTAGAAAGTTAAACAATCTGGTAATGGTTTCAGTCTGATCATGACAGCCCCTACCTTTGCAAACAGTGTAGATCATGATCAGATTGGGGTCTCCATTGCATAATGGGTAAGAGCGCTGACTTTTAATCATTAGGTCTCTCTCTCACCGCTGTGGTTCGCGTCTCGGTCGGGTTACATGTGAGACACCAAGTTCTGCAACAGAAGGTCAGATGCTTTTTCTTCAGGCATTCTGGTTTTTTGCCCACCTGATTAATGATTGTCTTGATATAAGTGAAATAATCTTGAAAGGGCCCAACCCCCCCAAAAAAAATTCACTGAAATGTTAAGTAATTTGATCGGTTAAGTCAGAAGTGGGTGTGGCTAGATTGCTCCATATTCAAATTTTGACCTGTTTCGTTCTACCACAACGTGTATATAACATTAGATCCAAAGCAGAAACTATCAATTGAACAACAGTTTTATATTCAAACAAAAATGACGGGCTTCCGTGGCCTAGTGGATAAGAGCGCTGACTCTTAGTCATTAGGTCTCTCAACGCCGTAGGTTTGAGCCTCGCTCGGGCCACGTGTGAGATGCCCAGTTCTGCAACGGAAGGTCAGGTGGTTTTTCTCCGGGTACTCCGATTTTCGCCCACCTCTGATTAACGATCGGCTCGATATGAGTGAAATAATCTTGAAAGGGCCGTAAAACCAAAATCAAACAAAAATGTATAGATAACAAAGAAAAATGACCATTTTTATCATTTTACTATATAATCTGTACACTTTCGGCTTCCATCTTTAATCTACTGTACCGTTAAACCTTGTTAAATCCAAAGCCGTGGTTTTACAATTAACAGTGTTATAAAGATGGTTATATATGCTTGGTACAAACTTTCATATGAAGATGGCAACTCAAATGCAAGCATCCAAACTGGAGATTGATCTGTATTTCATGGTTCACTGACTTTGCGAAATGACAGGTTATCCAATCTTAGCTCTTATTCTACTGAACATAACAATGCTGAACATGACAACCCTTACCTTTGCAAACAGTGTAGATCCTGATCAGATGGCTTCTTCAGAAGCCATCTGATCAGGATCTACACTGTTTGTTATGCATTTTTTTAATTGAACAAAACCATTTTTACCAAATAAATTGATTGATGGATAGTGACTGATAGATAGATGGGTGTGGCTAAATTAATTTATTCAGCAGGATAAGGATGATAAGTGTTTGCCTCAACCCTAAGAGTCTAAGTCCATTTTTCAAGAACAGTATGGCTAAATAGCAATGCTACTTGGTGCAAACTTGCATCTTAGTGAAGTATTGTCTAAGGACTTGTCACCAGTAAACAATTCTGATTCTGATCTTGGGATACATACATTCAAATTTGGCCCCAGCTGTCAGTGGATTTCTAGTTCTTTTGAAGGCTAGTAGTTCCTGAAGTTCATCTTGTCAGGAAGTCTGACTAATGTTCAGAACAACTGTATGCAAGTTTTGAGAAAAAATGTTTTCGTATTGTTGCATGATGTGTTTAACATAGGCGTATATTTGCTTTGATTCCTTAACCACCCGCAGATATAAAATCAGCTGATATTTTGGGACAGCCTACCTCTGTGTTGCATGTGGTAAATCCTAGCTATCTTGGTATGTATCAAGTTTTGTTTCAATTATTTCAGGGAAGTCAGAATTATCCAAAATATGTCATAATGGCAGTCCAATTTGAAATTAATAGTAGCTTATAGGCATGCATATAGAGGATCTTACTTGAGTGGTCATTTCATATGAAATTTATGAAATGAGCCTTTGACGAGTTTCATAAATTCGATATGAAATGACCATGAGTGTAAGAATCTGTTTATCACAACCAGTTTGAATTGGATTTTATAGCCTTAAAATTCGACAAATTTTCCACAACAAATGCATGGTTGACATGGACGTCGTCATGACGTTACTTAAAACGCTAAAGTGCTATTACATACGATTGTGGTCGTACGATTTTTATTACACAACATTATCCACTGCTAATCAAAGTTGTATATGATAAAACTGGATAGGTTATGTAGAATGATTATCTTTTATAACTAGATAGTTACAAATTTTATAACTAGATATTTACAAAAGTGGTCATTCATTGGTGTACAATGAAAAACATCCAATTGCAAGCAAAGCTTGTGTGATCCCTGGATCCAGTTGCTAGCAAGGTTGGTCACTTAAACTTTATGACCCTGTGCTGTTCATACTTCAGTGAATGTCGAATAAATGACCTGTATTACTGAATGAGTGTTTGAGTTTTACGTCCCACCAACAGCTAAGGTCATACGGAGACGGGACTTCAGTTTAAAGACTCGTCCGAAAGTTTGGAGAAGCCCGGGATCGATCCTGCGATCCCTGGTTTACAAGGCGAGTAACGTTACCACTACACCACTGAGGCTTCTGACCTGTATTACTAACATTTACATTATTTACTGTCCATGGAAAATCTGGTTTGAGGGCTAAAATTTAAACAAGAAAGCAATTACACACACTGTCTCTATTATGAGAGAGAACAGCAGTGGCAGAGCATTGTTATCCAGTCTTATTGGAGAGAACAACCATTTATTTTGACATCATTTAATGCTCATGTTACTCAGTGTGTCTTCAATGTCTTTACTGAAGTATGAATAACTCCCAACAATTTTTTTCTGTAAATGAACTGAGAATGGTACAGGGTTCTGTACTTTCATGTCATATTGGCTCCCACTGGTAGTAGAAACCAATATTTTTTGTAGGTAAATAATATAGATATTTATACAAACAGTGTAGATTTCAGTGAGACAGTTCTTAGTGAGCAGTCCCATCAGGCCCTATCCCATTTGCCATTCAGTTAATGATATTGACTAAAATCCCATATTGCCAACAATGGGCAGGTATGTGTAAGATCATCATGCATAGTTTTGGATAAGGGGCTTTTTTCATCCAAAAAGTACTGATATTTTTCATATATCCGCATGAAAACAGGTTGTTGGTTCTCATTAGAAGCACCTCAGTGAGGTGCTTCTAATGAGTACCAACAACGTATGTTTTCATGCAGAAATAAGAAAAATAAAATGTGGATACCCCTTCTTATCTGGGCTATGCGGAGGCTGAGGTAAGTTGTTTAAAAATAGTCCAAAGTTTTCCAAAAATTGAAATTGATGCACCAGAAAAGCAGCTTACTGTCTGAAATAGCTGTCTCTCTTGGAAGAAAGATGGCAAAATGTTTCAGTCGCCTGAAGTTAATGTAGACTGAATTTTGTATCATTTTCAGCATTTGTGGTGTTGCCGGACAGGAAGTGGGTTCTTGAGACAGGGCGAGAATATGAAGTATTAATTGAGGTTTATGACAAGAACAGTCACAGGCTGTATCCTTCAGATGTAAGTTGTTTTAAAATTGAACTTTGAAAAAATTTAACTTTTAAACCTTTCAAATGCTAAAGACTTTTAGCAGACAGCATCTGCAGAGTATTTTTACATACTTTTCAGCAAAAATATGATTTAATATTATATGTAGGTGAAAAATTTAATATTTGTCCAGCTGAATAAATTAGTTTCGCCATGCCCATTTCTGATGTTCAGTTATTTAGTCATACAAATTCACAAACTTAATGTCAAACTGTAGTTACTGATCGGATGGCTTCTGATGGCTTCTTCAGAAGCAATATGAATAATGATCTGTATCTACATTGTAAGAAAAAGTAGTGCATTTTCTGGTTCAGCAGGACAACATTACGCAAACACGCCTATACAAATACATTGCCACCTTTATCGCCGAAAAAATGAAAATTTTGGGATTAAAAATTGTGATATTTTTCTTATTTCTGCTCAAAATATAGATTGTGGGCACTCGTTAGAATCACATCATCGAGGCGGTTCTGACGAGTACCCACAATCTATATTTTAGAGTAGAAATGAGAAAAATAAGGTATACCCCCGGAAACCCCAGTTTTACTATATAAAAGGGTGGTTCAAGGGGGTCAAAATTATATAGGCGTGTTTTATGATGAGCAGGACCAAAAATCTAAAAGAAAAAACACAAAAAACAACAACTTTTTAACTCTTCAAGTGCTAGACACTAGGTGTAGAAAACAAAAAGAAAGAATAAAACTGGAACCTTCTTAATAGGCTTTTAAAAGCAGATTTAGTCTTAATTTCAGGCGGTCTTAATAGCGGAATTTTACTGTATTGTTTCTTATTCTTAGCGAAAACAATGAAGAAATTAGATTGTTGTCTGCTCTTTAATTTGTCACGGTGCTTGAAGGATAAAGCATAAGACAAAATTCAGCAGATGACATTCTATATACACCACAACCATATTATAACACTATTAATGGGGTCCAAAGCAGAAATCGTGTTAGTTAAACAACTGCGTTATATCCAAACAAAAATGGATAGATTATATAGAAAAATGACCAGGCCATTTTTCTCTATAAACTATACAGTTTTGGATCCATCTTGAAACCGTGTTGCATCCAAAACCGTGTTATAATGAACCGTGTTATAATGAGGTTGTGGTGTATGTAATACCGTAAAGATTCAGACCTCTAAAGGACTTGACGTAATTCTACTAAAATTTTAACAAATTTTTTTCACAATCCAGACAGGAGACAGAATGGCAAACAGTGTTGACCCTAAGGAGCAGTCTGATCTGGGTCTGCACTGTTTGCTTTGGCTATTTGTCCCAATACTTCGGATCATTACGGTTTTATTTTTTTCAATAGAAAATCATGCTTTACATTTGTGAAGTGTTTGCTAACTCTTATCTTTTCTTATAAGGAAGAAAAAAAAAATTAGTAAAAAATATCATTTTCTAGGCAGATGTTTCACCTCATTTTCTCTTCGAATAAAAAAAAAAGAAGAAAAATATTTGAAACTATCATTTGTGATTGTCCATGGTTCTTTAAGGATCAACATACTGATCCTGATTATGTAGTAAAATGCTATGTATCAGTGTTTACCCTGATTTTTATAGCAATAGTGTTACACAACAGGAAACAAAATGTTGATTCACTACAATCTCTTTTATTGATGAATAAAAAATTTAAAAATAATTTCATCACGGGACTGCCATGTAAAAACAAACAAACAACAACAAAAAAACAGTCCCAATTGTTCATTTCTGAATGGGCTATTATTGGCCCAACTATGTACATGTATAGGAGTGAGAATGTTAAATTTGCTTCCTGCATAATATTGGAAGGACAAATTCTGAGTTATTTTTATTCAATCTTTATTTGCAGAATGTAATAATAACTGCCCTGTTTCCGAAGGCTTACTTTCGAATTTTACACTCCACTGCCAACGGGACCTACCATGCTGTTAGAACACTGCAGAAAGGAGAAGTTGAAATTGATGGAGAACTTGCTACAATCATCAGAGAGGTAAGTGATGCTTTAACAATTATCCCGCTGCATTAATTAATTTAGCCACACCTATTTTTATGCCCCCGCCATTCAAAGAATGGTGGAAAGGGCATAAAGCGCTGCCCCTGTCCGTCCGTGCATCCGAAACTTAAACGCGGTCAGTAACTTCCTTATTTCTTGTTGGATTTTCAAATTACTCTGCAGAAATGTTACCATCATGAGAGGATGTGTCATGTGCAAAACCCAGGGTTGTACCTCCAAGGTCAAGGTCATACTAGAGGTCAAAGGTCAAAAAAGGGTTCGAAACTTAAACACAGTCAATAACTTACTTATTTCTGGATGGATTTTGAAATTACTTTGAAAATTTTTTAACCATCATGAGAGGATGTGTCACATGCAACCCAGATCCATACCTCCAAGGTCAAGGTCATACTTAGAGGTCAAAGGTAAAAAAAATGGTCCGAAACTTAAAAGCAGTCAATAACTTTCTTATCTCTGGATGTATTTTGAAATTACTTGGCAGAAATGTTGGCCAACATGAGACAATCTGCCTCACACAAAACCAAGGTCCTTACCTCCAAGGTCAAGGTCATACTTAGAGGTCAAATGTGAAAAGTGTCCAAAACTTAAACACGGTCAATAACATTCTATTGATGAATACAAACATAAACATATTTTCAGGCGTGGGGCATCTGTGTCCTATGGGCGCATTTCTAGTTTGACTTTAAACCAATCAGAATACTTACGTAAATTATTCCTACAAATTCATAAAGTGAATGTCAAACAGTGTAGATCAACATTGTAAAGGTCATTTTGGAGACGTTGCTACCAATTTTGCAGGACTTTTACCCGACATGGAGATGAAATGACATGTCAAGCCCTGTCGCCCAATGAAACCAATAGGGTTTATAAGCATGGACGGTCCGACCCTCGCACCGCTTTGCCTGGGCTGGCTTAGATCCTCTAAGCGGATTACCAGTAATCGTGTGCAGGTCGGATTCAGCTCTGCATGGAAGCATCATGCAGCCCACCTATTTCTTCAAGCCCTGATGGGCGAGGGCCACTGCATTGTTTGCAAAAGTAGGGGTTGAGGTAACAGGCCTGGTAGACTTGTAAGGAGTTGGTGGTGACTATGCACTCAATATCTTTACAGGAACTTATGGGCATGACTAAGAGACCTCAAAAATGTCACAAATAGGTGAATGTTCTCGATTTATGATTTTTAGTCAACTTTTGTTGAAAAAATCGGGCAATGCTATTCTCAACAACTTTCATTTCTGCCTCAGAAAAGATAGGTGTGTACATGAAAAGGCAAGCAGCAAATTTTTAATTTAATTTCTCTCGGAGGAAGGTTGTCAGATATTTCTGATTTTACCTGTTTTCTAGTGCAAAATGAAGGCATTTTTAGATGCCAAGGCTTTGTTTTGTTTGATTTGAGGTTTAACATTCCCGTCAATGCTATTTTGGTCATTTCGGAGACGTTGCTTCCAAATTTGTGGGACTTTTACCAGACATTGAGATTAAATGACATCTCATGCCGCCCAATGACACCAATAGGCTTTATATGCATGGATGGGCCGAATTGCACCACTTTACCTGGGCAGGCAGCCGAATTGCACCACTTTACCTGGGCAGGCTTAGACCTTCTAACCGCCCCCGCCCATAGGGGCTTGAAGAAATATATGGGCTGCACGATGCTTCCACGCAGAGCTGAATCCGGCCCGCACACTAGTACTGGTAAACCGCTAAGTGGATCTAAGCCTGTCCAGGAACCGCGGTGCGAGGTGGACCGTCCATGCTAATAAACCCTATTGGTTTCATTGGGCGACAGGGCTTGAGATGTCATTTCATCTCAATGTCGGGTAAAAATCCCACACAATTGGAAGCAACGTCTCCAAAATGACCTTTACAGTGTTGACGGGGACGTTAAACCTCAAATCAAACAAATCAAAAAGACCTTCTAAGCGGTTTACCAGTACTCTTGTGCGGTCAGTTTTAGCTCTGCGTGGAAGCATCATGCAGCCCAATCCCCGATACAATTATGTTCTGTTACTGTACAATATGGTATTTGACATTATAAGAGTACCCGGCACTTAAGCATGTCATTTTAGCTATGAAAACAAGCCTTAGAAAGTTTTTTAATTAAAGGCACAGTAAGATATAACCAAATGCTCCTTATAAGGAAAGCTTTGTTGTACCTTACTGTGCAATTAACCCTTGTTCTGCTGAGCCCGGATATGCCTTATCTTTGAAACAATGTAGATCCAGATCAGATGGCTTCTGAAGAAGCCATCTGATCAGGATCTACATTGTTTTGTCATTCAGATTGTGAATTTGTTGCAATAATTTGCATCAAGTAATCTGATTGGTTGATAATCGGAAGTGGGTGTGGCAGATTTAAATATTCAGCAGTACAAGGGTTAAAGAACATACATGATAAAACAAAGTGTTCCTCAAAATGCTTAAAGAAGCAAGGGTTGCCTTTAACTTTTTTGTCGGATTAAACAGACTGCAGAATGATATGTTCTTAAAAACCTTTGCTGTGTGCTTATAAAATCATGTGGGATAATTACCATGAATATGGTAGGTTAATGATAAAATCACCACAGTAACAATCCTAAAAAATTGGACACTTAGCAGACTTGCTGAAAATCTTCTAAAATTCTAACAAATTTGTTTCACTATCCAGCAAGGAGTCCAAAAAGCGCAGACGGAATGGCAGTGTAGACTCTGATCAGACTGCTCCTTTATGAGCAGTCTGATCTGTGTGTTCACCGTGTTTTAGGCCTGTCCGAATATTTAGGATCATTATGGTACTTATAGGAGTGGTTACAACTAAAATGTTGTGCTGTAATCTGTTTTAATGAAAATGAGTTTGTTTTACATAGGATGGTTCAGAATTCATAATCAGCCCGTCTCTGAAGCAGACACAGTTTGTTGAAATATTTGATCCAATCGTAATACAGCCAGACATTCTTTTCTTTCCCTGGGATCCAATCAAAGAAGTCAGTCACCAGTTCCCACTAAAGGTAATGATTTACTTATTTATTCAATATATTCCCAAAAACTGTATATTTGCCAAGGCATAACTCACTCCTCTATAGAGCTTAGTCAAATTACGTCACACATCTGGTCAATACAGAATTATCTGTCATACAGAGGGGATACTGCAGTATGTAATTAATAAAAACAACAGATATTTTTAAGAACTTTATCAGCAATATAACTTTTTATTCTAGAAAAAGCTTCCTTGAATTGTGATTTTGTTGTGCCTGCAATTAGCATGGCGCGATATAGGGGCCCGGTTTTCCGTCCGTTCGTTTGTCCGTCCGTCCGTTTGTCAAGGCGTCAACATCTGCGACCACCCTAGCGTTCACCCTAATGGTCACGTTTATTTCTCAAGAACTATAAGAGCTTCATTAATGATACTTAGTACAAACTTGTATCTGGGGATTGCAACTTAAATGCAATGATCCATATTTGACCTTGACCTACATTTTATGGTTCAATGACTTTGTAAAATATTGCGACCACCCTAGCGTTCACCCTAATGGTCAAGTTTATTTCTCAACAACTATAAGAGCTTCATTAATGATATTTGGTACAAATTTGAATCTGGGGATGGCAACTTAAATGTAAGCATCTATATTTGACCTTGACCTACATTTCATGGTTCACTGACTTTGTAAAATATTGCCACCACCCTAGCATTCACCCTAATGGTTAAGTTCATTTCTCAAGAATCATTAGAGCTTCATTGATGATACTTAGTACAAGCTTGCATTTATGAATGGCAACTTTTATACAAGCATCTATGTTTGACCTTGTCCTAGATGTCATGGTTCGGTGACTTTGCGCCACAACAGGCGGCACATAGCCTTCTGCGGAATTCTTGTCTTTGATATTTGACAGAATTTTAATCTGTTTGGCTGCAAAATATGTATTTGTTGAATTTCAGTTATTTCTCTTGATTCCGGCTACAGACTTCTAACTGTGCATTAATGTAGTTGTCCCTGGATAAATTCCTGTTTTGTGATGTCACAACACTAGCTCTATCAAGCGTAGTATAGTGAAAACTGATCATTTTGCTTATCTGTGAAGTATAAACAAAACCATTGATTAGGCGTACACTGACCATGTTGCCATAGCCTAACCCTTAAGTGGAACAAATGGGAGATTTTTAAGCCATTTTTCAAAGGAAGACAACTTTCGGGACTTCCTGTTCGCTTTTCTATAAGCCCTGCCCACTGAAAAAGGGATCTACTCTTTAAGGAAAGAATTTGCTCACCAGGAGCAAATTCTTTCCTTTAAGAGTTGACCCCTGTTGACATGGGAGACGAAAATACTTTTGTAGGAGTTGCCTCCCCTGAATGTGTTCCCATTCCCCTTAAACATCAGTCACAAAAATTATCATCTGCTTTGTTGTCTGCTATTTATCTACTTATACTGCAACAGCCCCTTGTAAAGATTAAGTGCTGGTTACTTTATAAGTCACAGTTGCAAACAGTGTGGATCTTGATCAGACTTCTCCGATAGTCTGATCAGGGTCCCACACTGTTTGCCTTTAGGCAAATATATTTTAGAAAAGTTTGTTATAAGATGCGGCAGAGAACATAAACAGATGACATTGTCGAGGTTAAGCTTACTTAACCCTTTAAGCTCATCCAAGAGCCACAACAAGCACACAAAACTAATGGATACTAAGAATTATGTGCATTTGTTTACCAGCTGAATATTTTCTTGTGATAATTACAGGCCACTGGTGGGAGTGGTGACTATGTGTGGAGTTCTGATAATGTTGACGTGGTAACTGTCACTAAGAAAGGGGAGATAACTACACAGAGAAAGGGCAGTGCTGTAGTTACAGCAGCTGATAAGAGAAACCAACTTCATACAGGGTCAGCTCAGGTAATATGGCAAAACTTTTTTCCTGAATTATATAGGATACAATACAGGGATGGCCCCTGCCCATCGGGACTTGAAGAAATAGATGGGCTGCTTGATGCTTCCACGCAGTCAAAACCGACTGCACACGAGTTCTGGTAAACTGCTTACAGAATCGAAGCCTGTCCAGGCAAAGCGGTGTGAGTCGGTTCGTCCATGCTTATAAACCCTGTTGGTTTCATTGGGCGACAGGGCTTGAGATGTCATTTCAGCTCAATGTCGGGTAAAAGTCCCACAAAATTGGAAGCAACTACTCAGAAATGACCTATACAGTGTTGACAGGGATGTTAAACCTAAAATCAAACAAACAATACAGGGTTGATGTGTTCAGTGTCTGCTGTGGACTGAGGTTTATGTTTCCGTAATTATCATAAGAATTGGGATAGACATGCCTACGCAAACAGTGCAGACCCTGATCAGACTGCTCCTGAAGGAGCAGTCTGATCAGGATCTTCACTTTTTGCCATTCTGTCAGCACCTTTTGGACTACTTGCTTGATCATGAAACTAATTTGTTACTAGATCGCGCAGTCGATGGCGCGCCATCGCAAATCCCCACGTTTTGACCTCTTCCAGGGACCCCTGGGGGCTGGTCAAAAAATTAATGTGCTCTTGCAGAAGCCATTCATGTAAGTAACTCACACACCAAATTTGGTTGAATTCCAATGAACGGTATAGGAGGAGATAGCCGGACAGACGGACGGACGGACGGAGGCGATAACAATATCCCCACTTTTCTTCAAAAAACGTGGGGATAAAAATTTTAGGAGAATTAGGGCAAGTCCTCAAGGTGTCCAAATTGTTAGGATTTGTACTGGAACTTAGAGGTATGGAGATGATTATCTTCATCCAAGAGCCACAACAAGCACTCAAATTCTGGGCGCAGATCTGAGTCTTGCTTTAATATCCATATTTGCTTATCTGAATACTGCTTATGCATATCTGCTGATCTTAATCTTGCTTATGAGTAAATGGTGTCTTTGGCAGCTACTCCGTAAGATGGAAATTTGCTTCCCTATATGACATTTTGATTTTTTACTATACAAAATTCTTTCCTATGACAAAGTCAGTCCTTTAAATGTACAGCCCATTCTCTGTATCACACAGCTTGTTGGGGTCCAAAGCAGCTTAAGCTAACTTCCTGTTTGTTAAACAAATACAGTTTAGCCTGTCTTAAGCAAGCAGGCATGGGATATTTCAAAATCGCTTGCTTTAGACAGGTGCTTGCTTAATATAGGTGGGTCTGGGACTGGGAATTTATGGGTCCTCAAGAGGCAACACTTTTCATTGCTTGCAAGACATGAAAACAAGTAAGACACTGACAGGGACAGTAACATATGATATTGAAAGAATTTTTTTCAGTGTTTTTTTCAGCTAGTAAATAGCTGCCTTCAACTTTCTGAAAAAGCAGGATTTTAAGGGATTCGGTGGAAAGAACAGTTGTGGTGGTGCGGTGACACCTTTTCCCTCATGATCCCAGAGAAGGGTTACACCCATTTTAACAGGAATCCACTGAAATCGGAGACTCAAGAGTCAAGTCATTATTGAACAATTTCTTAAAGAACAGAATGGATGTTCATTAGTAGCAAACATGTGTTTGCAGTTATTGCAAACAAGTGTAACGTTTGTCTAGTTAATGATTTTGCAGTACTTCCCCCTTTCAACCATGTTTTCTCACCTTTTTATTGTCAAACAACAACTGCTAATTTGTAGTACTAATTAGGCACACCTGTCTTATCTAATTGTGAAGCCATATTGTTGATCAGTTCAGATTGACTGGTTTTCTTCTTTCTGTTCCGACCGGGAAACTAGTTTTACATTGACTGGTATCCTATTGTTTTCTATTTCTATTGCCGTGTTTGATTAGCGTAATATAGTAACTGTGCGATGCGGTACACGGTTCAACAGTTTGCCAAAAATTGCACCAAACATATGACCAGTTTAAAGAAAACCAAATTGCAGAGACCAATCAATCTGGCCGCATGGAAAATCAAAATGTAGGATTGTATTTGAGCTATCTGGGATGAATAAACATGACCGCTGGCCATGTTTCGTAGGTGCATGCTTAAAAGAGGGAAATTTGGATTGGATATAGTCGGGGGTGGGGGATATGGAAGTGGCCGTTTAAGGGAGGGTCACACTAAACAGAGGTGATGGCATGGCCAGGTTAGACTGAATGTTATATCCAAACCAAAATCTATAGATTATATAGAAAAATGAGTATTTACAGTCAATGTTTCTATATAATGTATACACTTTTGAGTCCATCTTTAAACTGTTTATCTGCAAAACTGTGTTATAATGAACAGCGTTAAAAAGATGTCGTTGTGATGTACTGTCATTTACTTTCTAATATCTAGCTACAAGTAAGTCTTACTGATTACAAAACGACCTCCTTAGTCTTGACTTTTAATCTGTTGGTGTGTCACCCCTGCGTTTTTTTTTTCTGTATCAGATCTTCAACCTCCAGAGATTTATAAATCCCATATTTAAAATGGGCTGAGTCAATGAACTCTATATTACATTCATTTTATTACAGCTGATACAATATTTTCCATCAAATTCTTACTACAGTTTACTCCTAACATACATTCCATGCAAACGGTAGTAGGTCCAGTCACACATAAGCTGACTGAAACAAAAACTGTATAGACGCCATCTTGAAAGCGCTTTCTATTGTACTGAATGAAAACAACTGAAATTATTATAGTGATAAAACAATTAAAAATGGGAGATTACAGTAAGCAGACTTAAGTCTCTTTCAATGGTTATATTCCACGTAATCTTTATTTCAAGGCTGCCACCAAGTCTAACATCATACATTCTGAAGTTGTTTACATCTTCTGAGACGCCGCTGACATGATGTCAATAATAATAATAATAATAATAATAATAATCGACCTTATTTATAGAGGGTAACACATTTAGTAAACTAGTACTAATCTTCCATGTGGCCCTCTTTTCCTGGGTAGAACCAGTACTAAGCAATGTGGATAAAGTCTCTTGCTCAAGGAAACAACACTTGCCGCTCGTGGGGTTCGAACCCGGTACCTCTCGATCCCGAGGCCGATACTTTACCACTGCACCACAGCGCTCCATAACAACGCGTCCTTGGACAAGACAAGTTATGACAATCCCCCATTCGACCCAGGTGTAAATGGGTAGCAGTGGTATAAAAGTCAGTGCCTCTCTCTCAAGCGTGATAACATCCGGAATGAGTGTTTGAGAGCAGTTCAATAAACTTGGAGCTTTCATCACAATCGAACAAAAATAAATTAGTATAAACTAATTAAAATTTCCCTGAGTCTAAATATAACAATTGCATTGGATCAGTAGGACCAGTCCCAACAATTGTCATCTGCTTTGTCATCTGCTGGTTACTATTAAAGTAATTGTTGCAAACTGTGGGCCCAGATCAGATTGCTCCTCCAATCAGACTGCTCCATGAGGCACAGTCTAATCAGTCCACACTATTTGTATGCAAAAGTATTTTTAAAAAGTTGCCAAGAAATGCAGGATCAGATGCAGTTTTTCTTGGCATCTTAAGCGTTAATACAGAGTATTTGCTTGCTTAATAAAGGTGGCCACTATGATCGATTTTAGTGTATTTGTAAACTTATACCTCATGTGCATGTGTCATCTTTTTCAGGTTCATATTGTGCCACCCTCTGGTATGGAATTTAACCCTGACAAAGTGGAGGTTGAAGTGGACTCTGTACTTGAATTGCCTCTTGATGTTTTTACGTCACTGAAGGGAGTACAGTACTCCTTCATGGACTGTCGTAACATGCCACTCAATGTCACCTTCACTGATCCATCCGTGGTGAAGTACATTGACAGTAAGTGATGAACCAATCTGTTTTGCAATGTCTAGGTTGTGTATTTTCTAAGCTCTGTTTCCTTTATAAGCCTCCATGTCCAAGTCATTAACTCTCACCTTGCGGAACTTGGATGTGTCCCCTTTTTAAAACAGTGTAGATCCAGGTCAGCTGGCTGCTGTTCAGAATGTATACTGTTCTCCATTCTGCTTCTGAATCCATGGTAAAATTGAAATCATTCAATTACAACTGGCTGAGAATTGGGGAGGAGTATATTGTTATGGTTAGAGTTAAGAGTTCTGACTCTGAAGTGGCCTCAGTAGCTCAATCGGATGCGCGTCTGACTGGCGATCAGGAGGACACGGGTTCGACACCTGCTGGGGTCGGCAACATTTTTTCGTGGCGATTGATCATGAAATCTTTTCTACGGTCATTCTCTCCCTTCCGCTGATTCAAAAAGGGCAGTTGTAAGTTTCTGGGTGAAGAATGTTCACTGTACAGGTAAACTGCTTATGTATAAGCCTGCCCAGGAAAAGTATGGATAAGTAAACTGACTGTCTCAAAAATGACCTAAAATAATGTTGACTGGGCCATTAAACTTCAATACAAACAAACAAACAAGCTGTCTCATATGTAAGTCTGGCAGCTTTATGTTCAAGCCTGAGACACGAGAAAGCAAATTCCGATGAAGGAGATAATTTGGGCCCCGCCAAGCAATTTTGGTACTTATCGCCTATGCGAGCAGCGAAGGTTCAGGCGAGCCTGCGCATCCGCGCAGTCTCGCCAGAACCTTCGCTGCTCGCTCATACAAGCAGTGAATCAAGTGGAACCTTCAGACAGAAAGCCATATCCCTGGCCCCTCTGAATGGCTGGGCATGCGCAGTTAAAGTTTGTCATGACGGAATGCTCGAAGACCCAAATTCGCTTGGCGGGGCTCATTTGGTGTTTTCTTTTGGAATATAGAAAATATATACACCTGGCAGATTTTTATGCCTATTTTTGAAGGGGGACAACTTTTGGGACTTCCTGTTTTGCCAGTAAACCTGGCTGGACTGAAAAAGGTGTCTGCTCATAAGGGGAATGGGAGCACCTTCAGGGGAGGCAACTCCTGCAAAAGTATTTTTGTCTCCCATGTCAATAGGGGTCAACTCTTTAAGGAACTCTTAAAGGAAAGAATTTGCTCCTTTCCTTTAAGGGTAATTTCTTTAAGGGTAGACCCCTTTTTCTGGCCCTAGCCCATTGGGGCTGGAAGAAATAAATGTGCTGCACAATGCTTCCACGCAGAGCTGAAACCGACCGCACCCAAGTACTGGTTAACTGCTCAGTGGATCTAAGCCTTCCCAGGTAAAGTGGTGCATGTTGGACCGTCCATGCTTATAAACCCTAATGGTTTCAACGGGCAACAGGGCTTGAGATGTCATTTCATCTCAGTGTCGGGTAAAAGTCCCACAAAGTTGGAAGCAAAATGACCTATACAGTGTTGACGTGGAGGTTAAACCTCAAATCAAACAAACAAACAAAGACCCCTTTTTCAGGAAGTTCCGAAAGTTGTCTCCCTTTGAAAAATGGTGGAAAAAAATCTGCCAGGTGTTCCCATTCCCCTAAAAAGAAAGAATGTGCTCATCAGGTGCAAATTCTTTACCATAAGAGTATATCCTTATTGATATGGGAGTCATAAATGGTTAGAAAGAGTTGCCTCCTCTTATTGCTTATTTAATGATGACAAAATTGTGCAGGAATCTAAATTTTTAAATTTCTATCTTTTTGCTATTTTTCAGAGAAAACCAGGTTTGACATTATATTTGAATCATCTGCTGGAGGATGATTATAGAGTTAAATATAAAAAAAATTGTTTCTTTGATTACTTTTAGATTTTTCGCCATTGAAACAAGGAAGCTGTAGAACTATCAAGGTGAAGGCTCTTCAACAAGGTCATACCAAGGTCATTGCTACATATGATCATGGCGGAATTAATCTACAGTCTGCTGTTACCATAGCAACATATGACAAATTAATTGTAAGTTCTTTAATAAATACCATATTGTTATCCAAACATAGCACAAAATTAATAAATGTATATACTTTCCATTTATAAGCTGTTACTAAAGAATTACCAAGCCAGATGCACGTCTAACTGGTAATTAGGTTGCAAGTTTGATACTGCCTGTGGTGACAGACATTCTTTCGTCGAGATTGATCATGAAATCTTTTCTGTGGTCATTCTCCCCCTTCCGCTGATTCAGCAAGGGCAGTTGTAAGTTTCTGGCAAAAATGCTGCACTGTACTTGTGTGGCTAGATTTGAGCCTGAGCATTTATCCCATTGCATGTGGGAAACTCCTAAAGGTGGCAAACAGTGCAATCCCAGATCAGAGGCCGCAGAATGTGCCTTCTGATCAGGGCCTGCACTATTTGCCAACACCATTTTTCGTGAAAAAATAGAATAAAAACGAAAAAATAAGCCTGACACCCTTATATGACATATGGACTTGTCCAACATAGCAATGGAATAGTCCACTAGTATACAATGGGTTAACTGGCCAGGTGGTTGTGACCTAAACAGTATTGACTGGATGTTTAAACTCCCAAACAAAACAAACTAAAGGAAACTCCGTCCGACTGATAAAGAACTGTGTGTGTCTCATTTCTGAGTGAGTGAAACTGAACAGACATTTCAAAGATTTGAGTAGAATTCTTGTTGATATTTTGGGTTAACCCTTAAGTCACCAAGAAAAACTACATCTGAAAATGTCGTCTGCTTATGTCGATTGCTGAATGTTTTGGCAAACTTTTTACAAATATTTTTGCATACCGGCAGTGTTAGCCCAGATCAGACTGCTCCTATAGGAGCACACTGTTTGCAGAAAATAACTTTAAGGTAACTAGCAGACAGCAAAGCAGACGACAATAGTCGTAATTGGCATTTTATGGGTTAAATTGTTAGACAATGTGTACACAACCAAATATGACAATACTGATTATGTTGTTGGGTTGTGTGACGATGCTTTTTCGGAACTTGGTTGATGAAAAAAAAATGAACTGATATGTGTATACACTTGAGTTGATTCCATCAGTATTCAATTTGATTGTGAGTAATTTGACATGGCTTGGGCATTTGGACATCAGTTGAATTCAGGAAAGTTGTATTTGATAGATTCAAATCTGACAGTTTGATTATGTGGAGTCTGCCTAAATCCACAAATGACAACAGATTCCAATGAAGTAAATTGTGACCAGTCTGTGTCCAGTTTTAAGGGTGTCAGGTTTGTTCTCTTTGTGGTAAGTTTATGCCCTACTTAAATGCTCTGCATGCTGGGTATTTTTTTGCTGCAGACAACATTTTGAAATATTTTTCTTAATTTTTCTAGAAAACAGAATTTGACATTTCATGCAAAGTGTCACCTATGGAGATAGTTTGCATGAGATGTCAAATCCTGTTTCCTTGACATTTCATGCAAATTGTCACCTATGGAGACAGTTTGCATGAGATGTCATACCCTGTTTCCTGGACATTTCCTGCAAAGACAGTTTGCATGAGATGTCATATCTTGTTTCCTGGACATTTCATACAAATTGTTTGTCAGCTATGGAGACAGTTTGCATGAGATGTCATACCTTGTTTCCTGGACATTTCATACAAATTGTCACCTATGGAGACAGTTTGCATGAGATGTCATATCCTGTTTCCTGGACATTTCATACAAATTGTCACCTATGGAGACAGTTTGCATGAGATATCATATCCTGTTTCTTGGAGATTTTATGCAAAGACAGTTTGCATGAGATGTCATATCTTGTTTCCTGGACATTTCATACAAATTGTTTGTCACCTATGGAGACAGTTTGCATGAGATGTCATATCCTGTTTCCTGGACATTTCATACAAATTGTCACCTGTGGAGACAGTTTGCATGAGATGTCATATCCTGTTTCCTGGACATTTCATACAAATTGTCACCTATGGAGACAGTTTGCGTGAGATGTCATATCTTGTTTCCTGGACATTTTATACAAATCGTCACCTATGGAGACAGTTTGCATGAGATGTCATATCTTGTTTCCTGGACATTTCATACAAATTGTCACCTATGGAGACATTTTGCATGAGATGTCATATCCTGTTTCCTGGACATTTCATGCAATGACAGTTTGCATGAGATGTCAAATCTTGTTTCTTGGACATTTCATACAAATTTTCACCTATGGAGACAGTTTGCATGAGATGTCATATCTTGTTTCCAGGGAAAAGTACAAAAATGCCATCAACTTGTGGTCTGCTTAATTAGCCTAGAGAGTGGTAAAGATTAAACAAACAATGAAGATCCAGATCAGATGGCCTCTGACACTGCATTCTGTGGCCTCTGATTGGGTCTTCACTGTTTGCCAATGTCCCATTTTTTGGGACACTTAGGCATATATGGGTTAATCCATTTAGTACCGGAAACCCCAAAAGGGGTACTTGGCAAACAGTGCAGGCCCAGATCAGACGCCGCAGAACGCGGCGTCTGATCTGGGCCTACACTGTTTGCAAAGGTTCAGCTATTTTCCAAATAAATTTTAAAGATAACACAACCTCTCACCCTTAAATTTCAAAATGGACTCCTGCCATATATAAGGAGGAAGATTACATTCGATACAAAAAGGGTTAATATAACTATTCGCTTATTTTAGCCCATAGACCCTGAAAAGGAAGCTGTAGTGACTGTGGGATCATCTAAAGAAATAATATTCTCTGGTGGGCCACAGCCGTGGATTCTGGACTCGTCAAAATACTTCCAGCAACGTAAGTACTGCGCAGGAAACATCTTACACCTGTTAATTGAAATAAAATTGTATTTTGTTGGACTTCTGTCTGCCCACCCTGAAGTCTCCTGCCTTCTGAAGAAGTTTGCTAGTACTCCATAAAATAAGATTTTATTCTCAATATCTAGTTCACAGTTAAATCAGGTTTCCTATTAACCCTTATCCTGCTGAACATGACAACCCCTACCTTTGCAAACAGTGTAGATCCAGATCAGATGGCTTCTGAAGAAGCCATCTGATCTGGATCTACACTGTTTGACATTCAGTTTGCAAATTTGAATGAGTGCACTTTGTCATGTAATTGATTGGCTATTAGTCAGAAATGGGTGCTGCTTAACTAATTTATTCAGCAGTGTAACGGCTAAAGCATACTCTCTAGCAGCCATTTTTGTTGTGCCCGCTTTAAGCAAGGTGCTTTGTTATGCGCGTGAATCTGGTTTTCTGTCCGTTTGTCCATCCCTCAATCCACATTTGCATCAATCCTTGCATCAACCAACATTTTCAAGACAGGTGCAGCATAGCCTCCAAGGGATCATTGTTTGTACTGAGATGCCTAAAAGTGTCAGTTGTTTTGTGCAATAATGTAATCTTTAAATTAATCAAAACAAATAATTAAATGCATTACACCTGTGGACACAAAAGCGTTCAAACTTTGATGAGCTTCATTTCATTCTGACTTCAAACATCATTCAATATATCCTAACATCCTATCAGTCAGCTGCCAGACAGAAATAAATTCAAAACACAAGGTGGTGTACATTTCATTGTTGACTCCTGCACTGTCCAATCAAACTGCATCTCAGATGTCACTCACAAAGTGTTTTCCAAAATGAGACCAATCAATTGCTTGATATAGTTTTAGAATTCTTTGATGAATGACATTTGCTTGTCAAACTAACTTGATGCAAAGAGATTCATTGAAAGTTATTTCATAGGAGTTTGAACGCTTTTGTGTCCACAGCTGTAGAATGGGGATAACTCTATTCAAAAACTGGAAAGCGTCAGTTTTAGGTTCGCTGATGCATTGCTGCAAAGGAAATTTGGAACCATATAACGGCTGATTTACCTCCCTAAATGACAATTTTGAATACAGCTATCCCCTAAATTTGCAAGGAAAAAAACTGCCATGCCTTGGTAGTTACATTATTTCAAATGTGCACTTGACAAAAGACAACAACAAACAACATGTAATGATAATTATGGTTCTGCTGAATGCTTTAAACAGCAACAAAGTGTATGGAAACCATGTAATGATATTATGACTGTGCTGAATGTTTTAACATCATTTTTAAAGCACACAATGGTGGTAAGATTGGTATGTAATTTGCAAGCTTTCTTATTTAGCCTTATTACTGTAGCTATTTTCACCTTAATAATCGAAATTTCTGCAAACATGAACACATGGGCTTCTTTTTGACACCAGCACCCTAACTTTGAAGAAGCTGAATTTTTGACATACAGAATGGAATTGTTTTTCTGCCACTTTACAAAGGAAGATAACTTTCGTGACTTGCTGTTTGCTTTCCAGTAAACTCAGTCCCTCTCAAAAAGGGATCTACTCTTAAAGGAAAGAATTTGCTCATGAGGAGCAAATTCTTTCCTTTAAGAGTGGACCAGGAGCAAACTTTTCCCTATAAGAGTAGACCCCTATAGGCATGGAGATAAATTTTTTGTTGACATGAGTTGCCTTTCCTGAAGGTGTATCCATTTCCCTCAATTTACAGTGCAATGCTACTTTTATCAGCCATGTACCTGAAAATATTCCTATAGCTTGGTGACTGGCAGCACTACTGATTCTCTGTAATCTTCATACTATAACCTGGCCCACAAAAGTTCTCTTGTGAATTGGTAGCAGAATGCTGTATCATTTTTATCTTTTACGTACTAGGTCATTAAGGCTTAAGATTCCTTGAAATATCAAACCCTGTTTTCAAAAAAATAAAAGTAACTGAAAATGTTTTCTGCTGCGCATGTGCTTAGCATAACAAGTTTGAATTAAAAAAAAACAACAACAAAAAAAAAAAACAAAAAAAACACAATTTTCTTAATTATATTATCTAGATTTTATGTAGAATGAAAACTGATTTCTCTCAGACTAAGTAAATGCAGTGCAGTGATTGCTTGATTCATGTTATGAATCAACCAATCACTGTACTGCATTTACCGGTATCTTATCAGATATCTTAATCCCTTTCCATAATTAATCAATGGGGTGGTGCTGAAGGTCAAATGAAAATGACCAATCAATATCACATAGCTCAGATAAGGAGTAACAAAAGAGCCTTCAAAAACCTACATTGTTGGTGCATGTCAGAATCATCTCGATGAGGGAATTCTGACAAGTACCCATAACTTAGGTTTTTGAAGAGGTTTATGGAAAAATTATCCCTTAATTATCTTCATTACTTGTCCTTTCCTGGAGCTACGTATTCCGCAGAGTGCCGATGGAGCTAAACAATTCAAATGGTATCGCTTATGAGACAACCAAAAGGTGCTTATCTGCAACAGCTTTTTATAGTTTTTTTTTTTTAATTGCTGCATTACATGTACTTCAGTTCAGAAACAATTAAATTATTGACTTGAAACTTGGCAATGCTTTGCTGAAAAAATTATATGAAAAGACCATGCACACTTAAGTTTTTGGATGAAGCAGTTTATGTATAAAGCACTATTGCAAGCTTTGTTAATAATCCTTGCATCAGTGTTCTTAGTCAAAGAACATTGAAAACATCCTATGTATTGGGACAGATAGCCTAAGCTAACAGTGCAGACCCAGAAGCAGTCTGATCAGGGTCTATACTGTTTGCCATTTCGTCTGCACCTTTGGACTCCTTGCTGAATCGTGAAACTAATTTGTTAAAATGTTTGGAGAATTACAGCAAGTACTCAAGGTGTGGGAACTTTTAGGAATTTTACTGCTACAGTAAAGTATTTTTAACCTTTGAAGCACCATGGAAATTTTTTAAAGCAGGTGGCAGTTTTATTTTGTTAGTTATTTTTCAGAGCAGGCCTCGGTAGCTCAGTCTGATGCGTGTCTGACTTGTGATCAGGAGGTTGCGGGTTGGATACCTGTCGGAGTCGGCAACATTCTTTCGAGGCGATTGACCGTGAAATCTTTGCTACCGTCATTCTCTCCCTTCCCCTGATGAAAGAAGGGCAGTTGTCAGTTTCTGGCAAAAGAATGTTCACTGTACTGGTTAACCACTTACGTATAAGCCTGCCCAGGAAAAGTGTGGATAGGTAAACTGACTGGCTCAAAAATGACTTAAAATAGTGTTGACGTGGCAGTTAAACTCCAATACAAAACAGAGAAAAATAAGGCTTGACATTTCATGTAAATTTACCAGAAGGTGATTCACATGCAATGTCAAGACTTATTCTGTTTGAAAAATAAGAGATATTATTTGAAAATGATGTCTGCAGTTGTAGTGACTGGCAATTTAAGGATTAGTCTACCAGACTTCAGTGTTATGAAGCTTGTATGCTCAACTTAATGCTTGAAATTTATGCTGCAAATAACATTATTATTTGAGCATATAGGTTAATTTTGGCTCAAAAATACCGGAGTGCTGAAAAAAATTAAAGAATATATGTAAAGAAATTTTCAATACTTTTTCTGATAAGAATGAACAAAATGAATCAGAGAATAAAGAGAATCATTTTGTTGAAAACTGCATGAAAAATTGAAGTCCATTCAAAAGTACCGTTGTATATTCATGGCACATGCATATTTCTATGATTAGCCTCCCTTGATCTCTTATCTTAGACCCTTAATGCTATATTCTGTGATATTGTAGTGGATTTTGAACTTCGTGGCAAAATTATAGCCTTTGTTAAATGACAGAAAACATTGCAAGGTGTATTCATTCATCTTTAGGGAGTTCCTGAATGTGTTCTTAGGGAAATGGATACACCTGGGACCAGTTGTTTAAAGCATTGTTAGATTAACAAGCTCATTGGTGTTCAAATTGTTAACTATTCTAGCAAAAATAATATCTAACAGTCTGGTATTTTTGCTGGAAAAATGTGAGTAAAAGAAAGCTACTCAGAATTTTACAACAAAAATGTTAGCAATTTAGCATAGTTAATAAATAGCAGTATCAAAGTTTGACAATTTGTTACTAAAAACAATGGTAGTTTTTGAACAACTGGACCCTGATTAATTTTCTGCTATTTTTACAAGGTAGTTAACTTCTTTTCACTGTACACTGACTCAGCCCCTCTGTTAATTAAAGCAAAGAATTTGCTCCTAAGGAGAAGATCCCTATTACTATGGCAGTCAAAACCAGTTTTGAAATGTTACCACACCAAAAAGGTATATTCATTTCCCCCTTGGATAGGGCACATGTCATGTCAGCTAGTCTGATATGATGTGCATGGGGCATCTTGGCAGCCTGTCTGATATGGTGTGCAAGGAGCATCATGGCAGCCTGTCTGATATGGTGCACAAGGAGCGTCATGGTAGCCTGTCTAGTATGGAGTGCAAGAAGCATCAATGCATCCTGATTGATATGGTGTGCAAGAAGCATCATAGCAGCCTGTCTGATACGATGTACCAGGTGTGTCTTGACAGCCTGTCTGATATGGTGGTCAAGGAGTGTCATTGCAGCCTATCCGATATAATGCACAAGGAACATCATTGCAGCCTGTCTGATATGGTGTGCCAGGAGTGTCATGGCAGCCTGTCTGATATGGTGTGCTAGGAGCATCATGGCAGCCTGTCTGATGGAGTGTCATGGCAGCGTATCTGATATGGTGTTCAATGTGTGTTTTGGCAGCCCTTCTGATATGGTGTGCAAAGAGACACATGGCAGCCTGTATGATGGAGTGTCATGGCAGCCTGTCTGATATGGTGTGCAAGGTGCATTGATTATATGGTTGCAAGGTGCGTCATGACAGCCAGTCTGATACGGTGTGCAAGGTGTGTCATGGCAGCCTGTCTGATATGGTGTGCAAGGAGCATCATGGCAGCCTGTATGATGGAGTGTCATGGCAGCCTGCCTGATATGGTGTGCAAGGTGCATCGATTATATGGTTGCAAGGTGCGTCATGACAGCCGGTCTGATATGGTGTGCAAGGTGTGTCATGGCAGCATGTCTGATATGGTGTGAAAGGAGTTTCACGGCAGCCTGTCTGGCAGGAGTGTCCTTTTAAACTGTCTGATATTGTGTGCAAGGTGCATCATGGCAACTTGTCTGATATGGTGTGCCAGGAGTCATGGCAACATGTCTCATATGGTCTGCAAGGTGCGTCATGGCAGCCTGTCTGATATGGGGTGCAAGACCCATCATAGCAGCCTGTCTGATATGGTGTCAAGGTGCATTATGGAAGCCTGTCTAGTGTGTCATGGCAGCCTTTCTGATATGGTGTGCAAGGAGCAACATGGCAACCTGTCTGATGTGGTGTACAAGTAGCAACATGGCAGCCTATCTGATGTGGTGTGCAAGGAGCAACATAGCAATCTGTCTAATATGGTGTGCAAGGAACAACATGGCAGCCTATCTGATGTGGTGTGCAAGGAGCAACATGGCAGCCTATCTGATGTGGTGTGCAAGGAGCAACATGGCAATCTGTCTGATGTGGTGTGCAAGGAGCAACATGGCAACCTGTCTGATGTGGTGTGCAAGGAGCAACATGGCAGCCTGTCTGATGTGGTGTGCAAGGAGCAACATGGCAATCTGTCTGATGTGGTGTGCAAGGAGCAACATGGCAGCCTGTCTGATGTGGTGTGCAAGGAGCAATCTGATGTGGTGTGCAAGGAGCAACATGGCAGCCTGTCTGATGTGGTGTGCAAGGAGCAACATGGCAATCTGTCTGATGTGGTGTGCAAGGAGCAACATGGCAGCCTATCTGATGTGGTGTGCAAGGAGCAACATGGCAATCTGTCTGATGTGGTGTGCAAGGAGCAACATGGCAGCCTGTCTGATGTGGTGTGCAAGGAGCAACATGGCAGCCTATCTGATGTGGTGTGCAAGGAGCAACATGGCAGCCTATCTGATGTGGTGTGCAAGGAGCAACATGGCAGCCTATCTGATGTGGTGTGCAAGGAGCAACATGGCAGCCTATCTGATGTGGTGTGCAAGGAGCAACATGGCAATCTGTCTGATGTGGTGTGCAAGGAGCAACATGGCAGCCTGTCTGATGTGGTGTGCAAGGAGCAACATGGCAGCCTGTCTGATGTGGTGTGCAAGGAGCAACATGGCAATCTGTCTGATGTGGTGTGCAAGGAGCAACATGGCAGCCTATCTGATGTGGTGTGCAAGGAGCAACATGGCAACCTGTCTGATGTGGTGTGCAAGTAGCAACATGGCAATCTGTCTGATGTGGTGTGCAAGGAGCAATCTGATGTGGTGTGCAAGGAGCAACATGGCAGCCTGTCTGATGTGGTGTGCAAGGAGCAACATGGCAGCCTATCTGATTGAGTGTCATGGCAGCCTGTCTAATATGGTGTGCAAGGAACATCATGGCAGCCTGTCTGATCTGGTGTGCAAGAAGCATCATGGCAGCCTGTCTGATATGTGTGCAAGGAACTTCATGGCAGTCTGTCTGATATGGTTTTCAAGGAACATCATGGCAGCCTGTCTAATATGGTGTGCAAGGAGCATCATGGCAGCCTGTCTGATATGGTGTGCAAGGAGCATCATGGCAGCCTGTCTGATATGGTGTGCAAGGAGCATCATGGCAGCCTGTCTGATATGGTGTGCTAGGAGCATCATGGCAGCCTGTCTGATATGGTGTGCAAAGAGCGTCATGGCAGCCTGTCTTATATGGTGTGTAAGGTGCATCATGGAGGCCAGTGTGATATGGTGTGCAAAGTGTAATCCTCACATCAAGCTGGCCTCAGCAGCATCTGACTGATGATCAAGAGGTTGAGGGTTTAATACCTGCGGAGTTGGCAACATTCTTTTGTTAAGATTGATCATGAAATCATTGCTACAGTTACTCTTTCCCATCTGCTGATTCAAGAAGGGCAGTTTTCAGGTAAACTGACTGTTCCATATCATATAAATATTGTTGACTGGACTGTTGAACTCCAAACAAACAAAACACTCAGATCAGAACAGACAGTATAGTCATCAATCACCATCAATTCGGGTTGATCTGTTTTTCTGAAATGCTTATTAATCTATAGTTTGTTTGTTTTTGCAGTGACATCAGATAATTCCAAGAATGTATTAATTCAGCCTGTCAAAGTATCAGGAGGCCAGAGTAAGTATACAGTTTAACTCTTGTCCTGCTGAATAAATTGATTAAGCCACACCCATTTCTGAATTTCTACCAATCAGATTGCTGGATTTATTTCTAGAAATTTGCCACACCCATTTCTGACTTCCATTTGATCAGGGGCCAGTTGCTTAACGAGCTCGTTAGTGGTCAAATTGTTAACTGTGCAAGAACAATATCAAAAATTTGGTATTTTTGCTGAAAAAATATAAGCAGCTTTTGCATCCATGCAAAAGCTGCTCACATTTTTCAGCAAAATTTTTTAGCATATTTGCTATATTTAATGATCAAAGTTTTAACAATACGTTAACTAACGATGTCATTAGTTTTGAACAACTGGCCCCAGATTACTTCATATAATTTTTTATGCGTAAGCTTTGGAAACATCCAAGAGACGGGATACTGGCGGCAGATCAAGTTACTATAGTGATAATATGTTTATTATATACCTTTTTTTTCTTCCAGTAATATATATATTTTTTTTTTCAAATGTTAGTTAGTTTGGGAAAATTAGTTTAGTTGTTTAGGAAAATTTGACATGATGCTCAGTTTGTATGTGACATCATCATTTCTCATCATGTTAACAAGTCCGTGAAACGAACACCCCTCTAAACCCCACTTTATACAGAGAAAAGTGGGGTTTAAGGGGGTAAATATTATTTTTCTTGGTTGTGGGTACTCATTAGAACCGCCTCAATAAGGCGGTTCTAACGAGCACCCACAACCTATGTTTGCAGTATTTATAAGCAAAATATCACGAATTTTCATCAGAAAAGTAGCCATTTTGGAGATATGAAAAATGCCCTATGTCACACGGGTATGTTATCGTAATGTTGTCTAGTAGTAGTACCACATTACACATAGCTGATTTCTAATGTCTAAACAAATGCCAGGACTCAGAGCTAGCAGGGATGGTGATACTGAATCAGAAAAAGCATGTAGGCTGATACAAGATTCTGTATTTTTGTGTCAGAAAACTTGTAGTGGACAGCAGGATTTCGTGTAGGAAAATAAAAGTGTTTAACCCTTTTTGAACCAAATGTAATCTTCCTCTTTATGTATAGCTGGAGTCCATTTCAAAAGTTATGGATGTCAGGTTGGGTTGTCACCAAAACTTATTTGGAAAATGAATGAACTTTTAGCAAACAGTGGAGGCCCTGATCAGACGCCGCGTTCTGCGGCGTCTGATCTGGGCCTGCACTGTTTGCCAGGGTACCCGTTTTGGGGTTTCTGGTACCAAATGGGTTAATCAGCTCCTGAGAACGTTCTTTTATGAGGACTGATCATAAAAACATTTTCATGAAAACTGATCATAAAATATTTCTACTTTCCTAAAATATTTTCTGCATTCATTTTCTCTCTTCCACTGATCCGCGATGGTTCCACCAGTACTGGTTGCCGCATTGAAGTCAAAGCCTGATCAGGAAAGGTTTGATTTGGTTACTGATCATCTCAGCTTGATCTTAATAGTGCGGACTTCAAAACAGGAAAAAAATATACACTGCAACGAAATCATTACACTGTTCATTATAACACGGCTTTAGGTAGAACACGTTTACCAGATGGATCCCAAAAATGAATGTGTTATGTAGAAAAATGACCATAAATGGTCATTTTGGCTATATAATCTATACATTTTTGTTTGGATATAACACAGTTGTTTAGCTAACATGGTTTCCGTTTTTGACCCCATTAATTGTGTTATAAAGAGGTTGTGGTGTATGTAGGAAAATAATCCCTTGCAGAACATTCAGTTTGTTTGTTACTTTATAGATGGCCAAGCACTTTTAGACTTCTTAACCGATTTTGTAACAAATGGAATCTTCCACCTATATATAGCAGGAGCCCATTTCAAAATTTAGGGGGGTCATGTTGTATTTTCTTCAAAATTAATTTGGAAAATGGGTGTCCTTTTTGCAAATAGTGTAGGCCCTGATCAGACGCTGCATTCTGCGGCATTTGATCTGGGCCTGCAGTGTTTGCCAATTACCTGTTGTGGGGTTTCTGGTACAAAAAGGGTCAACACGATTTTTACAGGAAAACTCAAAACTGGACACTTGCAAATAGTGCAGACCAAGATCAGACACCCCTGACTGGATTTCTGCTATATGTATTATGTAAAGCAGAATAATCCATTCAGTTCAATATGGATTGAGGAAGACATAAAATCTCAACCAGACTGCAGATCATTGTGAGAGTGTCTGTTCTACCAGTTCTTCTTGACATAAAGTTTTTTATTGCTTTGTTTACTTTCAGGAGGACTTCACTCATTCTTTGTGACATGCAAGGATTTTGGAGAACAGGTAAATTTGTTTGATTTGATGTTTAACGTCCCTGTGAACACTATAAAGGTCATTTTGGAGACGTTGCTTCCAATTTTTTGGGACTTTTACCCGACATTGAGATGAAATGACATTTCAAGCCCTGTCTCCCAATGAAACCAATAGGGTTTATAAGCATGGACGGTCCGACTCGCACCTCTTTGCCTGGGCGGTTTACCTCTAAGCGGTTTACCACTACGCGTGTGCTGTCAGATTCAGCTCTGCGTGGAAGCATCATGCAGCCCATTTATTTTTTCAAGCCCAGGAGAACAGGTAAAATACAGTTGACTCTTGTTATCTCAAACACTGATATGTGACGTCAAACTACTGCTTAAGTCAAACTGAATTTTGGGCACTGTTGTAGTTTTGCTAAATGTTCATTATTTTATCTGAAGCTACTGTTATCTCAAACCAAAATTTTCATAGAGGATCATACATGAGTGTTCATGTATTATTGAATTTATTAAACGAGTTGAGGAAAAGGGATAAAATGCGAGGCTTTGCCGAGCATTTTATCCCTTTTCCTCAACGAGTTTAATAAATTCAATAATACATGAGCACAAATGCAAGATTCTATTTATCATATGACATTTAAAACGCATTTTATTCACGATTGTTTACAAAAATGTCAATATTCCGCTGTCAGTAAACGCGACGTCGTTAAGGATGTCGTACATGTAACGTTACGGGATGTATCTAGCTAATTTGCATATTTAATCCACTAGTGGATTATCGAAAATATTACATGGCGTTATTACACTCTCAGACGCGACGTCATATGATAAAGTTCCTTAGAGTTTTAGATAACAAGAGTCTACTGTAATAGAGGTTTACAAAATCTTCAGTGCTGCTGTAGAATGCGTTGACCGTGAACTTCTGAAGGTTTGGTCAGGTCAAATATAACTGGTAAAAATGAATATTGTCTTGGTATTGAAACTTTCTTTATTTGATTGAGTTCAGGATTGATGGTGCCAAGACTGTTTCAGACCCTCTGCTATGATTCTGGGCCTAATTGTGTTGTTATTTAAGTTAACATATCATTGAAACCCTGAACATTTAATGTGGCAATTATGATAGTATTTTTCGCTGAAAAAATTTGAGTAGCTTTGGAAATGCAATAGCAATTCACATTTTTTTCAGCAAATGTACCAGAGTATTGAATAAGGTACTTCTTAGAATAAACAACATTTTGGCCACTAACATGCTTGTTAAGCTAACTGCTTTGGACATCTGTACCCTAATTTTTGTCACACCTTCTTTAAGCATGGCACGATATAGGAGTCCGATTTTCTATATGTTCATCCGTTCGTCAATCTGTCAACATTTGTGACAACCCTAGCTTTTACCATATATTTCAAGTCCATTTCTCAAGAACTAATGATACTCGGTACAATCTTGCATTTAGGGATGGCAACTTTAATGCAAGCATCCATAATTGACCTTGACCTACATTTTATGGTTTACTTACTTTACGAACTATTGAGACAAACCCTGGCTTTTACCCTAATGTTCAAGACCATTTCTTAACCCTTGTCCTGCTGAATATTCATATATGCCACACCCACTAACGATTATCAACCAATCAGATTACTTGATGCAAATTATTGCAACAAATTTACAATCTGAATGGCAAACAATGTAGATACTGATCAGATGGCTTCGTCAGAAGCCATCTGATCTGGATCTACATTGTTTCAAAGATAAGGCATATCCGGGATTAGCAGGACAAGGGTTAAGTACTAGAAGGGCGTCATTAATGATACTTTGTACAATCTTGCATTTAGAGATGGCAACTGTTATGCAAGCATTCATATTTGATCTTGACCTAAATTTCATGGTACACTGACTTTGTGACCTATTGCGACAACCTAAGTCAACCTTAGCTTATACCCTAATGTTCAAGTTCATTACTCAGGAATTAATGATATTTGGTACAAAGTTGCATCTAGGCATGGCAATTTTAATGAAGGCATCCATATTTGACCTACATTTTGTGGTTCACTGACTTTGCACCTGCACATGCCCTACTTAGCATTCAGTGTAATTTTTGTTTAAACTTTACATGTACAGGTAAGGCTTAGCAGAGTCAGAATACCATAATAATCCTAAGTATTGGGACAGACAGGCCTTAGCAAACAGTGCAGACCCAGATCAGACTGCTCCTTCAGGAGCAGTCTGATCAGGGTCTACATTGTTTGCCATTCTGTCTGCTCTTTTTGGTCTACTTGCAGTATCATGAAACAAATTTGTTAAAATTTTAGGAGAATTACAGCAAGTTTACAAGGGGGTCCAAATATTTAGGATTTTTTACAGTACTTTTACTTTTTTACTGAAAAAGGTCATTTACAGGCAGATCATATATTCTTGTATACCAGACAAGGAAATCCGCGATTTTACCCTGGGATAGAAATTTATGTTCTGACCCTGGTGTTCCGACCCCAAATCGAATATAATCGCGTGTTTGATAAATGCACTGGTTGATTACGACCTTGCGTGCGTCAACGTTAAGGTTGACGTCATGCACAATCCGTGACGTCACTTTACATTCCTGCAGTGTCAACAAAATATGGCGGACGTTGGTAACCGAAGTGACTGCAGAATTGAAATTCCACGCTAAGAAATGGAAGGTATGCAAGAAAAAGAATCCAATATGGGTGTGAGGGGTGGATAGAAAAATCCGTCCCTCGAGGTCACTGTCCCTTGGGACAGATTTTTCAATCCACCCCTCACACCCATATAAGGTTCTTATATTATACCAGGCTTAGGATGAGTTAGGAGGATAAACAAGAGATAATTTTCTTCTTTTCTTGTTAGAACTCTATGCCGTAAAAATCCTAAAAAATCGGATGCCTTGAGGACTTGCTGTAATTCTCCTAAAATTTTAACAATTTTTTTCGTAATCCAGCAAGGAGTCCAAAATATGCAGATGGAATGGCAAACAGTGTAGACCCTGATCAGACAGTTCCTTGAGGAGCAGTCTGATGTGGGTCTGCACTGGCAAACAGTGTAGACACTGATCCAAATGCTCCTTCAGGAGCAGTCTGATCTGGGTCTGCACTGTTTGCTCAGGCCTATCTGTTCCAATACTTAGGATCATTATGTCTCCCCCGAAAAAAAAATTTTCAGAGAGACATATTGTTTTTCCCCTGGGCGTCTGTCTGTCCGTCTGTCCGTCTGTCACACATTCGTGTCCGCTCTATAACTTGAAAACCGTTCGAGCTATCTTCACGAAACTTAGTATAAATATAAATCAGCATTAGACGACGTGCAGTGCGCAAGAACTATAACTCTCGCATTTATACTTTTTGAATTATCTCCCTTGGAAGTTTGTTGGTATGTATATATGTATGGGCAAATCATGTCCGGTCAATAACTTTCTTATTTTCAGATGGATTTTAAAATTACTTGGCAGAAATATTAACAACCATAAGACGATGTGTGGTGCGCATGAATCAGGTCGGTACCTCAAAGGTCAAGGTCATACTTAGAGGTCAAAGGTCAAAAAAGGGGCCTTTTTTCGTATTTGGTCAATCACTTTCTTATTTTGAGATGGATTTTAAAATTACTTGGCAGAAATATTAACAACCATGAGACGATGTGTGGTGTGCATCAGGCAGGTCAGTACCTCGAAAGTCAAGGTCATACTTAGAGGGCAAATGTCAAAAAAGGGACCTTTTTTTCGTGTTTTGTCAATAACTTTCTTATTTTGAGATGGATTTTAAAATTACTTGGCAGAAATATTAACAACCATGAGACGATGTGTGGTGTGCATCAGGCAGGTCAGTACCTCGAAGGTCAAGGTCATACTTAGAGGTCAAAGGTCAAAAAAAGGGCCTTTTTTTCGTGTTTTGTCATTAACTTTCTTATTTTGAGATGGATTTTGAAATCACTTGGCAGAAATGTTAACCAATATAAGATGATGTGTTGCTTGCATGACCCAGGTTGGCACCTCAAAGGTCAAGGTCATACTTAGAGGTCAAATGTAAAAAAGGGGGCCTTTTTTTCGGGTTTTGTCAATAACTTGCTTATTTTTAGCTCACCTGTCACGTAGTGACAAGGTGAGCTTTTGTGATCACTTTTTGTCAGTCGTGCGTGCGTGCGTCCGTCCGTCCGTCCGTGCGTCCGTAAACAATTTCAAATAAGTATATCTCTTATACCCCATGGTCAATCTTGATCAAATTTCATGAGAAGCATCATCAGGTAGGGGGAAAGGCTGCATAAGGTTTTTGGGCTGATCAGATTGGAATTCTGGTTGCCATGGCAACATATAGCTCCCATAGACTTACAATGTAAAAATATTAAAATATCATCTTCTATGAAACCACAGGGCCCAGAGCTTAGATATTTAGCATGTATTAACAGCCAGTGGTCACCTACATAATTCCTGCCAATCATGCCCCTGGGGTCCAAATTGGCCACGCCCCAGGGCCCTTTCGCTCCCATAGACTCATAATGGAACAAAAAGCTTCAAAAATCTTCTTCTCGGAAACTCAGGGCCCAGAGCTCAGATATTTAGCATGTAGCAACGGCAAGTGTTCACCTACATAATTCCTGCCAATCATGCCCCTGGGGCTAGCTCCTACAGACTCATAATGGAAAAAAGCTTCAAAAATCTTCTTCTCTGAAAACACAGGGCCCAGAGCTGAAATATTTTGCATGTAGCAAAGGCAAGTGGTCACCTACATAATTCCTGCCAATCATGCCCCTGGGGTCCAAATTGGCCACACCCCGTGGCCCCTTAGCTCCCATAGACTCATAATGGAAAAAAAAGCTTCAAAAATCTTCTTCTCTGAAACCACAGAGCCCAGAGCTTAGATATTTAGCATGTAGCAACGGCCAGTGGTCACCTACATAATTCCTGCCAATCATGCCCCTGGGGCCAAATGGGCAATGCCCTGGGGCCCTTCGCTCCCATAGACTCATAATGGAACAAAAACCTTCAAAAATCTTCTTCTCGGAAACCACAGGGCCCAGAGCTTAGATATTTAGCATGTAGCAGCGGCAAGTGATCACCTACATAATTCCTGCCAATCATGCCCCTCGGGTCCAAACAGGCCACGCCCCGGGGCCCTTTAGCTCCTTTTGACTCATAATGGAAAAAAACCTTCGAAAATCTTCTTCTCTGACACCCCAGGGCCCAGAGCTGAGATATTTGGCATGTAGCAACGGCAAGTTGTCACCTACATAATTCCTGCCAATCATGCCCCTGGGGTCCCAATTGGCCACACCCCGTGGCCCCTTAGCTCCCATAGACTCATAATGGAAAAAAAAGCTTCAAAAATCTTCTTCTCTGAAACCACAGGGCCCAGAGCTTAGATATTTAGCATGTAGCAATGGCCAGTGGTCACCTACATAAATCCTGCCAATCATGCCCCTGGGTTCCAAATGGGCGATGCCCCGGGGCCCCTTCGCTCCCATAGACTCATAATGGAAAAAAAGCTTCAAAAATCTTCTTCTCGGAAACCACAGGGCCCAGAGCTTAGATATTTAGTATGTAGCAACGGCAAGTGGTCACCTACATAATTCCTACCAATCATGCCCCTGGGGTCCAAACGGGCCATGCCCCGGGGCCCTTTAGCTCCTATAGACTCATAATGGAAAAAAGCTTCGAAAATCTTCTTCTCTGAAAACCACAGGGCCGAGAGCTTAGATATTTGGCATGTAGCAACGGCAAGTGATCACCTAGATAATTCCTGCCAATCATGCCCCTGGGGTCCAAATTAGCCACACCCCGGGGCCCCTTAGCTCCCATTGACTCAAAATGGAAAAAAGCTTCAAAAATCTTCTTCTCTGAAACCACAGGGCCCAGAGCTTAGATATTTAGCATGTAGCAACGGCCAGTGGTCACCTACATACTTCCTGCCAGTCATGCCCCGTGGTTCCAAATGGGCGACGCCCCGGGCCCCTTCGCTCCCATAGACTCATAATGGAACAAAAAGTTTCAAAAATCTTCTTCTCGGAAACCACAGGGCCCAGAGCTCAGATATTTAGCATTGTAGCAACGGCAAGTTGTCACCTTCATAATTCCTGCCAATCATGCCCCTGGGTTCCAAATGGGCCACGCCCTGGGGCCCTTTAGCTCCTATAGACTCAAAATGGAAAAAAAAAGCTTAAAAAATCTTCTTCTCTGAAATCACAGGGCCCAGAGCTGAGGTATTTGGCATGTAGCAACGGCAAGTGGTCACCTGCATAAATCCTGCCAATCATGCCCCTAGGGTCCAAATGGGCCACACCCTGGGGCCCCTTAGCTCCCATAGACTCATAATGGAAAAAAAGCTTCAAAAATCTTCTTCTCTGAAACCACAGGGCCCAGGGTTGAGATATTTAGCATGTAGCAAAGGCTATTGGTCACCTACATAATTCCTGCCAATCATGCCCCTGCGTTCTTAATGGGCAACGCCCCGGGGCCCCTTTGCTCCCATAGACTCATAATGGAAAAAAGCTTAAAAAATCTTCTTCTCTGGAACCACAGCGCCCAGAGCTTAAATATTTAGCACGTAGCAACGGCAAGTGGTCACCTACTTAATTCCTGCCAATCATGCCCCTGGGGTCCAAATGGGCCAAGCCCGGAGCCCCTTAGCTCCTATAGACTCATAATGGAAAAAAAGCTTCAAAACTCTTCTTCTCTGAAACCTCAGGGCCCAGAGCTTAAATATTTAGCATGTAGCAATGGCAAGTGGTCACCTACATAAATGCTGCCAATCATGCCCCTGGGGTCCAAATTGGCCACACCCCGGGGCCCCTTAACTCCAATAGACTCATAATGGAAAAAAAGCTTCAAAAATCTTCTTCTCTGAAACCACAGGGCCCAGAGCTTAGATATTTAGCATGTAGCAATGACAAGTGGTCACCTACATAAATCCTACCAATCATGCCCCTGGGTCCAAATGGGCCACACCCTGGGACCCCCTTAGCTCCCATAGACTCATATAAATGGAAAAAAATCTTCTTCTCTGAAACCACAGAGCTTAGATATTTAGCATATAGCAACGGCAAGTGGTCACCTACATATTTCCTGCTAATCATGCCCCTGGGGTCCAAATGGGTCACACCCCGGGCCCCTTAGCTCCTGAAGACTCGTAATGGAAAAAAGCTTCAAAAATCTTCGTCTCAGAAACTGTGAAGCACAGAACTTAGATATTTAGTGTCTAGCAACATAATATAGCAAGCTACATAAATCCTGCTAACCCTGCCCCTGGGGTCAAAACTGGCCACGCCCGAGCTCCTCACTTCCAATAGACTTATAATGGAAAAAAAACTTAAAAAATCTTCTATGAAACCATAAGGCCCAGAGCTTAGATTTTTAGTATGTAGCAATGTCAAGTGGCCACCTACATAAATCCTGCCAGTTATGCCCCTGGAATCCAAATTGGCCCCACCCCAGGGCTCTTTAGCTTCCATAGACTTACAATTGGAGAAACTTCAAAAACTTCAAAAATCTTCTTCTATGAAACCACAGGGCCCTAATAATGAAAAAAAAAAAAACTTAAAATTGGGAAAAAATCTTCTTCTCCGAAACCATAAGTCAAAGAGCTTAGGTATTTAGCATGTAGCAATGTCGAGTGGTCGCCTACATGAATCCTGCCAATCATGCCCCTGGGGTCCAAATCCTGTGGCCCCTTAACTCCAAGAAACTTATAATAGAAAAAGCTTCAAACATCTTCTTTGAAACCATGAAGTACAGACCTTAGATATTTAGTATGTAGCAACACAAAATGGTCGCCTACATTAATCCTGCCAACCGTGCCCTTTGGGTCAAAATTGGCCAAGCCCCAGGGCTCATTAGCTCCTATAGACTTATACTGGAAAAAACTTAAAAAAAATCTTTTTCTCCAAAACCATAAGGCACAGATTTTGTTTGATTTGAGGTTTTATATCCCCGTCAACACTGTATAGGTCATTTTGGAGATGTCTCTTCCAATTTTGTGGGACTTTTACCGGACATTGAAATGAAATTACATCTCAAGCCCTGTCGCCCAATGAAACCAGTAGGGTTTATAAGCATGGACATCGCTTTGTCTGAGGTTAGATATTTAGTATGTAGCAATGTCAAGTGATCTCCTACACTAATGATTTTCTGGTACACAGGTGAGCGATATAGGGCCATTGGGCCCTCTTGTTAGATAGAATTTGAAGTTACTTGGCAAATCTGTTAACTATCATGAGGCGATGTGTTGCATGCATGATTCACTTTGATACCTCAAGTGTCAAGGTCATACATAGAGGTCAAAGGTAAAAAAAGGGGCCTTTTTTCGTGTTTGGTCAATAACTTTCTTATTTTTAGATGGATTTTGAAATTGCTTGGCAGAAATGTTAACCACCATGAGATGATGTGTTGTATGCATGACCCATTTTGGTACCTGAAAGGTCAAGGTCGTACTAAGAGGTCAAAGGACAAAAAGGGGCATTTTTATGCCTCCAACTTTGAAAAAGTTGTTCTTGTTAGTTTGTTTGTTCGTCCGTCCGTTACGCTTTTGATGCATAGCATAACTAAAGAACCGTGTATGCTAGGGTTTTGAAATTTCATATATGAATTCCTCATGGAAAATTAGCTGACACATATTTTTTTTCTCGTCCGGATTATGCCCCCTTCAAGAGTTATTGCCCTTTGAAATTTTTTTTAATAAAATCTTGTCAGCAAGATATCTCAAAAACTATTGGAGCTAGAGCCTTAAAAGTTGGTGAATACATTGGTGGTGATGAGTAGATGAACTGATTAACTTTTGACAAAATTCCGAAAAATACTTTGTGAGTTATGGCCCTTTGTCATTTTTGTAATTTGTGCCCATTGTAATGTATGCTAAAAGTGATGCATAGCATAAATAAAGAACCGTGTATGCTAGGGTTTTGAAATTTCATATATGAATTCCTCATGGAAAATTAGCTGACACATATTTTTTTTCTCGTCAGGATTATGCCCCCTTCAAGAGTTATTGCCCTTTGAAATTTTTTTTATAAAATCTTGTCAGCAAGATATCTAAAAAACTATTGGAGCTAGAGCCTTGAAAGTTGGTGAATATATTGGTGGTGATGAGTAGATGAACTTATTAACTTATGACAAAATTCCGAAAAATACTTTGTGAGTTATGGCCCTTTGTCATTTTGGTAATTTGTGCCCATTGTAATGTTTGCTAAAAGTGATGCATAGCATAACTTTAGAACCGTGTATGCTATAGTTTTGAAATTTCATATATGCATTTCTGATGGAAAATAAGCTGACGCTCATTTTTTTCTCGTCAGGATTATGCCCCTTTCAAGAGTTATTTCCCTTTGAAATTTTTTTAATAAAATCTTGTCAGCAAGATATCTCAAAAACTATTGGAGCTAGAGCCTTGAAAGTTGTCTAATCTATTGGTGGTGATGAGTAGATGAACTGATTAACTTTTGACAAAATTCTGAAAAATACTTTGTGAGTTATGGCCCTTTGTCATTTTGGTAATTTGTGCCCATTGTAATGTATGCTAAAAGTGATGCATAGCATAACTTTAGAACTGTGTATGCTAGGGTTTTGAAATTTCATATATGCATTCCTAATGGAAAATTAGCTGATGCATATTTTTTTTCTCGTCCGGATTATGCCCCTTTCAAGAGTTATTGCCCTTTGAAATTTTTTTAATAAAATCTTGTCAGCAAAATTTCTCAAACACTATTGGAGCTAGAGCCTTGAAAGTTGTTGAGTATATTGGTGGTGATGAGTATATGAACTGATTAACTCTTGACAAAATTCCGAAAAATACTTTGTGAATTATGGCCCTTTGTCATTTTGGTAATTTGTGCCCATTGTAATGAATGCTAAAAGTGATGCATAGCATAACTTTAGAACTGTGTATGCTATGGTTTTGAAATTTCGTATATACATTCCTAATGGAAAATAAGCTGACGCGTATTTTTTTCTCATCCGGATTATGCCCCTTTCAAGAGTTATTGCCCTTTGAAATTTTTTTAATAAAATCTTGTCAGCAAGATATCTCAAAAACTATTGGAGCTAGTGCCTTGAAAGTTGGTGAACATATTGGTGGTGATGAGTTGATGGACTGATTAACTTCTGACAAAATTCCAAAAACACTTTGTGAGTTATGGCCCTTTGTCATTTTGGTAATTTGTGCCCATTGTTATATATGCTAAAATTGATGCATAGCATAACTTTAGAACTGTGTATGCTAGGGTTTTGAAATTTCATATATGGATTCCTAATGGAAAATAAGCTGATGCATATTTTTTTCTCGTCCGGATTATGCCCCTTTCAAGAGTTATTGCCCTTCGAAATTTTTGAATAAAATCTTGTCAGCAAAATTTCTCAAACACTATTGGAGCTAGAGCCTTGAAAGTTGTTGAGTATATTGGTGGTGATGAGTATATGAACTGATTTACTCTTGACAAAATTCCGAAAAATACTTTGTGAATTATGGCCCTTTGTCATTTTGGTAATTTGTGCCCATTGTAATGAATGCTAAAAGTGATGCATAGCATAACTTTAGAACTGTGTATGCTATGGTTTTGAAATTTCATATATGCATTCCTAATGGAAAATAAGCTGACGCGTATTTTTTTTCTCATCTGGATTATGCCCCTTTCAAGAGTTATTGCCCTTTGAAATTTTTTTAATAAAATCTTGTCAGCAAGATATCTCAAAAACTATTGGAGCTAGAGCCTTGAAAGTTGGTGAACATATTGGTGGTGATGAGTTGATGGACTGATTAACTTTTGACAAAATTCCAAAAACACTTTGTGAGTTATGGCCCTTTGTCATTTTGGTAATTTGTGCCCATTGTAATATATGCTAAAATTGATGCATAGCATAACTTTAGAACCGTGTATGCTATGAACATTTTTAAAGTTACTTTGCAGAAATGTTTATCTTCATTAGATGATGTGTTGCACACAAGACCCAGCTCAATACCTCCAATGTCAAGGTTATACTTAGAGGTCAAATACGGGGGAGACATCTGTGTTTTTGTAGAAAAACAAATTCTAGTTACTATATTGTGGATCCACGGTATTCTAGAGTATTCTAATAGGAAATAATTTGCTCCTGAAAAGCTACCTTTATTTATCTCCATGTTCTGAGTTGGTCATACTTGACCATTGCCTTAGTTAGGTGGTGCGCAAAATTTAGAATTAAGCAAAAAAAAAAAAAAAAAGAAATCACTGGATGAGTTCTTAAAATTATTTACAATCTGCTTTCAGAGGTGTGCTAAAACATATACCTCTGAGTCCCAATCTATACCATACAGGTTTTGAACTCCTCTGCAGTTTTGGCATTTACCACAGGGAAGGGAAGATTATTCTTGCACACCAGACAAGGAAATCCGTGATTTTACCCTGGGATAGAAATTTATGTTCTGACCCTGGTGTTCCGACCCCAAATCGAATATAATCGCGTGTTTGATAAATGCACTGGTTGATTACAACCTTATGCGCGGCGTCTTCATGCATGATGTCACTAAACATTCCTGTTGTGTCATCACAAAATTGCAGACGTCAGTAACCGAAGTGACAGCAGCATTAAAAATTCGCAATAGAAATGGAAGGTATGCAAGAAAAAGAATCCTATATGGGTGTGAGGGGTGGATAGAAAAATCCGTCCCTCGGGATCACTGTCCGGCATTACTCGGCAAGCCTCGTGATGCCGGACAGTGACCCTCGGGATGGATTTTTCCATCAACCCCTCACACCCATATAAGATTCTTATATTCCACTGAGGAATAGTTGTAGGGAAGAAAGAATTCTTTATGAAAGGGTATAGTTACAAAGAAAAGAATTTGCTTCTCAGGAGCAGTTTCTTTCCTTTAAGAGTAGACTCCAGTAGAGAAGGGAGATAAAAATATTTTTCGAAGCATTGCCTCCCCTTATGGAGTATCCGTTCCCCTTAAAGATAACGGCACTAAATTGTAAGGATGGTCCTCCAATTTTGAAGGAACTGTAATGTTGTTGTTTCTTACAGATGGTGTTATTGAGAGTGGGCAATGAGAAAACAGCCAAGAACCAGCACCCTGCTGTAGAGGAGGCCTCGATCAGGTAGATTAAATTTACCTTTGGTAGAAAGCACTTAATTTTTCGCTAACGTTTATGAATTTGATTCGCTAATATTTATGAATTTGATTCGCTAATGTTTATGAATTTGATCTTCCTCAGGTTTTAAAACCTAGTGTAATATTACATATGTTGAAAGTGTCATAATTTGCTAATTAACTTACCTGTGCACAAGTCTCCTACAATAAGAAATCGTTTTCGGTATTTCCAAAAATTAAAATGAAGGAAAGAAAAAAAAATAGCTTGAGCATTTATCCTCATTCAAAATTCGGATTTTGTCACAGACATAAACATTTCATCTTCTTCCTTATCTATACCATCTTAATCCTGTTTCTCCCTTTCTCTGGGAGACAGAATGAAATGACATCCATCATGTTTACTAATCTGTGGAACGAAGACCCAGATAAACCCATCTTTTAATAGTTATATAAGTTATATAAGTATAAGAGAAAAGTTGAGTTAATAAGAGTGAATTATTTTCCTAATTTTTGCTCAAAAACATAGAATGTGGGTAATCATTAGAACTGCATCAGTAAGGCAGCAGAAATAAGAAAACCACCACAGATTTTCATCAGAAAGATGTCAATTTTTGGACCATTTAATACTGTACTATGTATGACACATGGATATGTTATCAGTATGTGAAGGGTTGATACAACTGCGAACACAAAACTGTTCAAACTGCTATGAAGTACCTTTCACTGAATCTCTGCATCAAGTTGATTTGACAAGCAAATGTCATTCATCAATGAATTCTGAAACTGTATCAAGCAATATACATTGATTGGACTCATTTTGGCAAGCATTATTTCCATTTTTAGGTCTGATTGACTTTGAGATGTATTTTGATTGGACAGTGCAGGAGTCTGCACTGAAATGTACACCACTTTGTGTTTTGAATTTATTCCTGCATGGCAGCTGACTGACAGGATGTTAGGATTTCAAATCACCCAAAGTCCATGAAGGTTTGAATGGTTTTGTGTCCACAGGTGTATTGCTAAATCTCAGCATAGTAAACGACTGTCATTAACATTGTTTCTTTTGAGATTATTTGAATTGAAACTTTTTTTTTTTTTCAAGAAAATATGACATGACGAATTTTAAGCCTATCTGATTGTTGAATTTAACAGACTAAAGCTGAAAAATTGGACATGATAGAAATTACATGTATTTGAAACTGAAAAGCATCATGTGAGTGATATAAAAAAATATGTGTACACCCAAATAAGCTTCATGTGTGTGATAAAAACCAACAAAATACTTGTACACCCAAATTTCTTTATACAGTAGAACACCGATGGCTCGTTTACCATGGTTGAGCCAAACCCTTTCTTGTGCCCACTAGGTTAATCCTCTACATAAGAAATAATCAAGGAGATGTTCGTCTTTAATCTTGCAAATGTTTGCTGTGTGTACTCATTAGAATCGCCTCATCGAGGCGATTCTAATGAGTACACACAGCATACATTAATATTATGAAAACCAAAAAAATCTCAAAAAGTATCACGTTATGCTTCCTAGCAGTAACACTCAGTGGCTCGAACTACCCTCTCTCAACCGATTTTTGAGGTCCCAAAGTTGTTCGAGCCATTGAAATTTGACTGTAATACTTTTTCTGGATCCAAAGCAAAGTCTTTGTTTACTGTTAAAACAATAATGTAATACCAAAAGAAACTTATATATGTTATATAGAAAAATGACCATTAATCATGTTAAATCCAGAACCATGTTACAGCAGACTTTGTTAATTTGTGTCTACCTTGAATCCATAGAAAAAACAAAGCCATGTTACAGAAGACAGTATTTTAGCCCTTAAGATGCCGAGAAAAAAATGCATCTGAAAATGCTCTCTGCTTATGTCATCTGCTGAATTTTGTTTCAAACTTTTGAAAAATATTTTGGCATACAGGCAAACAGTGTGGACCCAGATCAGACTGTTCCTACAGGAGCAGTCTGATCTGGCTTCACACTATTTGCAACAATGATTTTTAAAGTAACCAGCAGACGACAGACGACAATTGCTGTGATGGACATTTTATGTGTTTAAGAACTTAGAAATTCATGCATACTGTATTGTCTTTGCAGTTTTGTGTGTGCTGAACCAGTAGAGATACACCTGCTACCTCAGATAGAGTACCCTAAAGATCTCCCACCATGTCCTGTCGCCAGGGAACCAAACCAACCTGTAAGTACAATGGATACACCGTCAGGGTCACATGTGAGATGCCAAGTTCTGTAGCAGAAGGTCAGGTGGTCTTTCTCTGGATACTTCCGTTTTTTTCCCAGCTCTGATAAAAGATTGGCTTGATATAAGTGAAATAATCTTTGACTGTGTCAGGGAAAAAATGTGTCTTTGAATATTATCCCTTATCCTGCTGAATGAATAAATTAATTTAGGCACACCAATTTCTGACTTTCACCCAATCAGATTACTAGATGTATTTGTTTGTTTGATTTGAGGTTTAATGTCCCCGTCAACACTGTAAAGGTCATTTTGGAGATTTTGCTTCCAATTTTGTGGGACTTTTACCCGACATTGAGATGAAACGACATCTCAAGCTCTGTCACCCAATGAAACCAATTGGGTTTATAAGCATGGGCGGTCCAGCTCGCACAGCTTTGCCTGGGCAGGCTTAGATCCTCTAAGCGGTTCTTAGATCCTCTAAGCGGTTTACCAGTACTCGTGTTTGATCGATTTCAGCTCTGCTTGGAAGCATCATGCAGCCCATCTGTTTCTTCAAGCCCCGATGGGTGGGGGCGAGATTACTTGATGTAATTCCTACAAATTCACAAACTGTCAAACAGTGTAGATCCTGATCAGATGGCTTCTATTAAAAACTTGTCTGCCTTGAAACAGTGACAGAAAATGTCTTGAAAAAGTGACAAAATGTATACCAGAATGTATTCATTAACTTAACCGTTACTGCTCTCCGGGCTAATTCACCAGCCGACAAAATGTTGATATTTTTCTCATTTTCCCAGATAACATGACTTGACATCTCATGCAAATTGTCTCCACGGGAGACAATTTGCATTGAAATGTCGAATTCTGTTTTCTGGGAAAAGTAAGAAAAATATTTCAAAATGTCTGCTATAAAAACTTACCCAGCATGCAGAGCATTAAAACATACAGTCTAACTTCAATAGCTCAAATACCTCTGAACCTTGAAAAATTTTGTTCGGCCCTCGCCCATCGGGGCTTGAAGAAATAAATGGGCTGCATGATACTTCCATGCAGAGCTCAAATCCGACCGCACACGAGTACTGGTAAACCACTAAGAGGTTCTAAGCCTGCCCAGGCAAAGCGTTGCGAGAGACAGGGCTTGAGATATCATTTCATCTTAATGTCGGGTAAAAGTCCCACAAAATTAGAAGCAACGTCTCCAAAATGACCTATACAGTGTTGACAGGGACGTTAAACCTAAAATCAAACAAACAAAACAAATCAAGATATTGGTAGTTTGAACAACAGAGGGTAGGTCATGGTGCCAGGTCAAGACTCATACTGGGGATTCTTTTGGATCTTCTATAAAGGAAATGTTGTGTGTACTCAACAGAATCACCTTAGTGAGGTGTTTCTAATGAGTACACACAACATATCTTGTCAAGATAGAACCAGAAGCACCTACCTTAATTATCCTTTGGGACTGTTCAAAAGTGGTCTTCCCAAAGGTTGTCCCTGACCTGAGGACACTGTGTGCAGAAACAGGAAGAAAGAATAACTACAGCCTTCTAAATAAGCTTTTTATAGCAAAATTAGTCTTAATTTTAGGTGGTCTTAATATTGGAATTTTACTGTAGTCAGTGCATGCAAAACACGAGTGTATGCCATATTCCTCAAAATTAAGTCCCATTGTCAAACTGTTTGCAGAATGCCTTAATTAGTCCACATAGTTAGCATAATAATTCTTTAGTGGGATAATATAAATGTTATTTCTTCAGATTCCTGTCCACTGTGAAAGAGATCTCAACCTATTGGTAACAGTGACTGATGCTAATGGTCGCAGGTTTGATAATATCTCCTCTCTTGAATTTGAGTGGAACCTGTCAGACCCAAGCCTCGCCACGATCCCTGAGGATGGAGAGCTTGAGAATGATGTTACAGTGACCCCTGGTGGCAGAAAAGATATTGTCAGTGAGTAACACTTCCTTTTTTCCAACAAAACTCTTTATAAACTTTTTGGCACTATGGAAGGGATCCAGTGCTAAACAGTCATGTTATATTGTATTTGAAACTGGTTAGTCAACAAAAGGTGGAATACTACTTTGAGGTATTAACTACATTTTTACCCGTATTGCAGAGTGTTTCTTACATATTTAGACAAAAAAAAAAAGACGCCAAAAATATTTTTTTTTCTGTTTTATTTAAAGTGGTATATTTCAGTTTGAATTTTTTTAAACCCTCTGCCCGCTTTATGGGACATTTGTCGCGCCATATAACACTTGCCTGTAATGTCTAGCATGACTATTCTTTGGGTATCACTCTTTGACTTTAACATATGGGCACATGGTATTAAAAATAGATATAGCTTGGTATGAAAACAATAAATGGTTAATCTAAAATATTTTATGTGTTTCCTTGCATAAAATATGCAAAAATACTTCAATTTTTGACCTCTACACCAAGTCTGAAATATGAAATCAAAATAAGCAAACAAAGTGGTAGACATCGTCATTCTAAACAACAATGTGGTGTTTAATTTTGAAACCAATGACAATGATTTGTACTTTGAGGGGTTTGAAGAGGCTGATGTTGATTTGAGTAGGGTACTATTTTGGAAACTATTCAAATGATTGACATATCCTGCAAATTATCACACAATCAAAGTGGATTGGGGTGTCCAAAGGTGGTACCTAACATCTCAATGCATCATTTTAATCAGATGCCCCGGTGAACATAACTAGTTCATGGCCATTTGTTCAAAGCAGCTTGTTAACCCTTATCATGCTGTTCACGACAACCCCTATCTTTGGAAACAGTGTACACTGTTTGACATTCAATTTATGAATTTGTAGGAATAAATTACATCAAGTAATCTGATTGGTTCAAAGTCAGAAATGGGTGTGGCTAATCTGAATATTCAGCAAGAGAAGGGTTAATGGTCAAAATAAGAATTGTTCCAGCAAGTAGAACATGTAACACTGGTGTTTTATTGCTGCAAAAAGGCGAGTAGCAAAAGTTACTCACATTTTTTTTCAGCAAAAGACATTAGCAGCTTAGCTATATTAAATGATCAAAGTTTTAATGATATGTTAACAAACAACCTTGTCCTTTTGAACAACTGGATCCATGATTTTAACCCTTATCTTGCTGAATATTCATTTAAGCCACACCCATTTCTGTCTATCAACCAATCAAATTTTTTGATGTAATTTATTCCTACAAATTCACAAACTGAATGCCAAACAGTGTAGATCCTGATCAGATGGCTTCTTCAGAAGCCATCTGATCTGGGTCTTCACTGTTTGCAAAGATAGGGGTTGTCGTGAACAGCAAGATAAGGGTTAAGCCTGAGCAGGTTGAAATTGATTGAAGGGTTCTGAAAATGGCATAGACATATACTGTGAAGAATTCTCTGATGAAACTCAAACACCTTTGGGACCATGAAATTTGGTTTGAGATAGGGGTAGTTCGAAATACTGAGGTTTAACCATAGTGCCAGGACATGAGATGCAATGGGGGAGGACTTAAGGAGATGGGAACACCTGGCAGATTTTTTCCCAATTTTTTCAAAGAGAGACAACTGTTGGGACTTCCTGTTCGCATTTCTAGGAGCTCTGTCCCACGGAAAAAGGGGTCTACTCTTAAAGGAAAGAATTTGCTCCTCAGGAGCAAATTCTTTCCTTTAAAAGTTGACCCCTATTGTCATGGGAGACAAAAATAATTTTGCAGGAGTTACCTCCCCTGAAGGTGTTCCCATTCCCCTTAAGAACCATGAAAAATTTGTTCGATATAGGGTATTTCGAACTACTGAGGGTAAATCATAGTGCTAGGCCTTGAGACACAATGGTGGGAGGGCTTAAGGGGAATGGGAACACCTGGCAGATTTTTCCACCATTTTTCAAAGGGAGACAACTTTCCGGACTTCCTGTTCGCATTTCTAGGAGCTCTGTCCCAGGGAAAAAGGGGTCTACTCTTAAAGGAAAGAATTTGCTCCTCAGGAGCAAATTCTTTCCTTTAAGAGTTGACCCCTATCGTCATGGGAGACAAAAATAATTTTGCAGCAGTTGCCTCCCCTGAAGGTGTTCCCATTCCCCTTAAAGTGATATTTTGGACTTTCTATAAAATAAAGGCATCTGTGTAATCATTAGAATAACCTAAAAATATAGGCATGTTGTGTGTACTCTAATATTAGAGTACACACAACATACATTTTCAAGATAAAATCAAACAAACCTCCACACATTACCCTAAATATGTCAATAATGGCAGCTATGAGAAGAATTCTATACGGACTCCAGAAAGTTCAACTAATTAGCCATAGTAAATGAGGCATCCATGTTTGAGTTAACGAAATTTTACTGTTTGTAGTTTTCTATATTGTGTATAGTTTCCGAGTTTCAGGCATTATAATAGCAGAATGTATCATACAGGACTGAAAACAAACTTAATGGGGCATTAATTGACAATAGTACCCAATATTATAGAGGCATGCTGCAGGTTACTGAATGGTGTTATACAGAAGCTCATTTGTGCATGCTCTTATCAGACCAGAGCCTGACTATCATGTCAGGCAATATGTATCTTTGGATTTCAATAGCAATCCCATAATATATCTGGACATCTTAGCTCATTACCATTCTTGTTCTAAACTTTGACTGCCCCATGTTGTATCTAAAAATTTAGTACCCAGTGTTGAGTCTAACAATAGCTGAATGAGTGACAAACAGTGTAGACCCTGATGAGATGCTACATTCTGTGGCATCTCTTTTAGGTCCACTCTGCTCAGGCCTGTCTGTCCAAATACATATGGAAAATACGGTATTACAGGGAGATAAGATAGTTTACACAATACCTAGGTGCATATATATTATTCTCCCAAAAGCTGCTTATATAGGCAAACTTTGTCTGTACACACAGATTTTCAGACGTTTTGTAGCAGCAGTATCTCCGGGTCTATACTTGAATCCGTTGAAGAAACCATCTTTGGAAAGCAGGAGAAAGCAGGACACCAGAGGCTTCCATCTGCATACAGGGGTTACTTTTGTTGCCATGAAGTCTTCGAGATGTTTATTTTAATGAGAATAGATATACCTTCAAGGGAGGGAACTCCTTAAAAAATAAATGATAATCTTTTGTCAGTAGGGATTCAAATGCTGGGGAAGGAATTCTAGGCCACCACATTTGTCTCCATTTTATGAATCGAAGGTGTATTTATTCCTCTTGAAGTTTGTACTCGTTTATGCTGTTGAATTGTATGTTTGTTTCTAAAGTTTGTTTAGAGAGAGAAAAAAATATTTGTTGCATTACTCTCTTTCTCTTCTCTCATTCACAATGAAGTGTACCACATTCCCAAATTTACATACTCTAACAAATGCACACAAATACTTTTTCAAGAAGCATTTTTGACACTAATTGTGAGTGCAAGATTTTGCAGTCAACTGAAGTTGAAAAAGTGGTAGAAGATCACTGTTAGCATATCGGGGCTTGGAGAAAGAGATCGGGCTTCCAGACAGAGCTGAAATGGACTGCACATGAGTATTGGTAAACAGCTTTGAGGATCTAAGCCTGCTTAGGCAATGTGGTGCGAGTCAGATCATCCATGTGTATAAACCATATTAGTTTCATTGGGCATGTCATTTCATCTCTTATGTTGGGTAAAAGTCCCCCAAAATTGGAAGCAACGTCTCCAAAATGACCGTTCTACTGTTGACAGAGATGTTAAACCTCAGATCTAACAACAACAAAAAAAAAACATGTTAATTTTCATGATTCATGATACAGGCCTCCGTGGCCTAGTGATTAAGAGCGCTGACTCTTAATCAGTAGGTCTCTCACCGCTGTGGTTCGAGCCTCGCTCGGGTCACATGTGAGACGCCAAGTTCTGCAACAGAAGGTCCGGTGGTTTTTCTCTGGTTTCCCCCTACCTCTAATTAACGATTGGCTCGATATGAGTGAAATAATCTTGAAAGGGTCATAAAACCAAAAAAAAAAAAAAAAAAAAAATACATGGTTCATGATTTTATGGTAATAAGGGACAAATTGCTGACTTCTGTTTATTATGGAATTTATTGTATTTTAATGTTAGTGTTTTAATATACCTGCTTCTTATGCCAACTTTGGACATGTTTGGTTCAACCAAGCATGTCCAAAGCCAGTATAAAGAGTGTACTGATGCCCCTAACTATAGATATTGCCCATGGTTTTTCATGCATGAACGTTTGTCGGGTTCCAAGGAAGCTGTTTGAACTTGAGGTTGCTAGACCGAGTGTTCAGATATCTTTCGAGGGACCCAGCAAATGTTATTCTAATGAAATAATTATGGATGATCGTTTAACTTGCATAAGATGATTGTAACAAAAGTGCCTTCAAATGCAACTGTAAAACCAACATGGGGTCTTATTTAGAAAGTTGTTAACAATGACCTCAGTTCTGCAATGAAGTTCTGACTTCATCATGAAATTTAAAATGCCACATTCAGGGCGACATTGTTACATGGCTTTATGTAACAAAGCATGGCCATCTTCTTGTGATACCTATCATTTAAAACTCGCGTTCAAATAGCATATGAATTTCATGATTAAAACATGGGTCAGAATTCGTTTACACATTTTCTTTTAAAATAATTTTTTCCAAAAGGCTTGTTTGCTTTTTCTTTCTGCTACGCCTGGCTCGTAACAACAGCTTCTGGCCCAATCAAGAATATAGAGGATATTTACTTTTTTGAGATGAATATCAAATATATTTCATCGAGTGTGTTGAAAATATCAGAATTTTCACGAGTGCGAAGCACGAGTGAAAATGCTGATGTTTTCAACACACGAGATGAAATATGTTTGATATTTATCGAAAAAAGGTAAATTTTCTTTTTATTTTATACTATTTTTGGACACTTACTGTAATCGATCAATCGGATCTTACGTCACAAGTTTTGACTTGGCTATGACGTCACAACTGTCAGTTTCAAAACATAAACAGATCGCCATTTTGATTACAGCAATTTTACAGTACAAAGAGTGCTTTTCAAGGTATTTTACAGAATTATTTTATTGGTAACAAATTGAATTTTGGCGAGAAAAGTAGTCCGGGCTGCTACTGTGAAATAACACGGTCATGTTATTTTTCACACTGTGAAAATATCATTTATATTTTCACACTGTGAAAATATCACTTTTATTTGTTTCTGATATGCATTGATTTCACTGCTATGTATAAAATAAAACATACAAATTCATAGTATTTTATGCAAGAAAGTGCATAGAATAACTTGAAACATATATGTTCATTGTATTTTTATGCAAGAAAGTGCATAGAATAACTTGAAACATATATGTTCATAGTATTTTTATGCAAGAAAGTGCAACCTGAAACATATATGTTCATAGTATTTTTATGCAAGAAAGTGCATAGAATAACTTGAAACATATATGTTCATAGTATTTTTTGGCAAGAAAGCATAGTTATTTGCAAGATTTTTATGATGAAATATTAACTAATGAGTCACAAAACAGAATTCTTTTGGCCTTTTTTCTGTACATCATACTAAATCTCACCATGCCCAATCAAGATACAGTAAAACTTCGATGGCTCGTTTACCATGGCTGAGTCGAATTCGTTTTTGAGTCCCAAGGGAATTCCTTCACATAAGAAGTAGTATGGGATAAGTAAGAAGATTTTTGAATTTAAACTTGAAAATGTATGCTGTGCGTACTCATTAGAATCGCCTCAATGAGGCGATTCTAATGAGTACACACAGCATACATTCTTATGAACAAACACCGAAAAGATGTCCCAAAATTAACCCCGTTGTGCCTCCTGGCAGTAACCTTCAGTGGCTCGAACTACCCCTGTCTCGAACAGATCTTCGTGGTCCGAAAGGAGTTCGAGCCATTGAAGTTCGACTGTATATCCTTTTTTGTGAAAACAGTATAGATCCAGATTGGCCAGTCCATACTATTTTCTCTTGCTTTTTATACCTCATGGTAAAATCTTGCAACACAGATGGCTGAAAATCAGTGAGGGGTGTGGCATAGAAGTATTCTGCATGGTGAGGGTTAACAAATTCATATAATAATCTTCCCAGAAAATACCATTACTATTTTCTTATTTCACAGACATATATTGTCCTTTTATTTGAGTCTGTTAGGGCATGAAGTTTGATGTGTGTTCGACTTGTGATGTGGAGGTTTCAGTTCTATCAACGCCAGGTCCCACAATATTCTTTCTTGGAGATTTAGTATGAAATTATCTGAAATATTATCTGAAGAGTCTTTCTCTCCCTTCCGCTGAGTCAAGAAGGGCAGTTGTCAGTTTCTTTTGAGAAAATATGCACTGTAATGGTTAATCACTTTTATCATATGAGGTCGCGTCTGAGAGTGTAATAACGCCATGTAATATTTTCGATAATCCACTAGTGGATTAAATATGCAAATTAGCTAGATATGTCCTGTAACGTTACATGTACAACGTCCTTAACGACGTCGCGTTTACTAATGGCGGAATACTGATATTTTTGTAAACAATCGTGAATAAAATGCGTTTTAAATGTCATATGATAAAAAGAATCTTGCATTCGTGCTCATGTATTATTGAATTTATCACATTTTATCCCTTTTCCTCAACTCGTTTAATAAATTCAATAATACATGAACACTCATGCAAGATCCTCTATAGGTGTATGAAATAAGTCTAGAAAAAAAATGCCTCTCATAGAATAGCATTACATAATGTGGAGATACAGTGAAATTCCGATATCAAGACCAGCTAAAATTAAGAATAATTTTTGCCTGAAAAACATATTTTAAAGTTTCATTTTTTCTTTCATTGTGTTTTCCTTATGCCCAGTGTCCTCTAGAAGACCACATTTGGAACTGTTCAAAAGTGGTCTTAAAGACCACTTTTGAACAGTCCCAAAGGTGGTCTTACATTTGGGACTGTTCAAAAGTGGTCTTAAAGACCACTTTTTGGTCTTAAAGACCACTTTTGAACAGTCCCAAAGGTGGTCTTAATATAGGAAGTTTACTGCCGTCTTAATACTTGTCCTGCTGAAGATGACAACATCTATCGTTGCAAACTGTAGTTCAAGATAAGATGGAAGCCATCTGATCAGGATCTACACTGTTTGTCATGCAGTTTGTGAATTAAACTAACACATTTTACCAAATGTTTGATTGATTGATTGTCAGAAATGGGTGAGGCTGAATTAATTTATTCAGCAGGACAAGGGGTAATTGACGTGGCTGTGTTGCTTTGGAAAGGTGATTTCAATTCAGCCCTTTAAAAATTCAAATTTTCAGTCACTTTAAAAAATAAATTTTCAGTTATTTAAAATATTGAAGAGAAACATTACTGCTGATCAACCCATTTTATACAGGAAACCCCAAAACAGGTCATTGGCAAACAGTGCAGGCCCAGATAAGATACCGCTGAATGCAGCCTCTGATCAGGGCTTACACTGTTTATAGAAAATTCAACCATTTTCTAAATAAATTTCGAATAAATAACTGAAGCTGACATCCCAAAATTTCAAAATGGACTCCAGGTCTCCTGTATATAAGTGGAAGATTCGTTCAGTGCAGAATGGTTTAACCCTTGTCCTGCTAATTCCGGATATGCCTTATCTTTGAAACAATGTAGATCCAGATCAGATGGCTTCTGACGAAGCCATCTGATCAGGATCTACATTGTTTGCCATTCAGATTGTGAATTTGTTGCAATAATTTGCATCAAGTAATCTGATTGGTTGATAATCGGTAGTGGGTGTGGCATATATAAATATTCAGCAGGACAAGGGTTAATACTGAATAGTGAATAATAGTGGATAGGAAAAAGGTTTACTTCTGTGATTGAATCTTCCTGTACTTGGGCCCCGTCAAGCGATTTTGGTACTTATCGCCTATGCGAGCAGCAAAGGTTCAGGCGAGGCTGCTCATCCGCGCAGTATCGCCCGAACCTTCGCTGCTCGCTCATATAAGCAGTGAATCAAGAGGACCCTTCAGACAGAAAGCCATATCCCTTGCCCCTCTGAATGACTGGCCATGTGCAGTTAAAATTTGTCATGACGGAATGCTCAAAGACACAAATTCGCTTGGCGGGGCTCACTTGATGGATTACATTTTTCTGCAGATCTTGAGACATTCTGTGACAGCAGTCTCTCAGACTTGGTTGAAGAAACCATATTTGGAAGAAGAAAGAATAGACGAGATGGCGGCATCCATACCATTATTACTGGTCTCTGTTCAGTGTTAATGTTCAGATTTTGTAAACCTTTCACCCCTGAGTTTCTAAGTTGGACTCTTCCATCTACCATTTTGGAATACATTCATGATTTCAAATACCATAAAAGCCTTAAAATTTGGACACATTGAGGACTTGCTGTAATTCTCCTACAATTTTGACAAACTTGTTTCACGGTTCTGTAGCAAGGAGTCCAAAAGGGGCAGACAGAATGGCAAACAGTGTAGAGCCTGATCAGACTGCTCCTGTAGGAGCAGTCTGATCTGGGTCTGCACTGTTTGTTTTGGCCTATCTGTCCCATTTACTTAACTCTTCTCATGCTGTTCACGACAACCCCTATCTTTGGAAACAGTGTAGATCCAGATCAGATGGCTTCTGAAGAAGCCATCTGATCAGGATCTACACTGTTTGACATTCAGTTTATGAATTTGTAGCAATAAATTATATCAAGTAATTTGATTGGTTAAAAGTCAGAAATTGGTGTGGCTAAACTGAATATGCAGCAAGAGAAGGGTTAAGATCAGTATGGTAGGTGCTTTACCAGGGCTTGAAAATGTGTTAGAATGTCACTCATCCTGCATAACCAAAGGCATATCTCATCTGAACCTACATTGTTGGCATAGGTATCTGTACCAGTCTACAGGGTTGAAAAGGTTAAACATGGCATAAGAAATATTGATTCCACTTAACATGTAGCGTGAAAAGACTTTGGAAAATAAAAAATGTCATTAAAAGAATCCTTAAGAGTTGCTGTGCTAAACAGTAGAGTAGAGTGTTTGAGTTTTATGTCTCACCAACAGCTAAGGTCATACGGAGATGGGACCTCGGTTTAAAGACTCATCCGAAAGTCTGGAGAAGCCCAGGATCGATCCTGCGAACCCTGGTTTACAAGGCGAGTAGCATAACCACTACACCATGGAGGCTTCTAAGCTTTGCTAAACAAGAGAACCTGCAACAAAATTGTCCAAACATATTGTTACATCTTCTGTTATTACATAATGCATCTTGTTTCATACAGAACAATCTTGAACCAGGTTTTCCATGTCCTCCAAAAATGTGAGATGTGGTCCCTTTTGCGGCAAAAGTCCCCTGAAATTTTTCAGGAGGCACATTTGTCCCCAATAAGTCTGATAAACATTTAACATGTTCCAATAAATGACCTTAAAATCACCCAAATGTCTCCTAAAATTTGTGGATCCCCTCTTATTCCATGAGGAAAAACCTGGTCAAAGAAATAACAGAATAATTTTCTTTTCAGCAGATTTTGTTAAAAAAAATTAGATTTAAAACAGAAAAGAAAGAAAAAAGGTCCATGTTCCGGGCATGTATAGTTTTGTAATCTATCACTGCAGCTGATTTGCTGTTAGAAGTGACTCTTTTATTTCCCATGCCATGAGTGTTTTGTTCTCTGGATCACATACCATATTTACCCTAAGTATTTGGACACCTCAACTCCTTTCAATTTAACAAGTACAGTTTACTTACTTTAGTCTAGTCCTGTGTCTAAAACTAGATGGATGTGTGGCAAACAGTGTAGACCCTGATGAGACACCGTGTTCTGCGGCATCTCATCTAGGTCTTGGGGTATACATACAAAAGGTAATGGGGTATACATACAAAAGGTAATGGGGTATACATACAAAAGGTAAGCATGGTATTTGATATTTCAATTATTTTTAGTTATTTTAACTATTCAGGTATTTTAGCTCATTTATTATATTGTAACACTTTATTCTCTTTTAATAAGTCATCTTTTTCACAGGAATAAATGAACTTAACATGCAGTGTATTTTAAGATGAATTTTCAAATTCTTTGCAAAAGGAGTTTATATTTTGCTAAGCGTAGTAGGGTCTTTGAGCACATGTGCCCAGTGAAGACACAAATCTGAGTGCATACCACACTCAGTTGCCAAGCAGATCACATGTAATGTCAGATATGTTCTGGAAAGGGTTATCCTTTGGAAGCAAGCCTTATTTGCTAGGAGAAATATTCTAAACAACCAGGGTCCAGTTGTTCAAAGCCTTGTTAGCTTAATGAGCTCGTTAGTGGTCAAATTGTTAACCATTGTAGCAAGTACATAATCTAAAATTTTGTTATTTTTGCTGAAGAAATGTGAGCAGCTTTTGCATGTGCAAAAGCTGCTCACATTTTTCAGCAAAAATATTAGTATTTTCACCATATTGAATGATCAAAAATTTTTAACAATACCTTAGTTAATAATGTCGTTAGTTTTGAACATCTCACCCCAGTGGCCAGTTGTTCAAAACTAACGATGTCGTTAGTTAACATATTGCTAAAACTTTGATCATTTAATATGGCAAATATGCTAATATTTTTGCAGAAAAAATGTGAGCAGCTTTTGCATTTGCTTGCTAGAACAGTTAACAGTTTGACCACTAACAAGCTCGTTAAGCTAATGATGCTTTGAACAGCTGGGCCCAGATTGTCATCTGCTCCAAGAATATACAGTCCAACCTGTATTAAGCAAGCACCTAAGGGATAATCAAAAAGTGCTTGCTAAAGACAGGTGCTTGCTTAACACAGGTGAATTTTAATACATTTTCCTTTTTTGGGAACTTGGCCCCCGCCCATAGGGGCTTGAAGAAATATATGGGCTGCATGATGCTTCCACGCAGAGCTGAATCCTGTCCGCACACTAGTGCTGGTAAACCACTTAGAGGATCTAAGCCTGTCCAGGAACGGCGGTGCAAGGCGGACTGTCCATGCTAATAAACCCTATTGGTTTCATTGGGCGACAGGGCTTGAGATGTTATTTCATCTCAATGTCGGGTAAAAGTCCCACAAAATTGGAAGCGGCGTCTCCAAAATGACCTTTACAGTGTTGACGGGGACGTTAAACCTCAAATCAACAAAACAAATTTTCGGGAACTGAAAGCCTGCTTGCTTAAGACAGGTTGCTTGCTTTATAGAGGTGGCCACTAAGACAGGTTTTACTGTATGTAGTTGACGGGTTAATCATGATCAGCCTTTAGGGAGGCACAGACTGATCTCAATCTTTGCCGGCTGTCATAGTCTTCAAAGCATTTTCTCAGTTACAGATGCTGGATGATTAATGGCGCTGTTATGTACAGTTAAAGTGCTGGAAAAAAATGATATTTTTAGCTCATCAGAGCCAAAGGCTCCAGGGGAGCTTATAGGATAGGCAGTTGCCTGTCATCGTCATCGACTGACGTTGTCTGACGTCAGCATTTTCAAACGACTTCCTCTGAAGCCACTGGGCCGATTGAGCCCAAATTTCATCTGTAGCATCTTCGGGCTGGGGGATTGAAAGTTTGTGTTTTAATCAAAATCGGCCCAGTAGTTTGGTTCTCAGTTACAGATCCCAGTGGACTCTTCCATTGCGATATGTTGGACACGTCCATTTGTCATATAAGGCCTATTTTTTATGCCCCCGCCATTCGAAGAATGGTGGAAAGGGCATATAGCGTTGCCCCTGTCCGTCCGTGCGTCCGTCCGTGCATCCGAAACTTAAACGCAGTCAATAACTTCCTTATTTCTTGATGGATTTTAAAATCATGAGACGACCTGTCACATGCAAAACCCACGTCCGTACCTCCAATGTCAAGGTCATGCTTAAAGGTCAAAGGTCAAAAAAAGGGTCCGAAACTTAAACGCAGTCAATAACTTCCTTATTTCTGGATGGATTTTGAAATTACTTTTTGGAAATGTTAACCATCATAAGACGATGTGTCAGGTTCAAAACCCAGGTCCGTACCTCCAAGGTCAAGGTCATACTTAGAGGTCAAAGGTCGAAAAAGGGTCCGAAACTTAAACGCAGTCAATAACTTACTTATTTCTGGATGGATTTTGAAATTACTTTGAAGAAATGTTAACCATCATGAGACGATATGTCACGTGCAAACCCAGATCCGTACCTCCAAGGTCAAGGTCATACTTAGAGGTCAAAGGTAAAAAAAATGGTCCGAAACTTAAACGCAGTCAATAACTTACTTATTTCTGGATGCATTTTAAAATTACTTTGAAGAAATATTAACCATCATGAGACGATCTGTCACATGCAAACCCAGATCCGTACCTCGAAGGTCAAGGTCATACTTAGAGGTCAAAGTTAAAAAATGGTCCGAAACTTAAACACAGTCAATAACTTTCTTATCTCTTGATGGATTTTGAAATTACTTGGCAGAAATGTTGGCCATCATGAGACAATCTGCCTCACACAAAACCAGAGTCCTTACCTGCAAGGTCAAAGTCATACTTAGAGGTCAAACGTGAAAAAAGGATCCAAAACTTAAACAAGCTCAATAACTTTCTATGGATGAATACGAACATAGACATATTTTCAGGCGGGGGCATCCGTGTCCTGTGGACGCATTTCTAGTTTTGTTCTCATTCTATTTTTGATGGGAAATTCTGTTAGCAAATAGTGCAGACACTGCATTCTGTGGTGTCTGATCTGGGCATGCACTGTTTGCCGAGGTACCCCTTTAGGGGTTTCCCGCATGCAATGGGTTAATGGTGCTGTCTTCTACAATTAAAGTGTTGGCAAAAAAATGATAATATTTTCTTTTTCATTAACCCTTATCTTGCTGAATATTCATCTAAGCCACACCCATTTCATTATATCAACCAATCAAATTACTTGATGTAATTTATTGCTACAAATTCATAAACTGAATGCCAAACAGTGTAGATCCTGATCAGATGGCTTCTGAAGAAGCCATCTGATCTGGATCTACACTGTTTGCAAAGATAGGGGTTGTCGTGAACAGCAAGATAAGGGTTAAATTAAGAAAAGTAAGATGGTCAGTGATGATTGTTTTGTTTGAACCCATTCAGGAAACCACAAAATGGGTCATTGGCAAACAGTGCAGGCCTAGATCAGAAGCTGTAGAATACAGTGTCTGATCAGGACAATCACTGTTTGCAAAACAGCCAGCCAATTTCCAAAATTAATTTTGGAGATAACACAACTTGACACCCGTAAATGTTGAAATGGACTTGTGCTGTATATAAGGCAGAAGATTCCATTCTGTACAAAAAAGGGTTAAAAGACATGGTAGCTGAGCAACTAGCCGTGCGGTGCATGACGAGAAGACTTGTTAATACTGACTTTGTTATTAGCCCATTGTTATTAACCCTTGTCCTGCTGAGCCCGGATATCCCTTATCTTTGAAACAATGTAGATCCAGATCAGATGGCTTCTGAAGAAGCCATCTGATCAGGATCTTCATTGTTTGCCATCCAGTTTATGAATTTGTTGCGATAATTTGCATTAAGTAATCTGATTGGCTGATAATCAGTAGTGGGTGGGACATATTTAAATATTCAGCAGGACAAGGGTTAATGCTAGTTTTTGTTTGTATATTTTCAGATTACATACAGCTACACCCATATGGTAAACCAGACACATTGGTTGTCACGGTAACTGTGAGGAGATACAGGAAGAATTATCTGAGACTGGCTGAATCTTCAATACCAGTAAGTTTCGACTAGTGTAACATACAGCCTAGAGCTACAGCTAGTCATTTGCTCCTTAACCTTTAACATGCTGAATATTCAATTTAGCCACACCCATTTCTGACTTTAAACCAATCAGATTACTTGATGTAATTTATTCCTACAAATTCTTAAACTGAATGTCAAACAGTGTAGATCCTGATCAGATGGCTTCTTCAGAAGCCATCTGATCTGGATCTACACTGTTTGCAAAGACAGGGCGTGTCGCCTACAGCAGGGTAAAGGTTAAAATATGTTCTAGAAAGGGTTATCCTTTGGAAGCCAGGAGTGAGTGAGTGTTTGAGTTTTACGACCCACCAAAAGCTAAGGTCATACGGAGACGAGACCTCGTTTAAAGACTCATCCGAAAGTCTGGAGAAGCCAGGGATCGATCCTGTGACCCTGGTTTGCAAGGCAAGTGCTAACCACCACCCATGGAGGCTTCAAAATGGAAGCAAGGAATACATCACAGAACCGGAAAATATGGAGTGTACATGTTTTCTGGGCCAGACAAGCTAGTTTCGGCCAATTAGGCCTCATCAGTGACCCTCAAATATTTTCAAAATTCAACAATGGAATCAATGCTCCCAAAGGACAAAAAAAATATAAACAACACTATGATGTAGGGCAGGGAGACTGTTTATGGCCACCACACATTCCCAGACACCAGCTGTAGTGATGTTAAATATGTTCTAGAAAGGGTTATCCTTTGGAAGCAAGGAATACACCACAGAACTGGAAAATATGGAGTGTACATGTTTTCTGGGCCAGACTAGCTAGTTTCGGCCAATTAGGCCTCATCAGTGACCCTCAAATATTTTCAAAATTCAACAATGGAATCAATGGTCCCAAAGGACAAGAAAATATAAACTACACTATGATGTAGGGCAGGGAGACTGTTTATGGCCACCACACATTCCCAGACACCAGCTGTAGTGACGTTAAATATGTTCTAGAAATGTTTATCCTTTGGAGTGAGTGAGTGAGTGTTTGAGTTTACGTCCCACCAACAGCTAAGGCCATACTGAGACGGGACCAGCTGTAGTGATGTTAAATTTGTTCTAGAAAGGGCTATCCTTTGGAAGCAAGGGATACACCATAGAACCGGAAAATATGGAGTGTACATGTTTTCTGGGCCAGACTAGCTAGTTTCGGCCAATTAGGCCTCATCAGTGACCCTCAAATTCTTTCAAAATTCAACAATGTAATCAATGATCCCAAAGGACAAGAAAATATAAACTACACTATGATGTAGGGCAGGGAGACTTTATGGCCACCACACATTCCTAGACACCAGCTGTAGTGATGTTAAATATGTTCTAGAAAGGGTTATCCTTTGGAAGCAAGGAATACACCACAGAACCAGAAAATATGGAGTGTACATGTTTTCTGGGCCAGACTAGCAAGTCTCGGCCAATTAGGCCTCATCAGTGACCCTCAAATATTTTCAAAATTCAACAATGTAATCAATGATCCCAAAGGACAAGAAAATATAAACTACACTATGATGTAGGGTAAATAAAAATCAAATAATGAGTTCCTTTAAGAGCAATGAAAACATTCATAAGAAAGAAGATGGGTCATACTACGTAGTAACCCTTATCCTGCTGAATATTCAGTTTAGCCACACCCATTTCTGACTTCGAACCAATAAGATTACTTGATGTAATTTATTCCTACAAATTTATAAACTGAATGTGAAACTGTGTAGATCCTGATCAGATGGCTTCTTCTTAAGGTGTCAAGAAAAACTGCATGGGAAAATGTTGTCTGTTTATGTCGTCTGCTGCATCTCCAAACACATGTTTCCATACAAGAAACAAGTGTTGACCTAGAGGAGCAGTGTGATCTGGATTCACACTGTTTGCAGCAATGACTTTTAAACTATTCAGCATGACAGTTGTTGTCATTGACAACATCTTAACCCATTCAGTAATAGAAACCCCTAAAGGGATACCTTGGCAAACAGTGCAGGCCCAGATCAGACGCCGCAGAATTCAGCGTCTGATCAGGGCCTACACTGTTTGCAAAAAAGTTAAGCCATTTTCCAAATAAATTTTGAAGAAAACACAACCTGACACCCCTAGATTTTGAAATGGACTCCTGCTATATATAAGGTGGAAGATTCAGAATCGGAATTGTTACTGGTGACACGTCAAATGACATTCATATACCAGAACCTGTGATGTGGTAAGTTAGTCCCTAGCTCTTACCAAAGAGGTAAATTTAGCTACACAATCAAAAAGGGTTAACCCTTATCTTGCTGTTCACGACAACCCCCTATCTTTGAAAACAGTGTAGATCCAGATCAGATGGCTTCTGAAGAAGCCATCTGATCAGGATCTACACTGTTTGGTACTCAGTTTATGAATTTGTAGCAATAAATTACATCAAGTAATTTGATTGGTTGATAGACAGAAATGGGTGTGGCTTATATGAATATTCAGCAAGATAAGGGTTAAGGGTTAAATACCAATACCAATATTTCAGGAGACCATATCACCCAGTATCAGCAAGTCAGTAGAGTTACAGTTGGTGGAGGAGGCTTACGTCAGCCCTGATGTTCTGTCTGTCTTCAATCATCCTGCTAACAAGGTAGGTTTGTTTTCTTTGATTCAAGGTTTAACATCCCTGTCAACACTGTAAAGGTCATTTTGGAGATGTTGCTTCCAATTTTGTGGGACTTTTACCCGACGTTGAGATGAAATGACATCTCAAGCCCTGTCGCCCAATGAAACCAATAGGATTTATAAGCATGGCAGTCCGACAAGGTAGGTAAAATACTGTGGTAACCAGGATAATATTGTCGCACCAGTCCAAAACAGGAGGTCCCAGTTTATATCTACAAGAGAAGATATTGAAAAAGAATTTGATAAATTAATTTTTCAAAACCAATTTCTGACTTTCAGCCAATCAGATTACTTGATGTAATATCTTCCTAAAATACGCAAACTGAATGTCAAAGAGTGTGGATACTGATCAGATGGCCTCTACACTGTTTGCAAAGGTAGAGCAATTCCTTGTTCAGCAAGACAAGTGGCAAAACTTGAATTCTCTTGAATTGAGCATAAAATTTCTAGTATGAAGCTCAAAATTTACATTGTTTATAAATATTAGAATACTAATATACAGTCAACCCTCTTTATACGAGGACTGTTTAAATATGAATGCAACTAAGCACATAAAAATGATTCCATGATAGATTTCGATGAAAAATTTATTTTGTCTCCACAAAGTATTCCCCTTTAACAGATATACAAACTTTCAGTCTTCTGATCCAATCATTGAATGCATTTTGGTTGTCTTTTAGAGGTATACTATGAAGGCACTGGAATATTGCAGAACCGAGGTGTTTGCGCTGTACAAATTTTCGACCAGAAAGGTATTTTTTCAGCCGGGGGAACAAAAAAATGTCACACAGGGCAAGGTCAGGGGAATGGGGGGGGGGGGGGGGGTTTAAAGATTAGTTCAACATGACTGATAAAGATTAGTTCAACATGGCAGTACAAAGCAAAAAATGAATGATTGAGATGTGTGACACCTCTCCAACATATATTTTCTTCTCATTTACAACACAGTTCATATGTTTATCATCTGTTTCAGGTGAAAGTTGATATAGAGAGAGGCTCGGGATATTTCCATATTGTAGAAGGAAGGCCAGGCATTGTTGACCTCAAGTATGCTGAGAAAAAGAAACAACTTCAGGTATGGTATACTAAAGTTACTGCAAAAGGAGGTCACAAAAACACTTTTACTCAACACTAATACGCATGCGAATGTAACGCAACGTCTAATTGGATAACATCAAAATTTTTGCAACGGTATATTTTGCAATATACTGTCGGAAGCCTGACATCATCACATATCATCGCTTTATGCAAATTAGTACATTAAGCACATTAGAATAGAGATAACTGTATTGAAAGTGTCATGTGGTGGGGCAAATCATGGGTTTCTGATTGTAAAATGGCCATTTTACGAGGGTAGGCTGAAAAGTTCTGAGCCTGACCAAGATCCAATGGTTTGTCCATGCTGAAAGTGCCTTATTTTTCAACATAGTCTCCCGTCCTGTCCGCACACTTTCTCCAGCGATGCTGGAGTCCTTGGATCACAGTGGTATAGACGGTCTCATCTTGGTCCCTGAAAAACTCCACAGCAGCTATCACCGCCTCGTCTGACCGATAATGCTGCCCAGCCAAGTGCTTTTTCATGTTTGGAAACAGGAAATAATCTGATGGAGCTAGATCAGGTGAATACAGAGGTGATCGACAAGTGTGAAGCCACGGTAATGCACAGCAGCCATTGCGACAACCGATTTATGAGCAGGCGCATTGTCCAGATGGAACAAGACCCCTTTTGTCAATTTTCCGGGTCGTTTAGCCTTAATTGCTTTTCGCAATTGTTTTAGCAGATCTGCATAATACTCCCCATTAATTGTTCTGCCCTTTTGAAGGTAATCTATGAATATTATACCCTTGGCATCCCAGAACACTGATGCCATCACCTTCCCTGCAGAGGAGACGACCTTTGCCTTCTTTGGAGGGGGTGAGCCAGGGTGCTTCCATTGCATGGATTGTCTTTTGGTCTCTGGCTCAAAGTGATGAACCCAACACTCATCCTGAGTGACAAAACGGTCAAGAAAACAATCTTGGTCTGCTTCAAAAATAGCCAAGTTGGCTTGTGACAGGTTCAGTCTGGTCAACTTTTGGTCAGTCTTCAAAAGCCGTGGCACCCATCTGGCAGAAACCTTCCACATTCCTAATTCACTGTGTAGAATGTTCTCTACTCGCTCACGGGAGATGCCAACAGTGTTAGCTAACTGATTCACAGTTAAACGCCTGTCATCCATCACGGCCCTGTGCACTTGGCTGTTGGTTTCCTCAGTTGTTGCCGTTGTGGGTCGTCCACACCGGTCATCATCTTCAAGGCTGTCCTTGCCCATCTTGAAATTTGCTACCCATATTTTCACGGTTGCATACGAAGGAGCATCGTCCTCTAATGTAGCAACCATATCGGCATGAATGTCCTTAGGAGCTAACCCCTTTTTATGGCGGTACTTGATGACACCACGATGCCAGATTTTGTCCATTTTCTCAAAAACATGCTACTATCAATTTTCAAAGTCTAGAATTTCTACGTTATTGCAGGTAGACTTGAACTCATTTGAGTCAAATCAAGTAATAAAGGTTTGGATTTAATGAATACAGAATTTCATAGCTGTTCGATGCCTGCTTCTTGGTCAGGCTCAGAACTTATCAGCCTACCCTCGTACCTCCCCAAATGACAACCCGTTCTTTTTTTTTTTTTGTCAGGAATCTGACATTTATTTTTTATTTTCTTTGTTTTTCCCGTTAACAAACATTTTTGAGACCCGGGAAGTCCCAAAAGTTTTCCAGACCTTACATCCTACAGTTTGCTTCATTTTCCCACCTTTCTTAATGTGGACTACCCACATAATTATTCGCTCATTCTGACAGTCTGGATTCTGTCACACGAAACATATGTGCTAAATTCAAATGTTCATTAATATTGTTGGTAGTGCATCTTTCATTCCATCAACCATACTGTTTTACCTATAATACATATATACAAAGAGTAATCAGGTCTGAATTTTAACTGGAAAGTTATAAGCTATTCAGGATTCCCAACTTTTTAGTCTGGCAACCATTCCCAGTGGACAACCCGTTGTTGGGTTCACAGGGAATGTCTCCAAATATGAAATAGAGATACTGTTGGGAGATTTTCCTCTTTTATCTTGCAAATGTATGATGTGTTTACTCATTAGAATCGTCTCGATGACTGTTTTTTTTAAGGTCACAGGCTCCCAAAAACTGTCCGTTTGGGCCAATAATGGCTTGTTTGCAGCTTACATTTTGGTGACCTTAACCTAATTATTAAAGTCAAGTAGGTGTTTAAGATATATTTATGGTAGGGGGACATTGTTATCCTCTGAAAACATTCTTAGTTACCCTATGTTTTGGACAGACAGACCTAAGCAAACAGTGTAGACACAGATGAGATGCCACAGGGTCTATACACTGTTTGCCATTCATTTTTTGACACAACATCTGGTAGTAAAGTGTTCAATTATGGTAGGGAGTTGAGCTGTCTGAATGTTTAGGATAAATACTGTAGAGAATACTAAGGGCACATTTCTCCATATGTCAGCTCAGTGACAAGATTTCTTTTTTGCAGCTTGTTCCAGTGAGAGATGGTTCTCTGTCAGTGACAGTGTATGATCTGTGTATAGTGAGCCTGGAACCAGCTGTAGCCTCAGTTTCAGTGTCAGGTGTGGGCAGTGTGCAGTTACATGTGATGGATAAGGTAAGATTCGGAGATGGAGTGATATTCTACTTTCTGTGTATTCTTACAGACAAGCATGAACTTCCTATTTACAATTCATCTGATGAAATGTGGTTGTTTGTAGCAAAAGTTTATGAAGGCATAACTTATTTACAGTCAAACTTCAATAGTTTGAATACCTTTTGGGTAGTTCGAACTATTACTAAGAGTACCAGGCCATGACGCGTAATACCCCTGTCACACTATGCCGCATTTCCACTGTGATGGAACGGCGTTGTTTAATTTTCCAGAACGCTGCGAGATCGCAAGAAACATGGGATATTTTTAGTGAACATGGACCTATCATGGCGTCATTACAGCGACCAAGACGTTGCTAGGGAGCTTACATGGCGATCTATCGTGGTCCTGCGGCATTTTTGATGGCGATTGTATGCGCTCTCACGGCACATCCACTTTGCTTACACCGCGCTAACAATTACACGGCGCTAACACTGCATGCACTGCGCTTTTACGGTGCTCACAATGCGTGGACTGCACTTTTACGGCGCTCACACTGCACTGAAGACGTTCGTTTGCTCTATAAAGCAAAGTGTAAACTGACATCTCCATCAGTCAAACAGTTTTGTATGATTTTAGGTCCCCATCAACACAGTATAGGTCATTTGAGGGAGATGTTGCTTCCAATTTTGTGGGACTTTTACCCGACATTGCGATGAATTACATCTCAATCCCTGTTGCCCAATGAAACCAATAGGGTTAATAAGCATGAATGGTACGACTCTCGCCCCTTTGCCTGGGCTCTCTTAGATCCCCTAAGCGGTTTACCAGTACTCGTGTGCCGTCAGAAGCAAGTCCACCATCACCATAAGCAGGAGCAAGTCCACCGCCATTACCAAATCAACCCAGGGATGAGTCACCACAGAAGACGGTACGCAATCAAACTTTACGTTCCACAGTCTACTCTAGCCACTGTTTATACAAGCGGGCGCCCCCGCCCATCGGGACTGGAAGAAATAGATGGACTGCATAATGCTTCCATGGAGAGTTGAAACCGACCGCAAACGAGTACTGGTAAACCGCTTAGAGGATCTAAGCCTGCCCAGGCAAAGCGGTGTGAGACGGGCCTTCCATGCTTATAAACTCTATTGGTTTCATTGGGCGACAGGGCTTGAGATGTCATTTCATCTCAAAGGCGGGTAAAAGTCCCACAAAATTGGAAGCAATATCTCCAAAATGACCTATACAGTGTTGACGGGGACGTTAAACCTCAAATCAATCAACCAATTATACAAGCGGAGCTTATAAGGCGTTGTAGGAGACCTCTGTGCGCGCCTGCCAAGCTCCTGTAGGGTTGTAGGAGACCTTACTGCGCTGCAGTGGCAACCTTACGGCGACCTCACTTTGCTCTTATCAGAACGCCGCCGCGGCGTTTGTTTTGAGCATGCTCAAAATGAGCGCCGTCGCTTGGCATTTTATGCGATCCCAACGTGCCTACTGGCGATGTCACTGCATTGCTAGGGCGATGTTTGCGATCGTACTGCGCGCACCTCGGCATTCTGCATTTTTCTTAGACACCGTGAAAACGCGGCCCTGGTGTGACTGGGGTTTAATGGAGATATCTTTTCGATCTCTGTAGAATAAAAGTATGTTGTGTATACTCATTAGAATCACCTCATTGAGGTAATTCTAATGAGTGTGCACAACATACCTTTTCAAGATAAAATCAGAAAAAAAACATATTACACTAAATACATATAAATCTGGGGCTTTTGGGAAATATTTTCAAGGGACTCCAGAGCTACAGTAAAGTTCCTATAATAAGACCACCTTTGAGGCTGTTCAAAAGTGGTCTTTAAGATGACTTTTGAACAGCCCCAAAAGTGGTCTCTTTCTAGAAGACACTGAGGGCAGAAAACACACAGAATGAATGACTGAAACCTCTTAAACATTTTAAAGGTGAATTAGTCTTAATTTTAGGTGGTCTTAATAGCGGAAGTGCACTGCATGGTAAACGAACTACCCATGTTCTAGTTATCGAAGTTCCACTGTATATACACTGTTTTGTTGGTATAGACATATTTCATTTGAGTTAGTACATGTTAAAAACTGCAATAAAACCTGAGTGGCATGCAAAGACTCAGATCAGCCTTTGCATCTACCCAGCAAGACAAGGGTTTTAGCATATCTCTCAGGATAGCCCACAAGATTTAGAAGGCTCATGCAATCCAACAAAGACAGATCAGACTGCACAGATGCAGAGCCATGCAGACTGATCAGAGTATTTGCTGGTCACGTGATTCTTATTGTAGGTTTTGTTTTGTGCTGGATTATTTGTAAACTCATTGTACATGACATAATAACCATGGCAGGTATGAGGTATTTATAGCTGGGCTATTCTTAGCACTCTGGGGCATCATTAATTTCGGACAAACAATCTTGTGCCAGTGTAGTGTGTATAGCAAGAAATCCCTAATAAAACATGTTTATTATTGCAATATTTGGGCCCTATGGCATCTGACCTGGGCCTGTACTGTTTGATTTGAAGAAAATGCTTTTGTTACAATGTTTGTCCGAAAAATTTTCACGTTGTGGCACATGGTATAATGATTTTCCAGTTTTATGACAATTGCTATTACATGTGTATACATACATAATGATATGAACAGAACCATGAATCGTATGGGCTACAAAAGCAATATTAAGCTTACAGAATATTGTTGTTCACTATTGCTTGTGTCCACAACAGGTATCTCTAGGTCTATTTTTTGGTCGTTTTCTGGCAAAACAATTTGCTGGTTACTGCTAAGAATGGACTAAGGTTGTCCAGGAAAAGTGTTGTTAGGTTAACTGACAGGCGCAGTATGACCTAAAAGTAGTTTTAATACATCACATGAACAAGTCCGTGAAATAAAGACCCCCCTAAACCCCACTTTATATAGAGAAAACTGGGGTTTACTGGGGGTATTCATTATTTTTCATATTTCTGCTCCAAGACATAGGTTGTGGGTACTCGTTAGTACCGCCTCAATGAGGCGGTTCTAACGAGCACACACAACCTATGTTATGAGTATTTATAAGAAAAATATCAAGGATTTTCATCAGAAAAGTAGCTATTTTGGAGATGTGAAAAATGCACTATGTCGTACGGGTGAGTTATCATTATGAGTTATACAATCAAAGCATCATTACCATAAAACCCTAAAAATTTGGACACCTTGAGGACTTGCTGTAATTCTCCTAAAACTTAAACAAAGTTGTTTCATGATACAGCTAGGAGTCCAAAATGTGCAGATGGAATGGCAGTGTAGACCCTGATTAGACTGAACAAATGGCTGCAGGCCTTTCAACACCAAAACAAACAGAAAATCTATACATCTGAAAATCTGTGATACTTTACATTTGTTATTAACTGTTGCTTGGATACTTTCAGGTCGAAGTTGGTAAAGACATTACTGCTAGAGTTACTGTCCTTGATTCTTCTGGTGGAAAATTGTTGGCTAGTTTCTTCCCCTTGATGGGCCTGAGACTGGAACCAGCATCTGATTATATAACAGTCAAGTAAGTCATACACACATATTAACACTGTCTACATTTTTCTATTTAACACTCTGCATGCTTGGTATTTTTTCAGCAGACGACTTTTTGAGATATTTTTCTTATCTTTCCCAGAAAACAGGTTTTGACATTTCATGCAAATTGTCTCCAATCAGGATTGATATTTCGTGTAAATTATCCTCATCAGAGACAATTTGCATGAAATGTCAAAACCTGGTCCTCGGGGAATTAAGAAAAATATCAATTTGTTGTCTGCTGGTTTTGCTTAGAGGGTGATAAAGGTTAATCTATACTTTTTTGTTTGGACATAACACAATTGTTTATGCGGAAACCCCTAAAGGGTACCCTGGCAAACAGTGCAGACCCAGTTCAGATGCCGCAGAACATGGCATCTGATCAGGGTATGCACTGTTTGCTAAGATTTTCCATTAAAAATAGAATAAAAAAATGAAAAAATAGACCTTACACTCCTTGAACAACAAATGGACTTGTCCAACATATAGCAATGGAAGAGTCCAACAGTATACAATGGGTTAAATAAAGCGGTTTCTGTTCAGATCGCAACAATAAAGAGGTGCTGGAAACATTCACATTTCTATATAAAATACACATTTTTGTTTGAACTAACACAATTATTTAACTAACATGGGTCAGCTTTCGACCTTAACAATAGTGTTATAAGGAGGTTGTGGTGTAATTCTGCTATTACTGTTGTCCTACTACAGTTTTTGCTTGCCTGATGCAGGTTCATTTTTACTGATTTGCTTTTGAAAGCATTGTAAAATCTGGGGCCAGTTGTTTGAAACTAACAACATTGTTCGTTAATGAATCATTAAAACTTTGATCATCTAGTATGGCAAATATAGAGGATCTTACATGAGTGTTTATGTATTATTGAATTTATTAAACGAGGTGAGGAAAAGGGATAAAATGCGAGGCTTTGCCGAGCATTTTATCCCTTTTCCTCAATGAGTTTAATAAAATCAATAATACTTGAGCACGAATGCAAGATTCTATTTATCATATGACATTTAAAACGCATTTTAGTCAGGATTGTTTACAAAAATATCAATATTACGCCATTAGTAAAGGCGACGTCGTTAAGGACGTCGTACATGTAACATTACGGGACGTATCTAGCTAATTTGCATATTTAATCCACTAGTGGATTATCGAAAATATTACATGGCGTTATTACACTCTCAAACGCGACGCCATATGATAAATAGAAATAGTTTTGCTGAAAAAAAAATGTGAGTAGCTTTTGCATATGCAAAAGCTACTCACATTTTTTCAGCAAAAATAACAATTTTAGATATTGTTCCTGCTGGAATGGTTAACAATTTGACCACTACCATTAAGCTAATGAGGCTTTGATGAGGCCTAATTGGCCGAAACTAGCTAGTCTGGCCCAGAAAACATGTACACTCCATATTTTTCACTTCTGTGGTGTATTACTTGCTTCCAAAGGATAACCCTTTTATAGAACATATTTGAACAGCTGGACCCTGACTTTAAATTCAGGGATTGATTGAGGTAGGCTTTAATCCTTAAAGAGCCATTCATAACCTGCAGATGGCATTTTCATTTTTAGCTCACCTGAGCTGAAGGCTTCGGGGGAGCTATTGTGATCGGTCATTCATCCGTCGTCGTCGTCCGTCCACAATTCCTTTAAACGACATCTCCTCCTAAACTACTGAACAGATTTTGACCAAACTTGGCAGAAATGATCTTAGGGTAGTCTTCTCTTAAAAGTTGTTCAAAGAATTCCATTCCATGCAGAACTCTGGTTGCCATGGCAACAAAAGGGGAAAATAAGAAAAAAACCTTTAAAAATCTTCTTGCCTGAAACCAGGAGGCCCAGGTCTTTGATATTTTGGTATGAAGCTTCATCTAGTGGACCTCTACCAAGATTATTCAAATTATTGCCCTGGGACCAAAAATGGCCCCGCCCCAGGGCGTACTGGTTTTACATAGGCTTATATACGGAAAACCTTTAAAAATCTTCTTGTCTGAAACCAGAAGGCCCAGGTCTTTGATATTTGGTATGAAGCTTCATCTAGTGGACCTCTACCAAGATTGTGCGAATTATAGCCCTGGGGTCAAAAATGTCGCGCGCCAGGGCCCATTGGTTTTACATAGGCTTATATAGGGAAATCCTTTGAAAATCTTCTTGTCTGAAACCAGAAGGCCCAGGTCTTTGATATTTGGTATGAAGCTTCATCTAGTGGACCTCTACCAAGATTGTTCAAATTATAGCCCTGGGGCCGAAATGCCCCTACCCCGGGGCCCTTTGGTTTTACATAGACTTATATAGGGAAAATCTTTAAAAATCTTCTTCTCTGAAACTGCAAGGCCCATGCCTTTGATAAGTGGTATGAAGCTGGGACCAAAAATGTCCCTGAGCCAGGGCACACTGGTTTTACATAGGCTTATATAGGGAAATCCATTGAAAATCTTCTTGTCTGAAACCAGCAGGCCCAGGTCTTTGATATTTGGTATGAAGCTTTATCTAGTGGATCGCTATGAAGATTGTTCAAATTGTAACCCTTGGGCCGAAAATGGCCCCACACGGGGGCCCACTGGTTTTCCATAGGCTTATATAGGGAAAACCTTTTAAAATCTTCTTATCTGAAACCAGAAGGCCCAGGTCTTTGATATTTGGTATGAACCTTCATCTAGTGGACCTCTACCACGATTCTTCATATTATTGCCCTGAGGCCAAAAGATGGCCCCATCCTGGGGCCCACTGGTTTTACATAGGCTTATATAGGGAAAACCTTTGAAAAATTTTCTTGTCTGAAACCAGAAGGCCCAGGTCTTTGATATTTAGTATGAAGCTTCATCTAGTGGACCTATACCAAGATTGTTCAATTGATGGCCCCGGGGCCGAAAATGCCCCCGGCCCGGGGCCCTTTGGTTTTACATTGGCTTATATAGGGAAAATCTTTAAAAATCTTCTTCTCTGAAACCAGAAGGCCATGGTCTTTGTTATTTGGTATGAAGCTTCATCTAGTGGACCTCTACCAAGATTGTTCAAATTATTGCCTTGAGGCCAAAAATGACCCAGCCCCGGAGCCCACTGGTTTTACATAGGCTTATATAGGGAAAACATTTAAAAATCTTCTTGTCTGAAACTAGAAGGCCCAGGTCTTTGATATTTGGTATGAAGCTTCATCTAGTGGACCTCTACCAAGAATGTTCAAATTATAGCCCTGGGACCAAAAATGTCCCCGTGCCAGGGCCCACTGCTTTTACATAGGCTTATATAGGGAAATCCGTTGAAAATCTTCTTGTCTGAAACCAGCAGGCCCAGGTCTTTGATATTTGGTATGAAGCTTCATCTAGTGGACCGCTATGAAGATTGTTCAAATTACAACCCTGGGGCCAAAAATGGCCCCACACGGGGGCCCACTGGTTTCACATAGGCTTATATAGGGAAAATCTTCAAAAATCTCCTTCTCTGAAACTGCAAGACCCAGGTCTTTGATATTTGGTATGAAGCTTCATCTAGTGGACCTCTACCAAGATTATTCAAATTATAGCCCTGGGGCCATAAATGGCCCCACACGGGGGCCCACTGGTTTTACATAGGCTTATATAGGGAAATCCTTTAAAAATCTTCTTGTCTGAAACCAGGAGGCCCAGGTCTTTGATATTTGGTATGAAGCTTCATCTAGTGGACCGCTACCAAGATTGTTAAAATTATAGCCCTGGGGCCAAAAATGGCCCCACATGGGGGCCCACTGGTTTTACATAGGCTTACATACGGAAAACCTGTAAAAATCTTCTTATCTGAAACCAGAAGGCCCAGGTCTTTGATATTTGGTATGAAGCTTCATCTAGAGGACCTCTACCAAGGTTCAAATTATAGCCCTGGGGCCAAAAATGCCCTGTGCACTGGTTTTATGCAGGCTTATGATAGGGAAAACCATTAAAAATCTTCTTGTCTGAAACCAGAAGGCCCAGGTCTTTGTTATTTAGTATGAAGTTTCATCTAGTTGATCTCTACCAAGATTGTTCAAATTATAGCCCTGGGGCCAAAAATGCCCCCGCGCCAGGGCCCACTGGTTTAACATAGGCTTATATAGGGAAATCCTTTGAAAATCTTCTTGTCTGAAACCAGAAGGCCCAGGTCTTTGATATTTGGTTTGAAGCTTCATCTAGTTGACCTCTACAAAGATTGTTCAAATTATAGCCCTGGGGCCAAAAATGTCCCAAGCCAGGGCCCACTGGTTTTATGCAGGCTTATGATAGGGAAATCTTCTTGTCTGAAACCAGAAGGCACAGGTCTTTGATATTTAGTATGAAGCTTCATCTAGTTGACCTCTATCAAGATTGTTCAAATTATAGCCCTGGGACCAAAAATGGCCCCGCGCCAGGGCCCACTCACTTTACATAGACATTTGGGGAAAAACCTTTAAAGTCTTGTCTCAAACAGGACACTGGGGCACGTGCAAAACTCTTAGCTCTTAGCTCAGGTGAGCGATATAGGACCATCATGGTCCTCTTGTTTTTTTCTTTATAGAAAATAATGATAAAAAATAAATTGTTGTCTGCTGTAGAATTTTCTGAAGTTCTTTATGTTGCAAGTCAGAACAATTGTCTTCTACTGATTACTTTAAATTTACATGGTGCACAGTGTTTCTGCCAGAAAAAATGGTCTTTAGGACAGATGACCAAAGAAGGCCAAAAAGTTTAGGCCCTTTTGACCAAAACTTTTTTGCAACTTTGGACGGTGACCAAGCGGAGTGAGAGAATGCGAGCGAAGCAAGCCCCTTTAGGCCGGGGGTCCCTGGCCCACCTAGGGCTCCGGAAGCTCTGGGGTAAATGGTGCCATTTCCTGCATTCTGAGCATTTCCAGAGGGGTTAAATTTGATTTGAAAAACACCATTTTTATATCTGAACTTAGCAAAAAATTCAACTTTTATCTCAACTTCTGAAAATTTAATCACAACTTCTAAAATTATGACACAAGTGAACCTCATAAAGGGGTAAATAAAACCTGAAGGTGTATCCTTCCCCTTTTTGAGCCTCAATCGGGAATGGATACACTTTCAGGTTTTATTTACCCCTTCACATCTGGGGTAGATTTGGAACCATTTTGGTTGAAACTTCCTTTCATACTCTGTGTTTTGACGGGTCTCATCATTTTCGACGTGACTGTCTGTCTTGCTAGATCTGTCTCGGTAGATTTATTTGTCCGAAAATTGCACTGAAATAGGGTTTTTTGTCCCGTTTTGGGAGCTACTTTCCTTTTCCTGGAGGTCGCCATAATATTGTGACGTGTGAAATTTAATGGCTTCCGATTTATCAGTAGAAAGTCACGTTCAATAAACAGGCGATACGGGTACAAACTCGCGTAGTAGATGTTATCGATATTTTTCATTGGCTAAGCGCTGAAGTGACTATTGACGAATAAAAGCCGGGACGGACGTGCCGAACTTACAGTCGGCCAGCGCGGCCACTTTTATTTAAATTGTCGGTCATTTCGACCTCTTGGCATGAATTTTTTTGGTTGCCTATATATTTTTTCGGCCAATGGCCGATGGCCGACGCCAATCTGAAACACTGGGTGCAAACAGTGAAGACCCAGATCAGAGTCCACTCTGTTAGCCTGTATGGAAAAATATGTTTGAAAAGTTTGCATGATGATGCAGCAGACGATATAAACAGACAAAATTTTGAGAGAGCGAGTTTTGTGTCCCACCAACAGCTGTCATATGGAGACAGGACCTTGGTTGAAAGACTCATCAGAAAGTCTGGAGAAGCCTGGGATCGAACCCACGGCCCCTGGTTTATGAGGCAAGTAGCTTATCCACTACACCACGGAGGGTTCTAACAAAATGTTGAAGTGCTGTTTTTCTTGGGTTATGGGTGATGACAGGTTTGAATGTACACTTTTGCAGCCACCCGAGGGAAAACTGTGAAACTGTCTGCTCTACCTTAACCATTCTCTAGGCTAATTCAGGAGACAACAAATTGTTGATATGTTTCTTCTTTTTCCTAGAAAGCAGGGCTTGACATCTCCATAGGAGACAATTTGCATATGTCCATCCTGTTTTCATAATGTTGTCTGCTGAAAGACATACCCAGCTTGCAAAGCATTAAAGGCTGTTCAGCAGAGGGAAATATCTGTGATGCTGTATTGCCTGATGTAGACAGACAAAAACAAGTGATAACTGAAGAACATTTATATATGATAATAAAATTAAGGAAGTGTCTCCTGACAACCGGTTGTCAGGAGCATTTTTGCTATATAAAATGCTCCTGACAACCGGTTGTCAGGAGCATTTTTGCTATCAAAAATGCTCCTGACAACCAGCAATATTTTTCCAATATAAACCTATAATATTAGTATTATTTTAGTTACCTTTTTTGTATTTCATGGTTCTTGATACATGTTTAATGCTTTTTTTGTCATTTTTTTAGTATTCAAATGAACTTAATTTTAATTCATGTAATTTTTATTCAGATTTTTTAGGTCACCAGAGCCAGAGACTCCGTGGAAGCTTATAGGATAGGCAGCTGTCCGTCGTCGTCTGAAATATGTCGTCAACTGGCGTCAACACTTTCAAATGACATCTCCTCTGAAGCCACTAAGCCGATTTGACCCAAATTTTATCTGTAGCATCCTTGGGCTGGGGGATTGAAAGTTTGTTTTAAGCTCACCGTCACATAGAGACAAGTGAGCTTTTGGGATCACCTTTTGTCCGTTGTCTGTGCATCCATCCATGCGTAAACACATCTCCTCCTAAACCCCTGATCGGATTTTGACCAAACTTACAAGTAATGATCCTTAGGTGGTGACTTTTCAAAGTTGTTCAAAATGGTTTCGGTCAGGTGCACATCTAGGTCACAACACCAAAAATAGATTTTTTTCACCCAAAACTTTAAAAAAAATATTCTTCTGAAACCACAAGGCCCAGGTCTTTGATATTTGGTATGAAGCTTCAACTAGTGGACCCAAGAATGTTCAAATTATAGTGCTAGGGCCAAAAATTCCTGTGCCCTGGGGCCCTTTGGTTTTACATGGGCTTATATAGGGAAAATCTTAAAAATCTTCTTCTCTGAAACCGCAAGGCCCAGGTCTTTGATATTTGGTATTAAAGTTCATCTTGTGGACCTCTACCAAGGTTGTTCAAATTATAGCCCTTGGGCCAAAAATGCCCCCGCTCCGGGGCCCTTTTGTTTTACACAGACTTGTATATATATATATAGGGAAAATCTTGAAAAATCTTCTGAAACCACAAGGCCTAGGTCTTTGATATTTGGTGTGAAATTTCATCAAGTGGACCTATATCAAGATTGTTCAATTTATAGCCCTGAGGCCAAAAATGCCCCCACCCCGAGACCCTTTGGTTTCATATTGAGTTATATAGGGACATCTTTAAAAATCTTTTACCCTGAAATTGCAAGGCCCATGTTTTTGATATATGGAGCTTAATCTAGTGGACCTCTACCAAGATTGTTCAAATTATAGCCCTCGGGACCACAAATGCCCCCGCCCCGGGACCTTTTGGTTTTATAGACTTATATAGAGATAACCTTTGAAAATCTTCTTCTCTGAAACCACAAGGTCCAGGTCTTTGATATTTGGTGTGAAGCTTCATCTAGTGGACCTCTATCAAGATTGTTTAAATTATAACCCTGAGGCCAAAAATGCCCCCGCCTCAGGGCCATGTGGTTTTACATAGGCTTATGTAGGGAATATCTTAAAAAAAAAAATCTTCTCTGAAACTGCAACCCACCAGGTCTTTGATATTTGGTGTGTAGCTTCATCTAGTAGACCTTTACCAAGATTGTTCAAATTATAGCCTTTGTTGATATTTGGTATGAAGCGCTTCATCTAGTAGACCTTTACCAAGATTGTTCAAATTATAGCCTTTGTTGATATTTGGTATGAAGCTTCACCTTTTTAGACTTCCCTCAACATTATGCACATTATAGCCATGGGGTCAAGAACGGCCCTCCCCGGGACCCACTTGTTACTCTATGGATAAGGTGAGCGATCCAGGGCCATCATGGTTGTCTTGTTTATGAAAATCGGCTCATTAGTTTGATTGCTATGGCAACTTATTCATTCCATAGACTTATAATGGGGAAAATTGAAAATGGCATTTACTGCCAAGCCTCTGCAGATATTTTGACAATACTTTCATAAAAATATTCCTTAGGCAATCTACTATCTGATCTATCTACTACCCTATAAACAGGGTATGACAATGATTTTAGGCCTACTGCTCATTTTTATTGGTTGATGAAAAAAATAGAAAAAAAAAATACTTAAAAAATCATCTTCAAAAAAACCATAAGCTCTAGGAGGCAGAGACTTTATGAAAATATTCACCATATTTGCCTTTACAGTTTTTTTTTTTGTTTTTTTTTTTTATGAAATTCAGCCATTTAGATGGTTGCTATGGCAACTTAGATTTTCCATAGACTTATAATGAGGAGAATTGAAAAATGACATTTACTGTCAAACCTAAATTGCTGATATTTTGCCAAACTGTCATAGAAATTTTCCTTGAGTAAACTTCTCTCAGCCATATGCTTTTATGTCAACTTGGGGAGTCCCCGAGGTTGTGCAGGGGGCCATGTCTCACCCCATCCACTTCATAAAATGCCATTTATCTCAGAAATCATTCAGATCCCCACCCCTTAATCATATATATTGATAATAAGAAGCACTCAGCGACACCAACCTGGAGGTCCCCCGGGATGTGTCAGGACCATGCCACACCCCAATCCACTTCATAAAAGGCCGAATATCCCAGAAACCTTACAGATCCCCACCCCTAAACCATATATATTCTTGTCCCTTATGATAAGTGGCATTCAGTAACACCAACCTGGCAGTCCCCCAGAATGTGCCGGGGCCATGCCCACCCCCCCTCCACTTCATAAAAGGCCCAATATTCCAGAAACCTTACCGGCCCCAGCCCATAGGGGCTTGAAGAAATGTATGGGCTATATGATGCTTCCACGCAGAGCTGAATCCGGCCCACACACTAGTACTGGTAAACCCCTTAGAGGATCTAAGCCTGTCCAGGAACCGCGGTGTGAGGCGGACCACCCAGGCTAATAAACCCTATTGGTTTCATTGGGTGACAGGGCTTGAGATGTCATTTCATCTCAGTGTCAGGTAAAAGTCCCACAAAATTGGAAGCAACGTCTCCAAAATGACCTTTACAGTGTTGACGGGCATGTTAAACCTCAAATCAAACAAACTAGAAACCTTACAGATCTCTACCCCTAAACCATATTTATTCTTGTTCTTTATGATAAGACACATTCAGTAACACCAACCTAGGGTCACCCAGGGCCTGCCCGGGCCATGCTGCACCCTTCAACTTCACCAAAGACCATATACCTGAGAAACTGTTTAGAGCCCCGACCCTAAACCATATATAGTTTTGTTCTTAATTATAAGACCCAGTCAGTGACATCAGCATGCCGCCCTGGGGGTGCCAGGGGCCATGCTCCACCCCTTAACTTCATTAAAAGCAATATATCTCAGAACCGAACAGATCCCCACCCCTTAACCATATATATTCTCTAAAAGGGAATTGATGACATGTTTTTTCCATAGCACTCAAGTGAAATTGACCCTATATATAGTTGGTATTTATTTTCAGTATTAAATAAAACATTAAATTCTGCAAGTACCATATGTTTTTCCTCTTTAATTGTCAATACAGTAGTTATGTTAAAGGTGCATTATTGAGCTACCGGGTCTCATTTTTTTTTTCTGGTTTTTATCTTCAATGCATACTCCTTTGTCATGTGTACACTATTAGGGCCAAATATAGCTTCAGAACTTTGTGAAAATGGTCGTTTTCATTCGTGTTTACGCTTCGCTCTGAACATGTGTTCGGAATTTCTGTTCTAAAAATAAATCTGTCACTTTACACATACATGGCGACAGTATCGTCTCTGAGTGTCGTTACTTATGGCATGGTATTCAACGTCATATGTTTTTCCGATTCAGGCATGGCCTAAGCAAACAAGGCTAAAAATAAACGTCGCATAACGTCATATATGGGGATTCTATTTTTGTCACGAACTAAAAATAGATCTAACTAGTGTTCGAAACCTAGTTAGGGAATCCCTGTCAAACTTGTTTACCTGTCATCATAATTGTTCGCATTTTTGCATAAAATGCATTCATTTGTATTGTTTTAAAGAAAAATACCGGCTATATGTATTTTATTTTTGGAAGCATTTTTTCCAGATAGCTCAATAATGCACCTTTAAAATACCAGAGAAGACAAAAAAATATTAAACATGTATCAAGAAACTAAAAATACTGTGTTACAGTAACCAAAATAATGCTAATTTAGCAGGTTTTATTGGAAAAATATTGCTGGTTGTCAGGAGCATTTTGGATAGCAAAATGCTCCTGACAACCGGTTGTCAGGAGCATTTTACATAGCAAAAATGCTCCTGACAACCGGTTGGCAGGAGACGCAGCCTAAAATTAAACTGGAATGCACAGTCTATGGTACGCCATTGCAGATCCCCATGCTTTGGGTGGAGCCAAATATAAAGCTGCTCTCGCATGCCCTCATCATGTAAGGAAGCCATGTACCAAATTTGGTTGCATTCCAGCCAGTGGTTAAGGAGGAGATAACAGGGCGTTCACAATATCCCTAAAAGCTAAAGCGTGGGGTTAATGATTGAGAGTTATCAGATGTGTTACACCAAATCATTTATTTTTCTTTTCAATTACTTAATAATATTTATCTAAATGGTAAGAGTGTAATGAATACATTAGAAAATTGGTTTGTTTGATTTGAGGTTTAACGTCCCCGTCAACACTGTAAAGGTCATTTTGGAGACGTTGCTACCAATTTTGTGGGACTTTTACCCGACATCGAGATGAAATGACATCTCAAGCCCTGTCACCCAATGAAACAAATAGGGTTTATTAGCATGGACGGTCCGCCTCGCACCGCGGTTCCTGGACAGGCTTAGATCCTCTAAGCGGTTTACCAGTACTAGTGTGCGGGCCGGAGCCAGCTCTGCCTGGAAGCATCATGCAGCCCATACATTTCTTGAAGTCCCTATGGGCGGGGGCCAGATTACATTAGAAAAGAAATGATTCTTATTTAACTTTTAATTTTTGGAAATTGGAAATCTGGCTGTTTAACCCATTTTAACGGGTGGTTGTCAAACAGTGCAGGCCCAGATCAGACGCCGCAGAATGCGGCATCTGATCAGGGCCTACACTGTTTGCAAAATTTTCAGCCAATTTCCAAATAGTTTTAAAAGAAAACACAACCTGACACCCCTAAATTTTTAGATGGACTCCTGCTAGATATAAGGTGGAAGATTTCATTTGGTACAAAAAAGGTAATAGAGGGAATTTAGATATAGTAAAGTGGCTGTTGACTGGAGGAGAGAGGTGGCTGTGCCAAAGGAGAGGTTGAATATATAGTGAAACTTCCATACTCTAACACCTTTGGGACCATGAAATTTTGTTCGAGATAGTGATAGGTCGAACTATGGAGGGTTACTCATACTGCTAGGCCATGCAGCATAATGGGGATGATGTAAGGGTATATATATATTTTTTTTTTTCATAAAATAAATGTATGTTGTCTGCACTCATTAGAATTGTCCCAATGAGGCAATTCTAAAGAGTACACACAAGATACCTTTACAAATTAAAATGAAACAAACCTCCATAAATTAACTTAAACACATGGATATCTGGGGCTGTTGGAACAATTCTGTAGGAACCCAAGAGTGAGTTAGTTTCATATTCGAGTTATCGAAGGTTCACTGTATATTCTTTGTTGTAAATGATTGTGGTTGCTGAAGAAAGGTGACTGTGAAACAGAGGTGACCATAAGTGGAGGTTTTACTACATGAGGATATTTCGACCAGCTACAGTAAAGCATCTGCATCTTTTCATGATCAATCATATCGAATTTGACAGATACAACTTACAACGTCCACTAGGGTTCCGAGAAATAGATTGGCTGCATAGTGCTTCTGCGCAGAGCTGAAACCGACCAAACATTTGATTACTGGTAAACCACTTAGAAGGTCTAAGCCCAGGCTTAGTGATGTGAGTCGGACAGTCCCTAGTTGGTAGGGCTTGAGATGTCATTTCATCCATTACGATAACACATCCGTGTGATATAGTGCATTTTTTTCCATACCTCAAAAATGGTAATTTTTGTTGAAAATTTGTACTATTTTCCTTATTTATACTCTAAACATAGGTTGTGGGTACTCGTTAGAACCGCCTCAATGAGGCGGTTCTAACGAGTACCCACAACCTATGTTTTCGAGCAGAAAGACGGAAAATTGTGTTTACCCCCGTAAACCCCAGGTTTTTCTATATCAAATGGGGTTTAGGGGGGTCTTTATTTCGGACATGTTCACGTGATGTCAGTGTCGGGTAAAAGTCCCACAAAGTAGGAAGGACCAATATAGTGTTGACAGGGCCACTTAGGGTTAATAATAGCACCAGATCAGGAGGCATCGTAGTGATAACGGTTTGATTTTCGCGTGTACTCAGTAGAATTGAGGCAAATCTATTGAGTACACACAACATACATATTCAAGATAAAATACGAAAAACCTCCCTAAACTATCCAAAAGATATTACTACCATAGCAACAGATAAGGTTGGTTTTTTGTGATAACTGAAGGAAGGTTTTTGTCAGTTCTCCATAAAAAGCTATGTTGTGGGTAGTCATTAGAACTGCCTCAGCGAGGCAGTTCTAATGAATACCCACAACATAGGTTTCTATGGAAAAATAAGGAAAACTATCCCGAGTCAAAATTATTACAAAATTTCAACCTTACCTGTTGCTATGATTACTACCTGCAGTTATGGGAGTTTTTTTTTTCCAGAAACCCAAGAATGAGTTCAGATAAAAGCCATGTAACCATGGTCCCGCCAGCATATGACGTTAAGTTGTTGGTAGGGCGTAAAACTTAAGAGACAGTTTAGCCTGTTCACATGATCAGTGTGTTGAATTTGACAATATAGTGGAACCTGCCATTGTGTTCACCTTTATTAAGCAAGCAATCTGTCTTAAGCAAGCATGTATTCAGTTCCCGAAGAATGCAAATGCATTTAAATTCACCTGTATTAAGTAAGCTCCTGTGGTAGACAAGCACATTTTGATTATCTCTTGGGTGCTTACTTAATACTTTGGGGCGTTCAGCAATGTAAGAACTAGCTTGAGTGCATGAACAAACAAAAAACACACTATTGAATGACAGTGGGCGCTTGCTGTTTCAAGTTAATGACCTTAGACTGTTCGTCTTCTTCCCTGTCAATCAGAAGTTTAATTCTGCTAGTTCTGCTTGAGGAACTTGCAAATAGTATTGTGGAAAGTAAATTCAGTTGAGGCCGAACCTCCATTCCCTTCACGCATGCGCAAAGGATTCAGTACCCAACGATACACCTGTCAGACTGTATTGCAAGCACTCCCAGGTACTCTGGCAAGCGCTTGCATTCAGAAGGGGAGCGCTCCGCTGGCGCCCTCGTTGTTGAAAGAAACCTCAGGTGTGTCATGAGTATAAAATTCAAAAAGATAAATCATGGAACAGGTGTTTTGTATACAGTCAAATTTCAATGGCTCAAACACATTCAGAACTATGAAAATTTGTTTGTGACAGGGCTAGTTCAATAGATAACATACAGTCAACCTTCTTTATACCAACATTTGCTATAACGACAAAACTTGTTATAACGGCAATTTCAATGGAAGGAATCGTAAGCTCAAGATGAGATGATTAATGGAGATATTCAAGAATATTATAATTTTTTAATACTCCAAGAAACAAAAGTTGTGGATATTTGTTAGAATCGCCTCTAACAACATTTGATTCTTGGAGTAATCTTTACAGCGGAAAATTCGCTACTGCGGCAAATTGTTAGGGAACAAATACTGTCGTTATATCAAGGGTCCTCTATACGAGGGTAGGCTGAAAAGTTCTGAGCCTGACCAAGAAGCAGGCATCGAACAGCCATGAAATTTTGTATTGATTAAATCCAAACCTTTATTACTTGATTTGACTCCAATGAGTTCAAGTTTACCTGCAATAACATAGAAATTCTAGACTTTGAAAATTGATACTAGCACGTTTTTGAGAAAATGGACAAAATCTGGCATCGTGGTGTCATCAAGTACCTCCATAAAAAGAGGTTAGCTACTAAGGACATTCATGCCAATATGGTTGCTACATTAGGGGATGATGCTCCTTCATATGCAACCATGAAAAGGTGGGCAGCAAATTTTAAGATGGGTAAGGACAGCCTTGAAGATGATGACTGGTGTGGACGACCCACAACGGCAACAACTGAGGAAAGCATCAGCCAAGTGCACAGGGCCGTGATGGATGACAGGCGTTTAACTGTGAATCAGTTAGCTAACACTGCTGCTGTGGAGGAGTTTTTCTGGGACCAAGATGAGACCTTCTATACCACTGGGATCCAAGGACTCCATCATCGCTGGAGGAAGTGTGTGGACAGGAAGGGAGACTATGTTGAAAAATAAGCATGGACAAACCATTGGATCTTGGTCAAGCTCAGAACTTTTCAGCCTACCCTCGGTACTTCATCTCTGTTAGACTTCTTTTATCTTATTGCTCAGTAGCTTTTCCTGAATTATGATTATTTCTCACAGCAATTTTTCTATTTGCTTTTACAGCTCTTTCAAGGTTATTTCACCTATATTGAGCCCATTGTTAATAATAATGAGCAAAAACCGAAGTACCCTTACTTAGTGATCGAAGTGACTTTCTGTCTTTACAGCCGTAGTGGAGACATATGGAGGGACAAATTGAGGGATACATGAATATTTGTGTTTGCCAGGGATCTAACAATGCACAAATATATTTATTGTGTTTGTGCATATAGATTTTGATAGAGCTGTGAGTTATCAACATGTTTTGATGGTGGACATTCATTGATCTTGAAATAATTTCAACAGTCATCATCTCTGTTCCGCAGACCCAAGGTGTTTTGCAGATTCAAGGTTACTGACAAAACAATTTGCATCCTACTGAATACCGTATTTTACCCTTAGTATTCGGACACCTAAACTCCTTACCATTCTTGCTCTAGAATTTGAACAAGTATGATATACTACCTGATGTTGAGCTTAAAATAGCTTGATGAGTAACAAACAATGTAGACCCAGATGTGATGCCACATTCTGTGTCGTCTCATCTGGGTCTACACTGTTTGCTCAGTCCTGTCTGTCCGAATACATAAGGTAAATAGGTAACTGCTTAGAACCCATCCAGATGTGTTGTAAGGGAAACTGTCTGGCTCAATGTGACCTATATAATGTTGATTCGGCAGTAAAACCCATTACAATAAAACAGGCCATCCATATACATTCAAACTTCAATGGCTCGAACATCTTCTGACCCTGAAATTCAGTGGCTCGAACATCTTTGGGACCCTGAAAATTTGTTTGAGATCGGGTAGTTTGAGCCACTGAGGTTTAATCCAAGAACTGCATCAGGCGACTTAATGGGGATGATTTTACGGATATCTCTCCAATCTTAGATAAACTTAGGGTATCTTGTGTGCACCCATTAGAATCGCCTCATCGAGGCAATTCTAATGAGTACACACAACATACGTTTTCAAGATAATTTTGTGAATAGTAAATACAGTAAAATTTCTATATTAAGACCACCTTTGGGACTGTTAAAAAGTGGTCTTTGAACAGTTCCAAAGGTCGTTTCTTATTAGCAAAAGGACATAAAAAGAATAACTAGAACCTTCCCAGTAGGCTTTTAACCCTTGTCCTGCTGAATATTTAAATATGTCACACCTACTACTGATTATCAGCCAATAAGATTACTTGATGCAAATTATTGCAACAAATTCATAAACTGGATGGGACACAATGAAGATCCTGATCAGATGCCATCTGATCTGGATCTTCATTGTTTCAAAGATAAGGAATATCCAGGCTCAGCAGGACAAGGGTTAAAACAGATATAGTCATAATTTTAGGTGGTCTTAATAGCTTAATAGAGGAATTTAACTGTATACTGATACCGCTAGGGATACAAGAACAAGTTTGACATAGCTATTGTAACCCCATTGGTTTCACTGGGCAGAAGGGCTTGAGATGTCATTTCATCTCAGTGTCGGGTAAAAGTCCCACAAAATTGTGCGCAACATCTCCAAAATGACCTATACATTGTTGACGGGGACAATAAACTTCGAATCAAAAAACAAACAGCTATTGTAAATGAGTCATAATATTGTCATTTAAATTTCACTCTACAGTTTTACGGCCCCTGCCCATTGGGGCTTGAAGGAATAAATGGGCTGCATGATGCTTCCATGCAGAGCTGAATCCGACTGCACACGAGTACTGGTAAACCGCTTAGAGTATCTTAGCCTGCCCAGGTAAAGCCGTGCGAGTTGGAACTTCCATGCTTATAAACCATATTGGTTTAATAGGGCGACAGGGCTTGAGATGCCTTTTCATCTTAGTTTCGGGTAAAAGACCCATGAAATTGGAAGCAACGTCTCCAAAATGACATTGTTGATGGGGATGTTAAACTTTGAATCAAACAAACAGCTGTTGTAAATGAACCCTAACCCTTGACCTGCTGAATATTTAAATATGCCACACCCACCACTGATTAACAACCAATCAGGTTTCTTGATGCAAATCATTGCAACAAATTCATTTACTGAATGACAAACAATGAAGATCCTGATCAGATGGCTTCTGAAGAAGCCATCTGATCTGGATCTACATTGTTTGAAAGCTAAGACATATCCGGGCTCAGCAGGACAAGGTATACTAGTCATTGTCATTGAAATTTCACTGTACAGTTTTGTCTTAGATTTGTGTTTACCATAATGATCATAAGAATTGGGACAGACAGGCCTAAGCAAATGGTGCAGACCCAGATCAGACAGCAATCTGATCAGGATCTACACTGTTTACCATTCCTGTCTGCACTTTTTGGACTCCTTGCAGGATCTTGAAACAAATTTGTTAGGAGAATTACAGCTTATTCTTGTTGTGTCCGGATTTTTAAGATTTTTTCGGTCAATATAAAAACAGAGAATAGAAGTTTTTTGGTTTGTTTTTACAACACAAACTTTAAACAAACATATATACATAAAACAAGACCCTTGTAAAGCATAATGGTGAAATACATTATAAGAGCCCCGCCAAGCGAATTTGTGTCTTCGAGCATTCCGTCATGACAATTTTTAACTGCGCATGCCCAGCCATTCAGAGGGGCCAGGGATATGGCTTTCTGTCTGAAGTTTCCTCTTGATTCGCTGCTTGTATGAGCGAGTAGCGAAGGTTCTGGCGAGACTGGGCGGATGCGCAGGCTCGCCTGAACCTTCGCTGCTCGCATAGGCGATAAGTACCAAAATTGCTTGACGGGGCCCATAAAATAAATGTAGTTATTTAGCACTAGTTAAGAAATTCAGCTGGTCTATTGTAGCAATAAATAAAATAAGATGTGAAATGTAAAAGGACAAAACATGTAAACAGTAAAAAATGTAAAGTTGACTTTTGTTATCTCAAACTCTAAGCTGTCCAAGACATTGGAAATTTTGGTTTGATATAACAGTGGTTTGAGATAGAAAAAAAGTTAAAATCTAAGGAACATACCGTATTCACCCTAATTACCGCACTGTGCGCTTAGTTTTTTCAAAATCGTGTCAAAAAATCGTGGTGAAAAATCTACCTAATTAGCGCACACTTGATACGAAAACAATAGCTTCTGAGATGTTGCATACTGATATATAATTGGACAGAAAAGGATACTTAAGCATTGCCTTCACTGTTGAAGAAATAACAGCAAGTATTTATAGATTTACTGTGAGAACTTCGAGAGGAGGCTACTTAAAGTGTGCGCTTATGCATTTCCTTTTCAAAAATAGCTTTGGTGTGTGCTTATAGGAGCATGTGCGGTAATTAGGGCGAATACGGTATATCTAAACTAAAACAACATTGCCCAAAATTTAGTTTGATTTAACCATTAGTTAGAGATATTAGTGTTTTAGATAACACAAGTCAACTGTATTGCTTCAAACTGGAATAAAATTAACTATTTACATAATATAATAGCACTATGTAGCTCAGTTGCAGATAAGGAGGCATAAAAAGGAAAATAAATGGAATGATTTTCCATATTTCTTGTTATAAACACATGGATACTTGTTAACCCTTGTCCTGCTGAATATTTATATATACCACACCCACTACTGGTTATCAACCAATCAGATTACTTGATGCAAATTATTGCAATAAATTCATGAGCTGAATGATAAACAATGAAGATTCTGATCAGATGGCTTCTTCAGAAGCCATCTGATCTGTATCTTCATTGTTTGAAAGATAAGACATATCTCGGCTCAGCAGGACAAGGGTTAAAATTTCCTCAAGGCAGTTCTAACAAGTATCAACTACATACAGCTGTAACAGGAGGCAGTTCTAACAGTTACCAACAACATACGTTTTTAACATGAGGCAATTCTAACAATTACCAAAAACATATGTTTTTAACAAGAAATAAGGAAAAATATCTTCAAATTATCATTCATTACACCTCCCATAGCCCCACATAAGAGGATGGGTGGGGTGTGGCCACATTTTATTTTTCTTATTGCTGCACGAAAACATGTTGTGGGTACTCATTAGAAGCGCCTCAGTGAGGCGCTTCTAATGAGTACCCACAACATATGTTTTCATGCAGAAATAAGAAGAATATCTGTACTTTTCGGATGAAAAAGTTGCTTATCTGGAGCTACGAGTCCTCTGTATCGGGAACTGTCATGTAGAAGCATGTGTTATGAAAATAACTTGGTCGTTTTCTCAGGAATGTTTTTGTTTTACCATCTGGAAGAAAATTGCCTCTTTCTCTTCATATTAGCAACCTCAGTTTGAGGTTTGGTGTTTTTACACCGGTTCCGTTTATTAGCAAACCACTTCTTTACTTGCTCAACACTTATCTCTCCTGCTTTGGCAAGAGCGTCAACAGCCGATTGGCTTGGGTAAGGATGTTCAAAGTTACGTGTGTACCATTCATCCATCATCATCACTGCTTTTCGAGAGAGAAGTGGCCTTGACCTTAGATACATACGACCCACTGATGGATTTGTCTCTTGTTTAGCCTCGGCGAGCACTTTTACGCTTTTTTCCACTCTGTCCATGATTTTATGAAGTTGTTCATCATAATAGTCATTTAGATAGTTTCTGTATGACACAGGAACAGCTTCACCATGAAGTTGTTTGAATCTCTCGGTTTCAACTTCTGCCGACTGACAACGATAAAAACTTGACAGTTTTCGCACTTCTTCTGGGTACTTGGACTGAAGGGAGCTAAACTTCGCTTGAAGGTTTCTCTCCCTTGAATAGACATCTAGATTTTGTTTATCTGAGAGAGTATCAAACAACTTCAGTGGATAGTCCATTCTCTTACAGTCCGACTCTAAAATTGATTTAAGATCACTGAAGAAAGGATTGTTTGACAGTGGGCTGTCAGACAGTGGGGAACCAAGAAGTGAAGTAAGTGACACATTGAACCTGCTTTCTCCCAACGGAGTACTCTCATCCCTTTTGCAGGCTTCAGACAGCGACCTTGACCTTGAATTTGCTGGGGTCAAAAACTTTGAACCGAATGATTTATTTAGATCTCCTGGCATAGAATTTTCTGAACTTGTGTCAAACAACAGAAGATTCTGAGATTTTGTTGATATTGGAAATGGGCATGTATTGCTGTCGATGTCTGAAGGACGAAACCTCTTTGGTCTTGGTTCTTCATTTTGGGTGTTTTCACTGTCGTCTGCTACTGTAAAAATGTCATCTGGTTCTACAAACTGTATGGAATCTTCTAGATCAGAATCAAATGAGGCAGTGGAGTAATTGCCATCGTTAACATCTGAAAATGATAAAAGATTTTTGAAAGATGCCAGTCACAACAATTGTCGTCTGCTTTGTTGTCTGCTTGCTAAGTTTAACCATCATTGTTGCAAACAGTGTGAACCCAGATCAGACTGCTTCTCTGATCAGGGCTCATACTGTTTGCCTATATGCAGAAATAGATTAAAAAGTTTCCAAAAATACGCAGCAGACAACATAAACAGACAACATTTTCAGATGTTGTTTTTCGTGGTGTCTTAAGAGTTAAGCTGACTTGGCTCTTCCTATACAGAAGCAGTCCGTTTGAAATCTAGGGGTTTCATGTTGAGTTATTTTTAGAAATTCATTTAGAAAATGGGTGAACTTTGTGCTGACAGTGAAGACACTGATCAGACACCCCAAAACAGAATACTGTCAAACAGTGCAAACCCATTTCAGAGGGTGCAGATTAAGGCCTTAAGATAAAATAAGATAAAAATGACAACTGAAGTGCAGGTAGATGGTTTACAACCACAATACAGCACTTGCCTATCAATATACTGAGTCAGTCAAATTTGGCCATAACCTCAAGGAAACCAGTACTAAGCAATGTGGAGAAAGTGTCTTGCACAAGGTGACAACAAATGATCTGTGGTGTGAGACTCGAATCTGGATCCCCACAATCATGATTTGTTTGTTTGTTTGTATCGGAGTTTTACGGCCCAGTAAACACTATTTAGGTCATTTTTGAGCCGGTCAGTTTACCTATCAACACTTTCCTGGGCAGGCTTATACGTAAGCGGTTAACCAGTACAGTGCACATTCTTTCGCCAGATCTGACAACTGCCCTTCTTGAATCAGCGGAAGGGAGAGAATGACCGTAGAAAAGATTTCATGATCAATCTCCACGAAAGAATGTTGCCGACCCCGGCGGGAGTCGAACCCGCGTCCTCCTGATCACCAGTCAGACGCGCATCCGACTGAGCCACTGAGGCCGGTAATCCCCACAATCATGAATGAAGTGTTTTACTACTACACCAATGTGCTTGACTTAACACCAAAAAGAGGACATTTGCAAAAAGTGCAGGCCCAGATCATTTGCCGCAGAATGCTGGATCTGATCAGGGTCTACATTGTTTGCAAAAAGGTAGACCATTTCTGATCAACTGGACTGTAGAAATATACTCTTTCTTTTCTTTCTTCCAATACTTCTAAACCTCATCAGAGGACAACAGAAGGGTGTATGCTCCTGCTGTATATAGAGAGGAAGGTATTCCTGTTTAGTTTCAAATAGGTTAACCCTTGTCCCTTCTGAACCAGAAGGATACATCATTCCCTTGCAAACAGTGTTGATCTGGATCAGATGGCTTCCATCTGACCCAGATCTACACTGTTATTCCATTTTGGAATTTTCAGCAATAAATCACATCAAGTATTTTGATAGGCTAATATTCAGAAATGGGTGTGGAAAATTAATTTATTCAGCAGAACAAGAGAAAAGATAAATCATGTGTTTACCTGATCCTTTACTTTCTTCTGTCCAACCCTTCTTGAGTTTTGGCACAACCTGTTGGTCTTTTGGGGGACAGTCATCTTTCATCTGCTTAACACCGTTCTTCTCCAGGAAATCAAAGAAAATCTCATCTATATCAAACTGGTCGTTTCCACCAGGTTTGATACTTGAGGATTCATATTTGCATTCTGGTTTCAGTTCAGTCTTCAGACTAGCACAGTTTAGAGTTAGATTACTGTCACTTGCAGTTACAAGTTTATCTTGAGTTTTGTTATTGAAGACGGACCCAGTGCTGAAAGAATCGCATGCATTGCTGTTGTCTGAGAAGAACTCTGAAATGTCTGTGCTGGAAAAGATGTTTTCTTCCTTTAAGTTGTCACTTGGATAAAACTGTGAATTACTGTCACTAGAGTTAGAATTTTCTTTTAGATCAGGAACAAGAGCTATGTTATTTTTAGTATCAGATTTGACATCTGCTACTGTGTCATCAGTTACTCCAATAGTAGCAGCAACAATGTCTGAGAGTGACAATTTTCCACTATCACTCAGCATGCCTGGAATATCAAAACTAGTATCCAGATTCAAAGATGTTTTAATGTTCCAACTGCCTTCTGGTCCTGCCATTTCTAAACTGTCTATCCAGAAAAAAGAAAATCATTAAAAACTAGTACTGATCCACTGAATTTGTGAAGTACTTTTATCGCCTGTCACCACTGAAATTTAACTTACAATGAGGACAGAATACTGTTATTTTCACATTCTGGCCTGACAAAATGCATGCATTTTATTGTGAGCAGTTTTGGCACTCAGTATCACTCAGACTGTCATTGTCCAACTGTTAATCCTTTCACCCACAAAAAAAATCATGGTTAGAATGATGCGTTACAGTGGGAATGAAATCTTGAAAGTTGTCAACTGTTGTTGGGGTGTTAGTTGAACAACCCTGTTATATCCAAACAAAAATTTATAGATTGTATAAATTTTCTTTACAATCTACACATTTTTGGGATCCATCTATACACCCATGTTATTTCCAAAAATCATGTTATAATGAGTAGTGTTATAAAGAGATTGTGGTGTATGATGTTCACCTCAATCATGCCACTCAACACTACTTATGTCATTTTAGAAATGTTCCAATTTTGTGGGACTTTTCCCTGACATTGAGATGAAATGACTGCTCAAAGAAACTGCTAACGTTTAAGGAGCACCACTTTTCCTGTACAGGCTTAGACATAAGAGGATTACCAGTACTCAAGTTTGGTCGGTTTCAGCTCTGTGTGGAACCACCATGCAGCCCAATCAATTTTTCTTCAAGCCCTTAAGTTTAATCTTTGTATTTAGCTCTTTTTGTTGAACACCGTGGCCTCTAGGCTAATGAAACTTTATACACACCTCTGCTATGACGTACTCTCTCAGTGTTGTCTACCATTTCTGGCTTTACCTGCTTGCAATGGTTGGTTTAACAATATTTAGCTCCAAGTCGTAACCCTTTTTGTTCCAAATGGAATCTTCTTCCTTGTATATGTCAGAAGTCCATTTCAAATTTAGAAGTGACAGGTTGTGTTATTGGAAAATGGCTGAACTTTTTGCAAATACTGTAGGTCCTGATCAGATGCGGCAGGATCTGCAGCTTCTGATCTGGGCCTGCACTGTTTGCCAGGGTACCTGATTAAACATTACCAGGATAACGATTTGGCAATTTCTTATACAACATGTTGTGAGGATTTGCTAGAATTGCCTCGATGAGGCATTCATTTCAGACCATTATACCTTAATCAGCAAGTACCCACAGTACAGTCAATTGCTGTTTAACCCATTTTGTACCGGAAACCCCAAAACGCGTATTTAGGCAAAATTTGCAGGCCCAGATCAGACGCCGCAGAACATGTTGTCTAATCAGGGCCTGCACTATTTGCTAACAGAATTTTCTGTCAAAAAGAGAATAGAAATGAAAAAAAAAAATAATAGGCCTGACACCCCAAGACAAATGGATTTGTCCAGCATATAGCAATGGAAGAGTCCACCAGTATATAATGGGTTAATTTTACTTGTGAATCTTCCTTATCTGGGGCCAGTTGTTCAAAGCATCGTTAGCTTAACGAGCTAGTTAGTGGTCATATTGTTAACTGTTCTAGCAAGTTTAATATTTAAATTTTTGGTATTTTTGCTGAAAAAATGTGAGCAGCTTTTGCAAATGCAAAAGCTGCTCACATTTTTTCAGCAAAAATATTAGCATATTTGCCATATTAAATGATCAAAGATTTAACGATACGTTAACTAACGACGTCGTTAGTTTTGAACAACTGGCCCCTGGAGCCCCCTCACCTGCTAAAATTGTCAAGATTCTGAGTCACACAGCCTCTTGATGTTTTCTACAGGTGTCCATTCTGTAAGTCCATCACAACAAGCTTTCCAAACAATGGCTGTTGGCAACATTCCTCTCCCATTGTGACATACTTTTCCCATTGTGACTTAATTGCTAACAGAAGCTCAGTCAGAAACACTCCTTCCCCATTGTGACACGATCGGCCCCTGCCCATTGGGGCTTGAAGAAATAGAAGGGCTGTATGATGCTGCCACGCAGAGCTGAAATCATACCGCACACGAGTACTGGTAAACTGCCCAGGCAAAGCGGTGTGAGTCTACCCGTCCATGCTTATAAACCCTATTTGTTTCAATGGGCGCCAGGGCTTGAGATGTCATTTCATCTCGATGTTGTGTAAAAGTCCCACAAAAATGGAAGCAACGTCTCCAAAATGACCTATACAGTGTTGATGGGGACGTTAAACCTCAAATCAAACAAACAAACAAATACTCACCTGACAGTGCAGATTGAAATATTTTATAGTCATTCTGTCCATTCCACTGATACAAGAAGTATCAAACAGATATGCACTGTACTGTTAATCCTTATCTTGCTGTTCACGACAACCCCTATCTTTGCAAACAGTGTAGATCCAGATCAGATGGCTTCTGAAGAAGCCATCTGATCAGGATCTACACTGTTTGGCATTCAGTTTATGAATTTGTAGCAATAAATTACCTCAACTAATTTGATTGGTTGATAGACAGAAATGGGTGGGGCTTAAATGAATATTCAGCAAGGGTTAAATTTTCAATGTGTGAGCCTGCCAAGGAAAAGTGTGGTTATGTAAACTGACCAGTTATACATGATCTTAGTAGTGTTGACAGAGCCAGTAAACAGTGTATTGATTTGGAACATTCCTTCTCCATTGTAACGTACCTACCTGAAAGTGGATAGGTCAATTGAGTTTATATTTTTAGGGGTTGGAGATGGGTGGGGAGTGTTTGGTTTTATGGCCCTTCAAAAAATTATTCCACTCATATCTTGATATAGGCCGATCGTTATTCGAAGGTGGGCGAAAACCAGAGTACCCGGAGAAAAACCACTTGACTTTCTCTTACAGAACTTGGCATCTCACATGTGACCCAAGCAAGGTTCGAACCCACAGCAGTGAGAGACCTAATGATTTAGAGTCAGCGCTCTTATCCACTAGGCCATGGAGGCCCGTAGTCCAGTGTTTAATTTAGCACCTCCCGGAACCCTGCCAATGACTTCAATGTCAAGGTCAAGGTTTTAGAATATTTCGTAGTAAAATCTTTGATGACTCGAACACTGATGTCTCATTTACCATGACTGTTTCAAACTCATTCTTGAGTCTCTTAACCCTTTTTGTACCAAATGGAATCTTCCACCTGATATATAGCAGGAGTCCATTTCAAGATTTAGGGGTGTCAGGTTGTGTTTTCTTTTGATTTGGAAAACCAACTGAGGTAATGGCCAAATATGACCGACTCAGTATAAGAAGATAGATAGATAGATAGAAAATGACTGAACTTTTAGCAAACAGTGGAGGCCCTGATCAGACGCCGCAGAATGCGGCGTCTGATCTGGGCCTGCACTGTTTGCCAAGGTACCCCTTTAGGGGTTTCTGGTACTGAATGGGTTAAAATTCCCTTAAATGCAGATACATGTATTAGCAGATTTGGGATCAATTAAGGAAGACTTTTTCTTCTGTATGTTGTGTGTATTCATAACAATTGTTATCTGCTTTGTCATCTGCCGGTTACTTTAACAGTGATCTGGCTCCACACTGTTTGCCTGTATGCAAAAATATTTTTAAAAAAGTTTGCCAAAAAAGATCCAGCAGATGACATAAATGGTTACTGTATTTGTTATAATAAAAGCTCAGGGTACTTAAACATTTCAATTTAATCATGAAAACAAGCCTAGAAATTACTTCCATTAGACATGTTGAACCATGTCCAAAGTTGGCATAGGAGCACATAACAATTTGAACACCTTTAGAACTTGCTGTAATTCTCCTAAAATTTTAAAATCTGTTTCAAGATCCAGCAAGGAGTCCAAAAAGTGCTGACGGAATGGCAAATAGTGTAGATCCTGATCAGACTGAAGGAGCAGTCTGATCTGGGTCTACACTGTTTGCTTAGATCTGTCTGTCCCAATACGTAGGATCATTGCAGTATATCAAAATAACCACAAGGCAGCAATTTGTCCTTCTTTATAGCAATAGCATATTAATTGATCTTACTATGATTTTATACGTTAGCCCTTATTCTGCTGAATATTCAGTTTAGCCACACCCATTTCTGACTTTGAACGAATCAGATAACTTGATGTAATTTATTCTTACAAATCCATAAACTGAATGTCAATCAGTGTAGATCCTGATCAGATGGCTTCTTCAGAAGCCATCTGATCTGGATCTGCACTGTTTGCAAAGATAGGGGTTGTCGTGAACAGCAGGATAAGAGTTATCACTGTTTGAAATTCTCCACAGACTGCTAAATCCTGCAGTCTCATTTGTAGTCACATATATTTTGTGAAAAATGAATTGATGTGTGCTTATTTGAGCATGTGCAATAATTAGGGTGAAATATGGCTTACATTAATGATCCTAATGCCCCGGTCACACCTTTACGTTTCTGCTACGTTTCACCACGTTTCTGACAAAAACCCAAAACGTGGCCAAACGTAGCAACCTGTTGCGTTTTTTATGCAAATTAGATGTCTTGTTGTGTACATGGAGTATGAGCTACGTTTCTACTGCGAAGCTGCGGCGTAAGACCCACGTATCGAGGCGTTTGCGTGACGTAAGTGCTGCGTATATCGCGTTGCTGTTACGTAGGAGCTGCGTTTCATTCTGACCTGCGACGTTGCTGTTGCGTAACAGCGGCGTTTTAAATGGTATGTGGTAATAGTATTGTTGTCATTCATTCAAGTGACATCGAAGTATCAACATGACAAGGAAGAGAGGAAAGGCAACTTGCAAGACCGGGGCAAAGAGAAGCTCGATGCCTAATCTCAGCCCTGCGGTTAATATTCAGACTGATCAGGGATCAGAGCGGGACAGAAATCCGTGTTGTATATATATAATTTATATATGAGACCACTTGATCGAGATTAAAATGTATTATGCGATGCCACTTGACCTCATTTGAAACTCAACAAAAGCCACAATCGTCGCTATTACGCCGCAGGTAAACTTGAAACGCCACAACTATTTTTACTACGTCGTACATACGCAGCAATAACGTCGCACATACGACAGCTACGTAGTACTTACGCCATGCTTTCGTTATGATACGCCGTGGAAACGGCGTATTTAAAATTAAAACGTAACAGATACGCCGTAGATACGAAAGGAACGTCGCTGTTACGCAGCGACAACGTGTCGTACGCCACACTTACGTGGTAAGTCTCGAGTGGCGTATGTGCGGCGTAAGAGGCGTTTGTGCTACGCTGCTGCTGCGTTCCTTTCGTTTGCACTGCGTTTCTGCTACGTATGTACGACGTTTCGAACCTGCCACGTATGTGCGACGTAAAGAAGTTGCATGCAACTTCTTTACGTGGCAGCCTCGCGTAAGAGGCGTTCCTGCTACGTATCTCGGCGTAAGAGCTACGTTCCTGCGGCGTACCTTTCGTTTCGCCACGTATTGAGAAACGTAGCGCTTACGCGGGTCGAAACGTAAAGGTGTGACCGGGGTATAAGTATTGGGACAGACATGCCTAAGCAAATAGTGCAGACCCAGATCAGACTGCTCCCAAAGGAGCAGTCTGATCAGGGTCTACACTGTTTGCCATTCCATCTGCACATTTTGGACGGCTTGCTGGATTGTGAAATAATTTTGTTAAAATTTTAGGAGAATTGCCAGTCCTTAAGGTGTCCCAATTTTTAGGATTTTTACAGTGTATTTGGCATGTTAGATATATTCAGTGCTATTTTTTACTCTTGTCCTGCTGAATAAATTAATTTAGACACACCCATTCAACCATTTATTACATGTACTTGGAGCCATTTATTCATACAAAATCACTTACTGAATGTCAGTTCAGATGACCTCTTCAGGGGCCATCTGATCATTATCTACAATGTTTGCAAAAGATAGTACATATTCTGGTTTAGTAGGACTATGGTTAACCCTGATCCTGCTGAATAAATTGATTGCATCACACCCATTTCTGACTAGAAACCAATCAAAGTAATTGGTATAATGTAGTCATACATTTCACAAACTGCATGACAAACAGTGTAGATCCTGATCAGCCATCTGATCTGGATGTATCTGTTTGCAAAGCTAGAGATTGTCGTGAACAGCAGAAAAAGGATTAAAAGCTTAATCCTACCCCTGCCCATGACCTTATTTCTCTGTTTGAAAGACAACTTGAAAAGAGCAGAGCTACCCTGTCTGATTTTTAAAGTAAGAAAAAAACAAACAAGGCTGTTGTCAAGTCAGCTGTGTACCATATCACCCAAGAATACCAAAATGGAAAAGGTCTGTTTGACAAAAATAATCACAAAATTGGCAAGCAGTATCAATCTTGATGACACATGCTGTGAACATTTGCCATGCAAATTATAGAAGCAAATTCTGTCCCTTAATCCTTATCCTGCTGAACACAACAACAATTGCTTTTGCAAACAGTGTAGATTCAGATCAGATGGCTTCTGAAGAAGCCATCTGATCCTCAGTATAGATCCAGATCAGATGGCTTAGCCATCTGATCAGGATCTACACTGTTTGACATTCAGTTTGTGAATTTGTAGGAATAAATTACATCAAGTAATTTGATTGGGTCAAAGTCAGAAATGGGTGTGGCTAAATAAATTATTGAGCAGGATAAGAGTTAAGAGTAAAGTAAAACCCATATTTATAATGAAAACACAAATATGTTTGGCAGAGTTGCCTCCCCTAAAGGTGTGTCTTTTCCTATTAAGGCGAATGGGAACACCTGGAAGGGTTTTTTTCACCATTTTTTCAAAGGGAGACATATTTCGGGACTTCCTGTTCGCTTTTCTGTAAGCTCTGTCCCACTGAAAAAGGGGTCTGCTCTTAAAGGAAAGAATTTGCTCCCGAGGTTGTTCCTTGGGAGCAAATTCTGTCCTTAAAGAGTTGACCCCTGTTGTTTGTTTTGTTTGTTTGATTTGAGGTTTAACGTCCCTGTCAACACTGTATAGGTCGTTTTGGAGACGTTGCTTCCAATTTTGTGGGACTTTTACCCGACATTGAGATGAAATGACATCTCAAGCCCTGTCGCCCAATGAAACCAATAGGGTTTATATGCATGGACGGTCCAACTCACACCACTTTGCCTGGGCATGCTTAGAACCTCGAAGCGGTTTACCACTACTCCCGTGCGGTTGGTTTCAGCTCTGCGTGGAAGCATCATGCAGCCCATCTATTCCTTCAAGCCCTGATGGGCGGGGGCAGTGACCCCTGTTGACATGGTGGACAAAAATGCTTTTGCAGGAGTTGCATCCCATGAAAGTGTATGTTTTCCTCTTATGAAACCTAACTTTTCTGTTTTCAGGCCAGACACAGGTAGGGAAGCTGACCTCTATACAACGACGTACACTGTACATGGAGCATCTGTTGGCCACACATCTTTGAGGGCTGTCACCTATCTCCCAGACAGTAGAACTGTAGCTAGTCACGCAAAACCTGTTGAGGTGAGATACAAATTTTCAAAACTAACCTTTGGCGAGGGTGTTATCAGTCCATACCTTTGTCATTCCTTGATAAATTCAGAAATTATTTTGCAGAAATGTTGGCTCTGAGGTAAAAGTCACACTTAGAGGTCAAAGGTAAAAAATAAAGACTGTTTTTAGTGTCCGGTCCATAACTTTGTCATTGCTTCATGGATTTTGCAATTACATGACAGAAATGTTCACCATCATGAGATGATGTGCCGAGCACAAAACTCAGGTCCATAGCTCCAAGGTCAAGGTCAAACTTAAAGGTCAAATGTCAAAAATAGAGTCTTTGTGATTGGTCCAGTCCATAACTTTGTTATTCCATGATGGATTTAGAACTTACTTTGCAGAAATGTTAGCTCCAAAGTCAAAGTTACACTTGACAGTCAGAGGTAATTCATGTTCTATGGACATGATTCTAGTTGCAGAAAAATGTATTAAGCTACTTACAGTCTTGTTTGTTTGTTGTTTTTTTTTTGTTTTTTTTTTTTTTTTAAAGATAGTTATTAACTATTTGCTTGTGCCACATCAAGTTATTTGATTGGTTGATATTCAAAAATGGATGTGGCAAAATTAATTTACACATCTAAACAAGGGTTTTAATGTTATTTTAATGTATAGATAGTGTTGGGTTGACATTACTTCCATTGGCCTCTGCCATTTTCGGAAGTGAAAACAGAGTATTTTACTAAATGAACTTAAAATCAGCCTTAAAAATCTGATAAAGATGCTGTGTTGTTAAGATATTTTTCAAAATAAAGAAGTTGCCGTTTTGATCTCTGCCAAATGAGATCAAACAGGTTGAAAGAGAACCATCTTTCTTTTTTGACCTTGCCTTGCTGACACCCTGTTCTTTTAATGGATCATTCGGGGGTGTGTTCACCTGTCTATCAGGAGATATGTTTGATCCCTGCCAGGTCCGGCAACATTCTTTGGTGGAGAAGTAGAGCATTTTTGCATGGCATGTTGACTTAATAATTACGTTAGTTTAATACCTGAGTCCAGGTGTTCAAAACTAATGACAGCCTTTGTTGACATATTGTTAAAATTTTGATCATTTAATTTTGCAAATATTCTAGCATTTTTGCTGAAAAAAATGTGAGTAGCTTTTGCATTTGCAAAAGCTACTCACATTTTTTTTCAGCAAAAATACCACTGTATTATACATTGTATATGCTAGAACTTAATACTAACAAGTTTGTAAAGTTAACAAGGCTTTGAACAACTGGGCCTTTGTTAAAAGTCATTGTTTAAAATGTACATTGTTTAACCCATTTAGTACCAGAAACCCCAAAACGGGTAGCCTGGCAAACAGTGCAGGCCCAGATCAGATGCCACAGAATGCGGCATCTGATCAGGGTCTACACTGTTTGCAAAAAGTTCAGCCATTTTCCAAATAAAGTTTGAAGAAAACACAACCTGACACTCCTAAATTTTGAAATGGACTCCTGCTATATATAAGGAGGAAGATTCCATTTGGTACAAAATGGGTTAAAATGTGATGTCTCTGTTTTTTCAGGTGTTTCCTCCCCTTCAACTCACCTACAGGAATATCACCTTGATCATTGGAGCACAGTTCCAGGTTGGTCACGAAAATCTTGTTTTACATTTTATTGAATACTAGTCTACTATCAGTTTTCTGGCACAAAAATACAGAATCCAATATCAACCTGCTCAAGATTTCTAATTTATGTCACCATTTACTGCGGCCTCCCGCCCATAGGGGCTTGAAGAAATAGATGAGCTGCATGATGCTTCCTGGCAGAGCTGAAACCACCGCACATGAGTACAGGTAAACCGCTTAGAGGATCTAAGTCTTCCAAGGCAAAGTGGTGAGATTCAAACCCTCCATGCTTATAAACCCTATTGGTTTCATTGGGCGACAGGGCTTGAGATATCATTTCACTTCAATGTCAGGTAAAAGTCACACAAAATTGGAAGCAGCATCTCCAGAATGACCTATACAGTGTTGACGGGGATGTTAAACCTCAAGTCAAGCAAACAAATCACCATTTACTGCGTCTTTAGAAAGCAGCCATGTGTAACGCATAAGAATATATATAATTCTTTTGTGGAGATTGATCCTGAAATCTTTCTATGGTCATTCTCTCCCTTCCGCTGATTCAAGTAGGGCAGTTGTCATTTCTGGCGAAAGAATGTGCACTGTACTGGTTAACCACTTACGTATAAGCCTGCCCAGGAAAAGTGTGGATAGGTAAACTGACTGGCTCAAAAATGACCTTAAATAGTGTTGGCTGGGCCGTTAAACTCCAATAAAAACAAACAAAACAAAAACAAGATATATAAATATGATGACTTTACTTAAATGTAGAACAAAGTGTCATAATTCCTGCTTATTTACATTTGAAAATATTACATTGGAAGAGGGAGTGAATGTGTTTAAGTTTTATGTCCCACCAACAGTTAAGGTCATATGGAGATGGGACCTCGGTTTAAAGACTCATCCGAAAGTCTAGAGAAGCCAAGAATCAAACCCACAACCCTGGTTTATGAGGCAAGTAGCTTATCAACTACACCATGGAGGCTTCTACTTTATTGGAAGAAAGGGATAAATGATTAACATAGTATCACTATAGTAATTGGATCAGCCACACAGTATCAAGTCTCATGGATGTTCCGAGATCTTATACACCACTTTTGACATGAAACAATGCAGCCAGTAATAATGCCCATTTACATCATAAAATAGCCCAAACATGGCCTAGTGGTTATGAGTTCTGTGGCTTAAGGGGAATGGATACACCTTCAGGGGAGGCAACTCCTTCAGAAGTATTTTTGTCTCCCATGTCAATAAGTGTCAACTCTTTAAGGAAAGAATTTGCTCCTGAGGAGCAAATTCTTTCCTATAAGAGTTTACCCCTTTTTCCATGGGATAGAGCTTATAGAAAAGTTAACAGGAAGTCCCAAAAGTTGTCTCCCTTTGAAAAATGCTGGAAATATCTGCCAGGTGTTCCCATTCCCCTTAATTATATGGTTTCTTTTGATTTAGCTGTTCAGTTTCTGAAGTGGACTACTGCAGCTTAAAATTTTTCCTATGTTGCCAGTAGGGGTTTTTGCCATAAAAAGTAACCACAATTCGAACACCTTAAATCTCTTAAAATTTTGATAGATTCAATTCATGAACCAAAAGTAGTCCAGAAGGTGCAGACAGAATGGCAAACAGTGTAGACCCTGATCAGACTGCTCCAGTCTGATCAGGGTCTGCACTGTTTGTTCAAGCTTATTTTCATGAGTTCTTGTTTTCCAGATATTTTCCGTTAATCTGGTAATGTGTACTTGAGTGATATCCATTCTTATTAGGGCCCCGCACTGAAAGTGTGGGTGCCCTATAGTAATCACTCTGTCCGTCCGTCTGTCCGTCTGTCCGTCCACAAATTTTTTTATCCTCCATAACTTTTTATTATTCCTGGATGGATTTAAATATTACTTGGCATCATTCTGTCCGTCCGTCTGTCTGTCTGTCTGTCCGTCTGTCCGTCCACAAATTTTTTTATCCTCCATAACTTTCTTATTCCTGGATGGATTTAAATATTACTTGGCAGAAATGTTAACCATAATGTGATGGAGTGTTGCGCGCAAGACTCAGGTCCGTACCTCAAAGGTCAAGGTCATACTTAGAGGTTAAAGGTCAAAAAAGGGTCTTTCCTGTGTCCAATTAATAACTTTGTTATTATTCCTGGATGGATTTAAATATTACTTGGCAGAAAAGTTAACCATAATGTGACGAAGTGTCACACGCAAGACCCACAGCCGTACCTCAAAGGTCAAGGTCATACTTAGAGATAAAAGGTCAAAAAAGCGTCTTTTTTATTGTGTCCAATCTATAACTTTCTTATACCTGGATGGATTTAAATATTACTTAGCAGAAATATTAACCATAATGTGACAGTGTGTCACGCGCAAGACCCAGGTCCGTACCTCAAAGGTCAAGGTCATACTTAGAGGTGAAAGGAAAAAAAGAACGTCTTTTTTTTTAACATCAACATTTTCCTACTCCTCTGATAGCGCTGCCGGGGCCCTAGTCAGTTTCACTGACAGCTCTAGTTATTGTTGCAGATTTTGTCAAGAGGAGGTCCCAGTCCACAATGTACAGTTATTTACCATATTAGGAATGATGAGATAGCCTCAGTCTCCAGCAGTGGACTGTTGGACGCCCTGGCCCTGGGCACAACCAGAGTCACTGGACAGGCAGTGGGGCAAGACCCAGAGACGGGAGAGAATGTCATATACTCACAGGTAAAATGATTTGATAGTACACCAAAACTCTTTACAACAATATTGTAAGGATTGGCGGCCTCGACAGCTCATTGGTTAGAGCATTTGACTTATGATCGAGAGGTTGTGGATTTGAATCCGGCCACTGGAGGCAAGGTGTGTCCTTGGGCAAGACACATAATCCCACTGCCCCACTCCTAAATAAATTAGTATAAATAATATTGTTAGGACAGATAACAATACCTGGATCTGATGTTATAAACCTTTTTTTCATGCTCAACTCACTTGAGAATGAAATTTGTCCTGTTCATAAATTTTTAAATGCCAACAATTGTTGGCATCTTAAAATTTATAAGCAGGACAAACAATCATTCTTTGATGATCTGAGCAGACAAAATGCCTCATTTGTTTGTATTTAATGATTATGAGCGTTTCAAATTTCATGCTGAAGTGAGTTGAGCATGAAAATAGTTTTACAACCTCAGGGCCTGGGGCTGACATTACAGACTTTTCATGCTCAACACAACTGAGTTTGAAATTTGTAATGCTCATAAAAATCAAAATACAAACATCCAATCTGATGAGGTGAATTGCATGCTCAGATCAACAGAGAATGCCATTTGTCCTGCTCATAAACTTCAAAATGCCAACAATTGTTGGCATTGTAAAGTTTATGAGCAGGACAAATTCTGTGCTTAAGTGAGTTTAGCATAAAACAATTGTATAACCTTTGGACCAGTATAGGGTATCTGATTAATCAGTTTTCTTTATGATTACTCATTTCAGGCAATAGAGAACATAATCAATCATGGTTTTCCATATTCAATCGAGGCATTTTCCCTTTATACATAGCAAGTTCTTATTACACTCTTGTTAGAATCACTTGTGGTCCTCGTGGAAGATTTGCTACACTTTTACGCCTGATGTAGTTGTAAAATAAAGTCCTTACGTACTAACTACTTACTTATTTGCTTTACAAGCTGTAGTAGTTAATTGAAAATGTATGATTATACAGAAGTTGGGTAAAAGTCCCACAAAATCGGAAGCAACGTCTCCAAAATAATCTTTACAGTGTTGATAAGGACGTTAAACCACAAATCGAACAAACAAAAATGATTATATAGAAAATGATTCTGTGCAGAGCTGAAACTGACCAAACAAGTACTGGTAAACTGCTTAGAAGGTCTTAGCCTGCCCAGGCAAAGTGGTGCGAGTCAGACCATCCCTTAAACCCAAGCAGTTTCTTTGGGCGGTATGGCTTGAGATATCATTTCAATTTCGTGTTGGGTAAAAGTCCCACAAAATCAGAAGAAATATCTCCAAAATGACTTAAATGGTATTGATGGGGATTTAAAACCTCAACACAAACTAACAAACAGATAATATAGAAAATGACAATTTTTGTGCCTACTTTATTTCTGTTATGGTATGCATGTATTTTTCCCCAGGATGAGGTTACAGTCAATGTGATCAAGCTATCAGGGATCAGAATCCATGCTCCACTCACCAGATTACAGACAGGAACTACTGTAAGATTTTCTTTTTTCCTACTTTATTACTCATAGCCTGAGATAAGTGTGGTATCCAAATATTATTTTTCTTATTTCTGCATGAATACATATGTTGTGGATACTCATTAGAAGTACCTCACTTCTAATGAGGCACTTCTAATGAGTATCCACAACATACGTTTTCGTGCAGAAATAAGAAAAATATTGTTACTTTTCAGATGAAAAAAACAACCTTGGAGCTATGTTAAATACCATTAATATTAGACCAGAGACCTGGTTCAGGTTCACAATCATTTCTTAAACTTAAGGCTATCTTGTTTATAGAGTCCAACCTTTTTGTGGCTCTGAAAATTATTTAGAGGCGATTTTAATATGGTGATTAAATACAGTCAAGCAAACACTTGCAATAACAGTTTTGACAATGACAGTAAAATATAGCTTGGAAGCTCAGAAACTTAGTAACACAGTTGTGTGTTATTCAAAGGTAATTTTCTGTGTTAAATACATAGGTGGGATTTTTGCCTATTGGCCATTGTAAGAAGGATGGCTGTTATTTTGGAATGACTGCTAACAGAGGTTTGACTGCATTTTGTTTTTCAGATGCCATTGTTTGCAGTAGGTCTGACAGAACATGAAACCCCATTCACCTTTGGCAGTGCTGTGCCACCGTTATCATTTAAGTGGTCTGTCAACAAGAAGTCTGTGGCACAGTTACAGTCTGTGTTTCATGAGGTAAGTTCATACACCACAACATATTAATAGCACTGTTCATTATAAATGATTTTCGATATAACACAGTTTAATGACAGATCCCAAAAAATGTATTCACCATATTTGCATTATTTGCTGGCTCCCAGCTTGCACAATGTCAATATTGGAAAAACAGGTAACCAGACCCCCCTGACCTTTCAAGGTCAGGGGGGTCTGGTTACCTGGTTTTCCAACACTGATAACCTTCAGACTAGGAACCAGCAGATAATGCAAATAAGATGAATAGTTTATATAAAAAAAAGACCATAAATGGTCATTTTACTATATAATCTAAGCATCCCAGAAATGTTTAGATTATGTAGAAAAATTACCGTATTTTCTATAATTTCTGCATTTTTGTTTGGCAATAAATCATTTGTTTAATAACTAACACAGTATCAGTTTTGGACCCCAACAACAGGGTTTTAAAGAAATTGTGATGTAGTTTAAGTCATTTTAAACAGAATACCCCAAAACTTAACTGTACATGTTTGAATCGCCTCTTTGAGATGATTCTAACATGTACCCACAACATAGGTGTTTAGCAAATTATAAAGAAGAAAGAATGTTGCCAACCCGGCAGGTATTGAATCTGCGCATCTTGTATTTAGGTGTGTTCCTTAGTATTAAACTGTAAGGTTATATGTTGTATACTGTTGATTAATAGCTGATCTCTCGACTCTGTTGATTAATAGCCTGTTTTGATATTTATATCTTGCAGAGTGGTGTAAGACCCAACAAAGAAGGTAACTTTGCTGTACAGATGGTTGCCATGGAAACAGGTCATGTGTCAGTGAAGCTAGAGGTCACATCTGTGTCAGGAAGGTCACAGATTATGGGTGATTTGACCTTGAGAGATGAACTGCAGATTCAGGTGATAAATAATAGCATTATTTCTGCCATTTTAACCAGGGGACAACTTTTATGAATTCCTGTTTATATACTATCCTCTTAGCAGAGCCATTCGGAAAAGAGGTCTACTCTTAAGGGGAGAACATGCACCCATATTTAAAATAGGAGAAATAAATAAACTGTTTATTACATGCACTTCCATAGACTTTTAGGCTCATTTCACATCTCGGATTTGGCTCTGAATTTCGGTACATTTGACTCTTTACAGTTCATGTTAACGGTTCAATCAGCATAGTTATACATAAGCTGAAATAATATGTTGAAATATAACATTTTCATTGCAAAAGCAGTATCTTGTATCTTGTACAAAAAGTAGGTCCAGCTTAAGAGCTTTATTTCCCGATCTAAAAGGAAATATTTCATCGTAGCAAAAAGGAAAATACCAAGTTTATGTCTGGTAGCAGTCATGATATTTCTCTGGTATGCGTGTAATATATGCCATTTTTTCACAGGGCTGTATTATTTTTATGCTTACTACTAAAAAATAAAAAAGCCAAAAGTAGAGACTGGTTCTTTTATCAGCTTATTCATCCAAAACATTAATAACATCATTTCCTTTTATTTTACATTCAGATTTGCCAAAACATGTTAACCCTTGTCCTGCTGAATATTTTAATCTGCCACACCCAATACCGATTATCAACCAATCAGATTACTTGATGCAAATTATTGCAACAAATTCACAATCTGAACGGCAAACAATGTAGTTCCTGATCAGATGGCTTCTTTAGAAGCCATCTGATCTGGATCTACATTGTTTGAAAGGTAAAGCATATCCGGGCTCAGCAGGACAAAGATTAGCAGACTATGTTTGACAGATCATTTGTTCTTGAAGTGCAAAGCACAAATCAGCAGATGATGTTTTCAAATATTCGTATCAGTTTCCTAGAAAATAGGGCTTGACAGGCATGTGGCTCATTTCAAACGTTAGACCTTACCCTTTTTGTCTGAAAAATAATTATAAAAAAAAATCAGTATTGTATGCTAGAAATGTAGTCGCAGATAAAACTGACAGGGCGGAGCTATCATTTGTACCTACCTTTGTAATATTATATTAACAAAACCGTAAACCAAGTCACCTGATTATATGAATTCATCTGTAACACAAAGATATGGTGTATGTAGCCTTTTGGTCTGCTTGCAAAAAGCATTTGAAAGGCCCTCTACCAAATCTGCTGTTGGACTGATAGTGAATTTTACACATATTGACACCTGAATTTCCCTGTCCTGTCAATCCTATCTGCGACTGCTTTATTTTTGCTTGGTGATTTGAGGGTTATCATTGGTTACCATTGTTCTGCAGGTGTTCACGGAATTATCCATGATCAGTCCTAAAGTATGTGATGGAAAGTTACTGATGACACCAAACACGGAGGCTTTTCTCAGGACAAACAGGTAAAAATAAAATATATGCCTTATTATAACATCGCTGGGGTCCAAAGCAGAAACCATGTTAGTTAAACAGTCATGTTATAGCCAAACAAAAATCTAGAAAAATGACCATTTATGGTCAGTTTTCTATATAATTTTTTCATTTTTTGGGATACATGTTATATCCAAACAAGAATGTATAGATTATATAGAAAAATTACCATTTATGGTCTTTTTTCTATATAGTCTATTCATTTTTTTTTATGGATACATTATAAAACTGTTATATCTGAAGCTGTGTTATAATCATAATGAACAGTGTGGGAGGTTGGGTCACTGTGAAGGTGCTGTGTTTCTGTAGAACAGCCTGTGTGACTTAGTTGTTAAGAGCACTGACTCTTTAACATTAGATGTCTCACCAGTGTGGGTTCAGGACATGCAGGATGTCAAAATCTGCAACATAAATAAAATGCCAACAATTGTTAACATTTAAACATTTGTGAGCAAGATATACAACATTCTTTGCTAATCTGAGCACGGATAATCTCATTTGTCAAATTTTGATAATTACCGCAAAAATTCGGACTCCTTCAGGACTTGCTGTAATTCTCCTAAAATTAAAAAAAATTTGTTTCATGATCCAGCAAGGAGTCCAAAAGGTGCAGACAGAATGGCAAACAGTGTAGACCCTGATCAGACTGCTCCTTTAGGAGCAGTCTGATCTGGGGCTAAACTATTTGCTTAGGCCGATCTGTCCATCATTACGGTATATTGCCTCATTCGTCCAATTTTGTTCATTACGGTATGTACATTACAAATCTCACTGACCAGTGAGTTCAGCCCGAAAAAAAAGTTTTATAACCTCAGTCCCAGGTTTGACTGCAATCGCATATCAATTTCTGTTAATCGCATATCAATTTCTGTTAATCGCATATCAATTTCTGTTAATCGCATATCAATTTCTGTTAATCGCATATCAATTTCTGTTAATGGCATATCAATTTCTGTTAACCAGGGATGGTTCAGCCAAGATGACCTATATTGTAATGTCAGCTGACAACAGTGATACGGTGTTAGTGGAGGATGGTGTGCTCATATCAGGGCCTAACCCAGGTCAGGCTGCACTGCAGGTCACAGCACAGGAAGAGTTTGGAATCAACCAGACTCTTATGCTGCTTGTCAAGGTAAGGTTTTTGCTTCTATGGCCTGGTCTGCATGATCAGTCATTATCAAATTCAACACAGTCTTGCACACGTAATAAGGCTAAATAACGTTCTGTTTCTGTCTTTCCTCTGTCATAGTATCTCATTTTTATCCCCCGACCGAAAAGGTTCGGGGGATATAGCGATCAGCCTGGCGTCCGTCCGTCCACGCGTCCGTCTGTCCATCCGCAGGAACAGATGTATACTTGTGTGTTTAAAATTATGGACACTTCCATTAAACTCAATGCGATTTATTCCGTAGACACACAAGTGACTTGTGTGTCAAAAATAGCTACTTGTGTGTCTTATTTTCCAAGAAATTTCCAGGAAATTTGACACACAAGGGTACTTTGTAGGGATGAAGACACACAAGTATACATCCGTAAAGACGTCCATCCGTCCGTCCGTCCGTAGACGCAACCTTGTGATGGCCATAACTCCTATACCCTTTGAGATTCATTGATGGTTCTTGGCACAATTGTTCACAAGGCTGAGACGGTGTGTCATGCGCAAGAACAAGAACTCTAGATGCCATGGTTTTTGAGTTATCTCCCCTTTTAATAAAATAGAATGACTACTTTGTGATGGCCATAACTCCAATACCCTTTGAGATATATTGATGGTACCTGGCACAGTTGTTCACAAGACTGAGACAGGGTGTCATGCACAAGAACCACAACTCTAGTTGCCATGGTTTTTGAGTTATCTCCCCTTCCAATAAAATAGAGTGACTACCTTGTGATGGCCATAACTTCAATACCCTTTAAGATATATTGATGATACCTGGCACAGTTGTTCACAAGGCCGAGACGGTGTGTCATGCACAAGAACCACAACTCTGGGTGCCATGATTTTTTAGTTATCTCCCCTTCCAATAATATAGAATCACTACCTTATAATTGTCACATCTCCAAGACTCTTTGAGATATATTGATGGTACCTGGCACAGCTGTTCACAAGGCTGAGACAATGTATCATGCACAAGAACCACAACTCTAGTTGCCATGGTTTTTGAGTTATCTCCCCTTCCAATAAAATAGAGTGACTACCTTGTGATGGCCATAACTTCAATACCCTTTAAGATATATTGATGATACCTGGCACAGTTGTTCACAAGGCCGAGACGGTGTGTCATGCACAAGAACCACAACTCTGGGTGCCATGGTTTTTGAGTTATCTCCCCTTCCAATAATATAGAATCACTACCTTATAATGGCCACATCTCCAAGACTCTTTGAGATATATTGATGGTACTTTGTACAGTTCTACATGAGGTTAAGCAGGTGTGTCGTGCTAGAACCACAACTCCATGTGCCCTGGTTTTTGAATTATCTCCCCTGACAATATAGCCTTGTGATGGCCATAACTCCAGTACCCTTTGAGATATATTGATGGTACTTGGTACAATTGTATGCAAGGTTGAGACGGCGCTTCATGCCTAAGAACCACAACTCTGGGTGCTATGATATTTGAGTTATCTTCCCTTCCAATATAACAGTATGACCACTTTGTGATCACAGTACCTCCAATACCATTTGAGACATATTGGTGGTACTTGATGCAGATGTACATGAGGTTAAACAGGAGTGTCATGCTCAAGAATTACAACTCGGGTTGCTCTGGTTTTTGAGTTATCTCCCCTGACAATATAACTTTTTGATGGCCATAACTCCAACACCCTTTGAGATATATTGAAGGAACTTGGCGCAATTGTATACAAGGTACAGAAGGGGTGTCATGTGCAAGAACCACAACTGTTGGTGCTGTGATATTTGAGTTATCTACCCTTCCAATATAACAGTATGACCAGCTTGTGATCACCATATCTCCAATACCCTTTGAGACATATTGATGGTATTTTGTACAGAAATACATGCACTTAAGCAGGCATGCCATGCACAAGAATCACAATTCTGAGTGCCCTGGTTTTTTAGTTATCTCCTCTGACAGTATAATCTTGTGATGGCCATAACTGCAACACTTTTGTGAAATATTTCTGGTTTAATTCCGGGCACTTTCTATTGGTGAACAGTCTTCTGAAGGCCATATTGGCTTTTGGTCGGGGGATTTGCCATCTCTTCCGATGGCTATTTTATCATATAATGTCGTATCTGAGAGTGTGATAACGCCATGTAATAAATTTGATAATCCACTAGTGGATTAAATATGCGAATTAGTTACATACACCCCATAATGTTACATGTACGACATCCTTAACGATGTTGCGTTTACAAATGGCGGAATATTGACATTTTTGTAAAACAATAGTGAATAAAATGCGTTTTAAATGTCATATGATAAACAGAATCTTGCATTTGTGCTCATGTATTATTGAATTTATAAAACTTGTCCCTTTTCTTCAACTTGTTTAATAAATTCAGTAATACATAAACACTCATGTAAGATCCTCCATATCAATCATTCATTAAACTCATTGAGGAATAAGGCTAAAATTCTTGGCAAAGCCTCACATTTTATCCCTTTTTCCTCAACTTGTTTGATAAATTCAATAAATCCAATAATACATGAACACTTATGTAAGATCCTCATGTTGTTTTCATCCTGATCACAGGCAGATTTTCCTGTCAGTCAGTACATGAAACTGGTAAAGAGGGCAAGCCGGGCTCTTGTTTGTTTAGAATTTGTCTGAAGAGTTTGCGAAAAAAGTATGACCATGGCTGACAGCATTATATATTGCGTAAAATTTCTGGATATTTCACCAGATGGGAGACAGTCAAACAGTGCTTTTTACTTGGCGAGCGCTGTTGTTTCATCTGAGTTGGCAATACTTGTGCAGGTTCTTATGCCCCATTATTTATAGGTACTTATGCCCAAATGGTTACAGTGTAAAACCACATAATTATGCCCCCACTTTTTTGCACCCAAAGTAGGTTTACAATGAAAATATTGAAACTGAAACTACATACAGTCCTATTACACAATGACTGTTGGGGGTGGATTAAAGTTTCATAGTGACTGTCTGCAGAGGATCCCCCATTATAACTACAGTATTTGTTCCTCAACATTTACCATTGTAAAGAATTTACCGCTGTAAAGAACCCCGAGAAGGAGTAGCATACCAGCAAATAAAGGATATGTTTACCTGACTTAATCCAAGGTGTCATCCATCCTTCCAAATATTCACATCAAATGTTTCTTTTTATATTGATTAGATCCTTGAGTATCTTAATTTATCTGTTTTAAGGGGAATGGATACACCTTCATGGGAGGCAACTCATGCAAAATTATTTTTGTCTCCCGTGTCAATAGGGGTCAACTTTTAAAGGAAAGAATTTGCTCCTGAGGAGCAAATTCTTTCCTTTAAGAGTAGACCCCTTTTTCAGTGGGACAAGGCTTATAGAAAAGTGAACAGGAAGTCCCGAAAGTTGTCTCCTTTTGAAAAATGTCAGAAAAATGTGCAAGGTGTTCCCATTCCCCTTAAGTTGAGCTTAGGATTTGTTGTTATATTGAATGTTGGAATAACGAGGGTTGCCTCTTTATCCTAGGTGAAACCTGTATCCTACATGATGATCAACTCGAACACTGCACTAGAGACATCTGGTGGCCAGCTGACAGCTGTACCAAGGGGAATAACTCTTCACTTCACAGTGACATACCATGATGATGTAGGAGAAACATTCTACGCCACGAATGTCCACATGAAATACCGCTGTAGCAGGTAATTATAGTTACCATATAGCCAGTATCGTTGCACCACGGATCAAGCATCAAAAACCACGTATTCAAACATAATGATGTTGTTAGTTAACATATAGCCAGTATCGTTGCACCACGGATCAAGCATCAAGCATCAAAAACCACGTATTCAAACATAATGATGTTGTTAGTTAACATATTTTTCTTGTAACAGTGGGACACACCATGTGTTCATAATTGTTTTATTGCCTCTTGTGATATAAAATATGGAAGAAAAACTTATGTAATAAATTAGATATTGCAGCATGCTAAACTTTTTGCTGAAAAATAAAAATAGCTTTTGCAAATGCAAAAGCTACTCACATTTCCAGCAAAAATTGCAGAATATTAGCTATTTATCAAGAGCAAAAAACCAACAGCAGTACTGTTAATTGTATGTTTATTTAGATGGACACATTTTGGTATTTTAATACCTTTATGAAGATGAGTTGTAAGTTCTGCTTTAGTCTTCTGAAGCAGTGTTTGGTCATGTGATTCTATTTGTCTCAAAATAGTATGGGAGCTGTTTCTTGGAGACAGTAATTATTAATCGTTGTATAGTACTTTTAAAACCCTTTTTGTACCAAACGGAATCTTCCTCCTTATATATAGCAAGAGTCCATTCCAAAATTTAGGGGTGCCAGGTTGTGTTTTCATCAAAATTTATTTGGAAAATGGCTGAACTTTTAGCAAACAGTGGAGGCCCTGATCAGACGCCGCATTCTGCGGCGTCTGATCTGGGCCTGCACTGTTTGCCAGGATACCCCTTTCTGGGTTTCCAGTACAAAATGGGTTAAAACTAATGATGTCATTAGTTAACATATTGTTAAAACTTTGACCATTAAATATGCTAGGAAAGCTTAAGTGATAAATTAGATATTGCAGACATTCTAAATTTTTGCTGAAAAATGTAAGTAGCTTTTGCAAATGCAAAAGCTACTCACATTTTCCAGCAAAAATTGCAGAATATTAGCTATTTATCAAGGAAAGGGGTTATCACTAGAGCAAAGAACCAAGAGCAGTACTGTTAATTGTATGTTTATTTAGATGGACACATTTTGGTAGTTCATTACCTTTATAAAGATGAGTTAAGTTCTGATTTAGTCTACTGTATGTGTTCTAGAAAGGGTTATTTGGTCATGTGATTCTGTTGTCCTCAAAATATTGTGGGAGCTGTTGCTTATAGACAGTAGTTATTTACAGTTGTATAAGAATGAGTTCATGTAAGCAGAGATTAGGTTACGTCCATTACGTAAACACGCCTATTAGTCTATATACAAATACATTGCCACCTTTATCGCCGAATAAATGAAAATTTTATGATGAAAAATTGTGATATTTTTCTTATTTCTGCTCAAAATATAGATTGTGGGCACTTGTTAGAACCGCCTCATGGAGGCGATTCTAACGAGTACCCACAATCTATATTTTAGAGCAGAAATAAGAAAAATAAGGTATGATATTTTTCTTATTTCTGCTCAAAATATAGATTGTGGGCACTCTAACGAGTACCCACAATCTATATTTTAGAGCAGAAATAAGAAAAATAAGGTATACCCCCAGAAACCCCAGATTTACTATATAAAAGTGGGGTTCAAGGGGGTCAAAATTATATAGGCATGTTTTCGTGATGTAGGAAGTTTTATTTTTTGACATAACATTCTGTTAGCAAACAGTGCAGGCCCTGATCAGACGCCAAGATCCGTGACGTCTGATCTGGGCCTGCACTGTTTGCCAAGGTACCCCTTTAGGGGTTTCCCGCATTACATAATGGGTTATGGGTTAAACACACACAAAAATTAACACCTGGTGCTTGTTATATAGATATCAGACTCATTTGCTGTTCATTTCTACAACCTTTTCCAGAGATTTAGAATAGAAACTTTTGTAATCAACATATTGTTTCTTTTTGTCAGACATGACCTTGTTCAGGTGTCCTATGGACTAGAAAATAACACTATTATACTGAAGACAGCTGCTGTTGGACAGACTATTTTAAAGGTAAGAAAATAACACTATTATACTGAAGACAGCTGCTGTTGGACAGACTACAGTTGAACTTCAATGGCTCGAACACCTTTGGGACCTCGAAAATCTTTTCGAGACAGGGGTAGTTCGAGCGACTGAGGGTTACTGTCAGGAGGCATAACGAGATCCTTTTAGACATCTTTTCGGTGTTCTATAAGAAAATGTATGCTGTGTGTACTCATTAGAATCCCCTCATCGAGGCGATTCTAATGAGTACACACATCATACATTTGCAAGATAAAAGACTAAAATCTCCTTAACTATCCCCCACTATTTCTTATGTAGAGGATTTCGCAAGGGGCTCACGAATGGGTTCGACACATCCATGGTAAACGAGCCATCGGTGTTCGAGCCATCGAAGTTCTACTGTATTTTAAAGGTAAGAAAATAACACTATTATTCTGAAGACAGCTGCTGTTGGACAGACTATTTTAAAGGTAAGAAAATAACACTATTATACTGAAGACAGCTGCTGTTGGACAGACTATTTTAAAGGTAAGAAAATATTACTATTGTACTAAAGACGGCTGCTGTTGGGCAGACTATTTTAAAGGTGAGTTTGTACCTTGGGTTGAGATATTTGCAGCACTTCTTGAGGTGAAATCAACCCTCACCATGCTGAACCAGCACGGGTCCTTTTTAGCTCACCTGAGCACGAAGTGCTCAAGGTGAGCTTTTGTGATCGGTCTTTGTCCGTCGTCCGTCGTCCGTCGTCCGTGCGTGCGTCCGTCCGTCGTCAACTTTTGCTTTAAACAACTTCTTCTCCAAAACTGCTGGACAGATTTTGAAATAATTTCACAGGAATATTCCTTGGGTGACCCTCTACCAAAATTGCTCAAATCGTTCCGCTCGTGTGAACAAGATGGCCGCCAGAGCTAAAAATAGAAAAACCTATAAATGACTTCTCCTCTTTAACCAGTGCAAGGATTTTGATATAATTTCACAGGAAGGTTCCTTGGGTGACCCTCTACCAAAATTGCTCAAATCGTTCCGCTCAGGTGAACAAGATGGCCGCCAGAGCTAAAAATAGAAAAACCTTTAAATGACTTCTCCTTAACCAGTGGATGGATTTTGAAATTATTGCACAGAAATGTTCCTTAAGTACCCCTCTACTAAAATTGCTCAAACCGTTCCACTCGGGTGAACAAAATGGCCGCCAGAGCTAAAAATAGAAAAACCTTTTAACGACTTCTTCTCCTTAACCAGTGGATGGATTTTGAAATTACTTCACAGGAAAGTTCCTTGGGTGACCCTCTACCAAAATTGCTCAAATCGTTCCGCTCAGGTGAACAAGATGGCCGCCAGAGCTAAAAATAGAAAAACCTTTAAATGACTTCTTCTCCTTAACCAGTGGATGGATTTTGAAATTATTGCACAGAAATGTTCCTTAAGTACCCCTCTACTAAAATTGCTCAAACCGTTCCACTCGGGTGAACAAAATGGCCGCCAGAGCTAAAAATAGAAAAACCTTTTAACGACTTCTTCTCCTTAACCAGTGGATGGATTTTGAAATTACTTCACAGGAAAGTTCCTTGGGTGACCCTCTACCAAAATTGCTCAAAATGTTCGGATCAGGTGAACAAGATGGCCGCCAGAGCTAAAAATAGAAAAACCTTTAAACGACTTCTTCTCCTTAACTAGTGGATGGATTTTGAAATTACTTCACAGGAATGTTCCTTGGGTGACCCTCTACCAAAATTGCTCAAACCGTTCCGCTAGGGTGAACAAGATGGCCACCAGAGCTAAAAATAGAATAACCTTTAAACGACTTTTTCTCCTTAACCAGTGGATGGATTTTGAAATTATTTCACTGGAATGTTCCTTGGGTGACCCTTTACCAAAATTGCTCAAACCGTTCCGCTCTGGTGAACAAGATGGCTGCCAGAGCTAAAAATAGAAAAACCTTTAAACGACTTCTTCTCCTTAACCAGTGGATGGATTTTGAAAATACTTCACAGGAATGTTCCTTGGGTGACCCTCTACCAAAATTGCTCAAACCGTTCTGCTCTGGTGAACAAGATAGGCTGCCAGAGCTAAAAATAGAAAAACCTTTAAACGACTTCTTCTCCTTAACCAGTACCGGCCCCGATAGCTCAGTTGGTAGAGTGTCCGCTCCGGGGAACGGGAGGTCTCGGGTTCGATCCCGGGCCTCGACATACCAAAGTCGTTAAAAATGGTACTAGCTGCTCCTCGTTTGGCACTCAGATTTACGGGGTAGAGCTAGGACTGGTCGATCCAGTGTCAGGATAATGTGACTGGGTGTGGTATCATGTAATGTGTCTGGGACATGATACTTCAGTGAGGCAGCACTATAAACGTGAGCATTGAGCTCCCTGTCGCAACCAGACACCGTCGTGATATGACTGAAAAATTGTTGAAAGCGACGTTAAACCCGAATTCACACACACACACATCTCCTTAACCAGTGGATGGATTATGAAATTATTTGACAGGAATGAGGTTTGAGGTTTTTAGCTGTGGTGGCCATCATGCTCAGTTAAGCAAAATATTTTGAGCAATTTTGTTAGAGGGTCACTCATGGAACATTCCCATAAAATTGCTTCCTTTTAGAGACAGATGGCTTTTGAAAGTTTTGGCCCCCACCCACCTTGACTGCAAGGTGCTTCTTCAGGAGTATTGGTAAACCACTTTGAAGGTCTTAGCCTGTCCAGGCAAAGTGGTGCGAGTGGAACCATCTGTGCATTTAAACCCCATTGGTTTCATTGGGCGGCAGGGATTGAGATGTCATTTCATCAAAAATGACTTCTACATGTACTTCTCAAAATGACTTCTGCTCTTAAACAGGCAGACTGATTTTGAATTAATTTCACAGAAATGGTCTTTGGGTCCAACCAAAATTGCTCAAACCCTCCACACCACCATATATTACCCACAATTCCGTTTGTACAATATGGATCAGGTGAGCGATCCAGGGCCATCATGGCCCTCTTGTTTAGCTCACCGTCACTATCACCGTCACATAGTGACGAGGTGAGCTTTTGGGATCACTTTTTTCCGTCGTGTGTCCGTCCGTCCATCCGTGCGTAATCAATTTCTTCAAACAACATCTCCTCCTAAACCCTGATCGGATTTTGACCAAACTTCACAGGAATGATACTTAGGTGGTCCCCTTTCAAAGTTCTTCAAATGGTTTCAGTCCGTTGCACATCTAGGTCACAGGAGCCAAAAAAAGATTTTTTTCACCGAAAACCTAAAAAATCTTTTTCTCTGAAACCGCAATGCCCAGGTCTTTGATATTTGGTATGAAGCTTCATCTAGTGGATCCCTACCAAGATTATTCAAATTATAGTGCTGGGGCCAAACATGCCCCCGCACCGGGGCCCTTTGGTTTTACATGGGCTTATATATGGAAAATCTTTAAAAATCTTCTCTGAAACCGCAAGGCCCAGGTCTTTGATATTTGGTATGAAGCTTCATCTAGTGGACCCCTACTAAGATTGTTCAAATTGTAGTGCTGGGGCCAAAAATGCCCCCGTCTGGGGCTCTTTGGTTTTACATGGGCTTATATACGGAAAATCTTAAAAAATCTTCTTCTCTGAAACTGCAAGGCCCAGGTCTTTGCTATTTGGTATGAAGCTTCATCTAGTGGACCTCTACCAAGATTGTTCAAATTATAGTGCTGGGGCCAAAAATACCCCGCCTCGGGGCCCTTTGGTTTTACATAGGCTTATATAGGGAAAATCTTTAAAAATCTTCTTCTCTGAAACTGCAAGGCCCAGGTCTTTAATATTTGGTATGAAGCTTCAGCTTGTGGACCTCTTCCAAGATTGTTCAAATTATAACCCTTGGGCAAAAAATGCCCCTGCCCCGAGACCCTTTGGTTTTACTTAGACTTATATAGAGATAATCTTTGAAAATCTTCTTCTCTGAAACTGCAAGGCCCTTTTCTTTGATATTTGGTATGGAGCTTCATCTAGTAGACCTCTACCAAGATTGTTCAAATTATAGCCCTCGGGGGGCCACAAATGCCCCCGCCCCGGGGCCCTTTGGTTTTACATAGACTTATACAGAGATGATCTTTGAAAATCTTCTTCTCTGAAACAGCAAGGCCCAGGTCTTTGATATTTGGTGTGAAGCTTCATCTAGTGCACCTCTATCAAGATTGTTTAAATTATTGCCCTTAGTCCAAAAATGCCCCCGCCCCGAGGCCATCTGGTTTTACATAGGCTTATGTAGGGAATATCTTCTTCTCTGAAAGCGCAATTGGTCAACTGGCCCTTGTTAGCTCTGAATAAATGGCTTTTAGGCAGTTATCCCCTTGCTATATGGAATATATATAGGTAAATTAAGAAAACTGTCCCGAAACAAGTAAATCATACGTAAAAATAAACAACATCCGCGCACGGAAGTCATATACACCTCAACCTCGTTATAACACGGAACTCCGGGTCCAACCAACGGACCGTGTTAGTTAACCGAATCGTGTTATAAACCCCGACCGTATTTGTCACAGATCAACCATTGACACATTGGTGATCAATAGTTTCCCAAACAAGATGATGTGCGGTCAGGTTAATGACCGTATTTCCCGACAAAAATGTGTTTAGAATTAATCAATGGCGGTAAATACCATGGCCCATCAAGTCAAACAAGTCACTGTAATCGAAACCAGCTGATAAACCATGTTTTATATCCAGAAATCGTCCGATCTGACACCGAGTATGACGCCATTTTGATAGCTGGATCCCAGCTATCTTTGTTGTAACTGAGCGTCCGGAACCGTACCGAACTACAGTACCATTGATACATTTCAATGGTGAAATTACCGGTTAGGGTTCGGAACTGGACAATGATCAACGCTTACAAGAAATTTGAATTACTTCCCTTGAAATGCCTTACTCTTAATATTTTAGCCATTTGTAACGATTTTTAATGGCGCACATGGCCTTTGAATGATTTTCTTACCATGAAAATCGATCTTGAATATGTTTTATTATTTGCTTTTAAGATGGAATAAATTTGACTTTCTTTTACATGCGGCTCTAGAAAATGAGTTTTTATTGCAGTTGACCGATCACATCGTCTGCATCCATGTTTAAAATTTCTGCTGAGCAGTGATCCTTAACGGAGCGTGAAAATATTTTTTTCCGGTTGCGTAACTGAATTCTTTAATCTCTTTATCTCACTAAGCCAACACTTTTGATTGTGCCGATGGCAGTTCATGTTTATCATGCGTGTCAAGCTAAACAAGCTATACTGTATATTCAACTCTGCTGGAGGCCTGCAATAAATATCAAAAAGTACCGTTATAAACCGTGTTAGCTACCGTGTTAGCTACCGTATTACCACAGTCAAAAGTGAGAGGAAAATAAAGTTGTTGTGCTTAAAACCTGATACAATCCTTGGATAGTATTTATAAATGTTGGTTGGGGAAAATTTGGGGTCCAAACCAAAACCGTGTTATATCCGAATTCGTGCTGTAACGAATCGTGCTATAACGAGGTCAGGGTGTATTTTAATTGTTACTGACCGGTTTCAAAATCATAAGGGTAACAATTAATATGGCGTCAAAATCTGTGGCGTTGCTATGTGACGTCGCAAAGCAATTTTTTGTACACATGAGTATGCAGTGTACACAGATATTGTTACGTCATCAAATAGTGTTTAGTTTCGGTGAAAAAACACCAATAAAGTGACGTTCTTTGGCTAACCTAGCTTAAACATCATCAAGGTGAAATTTAAAATAGCATATTGTTGCCAAGTATCACTATTGTGGCCATTCCAGTGAGTTATCTACCCTTGATAAATCTGAAACTGTTTTTTCTTAATTTTTTGGAATATCTTGAAATTGTTAATAAATTCCATAATGTTTGTTTTCCTGTGATCTGACGGAGATTTTGTTGTTTTGCTGTGTTCTGACAGAGATTTTACTATTATTATATGGGTACAGGTGTGGGACAGAAGCAAGCCATGGCTGATGGATTTTATCAACATACCAGTGGATTATGCTATTGAACCAGCCCAGCCTAGACTAGTTGTTGGTGGCATTGTCTGTTTACAGACACCTATAATGTCTGACAGAGGTAAGACAACCAGAAAGTACAGTAAAATTCCTATATTAAGACCACCTTTGGAACTGTTCAAAAGTGGTCTTTAAGACCACTTTTGAACAGTCCCCAAGGTGGTCTCATTTTAGATGAACACACAAAGAAAGAACAGCTGAACTCATTTAAATATACTTTTAAAAGCAGAATTTGTCTTAATTTCAGCTGGTCTTAATAGTGGAATTCTACTTTTTGTAAGAAAATAAATTATTCTCATGTTTTTCCCCCATGCAAACAGCTTGATACTGGGGACCTGTGAGCTGTATCAAATCAAAATATGACTGGATATTGGCTCCCAGTGAAGACTCAGATCAAACTCATTTTGACACCCACCCAACTGAGGTTATGGTCATGGGATGACCGTTTCAGTATATGAAGACAGATGGAATGCTTTAGCCAACCAGTGGTTCAGTCAGCAATGTGTTTGAAGGTGACTGGGAAGCTGTGTGATCCCCGCCAGATCTGGCAAACATACTTTCCTGGGGTTTTATCATGACAGCTTGACATCAATAGGTCAGCATTATAGTCTATTAATTATGCCCTCAGCTTATAAGAACTTTGAGGGGTTCCTGAGTATAAAAACCGATGAAATCTGGTTAGCAAAATATTGTGAATACACCCGGACCTCGTTATAGCACGATTCGTTACAGCACGAATTCGGATATAACACGGTTTTGGTTTGGATCCCAAATTTTCCCCAACCAACCTTTATAAATATTATCCATGGATTTTAAGCACAACAACTTTATTTTCCTCTCACTTTTGACTGCGGTAATACGGTAGCTAACACGGTTTATAACGGTACTTTTTGATATTTATTGGAGGCCTCCTGCATAGTTGAATATACAGTATATAAACTTGTTTAGCTTGACACGCATGATAAACATGAACTGCCATCGGCACAATCAGAAGTGTTGGCTTAGTGAGATAAAGAGATTAAAGGATTCAGTTGCGCAACCGGAAAAAAATATTTATCAAGCTCTGTTAAGGATCACTGCTCAGCAGAAATTTTAAAGTCGATGCAGACGACGTGATCGGTCAACTGCAATAAAACTCATTTTCTAGAGCCGCATGTAAAAGAAAGTCAAATTTATTCCAGCTTAAAAGCAAATGATAAAACATATTCAAGATCGATTTTCGCGGTAAAAAATTCATTCAAAGACCATGTGGGCCATTCAGAATCGTTTCATGTGGCTAAAATATTAAGGTTTAGACATTTCAAGGGAAGTAATTCAAATTTCTTGTAAGCGTTGATCATTGTCCGGTTCCGAACCCTACCCGGTAATTTCACCATTAAAATGTATTAACGGTACTGTAGTTCGGTACGGTTCCGGACGCTCAGTTACAACAAAGTTAGCCGGGAACCAGCTATCAAAATGGCGTCATACTCGCTGTCAGATGGGACGATTTCTGGATATAAAACATGGTTTATCAGCTGGTTTCGATTAAAGTGACTTGTTTGACTTGATGGGCCATGGTATTTACTGCCATTGATTAGTTCTAAACACATTTTAATCGGGAAATACAGTCATTAACCGGACCGCACATCATCATGTTTGGGAAACTATTGATCACCATTGTGTCAATGTGACAAATACAGTCGGCGTTTATAACACGATTCGGTTAACTAACACGGTCCGTTGGTTGGACCCGGAGTTCCGTGTTATAACGAGGTTGAGGTGTACTATTATTTCTAATTACAGAAATAGAAACTACCATTGATTTGGGAAGATGGGAGATTACCTGACTATCTTTTGAATAAATAAAAAAATTCTTGATTTATGGCAGTTTGTAAAGGGTACCTTTACCTTGTCAGCGAAAATTCTAAAAAAAAAAAAAGTTGTTGACGCTATGAAGCTAAAACTTTGAAACTGTATGAATGGATTACTAATGATGAATTGATTACCTGATTAACATCTGAATAAATTATGAAAATTGCTTGTGAGTTACAGCCCTTTGTAAATGTGGGCATTTTACCTTGTCAGCAAAATATCTCGGAAATCCTTGAAACATGGTGAATAGATTGGTAGTGATTAGTAGATTACATGAATAAATTCTGAAAAATACTTCATGGGTTATGGCCCTTTGTAAATTGTGTCATTTTTACCTTGTCAGCAAAGTATCTCAAAACAAATAAAGCTAGAGATTGGAAACTTGATGAATATATTGGATAAGATGAAAAGATTACCTGATTAACTTTGATTAATTTGTGAAAAACATTTCACAGGTTATTGGTATGACCCTTTGTGATCATTTTATCCTGGTCAGCAAATTATCATTTAACCCATTTAGCACCAGAAACCCCAAAACGGGTACCCTGGCAAACAGTGCAGGCCCAGATCAGATGCCGCAGAACGCGGCATCTGATCAGGGCCTCCACTGTTTGCTAAAAGTTCAGTCATTTTCCAAATAAATTTTGATGAAAACACAACCTGACACCCCTAAATTTTGAAATGAACTCCAGCTATATATAAGGAGGAAGATTCCATTTGGTACAAAAAGGGTTAAAAAAAAATACCTTGGAACTAGGGCCTTAAAGTGTGGTGAATTGATTGATTGCAATATCTTTTGAATAAATTCTGAAAAATATTTCATGAGTTATGGCCCGTTTTTTCAAATTTGTGTACTATACCTTGTCAGCAAAGTATTTCAAAACCTTATCTGAGGTGATTAGTCGAGACCTGCTGACAAGAGTCAGCATTCTTAACCACAAGCCCACATTTGAAATAACTGGGACCACAACTTCCTAATGCATTATAATCACTCCAGGCTTCTAAGGTTTACCATTTGAATTATTAAAACTTTTTTCAGGTGTGTCCGGTACATGGCAGGGAAGCAATGTACTCAACGTAAACCCGGACACAGGAATCACCTTTGCATCTTCAGTGGGCTCCGGATCTGTGACTTACAGTGTCTCCAGTGATGTTACCACGGATACTGAGGTAGGTCAAACACTTCAGGAGTCCTTATAACGTAAAAATCCAAATAGTTTGGACACCTTGAAGACTTGCAGTAATTTCCTAAAACTGTAACAATATAAGAATCTTATATGGGTGTGAGGGGTGGATTGAAAAATCCGTCCCGAGGGACACTGTCCGGCATCACGAGGCTTGCCGAGTGATGCCGGACAGTGATCCCGAGGGACGGATTTTTCTATCCACCCCTCACACCCATATTGGATTCTTTTTCTTGCATACCTTTCATTTCTATTGCGAATTTTTAATGCTGCTGTCACTTCGGTTACCGACGTCCGCCATTTTGTGATGACACAACAGGAATGTTTAGTGACGTCACGCATGACGCCGCCGCACATGAGGTTGTAATCAACCAGTGCATTTATCAAACACGCGATTTTATACGATTTGGGGTCGGAACACCAGGGTCAGAACATAAATTTCCATCCCTGGGTAAAATCACGGATTTCCTTGTCTGGTGTGCAAGAAATATCTATCTGGATGAGTTCTTAAAACTATACAGAAGTATACTAAAATGCATACCTCTGCGTCCCAGTCTATACCATGAGGGCTTTGAATTCCTCTGCAGTTTTAGCATTTATCACAAAGCAGGGAAGACTATTCCACTGAGGAATTGTTCTAGGGAAAAAGGAATTTTTCAGGGTATCACTATAGGCCTGGTACCTGTGGTATTGACTGTTGCTTAATTTTGATGCCCTTGTTTAAGTTGAACTAGTCACAGGGGTCAAGTATTTATCTTTATTAAGAGACACTACATCGGAGTGTATCTTATAAAAGAAGGCATAAAAGGACTGCTCATGACGGGCCTCCAATTATTGCCATTCCAATTAATCAAGCACATTGCCAACACTGCTTTTGTTCTGCCATCGCCTGCAGGTCCATCGGACAGCAGTCCTCTGAACCTTCTCAACCTGTCGCATCTGAGCTTTAACATGGGGATGCCAAACAGGTGATGCATACTCAAGTTGAGGTCAAACCAATGTTTTGTATGCAACATCCTTGTCTGCCTAGGAGCAAAAGCCTAAATGCGTCTAAGAAATCCTAATGTCCTAGTTGCCTTGGATTTGATCTCAGAAATATGTTGACCCCAATCCAGATTATCAGTGATGGTGATGCCAACATATTTTGCAGATTGGACATGCTCCAGTGTATGCTGATTAGTGAGTAGTCGAATTTAATCTGCTTGTCTGGAGGGTGCCGTGACACCCTCATTGAATGACATTTTGCAACATTGAACTTCATTTGCCAATCGGCCTCCCAGCATGCTAGGCTCTCCCCCTCATCTTGTAAGATAAGGCAGTCAGAAGGAGTATATATATTCCTATTCAGTATCCAGTAAAAGACCCACAAAACTGGAAACAACATCTCCAAAATGACCTAAATAGTGTTGACAGGGATGTAAAACCTCAATGAAAAGAAACAAATAAACAACAGACCTGCGCAAACAGTGTAATCCCAGATGAGATGTCACAGAATGGGGGCATCTCATCAGGGTCTACACTGTTTGCTGAGGTGTCTAAATATTTAGGGAAGATACGGTCATTTTGGTTCTAAAAACCTGTATAGAAGGTTTAAGTCTTTCCTTCTTCATCCCAAGTAACAGGCCCCCGCCCATAGGGGCTTGAAGAAATATATGGGCTGCATGATGCTTCCACGCAGAGCTAAATCCCGCCCACACACTAGTACTGGTAAACCGCTTAGAGGATCTAAGCCTGTCCAGGAACCGCGGTGCAAGGCAGACTGCCCATGCTAATAAACCCTATTTGTTATGCCCCCAACTTCGAAGAAGTTGTGGGGGCATATTGGTTTTGCCCTGTTCGTCCGTCCGTCCTTCCGTCCTTACGTCCGTCCCACTTTTTACTGCATAGCATAACTTTAGAACCATGGGTGCTAGGTTTTTGAAATTTCATATATGGATTCCTCATGAAAAAATAATTGACCCGTGTTTTTTTTCTCGTCAGGATTATGCCCCTTTTTTGAGTTATGCCCCTTTGCAAAAAATACTATGAAATCTTGTAAGCAAGATATCTCAAAAACTGTTTGAGCTATTGCCCTGAAACTTTACATGCTGGTTGGGGATGATGAGTAGATGAACTGATTAACTTTTGAAAAAAATCCGAAATTTTTTTCTTGAGTTATGGCCCTTTGAAATTTTTCGCGTTTTAAGTTTGTAAGCAAGATATCTAAAAAAACTATTTGAGGTTTTTCCCCGAAACTTCACAGACTTGTCGGGGATGATGAGTAGATGAACTGATCAACTTTTGAAAAAAATCCGATTTTTTTTTCTTGAGTTATGGCCCTTAGATTTTTTTCGTATTTTCAGCTTGTAAGCAAGATATCTCAATAATTGTTTGAGCGATTGCCCTGCAACTTTACAAGCTGGTTTGGGATGATGTGTAGATGAACTGATTAACTGTTGAAAAAAAATCCTATATTTTTTTCTTGAGTTATGGCCCTTTGAAATTTTTCGCGTTTTAAGTTTGTAAGCAAGATATCTCAAAAACTATGAGGTTTTTCCCCAAAACTTCACAGACTGGTTGGGTATGATGAGTAGATGAACTGATTAACTTTTGAAAAAAATCCAATTTTTTTTTCTTGAGTTATGGCCCTTTGATTTTTTTCGTGTTTTCAGCTTGTAAGCAAGATATCTCAAAAATTGTTTGAGCTATTGCCCTGAAACTTTACAGGCTGGTTGGGGATGATGAGTAGATGAACTGATTAACTTTTGAAAAAAATCCGAAATTTTTTTCTTGAGTTATGGCCCTTTGAAATTTTTCGCGTTTTGGCGTCCTTCCGTCCTTACGTCCGTCCCACTTTTTACTGCATAGCATAACTTTAGAACCATGGGTGCTAGGTTTTTGAAATTTCATATATGGATTCCTCATGAAAAAATAATTGACCCGTGTTTTTTTTCTCGTCAGGATTATGCCCCTTTTTTGAGTTATGCCCCTTTGCAAAAAATACTATGAAATCTTGTAAGCAAGATATCTCAAAAACTGTTTGAGCTATTGCCCTGAAACTTTACATGCTGGTTGGGGATGATGAGTAGATGAACTGATTAACTTTTGAAAAAAATCCGAAATTTTTTTCTTGAGTTATGGCCCTTTGAAATTTTTCGCGTTTTAAGTTTGTAAGCAAGATATCTAAAAAAACTATTTGAGGTTTTTCCCCGAAACTTCACAGACTTGTCGGGGATGATGAGTAGATGAACTGATCAACTTTTGAAAAAAATCCGATTTTTTTTTCTTGAGTTATGGCCCTTAGATTTTTTTCGTGTTTTCAGCTTGTAAGCAAGATATCTCAATAATTGTTTGAGCGATTGCCCTGCAACTTTACAAGCTGGTTTGGGATGATGTGTAGATGAACTGATTAACTGTTGAAAAAAAATCCTATATTTTTTTCTTGAGTTATGGCCCTTTGAAATTTTTCGCGTTTTAAGTTTGTAAGCAAGATATCTCAAAAACTATATGAGGTTTTTCCCCAAAACTTCACAGACTGGTTGGGTATGATGAGTAGATGAACTGATTAACTTTTGAAAAAAATCCAATTTTTTTTTCTTGAGTTATGGCCCTTTGATTTTTTTCGTGTTTTCAGCTTGTAAGCAAGATATCTCAAAAATTGTTTGAGCTATTGCCCTGAAACTTTACAGGCTGGTTGGGGATGATGAGTAGATGAACTGATTAACTTTTGAAAAAAATCCGAAATTTTTTTCTTGAGTTATGGCCCTTTGAAATTTTTCGCGTTTTGGCATATTGGTTTTGCCCTGTTCGTCCGTCCGTCCTTCCGTCCTTACGTCCGTCCCACTTTTTACTGCATAGCATAACTTTAGAACCATGGGTGCTAGGTTTTTGAAATTTCATATATGGATTCCTCATGAAAAAATAATTGACCCGTGTTTTTTTTCTCGTCAGGATTATGCCCCTTTTTTGAGTTATGCCCCTTTGCAAAAAATACTATGAAATCTTGTAAGCAAGATATCTCAAAAACTGTTTGAGCTATTGCCCTGAAACTTTACATGCTGGTTGGGGATGATGAGTAGATGAACTGATTAACTTTTGAAAAAAATCCGAAATTTTTTTCTTGCGTTATGGCCCTTTGAAATTTTTCGCGTTTTAAGTTTGTAAGCAAGATATCTAAAAAACTATTTGAGGTTTTTCCCCGAAACTTCACAGACTTGTCGGGGATGATGAGTAGATGAACTGATCAACTTTTGAAAAAAATCCGATTTTTTTTCTTGAGTTATGGCCCTTAGATTTTTTTCGTGTTTTCAGCTTGTAAGCAAGATATCTCAATAATTGTTTGAGCGATTGCCCTGCAACTTTACAAGCTGGTTTGGGATGATGTGTAGATGAACTGATTAACTGTTGAAAAAAAATCCTATATTTTTTTCTTGAGTTATGGCCCTTTGAAATTTTTCGCGTTTTAAGTTTGTAAGCAAGATATCTCAAAAACTATATGAGGTTTTTCCCCAAAACTTCACAGACTGGTTGGGTATGATGAGTAGATGAACTGATTAACTTTTGAAAAAAATCCATTTTTTTTTTCTTGAGTTATGGCCCTTTGATTTTTTTCGTGTTTTCAGCTTGTAAGCAAGATATCTCAAAAATTGTTTGAGCTATTGCCCTGAAACTTTACAGGCTGGTTGGGGATGATGAGTAGATGAACTGATTAACTTTTGAAAAAAATCCGAAATTTTTTTTCTTGAGTTATGGCCCTTTGAAATTTTTCGCGTTTTAAGTTTGTAAGCAAGATATCTAAAAAACTATTTTAGGTTTTTCCCCGAAACTTCACAGACTGGTCAGGGATGATGAGTAGATGATTAACTACAGCTTTTCTTGTGTAATTTCAGCATTACAGCCACATAAAAACAAGATATCTCAATTACTGTTAGGGACAAGCAGTGTTAGGGTCAAGCAGTTGGGGGCATTGTGTTTCATAAACACTGGCTCTAGTTTCATTGGGCGACAGGGCTTGAGATGTCATTTCATCTCAATGTCGGGTAAAAGTCCCACAAAATTGGAAGCAACATCTCCAAAATGACCTTTAAAGTGTTGACGGGGACATTAAACCTCAAATCAAACAAACAAACAAAATCATCCCAAGTATACTCTAGTAGGAGAACACCTTTGGGGCTGTTCAAAAGTGGTCTTTAACCCATTTGTACCAACTGAAATCTTTCCCCTTATATATAGCAGGAGTTCATTTAAAAATTTTAGGGGTGTCAGGTTGTGTTTTCTTCAAAATTTATTTGAAAAATGGCTGAACTTTTTGCAAACCGTGTAGGCCCTGATCAGACGCCGCATCCTGCGGCGGCTGATCTGGGCCGGCACTGTTTGCCAAATACCTGTTCAGGGATTTCCAGTACAATAAGGGTTGGGTTAAAGAGTGGTCTGATAGGAATTTTCTTGTATAGCAAACTTGATATATGATAAATGTTATTTTCAGGTGTATGTACATGCTATAGACAGGGTAACTACAGAAATGACACATGACTTCGTCACCACAGCAACTGGAAGTAACAAACCATACAATGTTTTTGTACAGCTGGGAAATACTGAATTAATACAAGGTAATTATTGCACATAATAGCATAAAAGGATCACCTCTATGTTTCGTTAAACTTTGAGATTTGGACTCCACAAACATGACACAGCACACTTTAAAGGGAATGGGTACGCCTTCAGGGGAGACAACTAATGTGTACTCTCAAGCCTCGACATACAGCCATATAAGAGAAGAAAATTTAAACTTCAGTGTTATGAACATCGCTTGGACCATAAAAATATGTTCCCGATAGGGGTAGTTGGAGTCACTGAGGGTTGATTATAGTGCCAGACCAGGAGACATAATACGGGCCTCCATGACCTAATGAGTTAGAGCTCTGACTCTTAATCATTAGGTCTCTCACTGCTGTGGTTCGAGCCTTGCTTGGGCCTTGTGAGATGCCAAGATCTTCAACAGAAGGTTAATTACAGTCAAACTTCGATGGCTCGAACTCGCCGGGACCGCCGAAAAAAGTTCGAGCCATCGGTAGTTCGAGCCATTGGAGTCCAACTTGGCAAGATCCATCTTTGTGTACTGTGATTTTTTATCATAGCTGCACCGATTTTGGTGACTTCCGGTATATTTTCGGTCATAATTTAAGCCACGTCCTTCACCAGATTACTCGGCAGTGCCAACAGAAACCTCCGATCTGGGTATCCCCTCGTTGCCGGGTCCTTCACCAGATTGCTCGAAAGCTGACGTACTCTCTGACATGACTGCAGGAGTGAATGATGATGAGCCGTATTTTTGGTCCGTATTTTAAGGCAAAGACTGTAATTTTGGCAGGTCTTACTCAATGTTGGTGTGAAATTTTAATTTATGAAAAATATTTTGCCAGCTTTAATTTCCTTATGCCACCTCTTTAGCCCTGGGTTATTATAGGTGTTTACAATAACACCTTTTCAATATTAATCTCATGACCTGTTGATCAAAGGGATTGTTCCAATCAAGTACACCTGTTATGTAAACAGCTGTTTTGGCAAGACGCTTTGTCAATATCAAAGCGTCTTATGATACTGATCATGCGCCTGCGTGACTTGATCGATAAAATTGGAATTTTTAAAAAGGTAATTAGTGCGAGCCATCGGTGGGATTTTACATAGAAAATGCACTCTAGGGACCAGGCTTAGAGTTCAAGGGTTCGAGCCATCGTGGTTCGAGCCAAGGGTGGCATGTTTAGTTAAAATGAATAGGGATTTTGCCGAGACTTCAAAGTCAGTTCGACCCAGACGTGGTGTTCGAGCCTACCGAGTTCGACCCATCGAAGTTCGACTGCAGTTTTTCTTTCGGGTACTCCGATTATTGCCCACCTTGGATTGACTCAAAATAAGTGAAATAATCTTGAAAGGACCATAAAACCAAAACCCCAAAATACCAGGAGGCATAATGGGAAAAATATCTTTATCTTCTATGAAATAAATGTATGCTGTGTGTTCTCATTAGAATCGCTTCATTGAGGCAATTCTAATGAGTACACACAGCATACCTTTTCAAGAGAAAATAAGAAAAAAAATCCCTGAATTATCCTGAATGTATGGATATTTGGAGCTATGGGAAATATTCTCTAGGGACTCTAAGAGTGACTTTGAACAACCGTGGTAAACAAGCCATCGATGTTCGACCCATCAAAGTTGGACTGTATCCCTAAATTATTCCCTGCCATTTCTTATCTAGAGATATGTGGGAAGAATTTCTTTTGGGCCTGAAAATGGGTTCAACTCGCCATGGTAAACAAACCATCACTGTTTGAGACATTGAAGTTTCTATATGGAGGTTACCATAAAAATCCTAAAAACTCGGACACCTTGAGGACTTACTGTAATTCTCCTAAAATTTTAACATTTGTTTCATGATCAAGCAAGGAGTGCAAAAGGTGCAGATAGAATGGTAAACAATGTAGACACTGATCAGACTGCTCCTTCAGGAGCAGTCTGATCAGGGCCTGCACTGTTTGCTTAGGCGATACTCAGGATCATTAGGGCAGGTGTTGATTATCTGTTACTATCATGTTTTGTTTTATTTTGTAGGTGCAAACTGTACAGCAGTGGTTGCAGAAGAGAACTTTATGCCTGCCAGAGTTCCATTTTCCTGTGATCTCAGCATTGATACTCCTGTCAGAGATGTTGATATAGATGATCTGTTCACCGTGTCTGCAGTGTTCCTTCCCAAATTAGGTAAGACTCTTACTTAAACAGAATTCCATTCTCCTGTGATCTCAGCATTGATACTCCTGTCAGAGATGTTGATATAGATGATCTGTTCACCGTGTCTGCAGTGTTCCTTCCCAAGTTAGGTAAGACTCTTACTTAAACAGAATTCCATTCTCCTGTGATCTCAGCATTGATACTCCTGTCAGAGATGTTGATATAGATGATCTGTTCACCGTGTCTGCAGTGTTCATTTCCAAGTTAGGTAAGACTGTTACTTAAACAGAATTCCATTCTCCTGTGATCTCAGCATTGATACTCCTGTCAGAGATGTTGATATAGATGATCTGTTCACCGTGTCTGCAGTGTTCCTTCCCAAGTTAGGTAAGACTCTTACTTAAACAGAATTCCATTCTCCTGTGATCTCAGCATTGATACCCCTGTCAGAGATGTTGATATAGATGATCTGTTCACCATGTCTGCAGTGTTCCTTCCCAAGTTAGGTAAGACTGTCACTTGTAGAAACCTTCTTTCCCTTTCACTTATTCATAAATCAAGATGGGCATATGTCAGTCACTATCAATACCATGCACGCTGTATTGTGAGGAATCTTCCAGTGCTGCAACAGAAGGTCAGACAGTTGTTCTCTGTGTAATTTAGTTTTTGTCCATCTGATAAATGTTTGGCATGATATAAATGAAAAATCTTTAAAAGGCTGTAAAAACCAAAATCAAAAAAAAAGTTGGGTGCGGGGTTTGGTCATCATCATCAATGGATTTTTGATTAACGTGCAGGTACAGGGGCAACGTCCACATAAGTGGGCCCCCTTCCAGGTAGCTGGCTTGCTGCAGGCATGGCAGATCTTACACCAGATCTCCACGCTTGTCTATCATGAGGATCGATAGCAGAGAGCTTCCATTCACTGCTATCTCTTTCTGTTAGCTGCTTCCAGGTCATCTTGGGCCTTCCTGGCCCCCGCTTTTCACCTACCTAAATGTCACAGGCAGTCTTGACTGCACCGTTGGAGCGTTCCACATGTCCATACCAGCGAAGCCTTCTCTCTTTCAGGATGAGGTCCAGGTCCTCAATGCCAGGACGCTCAAGTAACTCACTGGACCTGATGGTGACAGTGTCCTGTGGCTTGACATTGCAGATCTGTCTGATCATTGCCCTGTCATTTTGCTGTAGACGTGAGGTTTGGCTTTGTCAATGGCCATGTCTCACTGGCATGGAGCATTGCGCTCCACACACAAGAGCTATACACACAGCCACGTGTCTTGAATGAGAGGTGGCGGGAAGAGAGAACTGGTAGCAACTCCTTGAATTTCTTCCACGCTGTTTTCACACGTGATGTTGTTGAAAGGTCGCAACCACCCGCTGCAGAGCGCATATCACCTAGGTAGCAAAAGGAAGCTACAACCTCCAGCTTGTCAGATCCGACTTGGACTTCCCTCTGTGGTCTGCCATCTAAGGGGCGTGCAGTTCCTTGGCACCGTGTATACCTGTAATCAGGGTCCTTTATCAAGCGTTTGAGCCCACTGCATTTCTTGTGCACTCAGAACTTGCAGCCATTACAAAAGATACTGTTACTGCCCACTCCAGTGCGACATACAGCCCATGGGAACTGGCCTGTACTCTGCAAGAGGTCCAGACCTGTACCACAAATCATGATTTTTGTCTTTCCTGCATTCACTCTCAGCCCTTTCGCCTCCATTGCGTCTTTCCAAGTTAAGACCCTCCTGACACATTCCTCAAGGGATTCAGCTATGATGACAAGGTCATCAGCATACAGGTCCTCCCAGGGGACTCCAGAGCGGAACTCGCATGACAAGGCTTCAAGCACAATGATGAAAAGCAATGGGCTGAGAACAGAGCCTTGATGAACACCCACCTTCACCTCGAATTCTTCACTGTAACCATCACCAACGGAGACACGGCTCCGAGCATTAGCATACATCCCTTGGACCAGTTTCACAATCCACTCGTCCACTCCAAGTTTTCTTAGTGCCCACCAGATGACTTTCCGAGGCACTCGGTCAAATGCCTTCTCCAGGTCTACAAAAGCCATGTAGAGTCTCCTGTTGGCCGCCAGATACCTTTTTGCAGCTGCTGTACAACAAAAATTGCGTCTGTTGTGCCTCTTCCTGGGACGAAGCCAAACTGGTAATAGTCAATGGACACCAACTGCCTAATGAGGCCATCCACAATCCTCTCCAGGACTTTCATGACCTGTTCTGTCAGCTTGAGACCAGGGTAGTTGCCCCGTTCCAATGCATCTCCCTTTCCCTTGTAGAGACAGACAATGAAACTCTGTTCCCAGTCAGAGGGTACCTTCCCATCACGGAATCGGTAATTTTTTAAATTTAGAAAATAGTTGAATAATTTGCAAACAGTTGAACATTTTGCAAACAGTAAAGCTCAGATCAGATGCTGCAGAAGGCTGTATTTGATCACAGCTTGCACTCTCTGCCAGTGTCCAGCAATTTTTTTTTTTGCCGGTGTCATATTTTGGGGCTTCCAATATTAAATGAGTTAAGAGCAGCTCCTACCTAGAAGGGATTTCAGATACACATAAACCTTGTAATAACACTCTATTACAATACATTTGTGCAATTAACTTGATTCAAAGATAGATCCCCTAAAAATGTTCATTTTTGTCACGCCTGCTTTAACCCTTCTCTTGCTGAATATTCATTTAAGCCACACCCATTTCTGTTTATCAACCAATCAAATTACTTGATGTAATTTATTGCTACAAATTCATAAACTGAATGGCAAACAGTGTAGATCCTGATCAGATGGCTTCTTCAGAAGCCATCTGATCTGGATCTACACTGTTTCCAAAGATATGGGTTGTCGCGAACAGCAAGATAAGGGTTAAGCATGGCATGATATAGGAATCCTTTTTTCCGTCTGTTTGTCCGTCAACAATTGGGTGAAAGTTAGGGTTGACGCAAAAAATTACAAAGTCAGTGAACCATGAAATGTAGGTCAATGCGAAATTTGGATCCATGCATTAAAGTTGCCATCCCTAGATGCAAGTTTGTGCCAAATATCATTAATGAAGCTCTTATAGTTCTTGAGAAATGGACTCTTTCATTAGGGTAAGTGCTAATTCTTGAGAAATGGACTCTTTCATTAGGGTAAGTGCTAAGGTAAACACTATTTTACAAAGTCAGTGAACAAAAATGTAGGTCAAGGTTAAATATGGACGCCTGCATTAGGATTGCTAATATTAGGGTCCATTTGCCAAACACTATAAGAGCTTCATTAATGATACGTGTTACAAACTTGCATCTGGGGATAGCAACTTCCATACAAGCATCCATGTTTGTTCTTGACATACATTGCATGGTTTTGGGACTTAGCGCCCCAGCAGGACCCAGCATAGCCTTTGGAAGAATATAAGAATCTTATATGGGTGTGAGGGGTGGATGGAAAAATCCGTCCCAAGGGTCACTGTCCGGCATCACGAGGCTTGCCAAGTGATGCCGGACAGAGATCCCGAGGGACGGATTTTTCTATCCCCCCCTCCCAACCATATAGGATTCTTTTTCTTGCATACCTGCCATTTCTTAGCGCGGATTTTTAATGCTGCAGTCACGTCGGTTACCGACGTCCGCCATATTGTGTGATGGCACTGTAGGAGTGTTTAGTGATATCACGTAACGTGCTGTGACGTCAACCTTAACGACAGCGCATACGAGGTCGTAATCAACCAGTGCATTTATCAAACACGAGATTATATTTGATTTTGGGTCAGAACACCAGGGTCAGAACATAAATTTCTATCCCAGGGTAAAATCACGGATTTCCTTCTCTTGTGTGCAAGAAATCTTGTTCTCAGTATTCTGTACATTTTTGTTTGGCTATAACAGGGTTGTTTAATTTACTTTGTTTCTGCTTTCGGTCCCAACAACAGTGTAACAGACCGGTTGTGATGTATAAGTAAATAATGAACAATAACCAGTCAGCTCAACCTCTACCATTTAATGGGAATACATAATTAGGGCCCCGCACTGAAAGTGTGGGTGCCCTATAGTAATCACTCTGTCCATCCGTCTGTCTGTCTGTCTGTCTGTCTGTCCGTCCACAAATTTTTACTCCTCTGATAGCGCTGCCGGTGCCCTAGTCAGTTTCACTGACAGCTCTAGTTTACATTAACTAGTAAAGAGGTTGTGATGTACCTAGAAATCCACTTCCTGTTTCAAAGTAGTTTCCATTTTGAAAATGGCACCTATATTCAGTTACCTTACAAAGTGTGTGATGGTCTTGTTTCAGGAAAATATGCTTGTCAGCTGTCACCTCGTTCTCACTTGCCAAGTCAAGGCATCAGTGTCCTGGACACGAACTTACGTCTGCTAGTCACTGTTACACCACAGAAGAACCAACCAGAAGTGATGTCACCAACACTGAGTTTACCATTCTTGCCGCCTTTTTATACCCACAATGCAGAGCTACATCTGTCAACATTGACACCATTGTCAAGCTTAAGGATTTCAGCAGTACCTGCTTTGTCAGATCAAATACAGGTAACCTCGAGTCTCAAGTTCTATAAGCCCTGTCCCGCTAAAAAAGGGGTCTACTCTTAAAGCAGGGCTTTAGATAAGGCTGCATGCCACGTAAATTACGAAAATATTTGGGAGGATACTCCTTTTTTCAAATCTGGTGCATATCAGGTACGAAAAACAAATAAGTATTACGCATTTAATATTTTTCGAGAGCGTATTTTGTTTTTTTTTGCCCGTTGTTTACAAAGTCAAAGAAAATGGTAGAGGATATTCGAATGAATTGAGTAGCATCCCTTTGTTTCGGCCAATGATTAAACAGCACCGAATATTGTAGCGTAAGCTGATTGGTAAACGGCGGAAACCTTGTCCTTGTTGCTGCGACTGACTCCGAAAAACGGCCTACACCACCTCGATTACAATCGTTACAACCCGTTCTAAACCGAAAGTATCGTGAACATTGACAAAACATGAGACTAGCACGACCCCTTAAGGGCTGAAAATAATTCAGAGACAATCCTTAAGTTATATGATCAGGAGCCTGTCTCTGCCGTACTTGTGAAAAAGGTCCTGACATATTTTGATCAAGTAACTGATTCTGATTGTAACATTGCCTGTACGGAAACACGATGGGTCCCACGATCGAAGGGTGGAAGAAAATAAATATCCATGGACAATATATGATGAAATTAAGAATATGGTTTGTAATAAGTTTAAAGACTATGAGTTTCACTTCATATCTTTGACAATTAAGTGAAGCTCATATTTATAGCCCCGCTTTGAAAAAGTGGGGGCTATATTGGATTTGGCTTGTCCGTAATTCCGTCTGTCTTTCTGTCTGTCTGTAATATTTGATAGTGGGTACCTTGTTACCGCAACTCCTCTTACAGTTCTAGGTCAATCCTTTTGAAACTTTACAGGTGTTTTCATATAGGTCTGAAGATATGCATATTCTTTTTTCATTATCCTTAAATATTTTTTTTCACTTATTTCACCTTTTTAGCTCACCTGAGCCGAAGGCTCAAGGTGGGCTATTGTGATCGGTCAATGTCCGTCGTCCGTCATGCCTTGTGCGTCGTGTGTCTGTCAACAATTTACTTAAAGGCATTTATTCTTGATTATTGAGGACTATCATTTCATTACATAATATTATGTAGCCCTCAGTGCTGACTGAAGACAAGTCCTCTGTCTTCAACAGGTAAGGGGCCTCCCTGGGGAAAATCAATAATTTACTAACTATTGACTTGAGTGTATATTATTGATTTTCCCCTTATGTACCGCAGTCAGGGGATTCAACAAGAGCTACTAATCACCCTATTAGGGACCGCCTTTGATCTGCTATAGATAGTACACCACAGGGGGCAATAAAACAATTATGAACACACAGTGTGTTTTACTGTTTCAGAATAAATGCCTTTAAATGACATCTCCTCCTAAACCAGTGAATGGATTTTGATATAATTTCACAGGAATGTTCCTTGAGTGACCCTCTTTCAAAATTGCCTAAATGGTTCCGCTTAGTTGAACAAAATGGCCACCAGAGCTAAAAATAGAAAAACCTTTAAATGACATCTCCTCCTAGGCAAATGGCCCAATTTGAAAATAATTTCACAGGAATGTTCCTTGATTGACCCATTTTCAAAATTTCCTAAATCGTTATGCTCCGTTAAACAAAATGGCCGTCAGAGCTAAAAATAGAAAAACCTTTCAATGACATCTCCTCCTAGGCAAATGGCCCAATTTGAAAATAATTTCACAGGAATGTTCCTTGATTGACCCATTTTCAAAATTGCCTTAACCGTTATGCTCCGTTAAACAAAATGGCCGCCAGAGCTAAAAATAGAAAAACCTTTCAATGACATCTCCTCCTAGGCAAATGGCCCAATTTGAAAATAATTTCACAGGAATGTTCCTTGATTGACCCATTTTCAAAATTGTCTAAATCGTTATGCTCTGTTAAATAAAATGGTGGCCAGAGCTAAAAATAGAAAAACCTTTAAATGACATCTCCTCCTAAGCAAATGGCTTGATTTGAAAATAATTTCACAGGAATGTTCCTTGAGTGACCCTCTTTCAAAATTGCCCAAATGGTTCCGCTTGGTTGAACAAAATGACCACCAGAGCTAAAAATAGAAAAACCTTTAAATGACATCTCCTCCTAGGCAAATGGCCCTATTTGAAAATAATTTCACAGGAATGTTCCTTGAGTGACCCTCTTTCAAAATTGCCTAAATTGTTCCACGCTGTTAAACAAAATGGCCACCAGAGCTTAAAATAGAAAAAAACCTTTAAATGACATTTCCTCCTAGGCAAATGGCGTGATTTGAAAATAATTTCACAGGAATGTTCCTTGAGTGACCCTCTTTCAAAATTGCCTTAACTGTTCCACTCTGTTAAACAAAATGGACACCAGAGCTAAAAATAGAAAAACCTTCAAAATCCACTACAATGAAAAATAGTCTCCAAAGATACAAGTCTTTGGTCCACACGTCCTTAAAGCAGTGAATCCTTCATTTCCATAAGCTTTGAAACATCTTGGATTCAGGTGAGCGATTCAGGGCCATCATGGCCCTCTTGTTTAACTTAGACACTTTTTGAGATCTACTAATGTTAAAATGTATAGGGAGTAGCTACCTTGTGACCACAACTCCTCTTACAGTTCTAGGTCAATCCTTTTGAAACTTTACAGGTGTTTTCATATAGGTCTGAAGATGTGCATATTCTTTTTTCATTATCCTTAAATAATTTTTTTCACTTATTTCACCTTTTTTAACTTAGACAATTTTTGAGATCTACTAATGTTAAAATGTATAGGGAGTAGCTACCTTGTGAACGCAACTCCTCTTACAGTTCTAGGTCAATCCTTTTGAAACTTAACAGGTGTTTTCATATAGGTCTGAAGATGTGCATGTGCTTTTTTCATTATCCAAAACTTATTTTTTAACTTAGACTGTTTTTCAGATCTAATAACGCGAAAAGTCTATAAGGCATAGGTACCTTGTTAGGGATTTAACCCTCTCACAAGTCTTTACCTTTAATTCATGAGTCTTTCTCCTCTGACAGGGCTATAGCGGGGCTATAGTCAGATCCTCTGACAGTTCTAGTCTTATTTCTTTTATTTCACCCCCAAAACTCTTTGGCCACAATAATCAGCCATTCAGGTCCTGCTATCCCCTAAGAGAACTGAACCCAAAAAGCTAGATTTCTCTGTCAACAAACTGCTCAGAAGAGATTTCGATATGGCATTGTTTTGACTTACTTGTGGCCAGGCTTACTGCTTGTTTCTAATATACACAGATATTGAATATGTTTATCTTCAAGAAAATAAACAGTACACCTTCCACAAATCAGTCAATAAAAACATTGTGTCAGGGCTGCAAAATAAAGTATTTTGGTTTATTTGTCAGTACTCTTTAAAAATTTCTCGTTACTCCTTTTTTTTAAAAAAAAAGGTACTGTACTCATTGGAAAATTTTTTTATCTAAAGCCCTGTTAAAGGAAAGAATTTGCTCCTCAGGAGCAAATTCTTTCCTTTAAGAGTTGACCCTTATTGACATGGGAGACAAAAATACTTCTTGTCAGAGTTCTAACCTGTCCTAAATGGTCATGTTAAATTTTGAACATGTGCATGATTTCAAAGATGTTTATTAACAAAAAAATGGAGATAATGCAATATCTGATTGGATGTCAAAAATGGGCAATGGTATAGTATGCGATTTACTGACAGATACCGGACATTGTCATGTAGCTTTGCTTTTCATGGCCCGGCTTTTGGTTATATGCACAGCACTTGCCACTTTGTTATAATAATACATTTTTTTTAACATAGCAAATAAATAAATGCTTTAGAATGGGGATAACTGCATTAAAATTGCACAGTCAGCCTCAATAGTGCAGTAGTTAACGTGTTTGACTTAAGATCAAGAGGTTGTGTGTCCAATCTGGCCACGGGTATCGAGGTGTGTCCGTGGGCAAGACACGTAATGACACTGCCCCACTCCACCCCAGGTGTAAAAGGGTAGCAGTGGTGTAAAAGTCACTGCCTCTCTCTCGCACGCGTGAAATCATCCGGAATGAGTGTTCGAGAGTGATTCAATAAGCTCAGTCAAACTAAAATGAATTAGTATAAACTAAAATTGCCACAGTAAATTGAAATTTCCCAAATGCCGGTTTTGAAGACACCTAAATGTTCGAACTTATATTTTCAACAGGTTGTTGTGAGTGATTCCATCATCCTGGAGGTGATGGCACCAGAGAGAGATCCACAGTCCAGGTCCATAGTTATTTATCCAATAAGATTGCTTGATACTATTACACTTTGGGAGAAAGAACAGCTTGATGTATGGGTGGATGTGATTTGTCAGAAAATAGGTCACAAGGTCAAGATTCCCGTGTTCATACGCCTGATTGGTCAGAAGCCAGATTTATCAAGTAAGTACAATACACTGACATCAGGTTAAAAACTCCTTGTAATGAACACCCCTGTAAACCCAAATGGTACCATATGGAATCTTCCTCCTTATATATAGCAGGAGTCCATTTCAAAATTAAGGGGTGCCAGGTTGTGTTTTCATCAAAATGTATTTGGAAAATGACTGAACTTTTAGCAAACAGTGGAGGCCCTGATCAGACGCCGCATTTTGCGGCGTCTGATTTGGGCCTACACTGTTTGCCAAGGTACCCCTTTAGGTACTGAATGGTTTAACCCCATTTAAAACAGACCGGCCTGAGTAAGATTCACAATGCGGCCTCTCATCAGGGTCTACACTATTTGCCACTCATCCAGCTTTTTCTGGACACATAACTTGGTAGTTTATTCAAATTTTCAAACATGTATGGAAAGGTTGAGGTGTCGAATCTTTTGGGCAAAACGGTACCAACCTGCACACAACAGATTATATGGAGTCTTTTCAAAGCCTTTGGGGTCTACATGAGACTTTTGTAGACTGAAGGCTCTCTACAGGTGAAGCTTTGTTGTCTCTTTATCGTATTGAACAGTACAAAAGCTGAATTATATCTTCATTGATTAAAGCTCCTCAGTAGTAGTAAGGTTCTGGTGTTTAATGTCTCCATGATCCCACAGACTTTCTCCATAGTGGCACTAAAAGATGGTTGAAGCTCCTCATAGACAGGTCTTCTTGTGATGTTTTATGGATGCAAAAAATGTATAGACTATATTGAAAAATGACCATAAATGGTCTAAAATGTATAGACTATACAGAAAAATGACAATTTATGGTCATTTTTCTATATAGTCTACACATTTTAGTCTTCTTGTGATGTGTTATACATAAACCTATTATGACACTGTTTATTATCCACAGAGAAATTGTGGTTAGGAAATCTGACAGACTTGACATGACCTTAATAGTGTTTACTGTTCATTACAACACTAAGTTTTGGCTCTAACACATTTTAAAGATGGATCCCCATAATGTATAATGTATCATTGGTCATTTTTCTCTATAATCTATACATTTTTGTTTGGCTATGACATGGTTGTTTAACTAATGGTTCCTGCTTTGTACTCCAGCAACACTTTATCTGCCTAGGAAGCTCAGTTGTCTGACTAGTGATCAGGTCATGGGTTTGCCAGGTTTGGCTACATCGTTGGTGGAGACTGGTTATGAAATATTTTCCATGGTCAGTCTCTCCCTTCCCCTGATTCGAGAAGGGCAGAAGACTGGCTCAAAATGACCTAGTGTTGACTAGGCCATTAAACTCCAAACAAGCAAACAAACAAGCAAACAATCATAGTGTTGTAAAGATATTGTGGTGTACCATAAAAATTCGGGCACCTTTAATACTTGCTGTAATTTTCCTAAAATTCTAAAAATTTGTTTCGCAATCCAGCAAGGAGTCCAAAAACTGCAGACAGAATGGTAAACAGTGTAGACCCTGATCAGACTGCTCCTTCAGGAGCAGTCTGATTTGGGTCTGCACTGTTTGCAAAGGCCTATCTGTACCAAAACTTAAGATCATTAAGGTATTTCAGGTTTCTTGGATGGTTTTAAGTGTTCTTCCTAATATTTGCAGGTTTACGGTATGGCAAAGAGTCAGGTTGGAGGGCTTTGTTCGGCAATATTATCAACAATTACCAATACTGGTTCATTCTCATTGTGATAATCCTTGTAACAGCTTGTACTGTCTTGTTTGGTGAGTATACTGAAAAAATATGAGCCGGCACATGACAAAACCTACAATAAGACCGTGCAACCAGCAGAGACTCACATCATCAACTGGCGCACCTATCCACTATGACACGACCTTTCGCTTATGTCTCTTTGCATAGATATTAGCCTGTAGTAGCTACATGCGATCAGCGAAGACTGTGATCAGACTGCACAGTCAGCAGGCTGATCTGAGTCTTCGCTGGTCGCTCAAGCCTTCTTGTAGATTTTGACATGCTCTGGCTTGTACTGTCTTGTTTGGTGAGTATACTGACAAAAATACCAAAAATAACTCAAGTGAAAAATGTTTGAGTCAAAGTAACCTATTGTCTGTGCAAAGATGCTAGCAGAGAAATAACCCAGACAGTTTGATTGCTTCTTTTATAGAATCTGGTATTTTTAGCTCACCAGAGCCGAAGGCTCCGGGGGAGCTTATAGGATAGGCAGTTGTCCGGCGTTGTCGTCGTCGTTGTCGTCGTCTGACGTCAACACTTTCAAACATCTTCTTCTCTGAAGCCACTGGACCGATTCAGCCCAAATTTTATCTGTAGCATCCTTGGGCTGGGGGATTGAAAGTTTGTGTTTTTTATGAAATTCGGCTCATTGGTTTGGTTGCTATGGCAACTTAGAGTTTCCATAGACTTATAATGGGGAAAATTGAAAAATGGCATTTACTGCCAAGCCACTGCAGATATTTTGACAAAACTTTCATAGAAATATTCCTTAGGCAATCTACTATCTGCCATATGATTTTAGGCCTACTGCTCATTTGTATTGGTTGCCATGGAAACCAAAATGAAAAAATAGAAAAAAAAATACTTAAAAAATCATCTCCTCAGAAACCGTATGCTCTATGAGGCTGAAAGTTTATGGAAATATTCACCATATTTGCCTTTACAGGTTTTGTGTTTTTTATGAAATTCGGCTCATTAGTTTGGTTGCTATGGCAACTTAGATTTTCCATAGACTTATAATGGGGAAAATTGAAAAATGGCATTAACTACAAAGCCTTTGCAGATATTTTGACAAAACTTTCATAGAAATGTTCCTTTAGTAAACTTCTCTCAGCCATATGCTTTTATGTCAACCTGGGGGTCCAGTAGGTTGTGCCTGGGCCATACCCCACCCCCAGTACTTCATAAAATGACTTATATCTCAGAAACCTTACAGATCCCCACCCCTAAACCATATATATTCTTGTTCCTATTGATAAGACGCATTCAGTGACACCAACCTGGAGGTCCTCCGGGATGTGCCGAGGCCATGCCCCACCCCCTCCACTTCATAAAAGGCCCAATATTTCGGAAACCATTCAGATCCCCACCCCTGAACCCTATATACTCTTGTTCCTTATGATAAGACGCAATCATTGACATAAAACTGAGGGTCCCCCGGGATGTGCCGGGGCCATGTCCCGCCCCTCCATTTCATAAAAGGACCAATATCTCGGAAACCTTACAGATCCCCACCCCTAAACCATATATATTCTTGCTCCTTATGATAAGACCCATTCATTGACCCCCAAATTGGGGGTCTTCCGGGGTGCGCCGGAGCCATGCCCCACCCCTTCACTTCACAAAAGGCCATATATCTCAGAAACTGTTCAGATCCCCACCCCTAAACCATATATGTTCTTGTTCATTATGATGAGACACATTCAGTGACACCAACCTGGGGGTCCCCAGGGATGTGCTGGGGCCATGCCCCACCCCCTCCATTTCATAATATCACAATATCTTGGAAACCTTACAGATCCCCACCCCTAAACCATATATATTCTTGTACCTTATGATAAGACACTTTCATTGACACCAACCTGGGGGTCTCCCTGGGCCTTGCCCCACCCCTGCACTTCACAAAAGGCCTTATATCTCAGAAACTGTTCAGAGCCCCACCCCTAAACCATATATATTCATCTTCCTTATGATAAGGCACATTCATTGACACCAGCTTGTGAGTCCCCGGGGCATGCCCGGGCCTTGCTCCACCGCTTGACTTCATTAAAAGCCACATATCTCAGAAAAAGTTCAGATCCCCACCCCTAAACCATATATATTCTTGTTCCTTATGATAAGACTCAAGTCACAACAACTTGGGGGTCTCTTTGTGCTGAGGCAATGTGCCCCGCCCTTCCACTTCATAAAAGGCCATATATTTCAGAAACCATTCAAATCCCCACCCCATATTCATATATGTTCTTGTTCCTTATTATTAGCACACCTACTGTAGGGGTGTCCGCAGGGGCCAGTCCTCTCCTTTCCACTTCATGAAAGGATATCTTGGAAACCGTTCAGATTTCCACCCCTAAACCATATATATACTTGGTCCTTATGATGAGACACATTTAGGGACAACAATCTTGGGCTTTCCTGGGAACGACAGGGCATGCTCCAACCCCTCCACTTATATCTCCAGCCATGCAGATCCCCACTGCTAAACCATATATATTCTTGTTCTTTGTGATAAGACACATTTAGTGATACCAAACAGGGCTCCATTGGGTCCATGCCCCACCCCCTCTACTTCATAAAAGGCCTAATGTTTCATATACTGAGTCCACATTGATGCTCATTTGGATGTGGGGGTTCATTTGGCAGATTAAAATGATATCATGTTAAAATACATGGCTGCAATTTGGCAGTGCCCACCTGAGCTCTGGTTTATAGAAATGTTCCTTGCGTAAACTTCTTTCAGCCATATGCTTTTATGCCAACCTGAGGGTCCCCCAGGTTGTGCCGGGGCCATGCCCCACCCTCTTCATTTCAGAAAAGGCCATATATCTTGCAAACCATTCAGATTCCCACCCCCAAACCATATATATTCTTGTTTCTTGTGATAAGACGCATTCAGTGACACCAACCTGTGGGTCCCCCAGGTTGTGCCGGGGCCATGCCCCATCCTCTTCATTTCAGAAAAGGCCATATATCTTGCAAACCATTCAGATCCCCACCCTCAAACCATATATATTCTTGTTACTTCTAATAAGACGCATTCAGTGACACAAACCTGTGGGTCCCCCAGGTTGTGCCGGGGCCATGCCCCACCCCCTTCATTTCAGAAAAGGCCATATATCTTGCTTACCATTCAAATCCCCACCCCAAAACCATACATATTCTTGTTCCTTGTGATAAGACGCATTCAGTAACACTAACCTGTGGATCCCTTGGGTGTGCTGGGGCCATGCCCCACCCCCTCCATTTCAAAAATGGCACAATATCTCAGAAACTGTTCACATCCCCACCCCTAAACGATATATATTCTTGTTCCTTGTGGTAAGACGCATTCAGTGGCACCGACTTGTGGGTCCCTCAGGTGTGTTTTGGCCATGCCCCACCCCCTCCATTTCAAAAATGGCCCAATATCTCAGACACCGTTCAGATCCCAACCCCTAAATGATATATATTCTTGTTCCTTATGATAAGACACATTGAATGGTACCAACCTATGGGTCTCTCAGGTGCGCTTGGGCCATGCCCCACCCCTCCACTGAGAGACTGTTCAGAACTCCACCCCTTAAACATATATATTCATGTTCCTTATGATGAGACTCATTCAGTGACCCCAACACTGGGCCTCCGGGGTCATGTCACGGGTCATGCCCCACCACTCCTCGTCATAAAAAGCTGTATATCACAGAAACCGTTTAGATCCCTACCCCTTGACCATATATTTTCTTGTTCCTTATGGTAAGTCCCATTCAGTCACACCAACCCTGGGGTCTTTTTTTATGGGACAGGTGTACCCCACCACTTCATTAAATGCCATATATCAGAGCCATTCAGATCACCATCCCACAATCATATATATTCTTGTTTCTTATGATTAGACACATTCTGGCACACCAACTTTTGGGGTTCAAAGGGGCTGTTCTTCACCCCTTTATTTCATAAAATAGCCTTGTCACTCACAAACTGTTTTGATACCCACCCCTAAACCATATACATTCTTGTTGGTCCTTATGATAAGAAACCTTCATTAAATACATGGCTGCAAGGGGCTAGGCAAGATTTTCAGCCTTGATCTTTGGTTCAGTATAGTGTGTCTCATTTCCAACCCCACCCATTTGGCCTTTAAGAAATAGATGGGTTGCATGATGCTTCCAAGCGGAGCTAAAATCAACCACAGATGAGTACTGGTAAACAGCTTAGAGAATCTAAGTCTGCCCATGAAAAGCGGTGCAAGTTGGACCATCCGTGTTGGATTCATTGACAAGGCTTGAGATAACATTTCACCTCAGTGTTGAGTAAAAGTCCCACAAAATTGGAAGCAATGTCTTCAAATTGACCTATAGAGTGTTGACAGGAATCAAACAAATTGTGTCTCGTTTCAGATTAAGACAGAAGATGATGAACAGAAGACCATTTTTTCAGTCTGAAATGGAAGAAGAAATAATGCTGATTGAATATGAACATTAGAAAGTCTAGAAACCAAGAATCCAACCCAGCACCCCTGGTTTATCAGGCTAGTCGAAGCTTAACCACAAAACCACAGAGGCTTCTATATGAACATCAGAACCATGTCAAAAAATGTCGTACCCGAGTGAAATCCACATCAACCCTAAAATATCTCTTCCATTTTTTTTTTATATCAACTTATTCACTGAAGCTTCAAAAGTTAAGATTTGTAACAAATATCTATAATTGGATGCACAGTTAAGAGTATCTGAATTGCAATACTTATTTTATCAACACTTTAGTACATGTTTTCTTATAACAGACCATGAAGTGTCTTCATGGAAGAGATATTTATATATGTACCAGGTAATATGCCATGGGTGAAGATTAGCATTTTCTGTATGTTTTTAAAATAAGAACTTTGAAAACCTGTTTTAATAATGATAAATTCAAAATGATCATCTGACATGATGACATTATTTGCTAGGGTATTTACCAAATAAGCTAGCAAAATGAATTTATTCATTTATACATTTATAATGGCTAAATAGTTGTAGCAGTCTGTCTTCACCTATTTGGTAAATGGGTCTCTTTCTGGGATGTAACCGCCTTCTTGATCACTATGGAAAGTATTTTATGTACAGATTCATTTATTTCTTTAATTTGTTAACAATGTGAATTAGATATTTAGGGTGCTCAAATCAATAAAAAATATCTCTGAAAATAACCGAAAAAAACACACCACAGTAGTGTGCCACTGATAGAAGCAGAAGACTAAGTAACATGAAGGCAAACACAATACTAAATATTATAATACCAACATATAATGCCAATTACCATACAAAAGATTGCAAAGGAAATCCACTTTGGAATGGTCAGCAATCCCTACTGGGAGCTTAAACCTGGAGTTAATGAGTATTCAAACTTCACCGCAATTCCAGCAAACTGACAAAAGAACTTGTCAGGAAAGCCTTTGTGATTTTTTTTTGTCTTCAGTAAGCTTAATATTTTTCCTTAATCAGCAAATCTACAATTTAGCATGTATTGGCTCTTTTCCTGATAAATTCTGGAACAGGATTGAAAACCTTGAGAAAATATGAAGTTGCTCATGCTGTTCTCACTGTTTTCAGTATGGGTGTGCTGTAAAAGCATCAACTGTTCCATCATCAGGGAAATAGTTAATACATATTGGCTGTGTATACTTCTATGTTTTTCTGTTTTAGGTAAAAAGTGTACAAGATTCAATTTGTTGGACGTTTATTTAACTTTACTTCAATTGTGTTTTTATATGAACTTTGTGTTTAATGATTGTGGAGTAGTGAAGACTTTAGGAGATCAATAATTGACATTTAGTAGAGGAGGTGGCTATTCCTTGCAAGTGATCGGAAATATCTTGTTGGACATCCTTGGTAATTGTTGTCTTTTTTAATCATAATTTCCTTTAATACATTTTTATTGCTAAATAAACATTTTTACAGAAACAATTAAAACTAGAAGCCTCAACTTTGGTCACGGCTGGTAGACTCGTAAGGGGTAGCCGGCCATTATGCACTCAAAATCCTTACGAGAACTCCCGGCTATGACTTACAAGGCTTAAAAATGTCAACAAATTGGTGAGTGTTCCCTATTGATGAATTTCAGTCACCTTTGTTAACATATTTTGAAAAATCGGGCAGCATTATTCTCAACAACTTTTATTTCTGCATCAGAAAAGATAGGTTTGGATATGAAAAAGCAAGTTGTGGATTTTTAATTTAATTTCTGCTGGAGGAAGGATGTCATATATTTCGGTTTTTACTTGTTTTCTAGTGCAATTTTCAGCTACCGGGCTATGCAAAACTTAGCTATCATGTCAAATAAGACGTTATTTGAATTATTTCAATGTAGAAATGCATTAGCTGTAGAATTTTTGCAAGATTTGTTCCAGTTGCTGAATGAAGAAGCGAACTGTATTCAGACACCCATTAGCAGGCTTTTCCTGTGCCAGTAAGGGGTAATATTTTCGTAAGGGGTAATCAGCCTCGTAAATCATAATCGGCACAAATATTAAAGTCCCTGGGTTCAAACTGTGAAAGTTTTGCCTATGTATTTCAAGATGTCTAATTTGACATGATAGTAAAGTTTTGCATAGCCCCTGTAGCTGAAAATTGCACTAGATAACAGGTAAAAACAGAAATATCTGGCCCCCTTCCTCCGGCAGAAATAAGTAAAAAAAAATGACCACTTGCCTTTTCATGGCCACACCCCTTTTTCCTGATGCAGAAATGAAATTGGTTGAGAATAGCATTGTCGGATTTTTCAAAATACGTTTACAAAGTTGACTAAAAATCATTAATCAGGAACACTCACCTATTTGTTGACATCTTTTAGGCCTCATAAACCATGGCCTGAAGTTCACATAAGGATTTTGAGTGCATAGCCGCTGGTTGCCCGATAGTCTTGCAGCCGTGTTGGTGTTCTATGTAATTTTGATAACTTTATGTCTTAATGGACGTTTTTTCTTGCTTGTTTTTGTTCTTTCATTTTTGTTTCTCCCCATATACTCCAATCTTAACGGCCCCCATCCATTCATGCAGCCTATCTATTTCTTCAAGCCCCAAGGGTGTCACACACCACTGATGAATGCATTATTTGATTATTTGCAATAAGTGAAATATTCTTTAAAAGACCATAAAACGGTAGAAAAGAAAATAAGCTTGCCCAGGCAAAGTTTGATAGGTGAACTGACCTGCAAAAACATAACTAAAATAGTGTTGACTTGGCCATTAGACCCAAATACAAACAAACAACGGACTAGAAAAATAATCTATACTTTGATGTTTCCCTAAAGGGTTTCAATGATGCTATATAAGCTAGAAGCCTCAAATTTTGTTTACAGTGCAATGATAAGGAATTGTGCAACATGCAAGAGACATTTGGTTTCAGAATGAATCAAAGTACTGAGAGTACTGGTGGATCGATCGTCATGAACTGAGAATCGGACTGTTCGTTTAAGTAGGCACAGTAGATCTGATCTGACACCTCGTTGAGTGGCGTCTGATTATGAAAATTCTGTTTGCCAATGGCCATGTGCATGAGCACAGTCCACCTGCCCCCACCCATCGGGACGGACCGCTTGATGCTTCCACGCCGAGCTGAAATGGACCGCACACAGGTACTCGTAAACCGCTTAGAGGATCTAAGCCTGCCCAGGCAAAATGGTGCGAGTCCATGTCACAAGCCTATTTGGTTTCATTGCCAGCTGAGCAGACGGCCTCTGATCGTTTGCAAAATTCAGCATACGTAGCCTGCCAAGATACAAAAGATAGCTCTGACCTGCATAAAAAAAATGCAAGAAAGATCGAGGTATTGTCATAGCTCCATCTGCGTCGTCGTCGTCTTCTTCATGCAAAAACTTACAATTTTAAATATCTCCACCATTACTTCATGTATTGCCCTCAAACTCACACCACTTCTTCATAATGACAACCCGCATTACTGTGACAAGTTTCAAGGTCATGACCTCAAGGTCAAGGTCACTGTGGCTATTTTTAGAAAAACTTTATCGCTCTAGCACCTACATTTTTCAACGGATTTTAATATAACTTCACAATAATGTTGCTTATGATAATATCTCGAGCGACTTTATCTTTCAAGGTCATGGCGTCAAGGTCACTGTGGCTATTTTTAGAAAAACTTTGTCATAGCTCTAGTGCCTACATTTTTCAACGGATTTTAATATAACTACACACAAATATTGCTTATGATAATATCGCGAGCGAGTTTGACTTTCAAGGTCATGTCCTCAAGGTCAAGGTCACTGTGGCTATTTTTAGAAAAACTTTATTATCGCTCTAGCGCCTACATTTTTTAAACGGATTTTAATATAACTTCACACAAATGTTGCTTATGATATCTCGAGCGGGTCATGGCCTCAAGGTCAAGGTCACTATGGCTATTTTTGGAAAAACTTTTTTATCGCTCTAGCGCCTACATTTTTCAACAGATTTTAATATAACTTCACACAAATGTTGCTTATGATAATATCTCGAGGGGGTTATGGCCTCAAGGTCAAGGTCACTGTGGCTATTTTTAGAAAAACTTCATTATCACTCTAGGGCCTACATTTTTCAAAGGATTTTAATATAACTTCACACAAATGTTGATTATGATAAAATATCTCGAGCAGGTTATAGCCAAGGTCACTGTGGCTATTTTTAGAAAAACTTTGTTATCACTCTAGGGCCTACATTTTTCAACGGATTTTAATATAACTTCACACAAATGTTGCCTATGATAATATCTCCAGCTAGATTTACTTTCAAGGTCATGACTTCAAGGTCAAGGTCACTATGGCTATTTATAGAAAAACTTTGTTATTGCTGTAGCGCCTATATTTTTCAACAGAGATTTAATATAACTTCTTCATACTGACAAGCAGAGTACAGCTGAGCGTTGGCACCCGCATGCGGTGCTCTTGTTCTACTTCTATTAATAACCATAATGTGAGTCAGTGCGTGACAAAACATACAAGAAATCTTGAGTGACCAGCGAAGACTCAGATCAGCCTGCTCATCAGCTCATTCTGATCAGAGTCTTCGCTTATCACATGTACCTACTACATGCTACGGTTTATGCAAAGAGACATAAGCAAAAGGTCTTGTCACAGAGGATGGGTGTGCTGGCTGATTTAAGTCTCTACTGGTTGCATCGGTCATGGTTTTGTCATGCGCCTGCTCATATTGGTTTTTCCGGATTCAGTGACGGTCACATGGACAATCGCAACTTTCCAGATTTTGGCATTTTACTAAATCTGGATCGACCATAAACGCTTGATCCAATAAAAAGTAAAGATTATGCAAATGGGAAGAATTAAATATCAATACAGTTTGAGTATCTCAGATAGGTGATGGTTAGTTTTACATCGAACCAACAGTTAAGGTCATATGGAGCAAGACCTCAGTTTAAAGACTCATCAGAAAGTCTGGAGAAGCCTGGGGTCGAACCTATGATCCCTGATTTATGAGGCGAGTAGCTTATCCAATAGACAATCAAGGCTTCTGAATTCGGAGATAAAGTGTTAAGGTATGCAGACATGCAGTAAATGTTTACCTCGTTAGAAAAGCAGAACTCTGATTGCCATTGCACATACAAACATCCTAATCAGCCTGTTTGTCCTTGTACTATGCAGTTTCGCACATTTTGTTTTATGTATTTACAGGTAAGAGATGCCTAGAAAAAAGTGTTGGAAGAAAGGAGAGGCTAAGAAGGGGAATAAAAGTGCCATGTCCAGAAATGAATGTAAATATGACAACGTACTTGACAGGACTGAGGAGCTGGCCTCGTTAAAAACAGAAAACCGTGACATACATGTACGACAAGTTAACAAACTTGTCGGCTCAAAATCTGCTAAAAATTTGCCAAATAACCTGCCAAATAATTGTGTTACTTCATCATCCACAGAAACTAGAAGTGAAGCATATGGTGAAGTTATTGCATCAATATTGCCTGAACTTATTTCTGAAGCTTACGAAAATACAGCAAGTTTTACTGCATTTTCTGTGACATTGTCTGAATCTGATTCAGCTTTTGCTCAGAGTCATCAAACTTTAAATGAACAGAAAAATACTGAAGACTTTTCTAGCCAAACTGATAGTGCTTTGTCTACTTTTGAGAAAGAGTTTGACATAACAAGTGTTGCTTCGAATAAGAACACTGATATTAGTAGATCTTGTCAGTCTTGGAATTCACGTGAAATGGTATTTGGCTCTTTTCACCAAAATGATGGAAGATTTTCACCTGGATCTAGAGGATTTCAATGTACAGCTAATGCACTTAGTATGTTGGCCCACACAGTTTCCACTGAAACATACTGTACCTCTTTATTAGATAAAATCCTTTGTGATGGTGATGACTTATATTGTTCAATTATAAATAAGTTGAAATCTGAAGGAAAGTATGTACAACCTTTATTGAGCTTAGAAGAAGTACCAGATACCTTCAACATTGCAGGTAGTCATTTTATTGTCATAAAGCAGCCTATAATAAGTGGTATTCTTGTTGAAGCTGGAATTGTCACTGGCCTTTCTACACTTCATTCTGCTTTAGAGAATGCTTTCATTGATAACACAGCTGGTCTTTTAACTACTGGTGCCATTTGTTCAGCTTTAGCAAAAAAAGGAGAAGTTTTCTATTTCTTTGATTCACATTCACATGGAAAAAATGGGTTATCGACATGTGATGGAACATCAGTGATAATATCTTTCACATCACTGGAAGATGTTGTAGCCTTTCTGTATGCATTTTATGATAGCTTATCAATTGACTTTAATGCACAGTTTGACTTTTTACCTGTTACAGTAAAATTGAATCTTAAGGCACATACTGCAGAGAATCTTTCAGAAAGTCTTCTTGTTTCTTATTTTAAGGATCAAAATGCAAGACAGCAAGCATTGCAACAAAAAAAATCATACAAAGCTAGTAGTCTAACTGCTTCTCAGAAGGCCAGTAAAACCAAAACCCGCAAATTATACCACCAAATGTACAAGAGAAAACAGAGAATATCAGTTGCTTTCAAAGAAAAGGAAATTGCTCGGAAAAGAGACGCTAGACAGAAACCAGGTGTTTTAGCAAAGGAATATGCTCAAAAACGGGAGTATAGACAGAAACCAGGAGTTTTAGCTAAAGAACGTGCTCAAAAACAGGAGTTTAGAACTAAACCAGGTGTTTTTGCAAAGGAACGTGCTCGTAAACAGGAGAGTAGAAATAAACCAGGTGTTTTAGCCAAAGAACGTGCTCAAATGCAAGATTATAGACTGAAACCAGGTGTTTTAGCAAAAGAACGTGCTCAGAAGCAGGTGTCTAGACAGAAACCGGGTGTTTTAGCAAAAGAACGTGCTCAGAAGCAGGTGTCTAGACAGAAACCGGGTGTTTTAGCAAAAGAATGTGCTCAGAAGCAGGAGTCTAGACAGAAGCCAGGTGTTCTAGCAAAGGAACGTGTCAAAATGCAGGAGTATAGAAGAAATCCAATCATTAAAGAAGGTGAAAGGATAAAAAGACAACAGTCAAGGCAGGAAAAAAGAAAATTACAAGAAAATGAAAGCCATAAGTGCCGTAAAAGATGTAAGATTCTGGAAGAAAATCAATCAATGATAAATGCATTCGAGGTAAAGACAGGTAAACAGTATAAAAGTATAGAAGAAGCCATTGATCTTTTTCATAGAAATATTGCTGCAGGGCCCATATATGTTTGTACTTGTTGCCACCAAACTTGGTTTCAAAAGAGTGTTTCAGTACTAAAGAAAACGTGTTTATCAGCTACATTTAAACACAATTACTGCACAAAAATGATATCAGGCAATAATGAAGAATGGATTTGTCATACATGCTTATCAGTATTAAAGGATGGTAAAGTTCCTAAACTTTCCTTAGCAAATGGAATGAAATGGCCAGACAAACCACCTGAGTTAGATTTGTATCAGCTTGAAGAAAGGTTAATTGCATTACGCATTCCTTTCATGCAGATAAGAGAACTTCCACGTGGAGGTCAATACTCAATAAAGGGAAATGTTATCAATGTTCCAGTAGATATTCAACCAACTGTAAACTCACTTCCAAGGCCTATGGATGACACTTTTACTGTTGCTGTTCAGCTTAAGAAGAAATTATCATACAAAAAGGTAGACTTCAAGGAAAATGTAAGACCACTTAGAGTTTTAACAGCATTACATTGGCTTGTGAACAAGAGCGAACTGTATAAAAAATCAGACATTGTCATTGATGACAAATGGTTTCAAGAAGTTACTAATAGTGCAGAGGATACTGTTAGAGAGTTTTTAGAAGATTGCAATAGACAGTCAAAGGAAAATGAAAGAAACAATGATTTTGGGCTGAAACAAGATAATGATTCTGCATTAGATTCAGAAAGGGTCGCAGAAGGATATGATTCTGATGGTTTCAGTGAGATAGATAGTGGTGAAAATGTTGGGAATGTAGATACCTTGGTGGACGATGCTAATGTTGAAAGCAAATATGATCAGACCTTTACATTTGCACCAGGTGAAGGACAACATCCACTCAGCTTGTATCAGGATAAAGATGCTGAATTTTTATGCTTTCCAACTATTTACTGTGGTCAGAGAAGACTTGATAATGATAAAAGACAAACGCCAGTTCATTACAGTGATATTGTAAAATGGGAGTTGCGAAGTGTTGATAGAAGAGCAGCACAATCAGTCCCAAATATCTTCTTCAAACATAAGAAACTACAAATGAAACAAATAAGTGACAAAGTTAATTTAGCTCTGAGAAGATGCAAAAACAAAGGGAAGACAATTACTGCGGCTGAAGCTAGAGATCCAGCATGCATGGATAAGCTTGTTAAATTAGACGAAGGTTATTACATATTTCGTCAGCTTAGAAATTCTCCAGCCTATTTAGAAGCTAGAAAGAAAGATATATTTGCAATGATAAGACAGCTTTCCTTACCCACATGGTTTATGTCATTATCAGCTGCTGACACAAGGTGGAATGATCTCTTGAAGATTTTAGCGAAACTGAATGATGCGGTTGATTATTCTGATGAGGAAATCAAGGCTCTGACATGGCAAGAGAAAACAAAACTTGTTCAGAAAGACCCAGTTACATGTTCAAGATATTTTGATCACAGGGTACAGGAATTTATCAATACAGTGCTGAAAAATGAATATCAACCAGTTGGAAAAATTACTGATTTCTTCTATAGAGTCGAATTTCAACAGCGTGGTTCTCCTCATATCCATATGCTTGTTTGGATTGAGAATTCTCCTGTATTGGCAAAAAAATCTGATGAGGAAATAATTGAATTTGTTGATCAGTATCTAACTTGCAGCATTGAAGATGATGACATCGCTGATCTTGTAGATCTTCAAAGGCATAAACATTCAAAGTCTTGTAGAAAGAAAGGACATGCAATATGCAGATTCGGGTTTCCATTGCCTCCTCTTCCAAGAACAATGCTGTTACATCCACTGGATGTAGACGTAGATAATTACAAAAGAAAATACTCAAACCTTCAGAAGACCATGAATGAGTATAAAGATAACTCTGAAATACTTTTTGATGAATTTTTGGAGAAAATTGTCAAAATGGACTTTGAAGATTACATAAAATGTATCAGAAGTTCTTTAAACACTGCTAAAATGTTCTTGAAGCGCAAGCCAAATGAAATGAGAGTTAATTTATTTAACAAGCAAATACTCCTTGGTTGGAAGGCAAATCTTGACATTCAGATCATCCTTGAACCTTATGGTTGTGCAACATACGTGGTTGGTTATATCAGTAAATCTCAGAGAGGTATGAGCGCACAGCTTGAAGCAGCAGCAAAGGAAGCTAGAAAAGGTAACTCTGATTTGAAGAAACAAGTCAGACATATTGGAAATGTCTTTTCCAACTGTGTTGAAGTGAGTGCACAAGAAGCTGTATACCTGACTTTGCAGATTCCTTTAACAAAAGCTACAAGGGATGTTGTTTTCATCAATACATCTACTGCAGAAGAAAGAGTGTTTTTGCTTAAACCTAAATCTATTCTAGATGAATTACCTCCTGAATCAACTGACATAGAATCAGATAATATGATTCAAAGATATTCTAAAAGGCCTAGGCAGCTTCAGCAGTTCTGTCTAGCCGATTATGTTTCTAAAGTTGACATCATATATCCTAAAGGAAATAATTTGCCAGAGAAAACTAAAGACAAAAATGAAGATGATGCTTCGGCAAGTGATTCTAGTGATGACTGTGAAGCTGATGATGAGGTTGATAAATTTGAAAGTTGTGCTTCAAACATGTTATGCATGACCAAAAATGGTACCAGATATAAACTCAGAGCAACACCCAAGATAATACGCTATGTAAGATACAATAAAAAGAAAGATCCAGAGAATTATTACAGAGAAAGACTTATGCTTTTTATGCCCTGGAGGAATGAAGCAAAAGACTTGATTGGTTCATTTGACACTTTTAAAGCACATTACATTACATTGAAAGCTACCATAGAACCTAAACAAAATGAGTATGAGCATCATGTAGAAGAGCTTGAAATCGCAAGGCAAATGGCAGAAGCAGATGAAGATGCATATGATAAAATAGCTCCAAATACAGAACAAGAAAATAGGGAAGCTGAAGAGGAAGGTGAAAGAGAAGCAGAGCCTTTCATATACTTCAATCCAGACAGGGTAGTAGAACATAGACAGTATGATATTGGTATAGAGATACAGGCCACTTGTTCAGTACCATCTGTTGAAACTAACAGTGTTATACTGCCAGAAGATCAATATTTACTTTTACTCAGAAGTTTGAATTTAAAGCAACGGGAATTCTTCAATCATGTTATCTTTTGGCTGAAATACAAAGAAGAACCACTATATGCCTTTTTGTCAGGTGGAGCAGGTGTTGGCAAATCAGTCCTTATTAAAGCTCTTTATCAAAGTTTGTACAGAATCTTGAATCTTAGAGAGGGAGAAAATCCTGATGACATCAGAATCCTTCTTTGTGCTTATACAGGAAAAGCAGCTTACAATATAAATGGTGTAACAATTGCTTCAGCTTTTTTGAAAAAGTTTAAACAAGTGAATGAACTTTTGTCAGCTGATGAATTAAACACATTCAGAGTTAAATACAGGCATTTGAAATTGATCATTATAGATGAAATATCTATGGTAGGAACAAGCACACTAAGCTTCTTAGACACACGCTTGCAACAATTGACAGGAACAAAAACAACATTTGGTGGAATAAGCATTATTGCTGTTGGTGATCTGTATCAACTGATGCCTGTTTGTGACAAATGGATATTCAGTGATCCATCAAAGGGTGCTTCAGCACTAGCTCCTAATTTATGGAAAGATCATTTCAGAATGTATGAACTTGTTGATATCATGAGACAGAAAGATGATATTCACTTTGCACAGTTGCTGAATCGTCTGAGGCAAAATGAGCTGACAGAAGATGACAGAATTGAGCTAAAGAGGCACACTGTTGATCCTGAAGTAGATGCTTATCCAAAACAGGCTCCTCATTTATTTACCGAAAACAAGTTTGTGGCTAGACACAATGATAGTGTTTTGAGCAGATTATCAGAGGAAAAAATCATTATTCCTTGTCATGATACAGTTGTTGCTGCTAACATCTCAGCACAAAAAAGCAAAACTCTAATTGAGTCACTTCCAGAAGATTCTAACAAAACAGCAAATTTAGAAAAACATTTGAAAATAGCAGTTGGAATGGTTTATGATATAACAGTAAATATCAATGTAGAGGATGGTTTGACAAATGGATCCACATGTGTTGCAAAATACATTGAACGTAAAATGGAAGGAACTGATCGACCAAGTATAATTTGGGTTTTGTTTGATGATCCTAGCATTGGCAGTTTGACACGTGAGAAATCTTTTAATAGGGGCTTGTACAGTTCAAACATTCATAAGGCCTGGACACCAATATTTGACATAGAACGATCATTCATATACAATTTTAAAACTTATCAGAGAATTCAGTTTCCTTTGAAACCTTCAGCTGGAAAAACAGTCCATAAAGCCCAAGGGTCTACAGTTGATGAAATCGTTGTGGACTTGTCTCAATCAAGAGTTAGGAAACAACCACATATTCACTATGTTGCTTTAAGCAGAGTAAGAAAACTGGAAAATTTGTTCATTTTGAATCTTAATGAAGAAGCTTTGGCTGTTGATGAAAAGGTCAAAGTAGAGATGCAGCGGTTGCAAACAGAAGGTCTTCTTGAACTCTGTTATACTCCACTCTACAAAGTTGATCCTGGTAAAATAAAGGTTCTGTTTAACAATGCAAGGTCCTTGCACAAGCATTTTCATGAAATTGAGCATGAACCAAATGTGTTATCAGCTGATGTTGTTGGCTTTGCAGAAACTAGGCTATGCTCAAGAGATGAGAATATTCAGTTTAATCTCAATAGGTTCAGGCTGATAAGGCTAGATGAAACACAACACTATACTGCCAATAGACCTTATCATGGACTTGCTTTATATGTAAGAGAATGTCTAGAAATTCAGAAGATAGACAAATTCCATTCTAGTGCATGTGAATTCATGCTGGCTACTTTAAAGAAAGGTTACAAGTGTTCTTTTCAAGTTGTGGTTTTCTACAAGTATCCCAAAAGCTCGCAAACTGCTCTGAAAAATAATATGTTATGCCATTTGATGCCATTGATAGATTTGAATGCCAAATTAGTTATTCTTGGAGATTTCAACTTGGATGCAAATATGACCGCTTTGACTTTTGTAGATTTTATGCATACACAGTTAGGATGCGAACAGCTCATCAGCAAACCTACTACTGATTCTGGGTCATTGCTAGATCTGTTGTTTGCAAATTGCCCATGTTCTAGTGATGTTATTGAAGCTTACTGGACTGATCATAAGCTGATCTATGGTGCTTTTGAGACATAAATTTGAACACAAACCAGAAATATGCCTGTAGTTATATCAGAAAAATGCCAGGAGTTAAAAAAAATATGTCAGGAGCTTACAAGAAGTGTGCTAGGAGTTTAAAAGAAATATGCCAGGAGTTTACATTGTACCAGGAGTTTTCTAGAAACATGTCAGGAGATTACAAGAAATATGTCAGGAGTTAACAAGAATTGTACCAGTAGTGAATAAGAAATGTGCCAAAAGTTTACTGAAAATACGCAAGTTTGTGAGGAGTTTACAAGAAATATGCCAGGAGTTTACAAGAAATGTACCAGGAGTTTGTCAGAAATATGCCAGGAGTTTACAAGAAATGTGCCAGCAGATTACAAGAAATATGCCAGGAGGTTACAAGAAATATGTCATGAGGTTTCAAGAATTTTACCAGGAGTTTTCAAGAAATGTGCCAGAAATTTACTAAAAATATGCTTGGAAGTTTGCCAGAAATGTGCTAGGAGTTTACAAGAAGTGTGCAAGGAGCTTACAAGAAATATGCCAAGAGATTACAAGAAAAGTGCCAGGAGATTACAAGTAATATGGCAGGAGGTAACAAGAATTTTGCCGGGCACTTACAAGAAAATTAATGTGCCAGGAATTTACTTAAAAAATTGCCAGGAATTGCCAGAAATGTGCCAGGGGTTTACAAGAAGTGTGCGAGGAGTTTATAAGGAATATGCCAGGAGTTTGCAAGAAATGTACCAGGAGCTTATTAGAAATATGCCAGGCGTTTACAAGAAGTATGTCAGGAGGTTACAAGAATTGTGCCAGAAGTTCACTGAAAATATGCTAAAAAGGTTGCCAGAAATGTGCCAGTAGTTTTATCCAAAAGCTGTAGGAGTTGATGGCCTTATCTATCAAAGAGCAAGACAGAAATGTTTCAGACTGGTAGATATGTCAATGGATGGAAAACAGAGGGGAAAAATGATCAAGGAAAACACAAACGGCATAACATAGGAAAAATATGCAACATGATATGGAATAGAATACAAGATATATATAGCATTTTATTTAATTTTGTTCACTTCAAAGTGTGTATCAGCACTGCAAAATACTTAGTTGTTGCCAAACAAATGATAATACTGCTTACCAGTAAATTGAAGTTTTATAAACTTATATGGCAAGAGCTACTCCAGGGTGGAGTCAATAGCCATGAATGTGCGCACAAAATTGCACTTTTGCTAAAAACATATATATCTTGGCAAGGTCTGAGTCAGACAAGCTTCCCTGTCTGGCAACAAGTTTTGATAATTTGATGCTGGAGAGGCTGTGTGAGGGGAAGAGTCATGTTCTTACGCTACCTGGGCCCCTAACATTTTGGCTTACAAGAGGTAAAAGAGGTAAGGGTCTTTTTTTTTTTTGTTGTTTTTTTTTGTTTTTGTTTTTGGTTTTACAGCCCTTTCAAGATTTTTTCACTAATATCGAGCATATCATTAATCAAAGGTGGGTTAAAACCAGAGTACCTGGACTTGAACTACAGCAGTGAGAGACCTTATGATTAAGAGTCAGCACTCTTATCCACTAGGCCACGAAGGCCCATCGGTACAGCTCTTTGACTAATCCTTGCATAAAGTGCATTTGTGCACAAGGTTCTAAAGCCATTGTGATCACCCTGCGTTCATCGAACATGTGTCATGCATCATTAACATTTACCTTGTACGCCCTCTAAAGGTGACAGCTTTACCTCAACCTTTATGTAGTTTTACAAGCAGTGGCACCTTTGCTTTGTGTCCTTAGAAGATACCTGGGTGATTGTGTCCGAATTTCATTTGTAGCATCCATTGGCTTTGGACTGCCATGATTTAATAAAGTATATGGCTGCCAGTGGGCTGTGTCCATCAGCTCTGGTGAGCATAGTGGCCCATGGGCCTCTTGTTTATTTTTTTTTCTCCCCGTAACATGATGTGTAGAGGGTCAGAGAGGACCACCCCTCCACACATCTTACAATAATACAACGCAGTGTATGGAGTATAATAACCTTTCTCTCACAACTCTCTGGTATTTTTAGCTCACCAGAGCCGAAGGCTCCGGGGGAGCTTATAGGATAGGCAGTTGTCCGTCGTCGTCGTCTTCGTCAACATTTTCAAACGACATCTCCTCTGAAGCCACTGGGCCGATTCAGCCCAAATTTCATCTGTAGCATCCTTGGGCAGGGGGATTGAAAGTTTGTGTTTTTAATGAAAATCGGCTCATTAGTTTGGTTGCTATGGCAACTTAGAGTTTCCATAGACTTATAATGGGGAAAATAGAAAAATGGCATTTACTGCCAAGCCTCTGCAGATATTTTGACAAAACTTTCATAGAAATGTTCCATAGGTAATCTACTATCTGCCGTATGATATTAGGCCTTCTCCTCATTTTTATTGGTTACCATGGAAACCAAAATGCAAAAAATAGACAAAAAAATACTTAAAAAATCATCTCCTCAGAAACCATATGCTCTAGGAGGCTGAGACTTTATGAAAATATTCACCATATTTGCCTTTACAGGTTTTGTGTTTTTTATGAAATTTGGCCTTTTAGTTTTGTTGCTATGGCAACTTAGTTTCCATTGACTTATAATGGGGAAAACTGAAAAATGGCATTTACTGCCAAGTCATTGCAGATATTTTGACAAAACTTACATAAACATGTTCCTTGTGTAAACTTCTCTCAGCCATATGCTTTTATGTCAACCTGGGGATCCCCTAGGTTGCGCCGGGGCCATGCCCCGCCCCCTCCACTTCATAAAATGCCTTATATCTCAGAAACCTTACAGATCCCAACCCCTAAACCATATATATTCTTGTTCCTTATGATAAGATGCATTAAGTGACACCAACCTGGGGGTCCCCCGGGATATGCCGGGGACATGCCCTGCCCCCTCTATTTCATAAAATGCCATTTATCTCAGAAACCATTCAGATTCCCACCCCTAAACTATATATATTGTTGTTCCTTATGCAAAGATGCATTAAGTGACACCAACCTGGGGGTCCCCCAGGATGTGCCGGGGACATGCCCCACCCCCTCCACTTCATAAAATGCCATATATCTCAGAAACCTTACAGATCCCCACCCCTAAACTATATATATTCTTATTCCTTATGCTAAGATGCATTGACACCAACCTGGGGGTCCCCCGGGATGTGCCAGGACCACCCAACCCCCTCCACTTCATAAAAGGCCAAATATTCCAGAAACCTTACAGATCCCCTGCCCTAAACCATATATATTCTTGTTCCTTATGATAAGACACATTTAGTGACACCAACCTGTGGGTCCCCCGGGATGTGCCGGGGAAATGCCCCACCCCTTCCACTTCAAAAAATGCCATTTATCTCAGAAACCATTGAGATCCCAACCCCTAAACCATATATATTCTCATTCCTTATGATAAGTTGCATTCAGTGACACCAAATTTGGGGTCCCCTGGGATGTGCTGGGACATGCCCAACCCCCTCCTCTTAGTAAAAAGCCAAATATTCTAGAAACCTTACAGATACCCACCCCTAAACCATATACATTCTTGTTCCTTATGATAAGACACATTCAGTGACACCAACTTAGGGGTCACCCGGTGTGTGCCAGGGCCATGCTCCACCCCTTGACTTCACAAAAGACCATATATCTGAGAAACTGTTCAGAGCCCCACCCCTAAACCATATATATTCTTGTTCCTTATGATAACACGCAATCAGTGACACCAGCATGCAGGTCCCCCGGGGTGCCACAGGCCATGTCCCACCCCTTTACTTCATTAAAATCCATATATCTAAGAAACCTTCCAGATCCCCACCCCTAAACCATATTATATTCTTGTTCATTATGATAAGACGCAATCAATGACACCAGCATGCAGGTCCCCCCGGGGTGCCACAGGCCATGCCCCACCCCTTTACTTCATTAAAATCCATATATCTCAGAAACCGTTCAGATCCCCACCCATTAACCATATTTATTCTTGTTCCTTATGATAAGACTCACCTTCATAATAGGCCATATATCTCAGAAACCATTCAAATCCCCATCCTATAATCACATATATTCTTGTTCATTGTTATTAGACACATTCAGTCACCCCCGTCTTTGGGGGTCAGCAGGGGCCATTTCTCTCCCTGCCACTTCATAAAAGTGCCTCATATCTCAGAAACATCCCCACCGTTTAACCGCATATACTCTTGGTCCTTATGATAAGACTTATTCATTGACAACAGTCTTGGGCTTCTCTTGGATCTGTCATGCCCGATTCCCTTCATTGCTTAAAAGGCTTTACATTTCAGGAACCATACATATTCCCACTGATAAACCATATATGTCCTTGTTCCTTTTGATAAGATGCACTTAGTGACACCAACCAGGGCTCCATTGGGTCCATGCCCCGATCTCTCTACTTTATAAAACACCTAATATTTCAGATACAGTCCACATGGGTGCTCATTTGGGTATGGGGTTTGTTTGGGAGACTTTATAATTGGTATAATAAAATCATATCATGTTATAATACATGGCTGCCATTGGGCAGTGTCCACCTGAGCTCTAGTTTATGAACTTTGGCTCTTTGGTTTGTTTGCTATGCCAAGTAATGAGTTTCCATTGTCCTATAATTGGGAAAATTGAAAAATGAAATTAATGCCTTTCAAGATATTTTGTCACACTTTCATAGAAATGTTCCTTTAATAATGTTCTTTTTGGCCTATTTGTTGCCACAGATGGGAAATTGTCAATTGTCATCTGTTTTCCTGCAACAACACATTCAAGCGACATCCAATTTAAAGCCACGAGGCTTATTGGGTCCAAATTTTATCTGTAGCATCCTAGGGCACAGGGCTTCCATGGTTGATTAAAATACATTGCTGCCAGTGGGCAGTGGCCCCCTGAGCTCTGGTGAGCATTGTGGCCCATGGGCCTCTTGTTTTTTTATTCTCCCCGTAACATGATGTGTAATATGGATAAGAGCGCTGACTCTTAGTCATTAGGTCTCTCACCGCCGTGGGTTCGAGCCTCGCTCGGGTCACGTGTGAGACGCCAAGTTCTGCAACGGAAGGTCAGGTGGTTTTTCTCCGGGTACTCCGGTTTTCGCCCACCTATGATTAACGATCGGCTCGATATGAGTGAAATAATCTTGAAAGGGCCGTAAAACCCAAACCAAAAAAAAAAAAAAAAAAAAAAAAACATGATGTGTAGAGGGTCAGAGAGGACCACCCCTCCACACAACTTACAATAATACAATGCAGTGTATGGAGTTTAATAACCTTTCTCTCGCAACTCTCTTCCATATTCCTTTTACAGCATGTGAAAAGAGATCTGTTTTTTTCTGCACTGGTATATCATACCATAAAAATCCATAAAATTCGGACACCTTGAGGACTTGCTGTAATTCTCCTAAAATTTTAACATATTTGTTTCATGATCCTGCAATGAGTCCAAAAGATGCAGATGGAATGACAAACAGTGTAGACCCTGATCAGACTGCTCCTTCAGGAGCAGTCTGATCTGGGTCTGCACTGTTTACTTAGGCCAATGGGCCTCTCCAAAAGTGTTCTCTTAACCTGCGATCTTCCACCTTATTATAGCAGGAGTCCATCTTAAAATTAACAGGCACCAGGTTGAGTTGATTTTAGGAATTGATTTAAAAATGGAAAACAGTGAAACCTGATCAGATGACACATTTTGGAGTGTCTGATCTGGGCCTGCCTATTTGCCAGTGACCCATTAATTTCCTTGAAGAGAATTCTTTCCTTTAAGAGAAGGTCCAAATGATATGTAAGACAGACATAAATTGGAAAGAATTCCTGGCATTCGAAGCTTTTGTTTACCAGTGCATAAGGACATGGAGACCTGTTGTACTTCCCCCAACATTGTATCTTCAAGGTATTTTAACCTGTCATTAAATGTATTGGATTTTCTCTGTTTCTGTACAGCAGTTGTTGTTTTAAAAATGGTTCTAATCATTATCATTGTTACTGTTGTGAAACCTGATTTTAGCCTGGGGGAGGTGGGTGGGGATAAAATTGGATCTGGTTTTCCAGCCGTTTATTACCGAACTTTCTTTGTGTGTTCCCATGGGTTGACCATAATGTTCAAGTCTGTTTCTTCCAAACTGTTTCAGTTTTGGTACCCACAGGTGTGGCATAGCTTTGACAGACTTGGGGGATAACTGTATTCAAAATTGTCATTTTGGGAGGTAAATCATCTGTTGGAATTTCGTTTTATGGTGTGTCCAGTCAGCAGAGCCAGTAAAAGTAATTTTATGACAGAAAACCGACAGTTTATCTTTCCAAATGACAATTTTCAGTACAGTTGCCCCTATTCTAATGACTTCATTCACTTGTTTTGTTGAAAAAAACATTTTCCGTTTGCCCAAAACAGCAAGCACAGTGAATTGCATAAAACCAAATTCCAACCATTTAAAAGCCAAGTTACACGATGGTGAGGTTTCCAACAGAATCTCGCAGACTATGCTTTCATAAACTTTTGAAATTATCGAGTTATGCAATGTGTTACATATGCAAGTGCATTGTAATTCTTATGATGTATTTATTATTGTTACGTGAATTTTTATGATTGTTATAATTTCTATATCTCATCAGGTTACCATACAGTATTAAGTCCTAGATACAAGGCAGCAGCTAATACCAGTGGATTTATGGCCCCTGGATCTCCAGCCCCTGTAGGACCCATCTACTCACCAGGTAAGTCCGTGATTAGGGTCCCACTTGACCTATAACCTTGTTAATTAATCTGCCTATTTGTCCACCAAGATTTTGCATCAGGACCATATGTTTGTGCTGTACGGATAAATTTTCCATGGTCATATTTTTGGACCCAGTTATGCAAAGTCTTATTCGCTTAACAAACACTTTAGGTTGAAATGTTAACTATTCTAGCAAGTACAATGTCTGATAAAGTGGTATTTTTACTGAAAAGAAAAAAAGAAGGTTTTGCTACTCACATTTTTTCAGCAAAAAGATGAGTTGTTTGGCCCCCGCCCATCGGGGCTTGAAGAAATAGATGGGCTGCATGATGCTTCCACGCAGAGCTGAAACCGACCCGCACACGAGTACTGGTAGTCCGCTTTGAGGATCTAAGCCTGCCCAGGCAAAGCGGTGCGATAGTCGGACCGTCCATGCTTATAAACCCTATTGGTTTCATTGGGCGGCAGGGCTTGAGAAGTCATTTCTTTTCAATGTCAGGTAAAAGTCCCACAAATTTGGAAGCAACGTCTCCAAAATGACCTTTACAGTGTTGACGGGGACGTTAAACCTCAAATCAAAACAAACAAAGATGAGTTGTTATCAGACTGAATAGTTGAAGTAATCAAGGACATCATTAGTTTGAAACAACTGGGTCCTAATTGGCAGAGTTACTGTTCTGTGTTTCGGACATAATTTGCATGCCCAGCCCATATTTGAATAATTTTCATCATAAATCCTTCCCAGGTTTACTTCTCCAGGGGCCAGTTGTTCAAAGCATTGTTAGCTTAACGTCACAGGGCGTCAAGTTACCTATATTTACCTATATTTTCCTATATTTCAGGCCATTACCTATAATAACCTATAAAATCCTATATTTTACCAGAATACCTATAAATACCTATAATTTGGAATTTTGTGTAATCAAGGAATACAAAGTTTCTAAAGAATCTTTGACAGTAGATGTTGTCTATAATATTTGAGCTTAGTAAGCTTTTTCCGTTTAGGAATTTGTATTCTTTTTTGGTGTAGCAACCCAGTCCAGCCCAGCTTTTGGAAAGCTTTAGCTAGTGGAAGTTCTGCTATTTTTCAAATTTGAAATGTTCCATTTTGTTTTTACCATTGTTTCTTTATGGATACTAAACAAGTTTTTGCCGTTTTTTTAGCAGGCGAGCTATTATGATCGGTCACCATCCACCGTCTTCCCCCATCCGTGCATCCATCTGTCCCTCCACAATTCTTTCAGATGACATCTACTAAGCTCCTGAATAGGTTTTGACCAAACTTGACAGAAACCATCTTTGGGTGGTCCTCTCACAAAGTTGTTCAACGAATTTCAGTCCAAGCTGAATTCTCACAGGCTAGTGTAGTTTATACTTTCTTGTCCTTTGGGATCATTGATTCTATTGTGGAATTCTAAAAATATTTGAGGGTCACTGATGAGGCCTAAATGGCAGAAACTAGCTAGTCTGGCCCAGAAAACATGTACACTCCATATTTTCCAGTTCTGTTGTGTATTCCTTGCTTCCAAAGGAAAACCCTTTCTAGAACATATTTGACATCACTACAGCTGTTGTCTGGGAATGTGAGGCGGCCGTAAAAAGTCTCCCTGCTCTACATCATAATGTAGTTTATATTTTCTTGTCCTTTGGGCTCATTGATTCTATTGTGGAATTCTAAAAATATTTGAGGGTCACCGATCAAGCCTAAATGGCCGAAACTAGCTAGTGTGGCCGAGAAAACATGTATACTCCATATTTTCCACTTCTGTCATGTATTCCTTGCTTCCAAAGGAAAACTCTTTCTAGAACATATTTGTATGGACCTTAATTTTTTTCTGAGATACCTGCCCTAGAGAATTTCCTTATATTATAACAAAGTATCCAGCAAGGACTTAACTTTAGATTAAAGTCATAAAAATATCATGTCACCGAGACTGGGAAAGAATGGGGGTCAATCCAAAAGTAACGCCATTTTACACATATTTTGCATTGATTGTAATGGGAAATCGCTAAAATCTGACACAAATGCGAAAATTAAGTGACTTCTGCCCTAGAGATTTTGGACTTACTAAGTTAAATTATGTATATTCATATGACATTCAAAAACATGAAATAAAAATGGGGGGTGGCCGGCCATATAAGAGAATGAGGGCCGTTTCAAAAGTAAAAATTACAGGCAAAATACTTTTTTCGTGAAGATCGCTAACATTAAAATAACTGTTTTGCTAGAAATTATAACTCCACGCAAATAGATGATATTTATGCTTATTATCTGCCGCAATATGATGAACGAATTCGGTTATAGTGTTATTTCAAGCAAAAAGGGTCGTTTCAAAAGTTATCATAACAGGCAAAACTTATTTTTTTGTAAACATCACAAAAATTATAGTTGCTTCTGAGCTAAGACATGATAGGTGATGTATCTATATGTAATCCGCAAAACTATGAAATGAAAACAGGTTGACAGGTTTCGAATAAGATAATGTGGGTCGTTTCAAAAGTAAACAGAAACTGAAAAATATGAACATATATACACATATTTTTCAAATTATTATAGGAATTTCTGCTGTATAAATGATATGATCACTAAGAAAGGTATTATATCTAAATATTATATGCAAAACCTATCAAATAAAAACAGTAGATCGTTCATACAAAATGGGGTCGTTATAAGAGTAAGCTTTTCATGCAAAATGTCATTTTATTTTTTTGGTCAAAATCTCTTTTTTTTAAGTTAATTGTATACTAAAACAAAGTTGTCACTCAGATAGGGCATGCATCTACATATGATTTGCCAAACAGAAGTAAAGGCAATGAATAGGTATCGATAAAATTACCTAACACCTCCCATTCAAGACACCAAAGGGTAAGAAACACCAACATACTACAATTTCGCTCTTCAGTGAGCAAATGGGGCACCAACCTAGCATAAATCTTTCTCAAGCCCAGTACTTTGTCAGAATGGTTTGTACATCGCCTTCTGATAAGCCAGTGCATTAAGATATCTCTTTCACTGACAGTCGCGCATCTTCTTTGACCGCTGCCTTTACAGCAGCGATGGTTGCCTTGGTGATGGAGGTCTTTGGCCTACCAACACGGGCATCATATTTGGTCGATTATTTACCAGCTTTAAAAGCTTTGACCCAATGATAAATTGTGCGCTTTGAATTTACAAGAGGTTCCTTTTTGCCACACAATTCATCAACCTATGTCAAGCCTAACACGGCATTTAATTTAGCTGCGAATTTCAGTCTTTCTGTCCATTTTGCAATGTAACTCGTAAATTGGCCAGTGTATTTGACTGCATGCATTTCATTTTGACAAATCTCGGTCATTATAAAAGCAATTTGCTAGAAATAAACTGTTATCGGTGGCTATTTGAAAGGCTATTCAAATGCAATGATGCGTTATCAGAAATACTTACGATAAAACTAGGGAAACCTATTAGTGACAAAACTTTTTGAAGGACCCTTGTACACCAACTTCTATTTAATGATTGGCTCGAAATTAGCGAAATATTCCTGAAAGGCCTTTAAAGCTAGAAACAACAACAACAACAAAGAAAGAGAGAGAGAGAGAGAGGGAGAGAGAGAGAAATCATTTGTGATTTCAAGTTTCCATTCCATGCGTTTAGGATTTAACCGTGAAGCTTTTACGGTTCCAGATTTTGATTAGTTTGACCAAGATCTCTCTCACTCTTTCGCTCTCTCTCTTAACTATGAATGACCTTACTGTGTTTTAAATCCGCCCACTCAAATATATCATAGCCCCCGCCCTTAGGGGCTTGAAGAAATAAATGGGCTGCACGATGCTTCCTCGCAGAGCTTAATCCGACGGCACACGAGTACTGGTAAAACGTTTATAGGATCTAAGCCTACACAGATAAAGCGGTGCGAGTCGTACCGTCCATGCTTATAAACCCTATTGGTTTCATTGGGCGACAGGGCTTGAGATGTCATTTCATCTCAGTGTCGGGTAAAAGTCCCACGAAATTGGAAGCAACGTTTCCAAAATGTCCTGTGAAGTGTTGACGGGTCGTTAACCTCAAATCAAACAAACAAACAATACTCAAATATAATAAAATTTTACCACCACAAAACGAGAATTTTTAACTTTTTTTTTTTCATATTTCTGCGGGCATAATTGTCAGTTCTGCTTAAATGAGTAACAGAAGTTAGAAAAATAATGTTTACTCCTGTAAACCTCAGTTTTACTGTATAAAAGTGTGGTTTTAGGGGATTAAATTTAGATAAGCGTGTTTTCGTGATACCAAGTGCGAGCGTGATAACTCAGTGGTTGCTCTGATGCTAGAGGTCCCGGGTTCGATTCCTGGCAGTGGCGATAAAATTTCGGTGTCCGAGCACGCTCCATTGGCATCATTTGCAGGGATCATGCCATAAAGTGCACCGTCCTGTGGATCGGGATGTTAACTGGGGGTGTGGAGGGAGAGTTATGCCCTGGGCAGGTTAAAGACCCCTACCGTAATTACATGATTACTGTGTAGGCTTTCATCCTGCATACCAGGGGCCAGTTGTTCAAAGCATCGTTAGCTTTAAGAGCTCGTTAATAGTGGTCATATTGTTAAGTGTTCCAGCAAGTACAATATCTGAAATTTTGGTATTTTCGCTGAAAACATGTGAGCAGCTTTTGCATATGCAAATGGACTAAGTTTTAACGATATGTTAACTAACGACGTAGTTAGTTTCGAACAACTGCCCCTGGTGTGTATGTAATGTACACCTGTGAGTATTGGTCAGATGTGACCGATCGCAGTATATAAGTAGAAAGAAAGCCAAGGGACTTATTGGAGAGAGAGAGAGAGAGAGACTACCAGCAGTTCTCGACCACAATAAAATTTAGTAGTAGGCCTATGCAGACAGAATGATTCATTCTACGGGCATAATTGTCAGTTCTCAGCCAGCAAAAAAAAAAAAAAAAATTGGTAGCATGCAGACTTTGATTCAATCCATCGGCTGTTTATCATGACGTCATAAATATGATTACGTCACAGCAAACTAAAAGTTTACACACAGGCCGTGTGTAAACGTATATCCAAAGAACTATCATTTTAGTGTGTTGCAAGCGTAAACAAACAGGATAGCAAATGGATTGTACTTTAAAGGAGATAGTATGGCGTTCAACATGTTGTCCTGTTGAGGGATTGACTAAGGACGTGTCACCAGTAATTCTTAGATCTATACATTTTACAAATTTAACAGTAACTGCCATTATGGAAAGATGACACACTTTCGGACGGGCTTTTCAATGTCAGGTAAGGTGCCTTCAGGAGAAAAAGATATCTTCGAGAAAAAGACGAATAAAAAAGGTAAAACAGCTCTGCTATGGTAAATGAGCTGCTTTATTGACTCTGTTGTGACCGACACATGTATTCGATCGTTTCTGAACTCGATTTTTTCTACTTTCACTTTGTCTGCTTTGACAGTGACAAGAAATGATAACTGTTGGCATATTTTATCCATGTGAGGGGGAAAATACAGTCAGTCGTAGAAAATTTACTTCGTTTTAGAGGTTGGAAAGAAAGTGAATGTCGTTACAGTGCCGATTGACGGCAATGCGCAGAACGTTGCGCAACCGAAATTAAGGTCGGCCTCCTTAAGTTGCCGTATTTCTGCAGAAATATTGTGACAGGATTCTGACATGAAACATGTATGAAAAATTTTCAAATAGAATTTCCACATAGAATTTTCACTTAAATTTTGTATTTGAGTTGGGATTCAGGTGGGAATCAGTGGAAAAGCTTGTGAAATATTTAAATTAGCAGGAAAATTGATCCAGGAAGCCTGTAGAAAAAAAAAAACAGACAGGATTCCTGTATAAATTACTGACAGGATTCCTTCATGGTTCCTGCGTGAATTATTGGCAGGATTCCTGAATGAATTATTGACAGGATTTCTGCCTGAGCTTGTGACAGTATTACTTCTATATATTCCTGCAGGATTCCTGCTAGTTTAAATATTTGGTCCAGTTTCATTAACATAACACAATCATCTTAACGTACGCTGTAAACATTTGGAGTTTTTATCTATACACAATAAGGAAGGAATATACTTGTGCTGGAAAAGAAAATACAAAAACCTTGCATTCTACTTACATATAAACTTTCATGTTAACTCTTGAATTTGAATCCTTGGCTTTCCAAATAAGCCCCCGCCCATAGGGGCTTGAAGAAATATATGGGCTGCATGATGCTTCCACACAGAGCTGAATCTGGTCCGCACACTAGTACTGGTAAACCGCTTAGAGGATCTAAGCCTGTCCAGGAACCGCGGTGCGAGGTGGACCGTCCATGCTAATAAACCCTATTGGTTTCATTGGGCAACAGGGCTTGAGATGTCATTTCATCTCAATGTCGGGTAAAAGTCCCACAAAATTGGAAGCAACGTCTCCAAAATGACCTTTACAGTGTTGACGGGGACGTTAAACCTCAAATCAAACAAACAATTGGCTTTCCAAAGATTCATTGTGAACGAATAACTTCAGTCTACAAACACATACATAAATATGTGGGTGGGGTGCAATCTTCGCAGTTTGCAAACATAAAACTTCTGACACCCCACTAGTTAAGCATTTAGTTAATTTAAAACACTGTTAATCTAAAATACTAAAAGTAACTCACAGTGTCTAATATATAGTTGGAAATCCTTAGAACAGCTTTATACTTGTAAAGTTGTAAAGCAACACTTAAAGCTAGCCATCATCCCTGATGCCTTTGAATGTGTTATAGGGAGTACTCCTGCCAAAATATTATGTTTCAGGAAGTGATTATGCTCTGTGTTCATGCCAGACTTTTAAGCAGAGATTTGGTTAACATTTTCATGGAGAATTTCTGTTACGATTTGGCCATTTTCCTTGCGGAATCTGTAACCAAATTCCATGTACTGCTAGAGTCAGACAGGAAAAAAGAGTTCCACCATGATTTCTGTAACTGTCCACAAAGACTCCATGTGGAATCATGTCTGAATTTTTTCGGGTGGTTGCCACAGCACACAAAAATAGGGGAAAATAAGATAAAGCCTTTAAAATCTTCTTGTCTGAAACCAGAAGGCCCAGGTCTTTGATATTTGGTATGAAGCTTCATCTAGTGGGTCTCTACCAAGATTGTTTAAATTATAGCCCTAGGGCCAAAACTGGATCTGCCCTAGTGCCCACTGGTTTTACATAGGCTTATATAGGGATAACCTTAAAAGATCTTGTCTGAAACCAGAAGGCTCAGGCTTTGCTATTTGGTATGGTGCTTTGTATAGTGGACCTTGACCAAGATTGTGCAAATTATAGCCCTGGGAACAAAAATGGACCCTCCACGCGGCCTACTTGTTACACTATGGATCACGTGGGCAATCTAGGGCCATCAAGGCCCTCTTGTTTAAAGGGAAGAATGTCCCATGTTTTGATTCTGCCTAAATTATCAGATAGACACATCTTTTGTTCCAAAAAATAGATAAGGTGGTTACCTGATGATATTTATGTAGATCACTCAGTTCTGTATAACACATACATTGAGGGCATTCATTAGAATCACCTACTAAGGACTGAATTTTATGGAGATTAATTAAAGATTTTTTCCTTAATGATAACCAGCTGACCACCTTATCTTTTTCTAAATGTTGTATTATTAATAAAAGAGAGAGCTGGTAGGTGGTGGTGGTGGAAAAATACAAATCTGGCTTGTTTTCTTCAGTGTAGGCAACCTATAATATCCTATATTTCTGGCCGCTAGATACCTATATTTCTGGACCTAACCTATATTTTTGACTCCTAATATCACTTGACGCCCTGTAACGAGCTCGTTAGTGGTCAAATTGTTAACTCTTCTGGCAAGTACAATATTGTAAATTTTGGTATTTTTGCTGAAAAAATGTGAGCAGCTTTTGCGTCCGCAAAAGCTGCTCACATTTTTTTAGCAAAAATTTCAGCATATTTGCCATATTTAATGATCAAAGTTTTAACGAAAGGTTAACTTACGACGTCGTTAGTTTTGAACAACTGGCCCCAGATGTTCAGTGTTGTTCTGTAAGAGACAGGGTGTTGCTTTTATTTTACAACTTCACAGGTTGAAACATAACCTAGATGATATCAAAACAATGTCCCCTTTGTTTGAAGCTTACAAAAAAAAATACTGTATCTCTTGTCCTGCTGAATAAATTAATTTAGCCACACCCATTTCTGACTTCCAACCAGTATAGATGATTTTATGTAATTTATTCCTACAAATTCATGAACTGAATGTCAAACAGTGTGGATATTGATCAGATGGCTTCTTCAGAAGCCATCTGATCAGTATCTACACTTTTTGCCAAGGTAATGTTTATCCTGGTACAGTAGGACAAGGGTCATAACTGCAATGGCTACTCATTAGAATGACTTTGATGAGGCGATTCTAATGGGTACACACAACAAACCAACATCGATGAAATATACCTGGATTTTGCTGACCTGATATACCTAAATCATGCTGACCTGGGGCAAATCGGCAGTCAGGTACATACCCCTAGGGTTGATGCAATATTTCACATAGAACCATGAAATGATGGCCAAACCCAGTTGCAGTTAGTACAGGTTAATAACATATATGTTATTGCAAGTTGCAATTAATAGATATGGCCTTGAAGACATGCCATTATGTGAATTAAGCTGGGAAAGTAGCTTAACAAAAAAAATCTTCTTACCTTACAATCCATATTTTTTCCAGCTGCAGTACCCCCACCATACTCGCCAGGATTTTATCCAGCCCAGACACCAAAGACTCCTCAGCTCTGGTCAACAGGATACACACCGCTTGATGGCACTTCACCACGTAGACGCTCTCCAATACAGAGAATCAGCCCATCTTGATGATGGCAAAGTTAGGATTTTCTCGGGTGCTCATTGCGTATCAAACAGCTCATTAATGCTCAGCATTCTGGGTAATTGTTTCAGCAGATGACATTTTAAAATATTTTCTTATTTTTTTCTAGAAAACAGGATTTGACATTTCATGCAAATTGTCTCCTATGGAGACAATTTGCATGAGATGTCAGATCCCGTTTTCTGGGAAAAATAAGAAAAATACCAGCAACTTGTCGTCTGCTGAATTAGCCCAGAGAGTGGGAAAGGTTAAACTCAGTTCTGTGGACAGTTTACATAGCTCCAGATAGGAGAAAAGAGGATACTTAGAGGTTTTTTTCTTACTTCTTCATTAAAACATATTGTGGGTACTTGTTAGAATATCGTCCCTGCCCATCGGGGCTTGGAGAAATAGATTGGGCTACATGATACTTCCACGCAGAGCTGATACAGACCGCTCATTAATACTGCTAAACCGCTTAGGTCTAAGCCTGCCCTGGCAAAGTAGTGCGAGTCAGACCATCCATGCATATATAACCCTATTGGTTTCATAGGGCGGCAGGGATTGAGATGTCATTTCATCTCAATGTCAGGTAAAAGTGCCACAAAATTGGAAGCAGTGTCTCATAATTACCTAAATTGTGTTGCCAGGGACGTTAAAAATCAAATCAAACAAAATCAAACTTGCCCCTTGAGGCGATTCCAACAAGTACTCACAACATGTTAAAGAGCTATCTAACAAGTGCCCACTACCCACAATATACTAGCAATTGCCTCGTGGTGATTCTAACAAGTACCCACAACATATCTTTAAAAAATGTATTGTGGGTACTAAGACTCACCTAAGCTTATGGTGATTGTTAGTATCCACAACACCACAAGACAGTGATTCTTACAAGTACCAACAACATGTTTAAATAAATACTATGGGTACTTGTCCGAAGGGGATTATGTCCGGGGGGTGGATTTTGTCCGACCTGACATACAGCAAGGGGCATTTTCAGAAATGCCATGGAGAGGTAATTCTGACCAGTACCCACAGCATTTGTTTCTAATGAGTAAAATTAACCCTAGATAATCCTCTTGTCTGCAGCTGGGTCATGCTAGTTCATGTGCATTTACGGAACAAATATTTCAGGTGAATTTTAGTCAAGTCTCTTCATTCTAGTGTTAAAAGTCAGATACTAACAAAAATATTTCAGTTGATGTGTGAATTGTGAACCAGTCGATATGTGAATTATGACTAATCATTTGATATGTGAATTGTGAACTGCATCATGAGATTATACATTATTATAAATAATAGGATTCACACCATTCAGGAAAAGAAAAGTACAGAAAAAGCTGTTGCATTTTTCCTAACAGTGGTGGAGTTAAAATAAATTTTATGGGGAATGGATGCATCTGATATGTACTGCCAGTTTTACCAATCATTCCTTAAATTTAACCATTTCCAATACAGATACACCATTTTACATGTTTGCCCCCCTACACACACACTTTGAGCCCCCAAACTCCTTTAAATCTGCATTTCCCACCCCTGGATGGCTATTTTTAGGTTAGGATAAGTTGTCATAAAAACTGACACATTTTTATCGCGAGGCTCCCCACTTACTCCCTGTTGAAAAAAAAATGGGGTATGGCCCAGCCGGCCGTGAAATGAAATCTTAGAGTGTCAGTAGTTCAAAACTGCCTCGAAATTGATGCTGGCAAAACATGCTGCAGACAGTGAAAATCGCCAGTGCTAAACCCTTTAATTGTTGCCTTGACAGCAGTGTGAAGATTAAGATTCAGCCAAAAATGTGTGTAAAATAAAAAATATATGCCCTCTCATTACCATGGTAATAATGATTTAGCCTAAAAAGGTTGCATTTGAACGGCTACTGCCCAGTGAAGATTCATGCAGAGTTTGGTGTAAAACAGACCATTCGTTATAAAATCAAAGCTATCTGAAATTGCTGTCTTGCGCAACACTGCGTAAAACAGCAGAATTCACCCCAAGTCCCCATTTGCAAATTGGCTAAGGCTTAATTTAAATTTTTGGAATGAAATTTTATGTTGTGAATAGGATATAAAGCCTATTTTTATCTATTCCAATTTAATACATTAAAATAAATTTGTCAGTTATGTTGACTATGGCATAGTTTAACCGTCAAAATTAAAATATGGCTTCGAAATTTTGGAAGCTTTAAATTTAACCCTTATCCCACTGTACACAACACTGGTGCTGGTGTCGGCAACAATCTTTTGTGGAGATTGATCATGAAATCTTTTATACGGTCATTCGCTCCCTTCCTCTGAATTAAGAAGGGCAGTTGTCAGTTTCTGGGGAAAGAATGCGCACTGTACTGGTTGACCGCTTAGGTTAAAGCCTGCCCAGGAAAAGTGTGGATAGGTTAACTGACTGGCTCAAAAATGACCTAAATAGTGTTGACTGGGCCATTAAACTCCAACACAAACAAGCTGAACACAACAAGTTCTACCATTGCAAACAGTGTAGATCCAGATCACATGGCTTCTGATCAGGGTCTACACTGTTTAATTGTGGGTAAATTTGAATGAAAGAATTACATCAAGTAATCTGATTGGTTGAAAGTCAGAAATGGGTATGGCTAAATTTATTTATTCAGCAGGATAACATTTAAGGACTGATTGTGAACCTGGATATCAGCCAGTGAAAAGCAACATTATACACCACAACCTCTTTATAACACTAGTAATGGGATCCAAAGTCGAAACCGTGTTAGTTAAACAATCATGTTATATCCAAACAAAAATGTATAGATTATATAGAAAAATGACCATTTATGGTCATTTTTCTATATATTCTACACATTTTTGGGAAATATATACCATTTATGTTCATTTCTATATATAATCAACACATTTTTGGGATATAATGACCATTTATGGTCATCTCTATATAATCTACACATTTTTGGGATCCATCTCATTACGAAAACACGCGTATCTTAATATATTGAAAATTTTACCTCCAAAAAATAAAAATTTTCTGATGAAAAATTGCGATATTTTTCTTATTTCTGCTCGAAACATAGGTTGTGAGGCGGTTTTAACGAGTACCCACAAGCTATGTCTTAGAGCAGGAATAAGAAAAATAAGGTATACCCCTGAAAACCCCATTTTTACTATATAAAAGTGGGGTTATAGGGGGTCAAAATTATATAGGCGTGTTTTCGTGATGTACAACCGTGTTATATCCAAAACCATTTTTGGGATCCATCTTGCAGCCGTGTAATATCCAAAAGTGTTATAATGGACTATTTTACAATGAGGTTGTGGTGTATGGTGATGTTGAGTCTGATAGTATATAACAGAACAAACTGGCCATTTTTTTATGTGATATTCTGACAGTAAGATTTTGCATTACATTCACAAATACATTATAATGTCTTGTGGTTCATTTGTACTGTGTTGTAAATATGTATATTTTTCTAGCTGTAGGTAGCTCTGTTGTATTTTTGTTTTCAATTTTGTATTGCATTTATAGTCATAGACACTGAGAACTTGCCCCTCGTCTTACACTTAATGCTAGTTATTTTACTGCTTAATGATCTGTAGAAATAAACATAAATTAAAGCATAATGAATATTCATAGAGCTTTGCTACCAGGGTCCTGTCGTTCTAAGCATTGTTAGCTAAACGAGCTTTATAGTGATCAGGGGTCAGTTATTCAAAACTTAAGACATCGTTAGTTAACATATTGTTAAAACTTTGATCATTAAATATGCTGAAACAAATGTGAGCAGCTTTTGCAATTTTTTTTTCAGCAAAACTAACTCTTGTGTAAGATATTGAGCTTTGTTAATACTAATTTATTTTAGTTCGATTGCGATGAAAGCTTCATGCTTATTGGATAGCTCTCGAACACCACTGCTACCCATTTACACCTGGGTTGAGTGGGGCAGTGTCAGTATGTGTCTTGCCGAAGGACACAACTCAATACCGCTGGAAGCCCCCGCCCATCGGGGCTAGAAGAAATAGATGGGCTGCATGATGCTTCTACGCAGAGCTGAGACCGACCGCACACGAGTACTGAGCACTGGTAAGCCTGCTCAGACTCGGTGGGAGTCGGACCGTTCATGCTTATAAACCCTATTGGTTTCATTGGGCGACAGGGCTCGAGATGTCATTTCATCTCAATGTCGGGTAAAAGTCCCACAAAATTGGAAGCAACTTCTCCAAAATGACCTATACAGTGTTGACGGGGACGGTAAACCTAAAATCAAACAAACAAACAATACTGGTGGACGGATTCGAACGCACTACCTCTCGATCATATGTCGAACGCGTTAACTACTGCACTATCGAACTTGCTAGAACAGTTAACAGTTTGACCACTAACATGCTTGTTAAGCTAACTATGCTTTCAAAAACAGGCCCCAGAACATTAACTGTTAGCATAATACCTAATACAGTGGCAGTTTTGCTGAAAAATATGAACAGCTGCCATAGTTAATGATAAAAGTTTTAACAATAATGATCAAAGTTTCAACAATATGTTCGGCCCCCGCCCATTGGAGCTCGAAGAAATAGATGGGCTGCATGATGCTTCCACGCAGAGCTGAAACCAACTGCACAGAGGATCTAAGCCTGCCCAGGCAGAGGGGTGCGAGTCCATGCTTATAAACCCTATTGGTTTCATTGGGCGACAGGGTTTGAGATGTCATTTCATCTCATTGTCGTGCAAAAGCCCCACAAAATTGGAAGCAACGTCTCCAAAATTGCCTACACAGTGTTGACGCGGACGTTAAACCTCAAATCAAACAAACAAAATTTAACAATATGTTAGCTAACAACATTGTTAGTTTTGAACAGTTGGTATTAAGGGGAATGGATACACATTTTGGCAAAGCAACTTTTCCAAAAAGTATTTTGTCTCCCTGATCCATAAATGTGTCTTTTCTTTAAGGAAAGAATTTGCTCCTTGAATTTGCTCCTAAGGAGCAACTCCTGTCTGTCCTTTAAGAGTACACCACATTCTCAGAGGAGCTAAGATTATTAGGAAGCTAACTGGTTACCAAAGTTGTCTCCCTTGCAAAAAATAAAGCTGCAATATATACCACAACCTCTTTAAAAACAATTCATTATGACAAGGTCTTGGACAGAAGCCTCCTTGGAGTAATGGTTCTGCTACTCACCTCATAAACCAGGGGTCATGGGTTCAATCCTGGGCTTCTCCAGACTTTCCGATGAGTCCTTTAACCAAGGTCCCGTCTCCGTATGGCCTTTGCTATTGGTGGGATGTAAAACTCAAACACACACACGCAAGGCGCAAGGATATTTTGTGGCTTAAAGATGGCACCACAAAAATGAAAAGAAAAATTACCTCATCTGGTCACTTTACATTTTGGGGAGCCATCTTTGGCACCCAAAAATGTAAAAATTTTATAGAAAAATGACCATGCAGAAAAAAGACCATAGTCATTTTTATATACAATCTATACATTTTGGGGAGCCATTTTTAAACCAAGATATATCTAACACATTTATGAAAATTTTGTTCAGATATAACACAGTTGTTTGACTGTCAGACACAGTTTAACACTGGACCCCAACAATAGTGTTATAAAGAGGTTGGGGGTATCCCTTCATCCTAAGATAAATGCCTTTTCCAAGGGAGATAAGTTTGACAGAAATATACCAAAACCTTATTATAACACTTCATTAGGACATGGTTTTGGATGTAACATGGTTTTCAAGATGGGGTCCCAAAAATGTATAGATTATATAGAAAAATTACCATAAATATTCATTTTTCTGTATGATCTATACATTTTTGTTTGGATATAACACTGTTGTTTAACTGATACAGTTTCTGCTTTGGACCCCATTAATAGTGTTATAAAGAGGTTGTGGTGTACTTGACTTCTCATTGGGATGGGTGTGGCTGCTTTGAAAGACAGCAATTAGCAACATTTATAATGCATTATTTTTTTAGCTCACCTGAGCACAAAGTGCTCAAGGTGAGCTTTTGGGATCGGTCTTTGTCCGTCGTCCGTCGTCCGTGCGTGCGTGCGTGCGTCCGTCCGTCGTCAACTTTTGCTTTAAACAACTTCTTCTCCAAAACTGCTGGACAGATTTTGATCTAATTTCACAGGAATGCTCCTTGGGTGATCCTCTACCAAAATTGCTCAAACTGTTCCGCTCGGGTGAACAAGATGGCCGCCAGAGCTAAAAATAGAAAACCCTTTAAACGACTTCTCCTGCTTAACCAGTGGATGGATTTTGAAATTATTTCACAGGAATGTTCCTTGGATGACCCTCTACCAAAATTGCTCAAACCGTTCCGCTCGGGTGAACAAAATGGCCACCAGAGCTAAAAATAGAAAAACCTTTAACCAACTTCTTCTCCTTAACCAGTGGATGGATTTTGAAATTATTGCACAAGAAGGTTTCTTGGGTGCCCCTCTACTGAAATTGCTCAAACCGTTCCGCTCGGGTGAACAAAATGGCCGCCAGAGCTAAAAATAGAAAAACCTTTAAAGGACTTCTACTCCTTAACCAGTGGATGGATTTCGAAATTACTTGACAGGAATGTTCCTTGGGTGACCCTCTACCAAAATTGCTCAAACTGTTCCGCTCAGGTGAACAAAATGGCCGCCAGAGCTAAAAATAGAAAAACGTTTTAACGACTTTTTCTCCTTAGCTAGTGGATGGATTTTGAAATTACTTCACAGGAATGTTCCTTTGGTGACCCTCTACCAAAATTGCTCAAACCGTTCCGCTCGGGTGAACAAGATGGCCGCCACAGCTATAAATAGAATAACCTTAAAACGACTTTTTCTCCTTATCAAGTAGATGGATTTTGAAATTATTTCACTGGAATGTTCCTTTGGTGAACCTCTACTAAAATTGCTCATACTGTTCCCCTCGGGTGAACAAGATGGCCGCCAGAGCTAAAAATAGAAAAACCTTTGAACGACTGCTTCTCCTTAACCAGTGGATGGATTTTGAAATTATTTCACAGGAATGTTTGTTTGGTGACCCTCTACCAAAATTGCTCATACTGTTCCGTTCGGGTGAACAAAATGGCCACCAGAGCTTAAAATAGAAAAACCTTGAAACGACTTCTTCTCCTTAACCAGCGGATGGATTTAGAAATTACTTCACAGGAATGTTCCTTGGGTGGCCCTCTACCAATATTGCTCAAACCGTTAAGCACGGGTAAACAAAATGGCCACCAGAGCTAAAAATAGAATAACCTTTAATAACCTTTAAACACACTTTCCTCCTTCACCAGTGGATGGATTTTGAAATTATTTCACTAGAATGTTCCCTGGGTGACCCTCTACCAAAATTGCTCAAACTGTTCCGCTCAGGTCAACAAAATGGCCACCAGAGCTAAAAATAGAAAAACCTTTAAACAACTTCTTCTCCTTAACAAGTGGATGGATTTTGGAATTATTTCACAGGAATGTTCCTTTGGTGACCCTCTACCACAATTGCTCAAACTGTTCCGCTCGGTTGAACAAAATGGCCACCAGAGCTAAATATAGAAAAAACGACTTTTTCTCCTTAACCTGTGGATGGATTTTGAAATAACTTCACAGGAATGTTATCTTGGGTGACCCTCTGCAAAAAGTGCCCAAACCATTCTGCTCTGGTGAACAAGATGGCTGCCAGAGCTAAAAATAGAAAAACCTTTAAACGACTTCTCCTTAACCAGTGGATGGATTTTGAAATTACTTGACAGGAATGTTCCTTTGGTGATCCTCCACCAAAATTGCTCACACTATGCCACTCTGGTGAACAAGATGGCTGCCAGAGCTAAATATAGAAAAACCTTTAAACAACTTCTTCTCCTTAACCAGTGGATGGATTATGAAATTATTTTGACAGGAATGAGGTTTGAGGTTTTTAGCTCTGGTGGCCATCATGTTCATTTAAGCAAAATATTTTTAGCAATTTTGTTAGAGGGTCACTCATGAAACATTCCTATAAAATTGCTTCCTTTTAGAGACAGATGTCTTTTAAAAGTTTTGGCCCCCACCCACCTTTGCTGCAAGGTGCTTCTACAGGAGTATTGGTAAACCACTTTGAAGGTTTTAGCCTGTCTAGGCAAAGTGGTGCGAGTGGAACCATCAAAACATTTAAACCCCATTGGTTTCATTGGGCGGCAGGGCTTGAGATGTCATTTCATCAAAAATGACTTCTACTTCTCAAAATGACTTATACTCCTAAACAGGCAGACTGATTTTGAATTAATTTCACAGAAATGCTCTTTGGGTCCAACCAAAATTGCTCAAATCCTCCACTCCACCATATATTACCCACAATTCCGTTTGCACAATAGGATCAGGTGAGCGATCCAGGGCCATCATGGCCCTCTTGTTTTAATTTCTTTGTATAAATTCATTTAATTTCAAACAGCAACAATGATGCTTTGTGTTTGTTTTAGCAATAGTAAAGGTGCTCAGCAATTTTGTGATTAAGATACTTTATCATATGACGTCGCATCTGAGAGTGTAATAACGTCATGTAATATTTTCGATAATCCACTAGTGGATTAAATATGCAAATTAGGTAGGCACGTCCCGTAACGTTACATGTACGACGTCCTTAACGACGTCGCATTTACTAACGGCGGAATATTGACATTTTTGTAAACAATCGTGAATAAAATACATTTTAAATGTCATGTGATAAATAGAATCTTGTATTCGTGCTCATGTATTATTGAATTTATTAAACTCGTTGAAGAAAAAGGATAAAATGCTCGGCAAAGCCGCGCATTTTATCCCTTTTCCTCAACTCGTTTAATAAATTCAATAATACATGGACACTCATGTAAGATTCTCTATATAATGTTACCATAAAAATCCTAAAAATTTGGACACCTTGAGAACTATAATTCTCAAAATTTTTTTATCAAATTTGTTTCACGATCCATCAAGGAATCAAAAGGTGCAGATGGAACGGCGAACATAGTAGAGCACTATTTGCTTAGGCCTATCTGTCCCAATATTTAGCATCATTATGGTATACACTATGCAGAATTGATTTATATTAAGCAGAATTCATTTTTGTTTGTGCAATTTTTGAATGAAGATTGGCAATTTATATAAAAGATCGTTCGTCCATTTGTCTGATGGAAATTCGAAACTTTATTCCAAAAAAAAAATTTGAGTCCCATAATGTTGCCATTTTTGTTGACAGGGTTTAGTTCCAAAAAAATCAAAACTGGTCCTGGTCAGTATTGTGTATGCCCATCTTCGCCCTAAGTAACAGCTACATACCTCTTCCGGATGTTGTTTATCATTATGCCCCCAACTTCGAAGAAGTTGTGGGGGCATATTGGTTTTGCCCTGTTCGTCCGTCCGTCCTTCCGTCCTTACGTCCGTCCCACTTTTTACTGCATAGCATAACTTTAGAACCATGGGTGCTAGGTTTTTGAAATTTCATATATGGATTCCTCATGAAAAAATAATTGACCCGTGTTTTTTTTCTCGTCAGGATTATGCCCCTTTTTTGAGTTATGCCCCTTTGCAAAAAATACTATGAAATCTTGTAAGCAAGATATCTCAAAAACTGTTTGAGCTATTGCCCTGAAACTTTACATGCTGGTTGGGGATGATGAGTAGATGAACTGATTAACTTTTGAAAAAAATCCGATTTTTTTTTCTTGAGTTATGGCCCTTTGAAATTTTTCGCGTTTTAAGTTTGTAAGCAAGATATCTAAAAAAACTATTTGAGGTTTTTCCCCGAAACTTCACAGACTTGTCGGGGATGATGAGTAGATGAACTGATCAACTTTTGAAAAAAATCCGATTTTTTTTTCTTGAGTTATGGCCCTTAGATTTTTTTCGTGTTTTCAGCTTGTAAGCAAGATATCTCAATAATTGTTTGAGCGATTGCCCTGCAACTTTACAAGCTGGTTTGGGATGATGTGTAGATGAACTGATTAACTGTTGAAAAAAAATCCTATATTTTTTTCTTGAGTTATGGCCCTTTGAAATTTTTCGCATTTTAAGTTTGTAAGCAAGATATCTCAAAAACTATATGAGGTTTTTCCCCAAAACTTCACAGACTGGTTGGGTATGATGAGTAGATGAACTGATTAACTTTTGAAAAAAATCCAATTTTTTTTTCTTGAGTTATGGCCCTTTGATTTTTTTCGTGTTTTCAGCTTGTAAGCAAGATATCTCAAAAATTGTTTGAGCTATTGCCCTGAAACTTTACAGGCTGGTTGGGGATGATGAGTAGATGAACTGATTAACTTTTGAAAAAAATCCGAAATTTTTTTCTTGAGTTATGGCCCTTTGAAATTTTTCGCGTTTTGGCGTCCTTCCGTCCGTCCCACTTTTTACTGCATAGCATAACTTTAGAACCATGGGTGCTAGGTTTTTGAAATTTCATATATGGATTCCTCATGAAAAAATAATTGACCCGTGTTTTTTTTCTCGTCAGGATTATGCCCCTTTTTTGAGTTATGCCCCTTTGCAAAAAATACTATGAAATCTTGTAAGCAAGATATCTCAAAAACTGTTTGAGCTATTGCCCTGAAACTTTACATGCTGGTTGGGGATGATGAGTAGATGAACTGATTAACTTTTGAAAAAAATCCGAATTTTTTTTCTTGAGTTATGGCCCTTTGAAATTTTTCGCGTTTTAAGTTTGTAAGCAAGATATCTAAAAAAACTATTTGAGGTTTTTCCCCGAAACTTCACAGACTTGTCGGGGATGATGAGTAGATGAACTGATCAACTTTTGAAAAAAATCCGATTTTTTTTTCTTGAGTTATGGCCCTTAGATTTTTTTCGTGTTTTCAGCTTGTAAGCAAGATATCTCAATAATTGTTTGAGCGATTGCCCTGCAACTTTACAAGCTGGTTTGGGATGATGTGTAGATGAACTGATTAACTGTTGAAAAAAAATCCTATATTTTTTTCTTGAGTTATGGCCCTTTGAAATTTTTCGCGTTTTAAGTTTGTAAGCAAGATATCTCAAAAACTATATGAGGTTTTTCCCCAAAACTTCACAGACTGGTTGGGTATGATGAGTAGATGAACTGATTAACTTTTGAAAAAAATCCAATTTTTTTTTCTTGAGTTATGGCCCTTTGATTTTTTTCGTGTTTTCAGCTTGTAAGCAAGATATCTCAAAAATTGTTTGAGCTATTGCCCTGAAACTTTACAGATGAGTAGATCAACTGATTAACTTTTGAAAAAAATCCGAAATTTTTTTCTTGAGTTATGGCCCTTTGAAATTTTTCGCATTTTGGCATATTGGTTTTGCCCTGTTCGTCCGTCCGTCCTTCCGTCCTTCCGTCCGTCCCACTTTTTACTGCATAGCATAACTTTAGAACCATGGGTGCTAGGTTTTTGAAATTTCATATATGGATTCCTCATGAAAAAATAATTGACCCGTGTTTTTTTTCTCGTCAGGATTATGCCCCTTTTTTGAGTTATGCCCCTTTGCAAAAAATACTATGAAATCTTGTAAGCAAGATATCTCAAAAACTGTTTGAGCTATTGCCCTGAAACTTTACATGCTGGTTGGGGATGATGAGTAGATGAACTGATTAACTTTTGAAAAAAATCCGAAATTTTTTTCTTGCGTTATGGCCCTTTGAAATTTTTCGCGTTTTAAGTTTGTAAGCAAGATATCTAAAAAACTATTTGAGGTTTTTCCCCGAAACTTCACAGGCTTGTCGGGGATGATGAGTAGATGAACTGATCAACTTTTGAAAAAAATCCGATTTTTTTTCTTGAGTTATGGCCCTTAGATTTTTTTCGTGTTTTCAGCTTGTAAGCAAGATATCTCAATAATTGTTTGAGCGATTGCCCTGCAACTTTACAAGCTGCAAGGTATTATGCTTCTTTGTTTTTCGCGGAAGAATAGTTTGTGGAACTTAATGCATGCTTGCTTAAGACAGGTTGCTCGCTTAATAAAGGTGGCCACTAAGACAAGTTTGACTGTATCTCTAAAACTGTATGAGCTATTATCCTGTAACTTAAAAAACTAGTAGGGGGTGATAAATAAACGACCTGATTAACTACAGCTTTTCTTGTGTAATTTCAGCATTACAGCCACATAAAAACAAGATATCTCAATTACTGTTAGGGACAAGCAGTGTTAGGGTCAAGCAGTTGGGGGCATTGTGTTTCATAAACACTGGCTCTAGTTTTATTTCTGTGGTGCAATGCCCTCTCCAAGTTAGTGAGCGTTCTGACATTGCCTCAATCGTGAACTTGACCACATGCTGAATTGGGGACAAATTGGATAAACATGCTGGCCAATCAAACACATTGACTGTTTGTCAGTAACAATTCTGTAGACTAGATGTTTCTAGTGATGTGACATGGTGCGTTATCCTGCTGAAGTCAAACAAACAGGATTATGTGAGGCATAACGGTTTGCTGTCAGTATCTCAAAGCATTAAAAGTCCCTTGTACAGTCACTAAGACCATTTTGGCATTTTTGGGAATGCCACTCCACACCATGATGCTTCTCCCACTGAATCTATTGCGTTGAACAATGTTGGCAGCGTCCTAGTGTATGTCATGTCATCATACACAAACTGGAGACGGAAAATCCCAAGTTAAAATGAGACCAGTCAGTAACGAGGACATGATTTCATTGAATTCACCTCCAGTGATGATATGCGTTGCCTAATTAAGACAGTGACATCAATGTTGTGCAATCAGTTGTACTATGACATAAGGTTTGCACCTTTTAAAAGCTGCAGAGTCTGTGTCAGACAGTCTTTGATGTTGTCCTAGCGGTCACATACAGGCCAGCAGCAAGCTTTTTTGCTGACATAAAGCAGTAAAGTTGCAATGTTACCCAGATAGCTATCTTAACGTAATGTTTTCCGGTGACATCCGGAGCCTGGGCATTCTCAAACAGGTAACATGTCTAGAGTCGTGATATGGTACTCATGCTGACACAAAAATGATTTGCTATGCCAGTGATTGTCATTCCAAACTGAAGCATCCCTATAACATGTTCCCGCCACCACTTTAACGACATGCTCTTCAATGACCTGCTCTTTAACGACATGCTCTGATAAGAATTCCATCTGTCAGAAATTCTGAATTTTTAATGAACGTTACAAGGTTACCAAACTGACCTTGCACACAGTAAAACAAGCTATGTACAAAACATTGTTTACCCATGTAGATACATGGGCATTGAAACGTAAACACTATACTAACATAACTTGGTTAATTCAAAATTTTAAGGGAGATTTTACTACCATATGTTCAACCATAATAGCTTCAGTAATCAAAATTTTGGGTAAAAACCTGAAACAAAGCAAAAAAGCTCCCAAATAATTTTGTTAAATTTATTTTACTTAGTATTTATTTCTGTATTCCATGTTTCAAACACTGACATTTTTACGCCTGTACAAAAGCACAGGAAGACCTGTATCACTACCCCTGGAGGTAGCATTGGTTGTTTGGGTGAGCTACCCTGTCTGGTGACAACATCTTGTTCATATGAATAGTCAGTTTTGTTTGTTTGTGCTGAGATTTTACTTCCCAATCATCACTATTTGGGTCATTTTGGAGACTTTGCTTCTGATTTGGAATGTACCAAATATGGAAATTCCTCTTAACCCATTTTATGCTAGTGAACTCTCCCACTGCTATATGTTGGACAAGTCCATTTGTTATATAAGGGGTGTCGGGCCTATTTTTTCATTTTTATTCTATTTTTGATGGAAAATTCTGTTAGCAAATAGTGCAGGCCCTGATCAGAAGCCGCGTTCTGATCTGGGCCTGCACTGTTTGCCAAGGTACCCATTTAGAGGTTTCCCCGCATACATTGGGTTAAGAATATGACTTTTGGGCTTTAGTAGGATAGGGCAGAATCTTTAGTCTAGGAAGACCTAGGGCCAAAATTTTGAATCAAGAAACAATATTTCCATTATTATATCAGTTTATTTATTTCGGGTATGTTCTGCCTCAGAATAATTATGTTCACTATTTCACCCTTATCCTGCTGAACACAACAACCCCTACCTTTGCAAACAGTGTAGACCCCGGTGATCCTGATTACACTTCCTTCTGTTTGTGAATTTAACGAATACATTTTGTTGGTTGATAGAAATAGGTGTGGATAAATTAATTTATTCAGCAGGATAAGGGTTAAGTCCAAGATTGTTGTTCTTAAAATATACTAATGAGAGATATTACTATAATGGTGGTTCCTTAAAAGATATTCATAGATGAAAATTTTTTATCTTGTATTGATGATCCGAACATTTTGTGGGTGATTGTTGCAACAAATATCCACAGTCCATGTTTTGGAACAAAGGAAACATTCATGCCCTTTAATGCTACAAAGTGGGTTGAATTAGGATTTACATTATACAGATTTGCTAATGTGATTTGGATGATAATAACCCTTATCTTGCTGAATATTCATTTAAGCCACACCCATTTCTGTCTATTAACCAATCAAATTACTTGATGTAATTTATTGCTACAAATTCATAAACTGAATGCCAAACAGTGTAGATCCTGATCAGATGGCTTCTTCAGAAGCCATCTGATCTGGATCTACACTGTTTCCAAAGATAGGGGTTGTCATGAACAGCAAGCTAAGGGTTAAGATACAGAAGAGTACAAGGCAGAAATATCTGTCAACTTGAGATACATTTTTCGTTTGTAAAATAAATTTACAATGTTTTAAGTTTTGTTGTTTTAGTTTCAGCCCTTCCTTTTATTTAACTTTCAGCTGGTCCATAAAAATACCAACGCTAAACGTACCATTTTCTCACAGGCTGGCTTATTTCATAATACATTACGAAAACACACATATACAAATACATTGTAACCTTTATCCATTTATAAATGAAAATTTTAAGATGAACTATAGGTGACCAGTGCAGCCAAAAATGACAACAGAGTTATGGCCCTTGGTCAGAATGTAGCCCTTGTGATGGTGAATAAGTGTGAAGTTTCATGGGGCTAGGTCAAATACTTTTGAAGTTATGATCAAGGTTAAAGTTTTTGGGACGGACAGACAGACAAACAAACAAACGGCAAATACTATATGTCCCCCATATCAAAGATTCTCATGGGCATAAAAATTGTGATATTTTTCTTGTCTGCTCAAAATATAGATTGTGGGTAGTGGTTAGAACCGCCTCATGGAGGTGGTTCTAACGAGTACCAACAATCTATATATAACAGAGCAGAAATAAGAAAAGGTTTACCCCTGCAATACGGAACACGGGAAGGGACAGGAATTTTTTTTAATATGTTGTCCAGACAAGATATTAAGTTGTGCGAACAAGATATTATCTTGTGCGAACAAGATATTATCTTGTGCGAACAAGATATGTTGTGCACACAAGATATTATCTTGTGCTGGCAACATTATGTATTTTGTGCTGACAACATATTATCTTGTGTGCACAAGATAATATCTTGTTCACACAACTTTTATATCTTGTGCGCACAAGATATCTTTTTGCACAACATTTTATCTTGTTTGCACAATATAGATCTTGGGAAGTTGTGCGAATAAGATATCATCTTGTGCAGTCAAGACATTATCTTGTGCGCACAAGATCTATGTTGTGCGGACAAGATATCTTGTGGGGACAAGATAATACCTTGTTCGCACAACTTAATATCTTGTGTGCACAAGATAATATGTTGTGCGAACAAGATATGTTGTCTGCACAAGATAATATGTTGTACGAACTAGATAATATCTTGTGCGCACAAGATATGTTGTCCGAACCGAACAAGATGATATCTTGTCCGCACAAGATAATATCTTGTGCGCACAACTTATAAAAAATAAAAAATCATGTCCCTTCTCGGGTTCCATACTGCAAACTCCAGTTTTACTATATAAAAGTGGGGTTCAAGGGGGTCAAATTATATAGGGTCCAAAGCAGAAACTATGTTAGTTAAATAAACATACGTCCAAACAAAAATGTACAGATTATATAGAAAAATGACCATTTTCTTGTGCCTGCTTTAAACCAGGGGCAGTATGGGAATCAGGGGCCAGTTGTTCAAAGCATCTTTAGCTTAACGAGCTCGTTAGTGGTCATATTGTTAACTCTTCTAGCAAGTACAATATTGTAAATGTTGGTATTTTTGCTGAAAAAATGTGAGCAGCTTTTGCGTCCGCAAAAGCTGCTCACATTTTTTTCAGCAAAAATTTCAGCATATTTGCCATATTTAATGATCAAAGTTTTAACCATACGTTAACTAACGACGTTAGTTTTGAACAACTGGACCCTGGTATTCCACCTGTTTGTCAAGTCTTCAACATTGTGACTACCATTACTTTCACCCTAATGTTCCTCCATTTTTCAAGAATTGTAAGAGCTTCTTAACCCTTTTTGTACTAAATGAAATCTTCTTTATATATAGCAGGAGTCCATTTCAAAATTTAGGGGTGTTAGGCAGTGTTTTCTCCAAAATTGATTTGGAAAATGGCTGAAATTTTTGCAAACAGTGTAGGCCCTGATCAGACGCTGCAGTATGCGGCGTCTGATCTGGGCCTACACTGTTTGCCAGGGTACCCGTTTAGGGGTTTCCTGTACAAAATGGATAAATGAAACTGCACAAACTTGCATCCTGGGATGGCAACTTTAATGCAAGTATCCATATTTAACTTTGACCCACATTTCATGGTTCACTGACAGAGCTATTGCATCAACCTGAGCTTTCACCCTAATGTTCAAGCCCATTTCTCAAGAACTATAGGAGCACTGTTCATAATATTTGGTACAAACTTGCATCTAGGGATCCCAACTTAAATGCAAGCATCCATATTAGACCATGACCCACATTTCGTTGGTCACTGGCTTTGTGAAGATTTCGCCCCCACAGGCATGACAGCCTTCGGTAGAAATCTTGTTCTGTATAATCTACGTTTTTGGGTTCCATCTTTCAACCCCGTTATATCCAAAACCTTGTTATATTATAATGTTATTAATCAAGTAATTTTGTATTGGCCCAGGTACAGGGCCGAGGTCTGCTGCATTGGCCCCGAGGCCGAAGGCCCAGGGCTTATGCAGCTTACCGAGGACCTGTAACTGGGTCAATGTGAAATTACTTGATTAATGACAATTTTATTGACACAATTAAAAATCATGATTACTGATTTTTTTACCTCACTTAATATTGAACAGTATTATAAAGAGGTTATGGCGTTCCTGTATTAGGGTGCATGCATTCCAATAGGTGTCTGACTGGTGATCACATGGTTGTGAGTTGGTTCCCCTGCAGGAGTCCAGTCATCATGTAATATTTTCCATGGTTATTGTCCCACTTCCGCTGAATCAAGAGGGGCATTAACCAAAATCATGTGCTAACCAGTAAGAATGACTGAAAAGAGGGTAAGAATAAAAAAAAAAGATAAAAATTCCAACTGCTCTGCAATTTTTTTCGTGTCTTAAGCCTTTACATCCTTTAAACATGACCACAGGTCTCCTTTTGGGATCCAAAGAAAAAAAACCTTTTTGAATGACTGAACTTTTAGCAAACAGTGGAGGACCTGATCAGACCCCGCTTTCTGCGGCGTCTGATCTGGGCCTGCACTGTTTTCCAGGGTACCCCTTTAGGGGTTTCCGGCCTGAAATGGGTTAAACATGAGCACAGGTCTCCTTTAGGGACCCAAAGAGAAAAAAAACGTATTTTTAAATATCTGGTTTATTGGTAATACTTTATAAATTAAACATAACATATTGATACATCACAATGATAAAAACGGAGATATCAAAATACAGCATGAAAAAAAAAAAGAAATATGTGTTTGTGAAACACGAACATGTCCCCGGGCAAGATCATTTTTTTTTTTCAAAGTTGGTCACAGGTCAAGGTCAAAGGTCAAATTTTTTTTTTATGAATGTGAAGCTCTTGTAACAAGGACTCTACATGCCAAATTATGAATGCTCTATCTGAAACAGTTCAAAAGTTATTACTAACATTAAAGTTGGCCACATACAAACCAACAAACAAACAGACAGGGCAAAAACATGTTCCCCACTATCACTACCGGGGACATGAAAACCCTTCGCATTCTTGATTTTTTATTTTTATGGTCTCAAAACGCATGGGTGTACCTAACTAATAGGGCTAGATACATGATCTTTTGTATGAATCTACCTTAAGGACTCTTCTACCTGTCTGTGAGCAGCTAAGGCTCTGGCGAAACTCACGCCAGAGCCTTGGCTGCTCACCTCTGTAATAATAACCATTTTTCTCATGAGCTGGCTCCAAATAGATTAGAACCAGTGCAAGACAAACACACAAGAAAGCCTGTATAACCAGTGAAGACTCAGATCAGCATGTGCAACTGTGCTGTTTGACCAGGCCCTGAGGTAATAAAACTTCTTTCATGCTCAACTCACTTGAGCATGAAAATTTGTCCCGCTCATAAAGGAGCAGTCTCTATAAGGCTGTTTTCATGGCCACAACCGATTTCCTTCAAACTTTGTAGCTTCAAATTGGTACATATTGACTATCTAATGGTGAATTTTTAGACTCTTTGGTCCACTGGTTTGTGCTGTATACACTATTAAAGTGGGTGGGGTAATATCACCCCATCAAGGGTATACCATCAAAAATGCTATTATTTTTGTTCAAAGTGCATGACTGGAGGCGATGTTTGCCGTATGCTTACTACCCTTTTAGGCATAACAGCCGGTGATAACAGTCTTATAAAAATCAAACAAGAGAAGGGTTTATATGCGCTTGTAAGTTGTACCCAAATATCAGTAATTTTTATTCCCCAACTTTACGAAAAACCAGAACACCTTTACAGTTTTCAACTTATTTCAAAGATCTTTCATTAATATAATGTTGATGGTATAGTCATTCTAGGTATATGTCAGAATTATTGTTAGTTCATAAAACTTAATGAGTTACCTGCCCCTGAAATTGGATTTTACCCATTTTTTAAATCGGAGTGTATTTATCCGTTTGTAGTACTCACAACTTCATTTGAAAGTGAATAAACTGATTCCATGCAAATATTATTAAATAGATGTGGACAAGGAAGTCATTTGATTTAATAGTGCATGCTAGTATTTCTTTTTCTTTTTTTTTTGTTATTTATGAACTCTTAATTTCCAGGTGCATATGGAACATTTGTCAACTGTCAAACATTTTTGACCACCAAAGCAGGCTTTGCTCATGTTGTGGAACCTCATTCTAGACTGATACTGTGCTTAAATATAAGCCTGTATGGTCTCATGACATGTTTAAGAATTTGTTAATTTACTGATCTTCCTCTGAATCGCTAGATGTACTCCATGTGTTAACAGCAGCATCATAAACAAAATCAATATGTTCCCGGCTTGGTTTTGCTTCACTATTTTCTGTTTTGTTCTGGTAATATCCCAAAAACCAGAGAACAGAAGCCACATGTGCGCAACATCCCACGGTACGAGCTCCACTTCTGCACCCACAATACCATCCAGTGATTGGGTTCAGTCCTTGAGTATATTCAACCCACATGTTATATGTTTTATTAGACGTGTGGCGATAACGTATCTGTGCTTTGAGAACACCATCTTCTTCTTTATGTGCCATTATCTCATATGATCCATTGTTGTAAAAATGTTCATCTGTGTAGGATTTGGCTTGTTTCAGCTGGTATATACCAAGTTTCAAATCCCTGAGTGCATCCACAGTCATCTCTGGGAAATTCTCAAGTTTCTTATCATCGATCTTTTTCCAAATAACCTGTTTTTTTATCCCAGGCATTTTTTGTCGCACCTGCTATTAGCATGGCGCAATATAGGCGCCCGGTTTTCAGTCCGTCCGTTCGTCAAGGCGTCAACATTAGCGGCCACCCTAGCATTCACCCTAATGGTCAAGTTTATTTCTCAAGAACTATAAGAGCTTCATTAATGATACTTGGTACAAACTTGTATCTGGGGATGACAACTTAAATGCAAGCATCCATATTTGACATTGACCTACATTTCATGGTTCACTGACTTTGTAAAACATTGCGACCACCCTAGCTTTCACCCTAATGGTCAAGTTTATTTCTCAAGAATTATAAGAGCTTTATTAATGATATTTGGTGCAAACTTGAATCTGGGGATGGCAATTTAAATGCAAGCATCCATATTTGACCTTGACCTAAATTTCATGGTTCACTGACTTTGTAAAATATTGTGACCACCCTAGCGTTCACCGTAATGGTTAAGTTCATTTCTCAAGAATTATTAGAGCTTCATTAATGCTACTTAGTACAAGCTTGCATTTGAGAATGGGATCTTTTGAGCAAGCATCTATGTTTGACCTTGACCTACATATCATGGTTCGATGACTTTTCGCCCCCACAGGCGGGACATAGCCTTTGGCGGAATTCTTGTTACAACCTTATCCTGCAGCTTATTTGGAGTTTTTGCTAGGGCCATCATTCTTCTAGCAATTACTTTGCCTGAATCTTTGCTTGTTACCAAAGGTGGTCTTAATGCATTGCACAATGAGCAAACAATCCTTACATAGTCGCCAACATATGGTATTTGACTATTGGGCATTGTGTTGCTAAGGGCTTTCCACTTTTTAATTCTCCAATTAGCTGATTCGACAACCTATCTCACCTTGTACCTAGCCTTGAATCATTCACCTCTTCAGTCGTATGTTGCTTCTGAGATTTGTTTAGGAAGTGAGGCATATGAGAATTGATTCCAAAATCCTTTAGTATATCTATAGCATCCCTGAAGCCGCGGTCTACAACGAGAACATCATCTTCTTCAAACCAGTCAGTAATATTTTCTGCATTAGTCTTTAACATGTGTTCGGTAATCTTAGCATCTGTGTTTTTCCCATCTGCAAGATATGGTCCCATCACAGTCCAAATGTAGCCATCAGTGGCCACAAGCATCATAGGTTTCAGCAAAGGCTGTCCTTTATGTACAGAATAAGATCTTCTCTGAAATGAGTAGTTTCCACTCTTCTCAATATATATGTATGTTCCATCAGCCACTGCGATTGCAACATCAGAATTTGAATCCCCAAATAGGACATTTGCAAAAGTTGATGTATGATTCAGGGATGTTAGAGAAATACTAAAGGGTTATGAAATCAATTCTCATATGCTTCACTTCCTAACCAAATCTCAGAAGCAATATATGACTGAAGAGGCGAATGATTCAAGGCTAGGTACAAGGTGAGATAGGTTGTCGAATCAGCTAATGGGAGAATTACAAAGTGGAAGGCCTTAGGAACAAAATATCCAATAGTAAAATACCATATGTTGGCGACTATGTAAGAATTGTTTGCTCGTTTTGCAATGTGTTTAGACCACAAGGACTAAACCCAATCACTGGATGGTACTGTTGGTGAAGAAGTGGTGCTTGTACCGTGGGATGTTGTGCTCATGTGCTTGCTAGCATGCACTATTAAATCAAATGACTTCTTTGTCCACATCTATTTAATTATATTTGCATGGAATCGGTTTATTCACTTCCAAATGAAGTTGTGAGTACTACAAACGGATAAATGCACTCTGATTTAAAACAAAAATGGGTAAAATCCAATTTCAGGGGCAGGTAACTCATTAAGTTTTATGAACTAACAATAATTCTGACATATACCTAGAATGACTATTACATCAACATTATATTTATGAAAGATCTTTGAAATAAGTTGAAAACTGTAAAGGTGTTCTGGTTTGTCGTAAAGTTGGGGAATAAAAATTACTAATATTTGGGTACAACGAACAAGCGCGTATAAACTCTTCTCTTGTTTGAAATTTATAAGACTGTTATCACCGGCTGTTATGCCTAAAAGGGTAGTAAGCATACGGCAAACATCGCCTCCAGTCATGCACTTTGAACAAAAATAATAGCATTTTTAGCTCACCTGAGCCTTTAGGCTCATAGGTGAGCTTATAGTATAGCCATGGTCCGTCGTCCGTCCGTCCGTCCGTCCGTCCGTCCGTCCGTCCACCATTTTCAAAGATCTTCTTCTCCTATACTGCAGGGCCAATCAAAGCCAAATTTCATATGGAGCCTCAGTGGGATGGGGGAACGAAAGTTTGTTCACGGGGTCTGGATCACATGACCAAGATGGCCGCCATGCCCATATATGGTAAAAAGCCTTCAAAAATCTTCTTCTCCAGAACCATAAGGCCAATGGCCTTGAAACTTGGCATGTAGCATATGGTACTTGGGCCCATCATGGCTTGTACAAATGGTGACCCTGGGTTGACCTTGACCTATTTTACAGCAATGTCAAATATGCCGACTTAGGCTTTTGCATGGAGAAAAGTGAAAATAATGGATTTTTAGGAAACCATTGAAGACAGTGTCACCAAAATTTGTAGATCAGGTAAAGTAATTGAATACATGAAGATCTATGGGTTAGAAAGGTCAAGGTCATTCATTGACCTTAGACCAAGGTCATTCAGGTTCCAGATTTCAAACATTTTTTTCTCAGAAACTACCGAACCAATTGAAGTGAAATTTGATATGGAGCCTTTGTGAGTTGAACAAATGAAAAGTTGCTCATATGGTCTAGGTCACATGACCAAGATGGCGGCCACGCCTATATATGATAAAAAGCCTTCAAAATTCTTCTTCTCTAGAACTGTAAGGCCAATGGCCTTGAAACTTGGCATGTAGCATATGGTACTCGGGCCCATCATGGCTTGTATAAATGGTGACCCTGGGTTGACCTTGACCTATTTTACCACAATGTCAAATATGCCGACTTAGGCTTTTGCATGGAGAAAAGTGAAAATAATGGATTTTTAGGAAACCATTGCAGACACTGTCACCAAAATTTGTAGATCAGGTAAAGTAATTGAATACATGAAGATCTATTGGTTAGAAAGGTCAAGGTCATTCATTGACCTTAGACCAAGGTCATTCAGGTTCCAGATTTCAAACATTTTTTTCTCAGAAACTACCAAACCAATTGAAGGGAAATTCGATATGGAGCCTTTGTGAGTTGAACAAATGAAAAGTTGCCAATATGGTCTAGGTCACATGACCAAGATGGCGGCCACGCCTATATATGATAAAAAGCCTTCAAAATTCTTCTTCTCTAGAACTGTAAGGCCAATGGCCTTGAAACTTGGCATGTAGCATATGGTACTCGGGCCCATCATAGTTTGTACAAATGGTGACCCTGGGCTGACCTTGACCTATTGACCAGCAATTAAAGTTTCTTTGCGGGGTCTGGATCACATGACCAAGATGGCCACCATGCCCATATATGGTAAAAAGCCTTCAAAAATCTTCTCCAGAACTGTAAGGCCAGTGGCCTTGAAATTCGGCATGTAGCATATGGTACTCAGGCCCATCAGAGCTTGTACAAATGGTGATTGTGGGTTGATCTTGACCTATTTTACAGCAAAGTCAAGTTTGCCGACTTAGGCTTTTGCATGGAGAAAAGTGAAAATAATGGATCTTTAGGAAACCATTGAAGATAGTGTCACCAGAATTTGTAGATCAGGTAAAATAACTGAAAACATGAAGAGCTATGGGTTAGAAAGGTCAAGGTCATTCATTGACCATAGACCAAGGTCATTCAGGTTCTATATTTCAAACATTTTTTTCTCAGAAACTACCGAGCCAATTGAAGTGAAATTCAATATGGAGCCTTTGTGAGTTGAACAAATGAAAAATTGCCAATACCATCTAGATCACGTGACCAAGATGGCGGCCACGCCCAGATATGGTTAAAAGATTTCAAAATTCTTCTTCTCCAGAACCGTAAGGCCAATGGCCTTGAAACTTGGCAAGTAGCATATGGTACTCAGGCCCATCATAGTTTGTACAAATGGTGACCCTGGGTTGACATTGACCTATTTTACAGCAATGTCAAATTTGCCGACTAAGACTTTTGCATGGGAAAAAAGTGAAAATAATGGATTTTTAGAAAACCATTGAAGACAGTGTCACCAAAATTGGTAGATCAGGTAAAGTAACTGAATGCATGAAGATCTATAGGTAAGAAAGGTCAAGGTCATTCATTGACCTTAGACCAAGGTCACTCAGGTTCCATATTTAAAAAAAAAAAACATTTTTTTTTTCTCAGAAACTACTGAGCCAATTGAAGTGGAATTCAATATGGAGCCTTCGTGTGTTGAGCAAATGAAAAGTTGCCAATATGGTCTAGATCACCTGACCAAGATGGCTGCCATGCAGATATATAGTAAAAAGCCTTCATAAATCTTCTTCTCCAGAACTTCTCTAAAAATCTTCTTCGCCAATGGCCTTGAAACTTGGCGTATAGCATATGGTACTCGGGCCCATGATAGTTTGTACAAATGGTGACACTGGGTTGACCTTGACCTATTTTATGGCAATATCAAATTTGTCAACTTAGGCTTTTGCATGGGAAAAAGTGAAAATAATGGATTTTTTGGAAACCATTGAAGAAAGTCTCACCAAAATTTGTAGATCAGGTAAAGTTACTGAATACATGAAGATGTATAGGTAAGAATGGTCAAGGTCATTCAGTGATCTGGGACCATATTTCAAACATTTTTTTCTCAGAAACTGCTGGACCAATTCAAGTGAAATTTGATATTGATCCTTTATGTGATGAACAAATGAAAATTTGCTGATATGGTTCAGGTCACATGACCAAGATGGTGGCCATGCCCATATATGGTAAAAACCCTTTAACATTCTTCTTCGGAACCGTACGGCCAATGACCTTGAAACTTGGCACATAGCACTCAGGCCTATCATAATTTGTTCAAATGGTGATCCTGGATTGACCGTGACCTATTTTACGCCAATGTCAAATTTGCCGACTTAGGCTTTTGCATGGGAAAAAGTGAAAATAATGGATTTTTATGAAACCATTGAAGACAGTGTCACAAAAATTGGTAGATCATGTAAAGTAACTGAATACATGAAGATTTATGGGTAAGAAAGGTCTGGGACCAAGATCACTCAGGTTCCATATGTCAGAAACTACTGGGCCAACTGAAATAAAATTTGATACGGAGCCTTTATGCGATGAACTAATGAAAACTGCTAATACGGTCCAGGTCACATGACCAAGATGGCGTCCATGCCCATACAAAGTAAAAACCTTTCAAATTCTTCTTCTCTGGAACCATAAGGCCAATGACATTGAAACTTGGCAAGTAGAATTGGGTACTTGGACCATTATTGGACGGATTTTTAAAAAAAAATTGGACTTATTTACTCGGACCTATCATAGTTTGTTCAAATGGTAGCCCTGGGTTGATGTCAGGTGAGCGTTTACAGGACCACTGGTCCTCTGGTTGTTGGTATACCCTTGATGGGGTGACATTACCCCACCCACTTTAAAAGTGTATACAGCAAAAACCAGTGGACCAAAGAGTCTAAAAATTCACCATTAGACAGCCAATATGTACCAATTTGAAGCTACAAAGTTTAAAGGAAATCGGTTGTGGCCATGAAAATAGCCTTATAGAGACTGCTCCTTTTACAATAACACTTACTGGAATTTTAAAGTATATGAGCAGGCCAAATGACAATCTCTGCTGATTTGAGCAGGAAAATTGCCTTGATCCGTTTGTATATTAATTCTTTTGAGCATTAAAAAATTCATGAGAATGAGATAAGTTGTTTTACTTTGAGGGGCCAGTTTGCTGTTCCCATCCACCTTCTGCAGCATTGGGATTTTCCAAAGAATATGAAGTGAACACTGACAAGGCATGCTTGATGCACAAGCTGATCAGAATCTATACAGGTTGAACTGGTTTTCATGTAGTGATTCTGTCATGTGCCAGATCTTTTCATGCTGTAAATAACCAGCACAGATTTAGCTTAACCATTCTTACCCTTGGGATAAGAATATTCCTTTCTACTGTCAGCTGATATTTTTGTCCCTGAGTGCTGACAGATTGATCGTGAAACCTTTTCTATGGCCATTCTTCCCTGCACTGATTGAAGACCATGCCCCAAGGCTATAAAACATTTTTCATGCTCAACTCACTTGAACATTAAATTTGTTCTGCTTATAAATTTTAAAATGCCAACAATTGTTGGCATTTTAAAATTTATAAGCAGGACAAATTTCATTCTGTGCTGGTATGAGCAGAAAAGTTGCCTCTTTCATTTGTATTTTAATATTTATAAGTATCGTTGAGCATGAAAAAAATTTTATAACCTTTGGGCCTGTTGTGCATTTCTGGTGAAAGAATGTGTACTGGTCATTTGCTTTTGTATCTGACAGACTGCCCAGGAAAAGTGTGGCTAGTCAAACTGACCAACTTAATATGACCTAAGTAGTGTTGACTAGGCCATTAAAACCCAAACAAACAAACTAATAAAATCTACAAATTTCATCATATAATCTTCAACATACATCACGATGATAACCATTCTTACATGAAGACTGATCATGAAACATTTTCTATGGTGATTCTCTCCCACTGATTAAAGACAGACACTTATCACCAACATCACTCGTGCGACATAGTGCATTTTTTCACATATCCAAAATGGTTACTTTTCTGATGAAAATCCATATCTTTCTTATTTACACTGCAAACATAGGTTGTGGGTGCTCGTTAGTGCTCATTGAGGCGTTTCTAACGAGTACCCACAACCTATGTCTTGGAGCAGAAGTAAGAAAAATAATGAATAACCCCACAAACCCCAGTATTCTCTTTATAAAGTGGGGCTTAAGGGGGTTGTTCATTTCATGGACTTGTTCATGCGATGTCGTGTTCAATGTTCATTAATGGAGAAGTAAATCAAGAAATATTTCTTACAATCATTCTCTCCCTTCCACTGATTCATGAGTGGTAACTATCCGTTACTGATGAAAGAATTTACTATGTACAGGTTTACTGCTTAGATGGTCAAAGCATGTCCAGGTAAAGTGTTGTTAGGTAAACCGGTTGGCTTGAAATGACCTAAATAGTGTTGATTAGGCCAGTCAACTCAAAAAAACAAACACAGAATAATTCTTCCTTCTGTTTTGTAGATTGTAAGGGAAATTGTTTGTTTTGGAGTTTTATAGCCCAGCGAACAATATTTAGGTCATATCCAGCCAGTCAGTTATCTAACCACACTTAAGAGGAATGGGGACACCTGCAGGGGAAGCAACTCTTGCAAAAGTATTTTTGTCTCCCATGTCAATAGGCATCAACTCTTTAAGGAAAGAATTTGCTCCAGAGGAGCAAATTCTTTCCTTTAAGAGTAGACCCCTTTTTCAGTGCGACAGGGTTTATAGAAAAGCAAACAGGAAGTCCCAAAAGTTGTCTCCCTTATAAAAATGGTGGAAAAATGTGCCAGGTGTTCCCATTCCCCTTAAGCAGATTAACAAATAAGCAGTTAACCAGTACAGTGCACATTCTTTCGCCAGAAACTGACGACTGCCCTTATTGAATCAGTGTATGAGAGCATCACTGTAGAAATGATTTCAAGAAGAATGTGGCAACCCTAGCAGGTATCGAACCCGCGACCTCCTGACCACCAGTCAGCTGCGCATCCAAGAAGCTGCCAAGGCCAGCTTAAGGGAAATGATCTGCCATATTTTTCATCATTTTAAAAGGAAGACAACCATTTGGACTTCCTGTTTTCCTATAAACTGTGCCCCTCTAAAAGTGGGCTATTCCCAACTAAAAGAAAAAATATGTACTTCTCAAGAACAAGATTTTTTCTTGATTGAAAAAGGAGACAAAAACAACTTTGAGAGTGAGTGAGTGTTTGAGTTTTACATCCCACCAACAGCTAAGGTCATACGGAGACGGGACCTTGGTTTAAAGACTCATCCGGAAGTCTGGAGAAGCCCGGGATCAATCCTGCAACCCCTGGTTTACAAGGCAAGTAGCGTAACCACTACACCACAGTCTTCTCAACTTTGAAAGTAATCTCCGATGAGGGTGTATCCATTTCCCTTAAAATGTGGAATATAAATGCCCACTTAAATACTGACAACACATTTTATGTCAGGCTTAACTCTCCTCCTGCTGAACCACAAAAACCCCTACCTTTGCAAACCGTGTAGATCCTGATCACATGGCTTCTTAAGAAGCTTGAATAAATACAATATATCAAGTAATTTGATTGGTTGATTATCAACAATGGGTGTGGCAAAACTTGATTCATTCAACAGAATAAAAGATTGTGGTCTACATGTTTTGTACACATCAGCAGATAACAATTATATCACGTCACAATCTTAGCATATCACAGTGATTTGAAAGAAATTGCATCTTGGGTTGTAAAACTAGATTCATGCTCACTTGAGAATGCTCATAAATTTTAAAATGCGTTTTAAAATTTATGAGCAGGACAAATGATCTGAGCTGCAAAGATCTTATCTGAGCAAGACAAATGTCTCATTTGTTTATTATTGTTTTTTTTTTTTTTTTTTTTTTGTTGTTGTTGTTGTTGTTGTCATACCTATGATACCTCCCTCATCAGGAGGGAGACTCCCTCATTGTGATGCTAATTTTTGCCCAATTTATGCTAAGTTTTGGTAAAACTTTGGAGTCTCCCTCATTTGAACTGAGAATTTCCCTATATATTCTTTACATCTCCCTCTTTACAATGGCAAATCTCCCTAATACAGTCAAAAACAATATCACGTTGTTTTTTTTTTTTATTATTATTTTTGTTTTTGTTTTGTTTCTGTTTTTAGCTCACCAGAGCCGAAGGCTCCGGGGGAGCTTATAGGATAGGCAGTTGTCCGGCGTCGTCGTCGTTGTCGTCGTCTGACGTCAACACTTTCAAACATCTTCTTCTCTGAAGCCACTGGACCGATTCAGCCCAAATTTCATCTGTAGCATCCTTGGGTTGGGGGATTGAAAGTTTGTGTTTTTTATGAAATTCGGCTTATTAGTTTGGTTGCTATGGCAACTTAGAGTTTCCATAGACTTATAATGGGGAAAATTGAAAAATGGCATTTACTGCTAAGCCGCTGCAGATATTTTGACAAAACTTTCATAGAAATATTCCTTAGGCAATCTACTATCTGCCATATGATTTTAGGCCTACTGCTCATTTGTATTGGTTGCCATGGAAACCAAAATGAAAAAAATAGAAAAAAAAATACTTAAAAAATCATCTCCTCAGAAACCGTATGCTCTATGAGGCTGAGAGTTTATGGAAATATTCACCATATTTGCCTTTACAGGTTTTGTGTTTTTTATGAAATTCGGCTCTTTAGTTTGGTTGCTATGGCAACTTAGATTTTCCATAGACTTATAATGGGGAAAATTGAAAAATGGCATTAACTACAAAGCCTTTGCAGATAGTTTGACAAAACTTTCATAGAAATGTTCCTTTAGCAAACTTCTCTCAGCCATATGCTTTTATGTCAACCTGGGGGTCCAGTAGGTTGTGCCGGGGCCATGCGCCGCCCCCCAGTACTTCATAAAATGCCTTATATCTCAGAAACCTTACAGATCCCCACCCTTAAACCATATATATTCTTGTTTCTATTGATAAGACGCATTCATTGACACCAACCTGGAGGTCCTCCGGGATGCGCCGAGGCCATGCCCCACCCCCTCCACTTCATAAAAGGCCCAATATCTCGGAAACCATTCAGATCCCCACCCCTGAACCCTATATACTCTTGTTCCTTATGATAAGACCCATTCAGTGACATCAAACTGGGGGTCCCCTGGGATGCACCGGGGCCATGTCCCGCCCCTCCATTTCATAAAAGGCCCAATATCTCGGAAACCTTACAGATCCCCACCCCTAAACCATATATATTCTTGCTCCTTATGATAAGACACATTCATTGACCCCAAATTGGGGGTCTTCCGGGGTGCGCCGGAGCCATGCCCCACCCCTTCACTTCACAAAAGGCCATATATCTCAGAAACTGTTCAGATCCTTACCCCTAAACCATATATGTTCTTGTTCATTATGATGAGACACATTCAGTGACACCAACCTGGGGGTCCCCAGGGATGTGCTGGGGCCATGCCCCACCCCCTCCATTTCATAATATCACAATATCTCGGAAACCTTACAGATCTCCACCCCTAAACCATATATATTCTTGTACCTTATGATAAGACACATTCATTGACACCAACCTGGGGGTCTCCCTGGGCCTTGCCCCACCCCTGCACTTCACAAAATGCCTTTTATCTCAGAAACTGTTCAGAGCCCCACCCCTAAACCATATATATTCATCTTCCTTATGATAAGGCACATTCATTAACACCAGCTTGTGAGTCCCCGGGGCATGCCCGGGCCTTGCTCCACCGCTTGACTTCATTAAAAGCCACATATCTCAGAAATAGTTCAGATCCCCACCCCTAAACCATATATATTCTTGTTCCTTATGATAAGACTCATTCAGTCACACCAACTTGGGGGTCAATGTGCCCCGCCCTTCCACTTCATAAAAGGCCATATATTTCAGAAACCATTCAAATCCCCACCCCATATTCATATATGTTCTTGTTCCTTATTATTAGCACACCTACTGTAGGGGTGTCCGCAGGGGCCAGTCCTCTCCTTTCCACTTCATGAAAGGATATCTTGGATACCGTTCAGATTCCCACCCCTAAACCATATATATACTTGGTCCTTATGATAAGACACATTTAGGGACAACAATCTTGGGCTTTCCTGGGAACGACAGGGCATGCTCCAACCCCTCCACTTATATCTCCAGCCATGCAGATCCCCACTGCTAAACCATATATATTCTTGTTCTTTGTGATAAGACACATTTAGTGACACCAACCAGGGCTCCATTGGGTCCATGCCCCACCCCCTCTACTTCATAAAAGGCCTAATGTTTCATATATTGAGTCCACATGGGTGCTCATTTGGATATGGGGGTTCATTTGGCAGATTAAAATGATATCATGTTAAAATACATGGCTGCAATTGGGCAGTGCCCACCTGAGCTCTGGTGAGCATAGTGGCCCATGGGCCTCTTGTTTTTATGAGTATTACAGATTACTGAATTGAGTTGAGCAGGAAAAAAGTTTTATAACCTGGGCCCAGTACTAGATTTCTGTGATCATTAAAGTTTACTTCTTTCTCTTTTCTTCTCCTCTAATGCCTGTTTATATTCGGAATAAAATGCATAAGTTACTCTGGGAACTTTAATATTTTCCACCTTTTCAATACACCTATACAAGGAATCAAACATGGACTTCATACGCTGGTCTCCACTAGAATCATAGGAGGAGAATGGATCTAGGAAACTTGTAGTGTAGGCAAAAGAGACGGCATGTTCTAAATCTGCACCAGCGTACTGACCTCCATAGCCGCCATGACCCAGTATATGATACTCCTGAAGTAGAAAGAAAATCATTATATCCATCACGAAAACACGCCTATATAATTCTTACCCCCTTGAACCCCACTTTTATATAATAAAACTGAGGTTTACAGGGGTAAACCTTATTTTTCTTATTTCTGCTCTAAAATATATAGATTGTGGGTACTCGTGAGGCGGTTCTAACAAGTACCCAAAATCTATATTTTGAGCAGAAATAAGAAAAATATCACAATTTTTCATCTTAAAATTTTCGTTTCTTCGGTGGTTAAGTTTACAATGCATTTGAACAGGTGAGTTTTCGTAATGAAGTCTGTGAAAATAATACCCTTCAAATCCTTAGAAAGAAATCATATTTAGAAGTGAGAACCTATTCTCTGTTCTGTTCCAAAACAACACAGATTTTGTGTATTCATTAGAACCATCCTAAACAGGCAGTTCCAACAGGGACCTATGGTCTTGCCTGGCGACCGACCGGCCCCGATAGCTCAGTTGGTAGAGTGTCCGCTCCGGGGAACGGGAGGTCACGGGTTCGATCCCGGGCCGCGACATACCAAAGTCGTTAAAATGGTACTAGCTGCTCCTCGCTTGGCACTCAGATTTTCGGGGTAGAACTAGGACTGGTCAACCCAGTGTCAGGATAATGTGACTGGGTGTGGTATCATGTAATGTGTCTGGGACATGATACTTCAGTGAGGCAGCACTATAAAAGTGAGCATTGAGCTCCCTGTCGCAACCAGACACCGTCGTGATATGACTGAAAAATTGTTAAAAGCGACGTTAAACCCGAATTCACACACACATTGCCTGGCGACCGAACAGGAAAAAAATATCACAAAATTTTCTTAGAAACATGAAATATAGCCTTTTCTTGCATACCAGATGAGACTTATCTGAAATTTGCTCTGGGTATAGACTTAATCTCATCCCAGTTATCTCACCATACTTATCCCATTATGAAAACATGCCTATTTAAGTATAAGGAATTAATACACATTAATATCTTTATAGCACTTCATTAGCACATGGTATTGGATACAGGACAGTTTATGGCCCTCGCCCATAGGGGCTTGAAGAAATATATGGGCTGCATGATGCTTCCACGCAGAGCTGAATCCGGCCCGCACACTATTACTGGTAAACCGCTTAGAGGATCTAAGCCTGTCCAGGAACCGCGGTGCGAGGGGGACTGTCCATGCTAATAAACCCTATTGGTTTCATTGGGCGACAGGGCTTGAGATGTCATTTCATCTCAATGTTGGGTAAAAGTCCCACAAAATTGGAAGCAACGTCTCCAAAATGACCTTTACAGTGTTGACGGGGATGTTAAACCTCAAATCAAACAAACAAACAAACATGTGCGAGCTGTCAAAACTAACCGGGGGTGTTGTGCAAGAAAAAGAATCCAATATGGGGTTCTGTTGTAGATGGGCGTTTCCAGCCCTCGGGATGACTGTGCTGAGTGGAACCTTGGCGTAGCCTCGGTTCCGCTTAGCACGGTCATCCCTCGGGTTGGAAACGCTCATCTACAACAGAACACCATATCAGATTCTTATAATCTCATCCCAGCTATCTCACCATCCTTATCGGACCCTGCTGTGCCATTACGAAAACATGCTTATTTAAGTATAAGGAATTAATACACATTAACATCTTTATAGCACTTCATTAGCACATGGTATTGGATACAGGACAGTTTAAAGATGGATCCCAAAAATACACAGATTGTGTAAATGTGATCAAAAATGGATATAAAATGATTACATGGATTGAGGATGGAAAGAATAAAATAAACTGATTACTAGAAGAATTACCATAAATGGATATAATATGAAGATGGATCTCAAAAATGCATTGATTAAATAGAAAAATGACCATAAATGGATATAATATAAAGATGGATCTCGAAAATGCATAATATGATATAAAGATGGATCTCAAAATGCATAATATTATATAAAGATGGATCTCGAAAATGCATAATATAATATAAAGATGGATCTCGAAAATGCATAGATTATATAGAAAATGACAATAAATGGATATAATATAAAGATGGATCTCGAAAATGCATAGATTATATAGAAAAATGACCATAAATGGTCATTTTTCTATATAATCTTTGCATTTTTGTGTGGACATAACACACTTGTTTAACTAACACAGTTTCTGACTTGAACCCAATTAATAGTGTTATAGAGAGTTTTATATGAAGAGGTTCAGGTTAACTTACAGGTTTGTTCCCTTCTACCACAGTAAACAACTGAACTCCTAAGCCCCATTTGCTGTCAATCCCAAAACTGCAGTCGTATCCTGCCACTACTGGCATGGTCAACTGGCGCACAGCCTTTTCTGACATCAGTCTCTTCCCATTTAATGTTCCACCATTTGCCAAAATGCCAAAGAATTTAGCAAGATTTGCGGCAGTACCATGGCCATGTGTTGAAGGGCATGGTAATTCTCTATTGTCAGGATCATTTACCTTTAAAGTCTGTCAAAAGAAGAAAGAAAATAACTGTGCATCGCAAGCCTAATAAACATACATGTATATGGTGTGTTACCTCTGCTAAGCAGCCACCAAGCCTATCAAACATATATGGTGTAACCTCTGCTAAGCAGCCACCAGGCCTAACAAACATATATTTTGTAACCTCTGCTAAGTAGCCACCAAGCCTAACAAACATATATTGTTTAACTTCTGCTAAGCAACCACTAGGCCTAACAAACGTATGTTGTGTAACCTCTGCTAAGCAGCCAGCAGGCCTAACAAACATAATCATATGGTGTAACCTCTGCTTTGCAGCCTTCAAGGGAAAACTTCAAAACTGGTTGCTTATAAGAGGTAGCTGTTCAATAGAGGGAAATGTCTGAGATGATGTATGGCCTGATACAGACAGACAAAAACGAGTGATAACTGTACAACTCAACAAAAATGTACAAAAAAGAAAAATAAATTAAGGGGAATGGGAATACCTTCAGGGGAGGCAACTCCTGCAAAGGTGTTTTTTTTCTCCCATGCAAATAGGGGTCAACTCTTAAAGGAAAGAATTTGCTCCTGAGGAGCAAATAGGAAAGAATTTGCTCCTGAGGAGCAAATTCTTTCCTTTAAGAGTAGACCCCTTTCTCAGTGGGCCAGGGCTGATAGACAAGCGAACAGGAAGTCCTGAAAGTTGTCTCCCTTTGAAAAATGGCGGAAAAATCTGCCAGGTGTTCCCATTCCCCTTAAGAAGAGGTGACAGATGAGTTATTCTCATCTGACACCTCTCCATCATTTATTTTTCTTTTACTTATACAACACAACCTCTTTATAACATTATTAATGGGGTCCAAAGCAGAAACCGTGTTAGTTAAACAACCATGTTATATCCAAACACAAAAGTGTAGATTATATAGAAAAATGACCATTTAATAACTATATAATCTACACATTTTTGGGACCATCTGGAAACCATGTTATATCCAAACCGTGTTATAACGAACCATGTTATAACAAGGTTGTGGTGTATAAATTATCTATACTGATATAAAAATGGTACTTTTGAAAGAAATAGACACACCAGAAAACTAAACAAGAGGGCCCAGAGGGCCCTGGTTCGCTCACCTGATCCAATGTATAACAAGTGGGCCCCGGGCAGGGTCAATTTTGGCCCAAGGGCTATAATTTGAACAATCTTGGTAGAGGTCCACAAGATGAAGCTTCATATCAAATATGAAAGACCTGGGCTTTGTGGTTTCAGAGAAGATTTTAAAGGTTTACCCTGCATATAGAAGTCTATGTAAAACAAGATTTTCCCTATATAAGTCTATGTAAAACCAAAGGGCCCCGAAGCGGGGGCATCTTTAGCCCCAGGGCTATAATTTGAACAATCTTGGTAGAGGTCCACTAGCTGAAGCTTCATAACAAATATCAAAGAACTAAGCCTTGTGTTTCAGAGAAGATGATTTTTAAAGATTTTCCCTATATAAGTCTATGTAAAACCAAAGGGCCCCGAAGCGGGGGCATCTTTAGCCCCAGGGCTATAATTTGAACAATCTTTATAGAGGTCCACTAGCTGAAGCTTCATAACAAATATCGAAGACCTAAGCCTTTTGGTTTCAGAGAAGAAGATTTTTCAAGATTTTCCCTATATAAGTCTATGTTAAACCAAAGGGCCCCGGAGTGGGGGCATTTTTTGCCCCAGGGCTATAATTTGAACAATCTTGGTAGAGATCCACAAGATGAAGCTTCATACCAAATATCAAAGACATGGGCCTTGCAGTTTCAGAGACATGGGCCTTGCAGTTTCAGAGAAGAAGATTTTTATAGATTTTCCCTATATAAGCCCATGTAAAACCAAAGGGCCCCCGTGCAGGGGGCATTTTTAGCTCCAGCACTATAATTTGAACAATCTTGGTAGGGGTCCACTAAATGAAGCTTCATACCAAATATCAAAGACCTGGGCCTTGCGGTTTCAGAGAAGCAGATTTTCCTTATATAAGCCCATGTAAAACCAAAGGGCCCCGGTGCAGGGGCATATTTGGCCCCAGCACTTTAATTTGAACAATCTTGGTAGGGGTCCACTAGATGAAGCTTCATACCAAATATCAAAGACCTGGGCCTTACGGTTTCAGAGAAGAAGATTTTTTAAGTTTTCGGTGAAAAAAATCAATTTTTGGCTACTGTGACCTATATGTGCAACGGACCGGAACCATTTGAACAACTTTGAAAGGGGACCACTTAAGGATCATTCCTGTGAAGTTTGGTCAAAATCCGATCAGTGGTTTAGGAGGAGATGTCGTTTGAAGAAAAAGTTTACGGATGCATGCACACACGACGGACAAAAAGTGATCCCAAAAGCTCACCTTGTCACTTCGTGACAGGTGAGCTAAAAAAGAAATTATTCCGATTTTATTTCAAATGTAAACTCTGGCTGTTCAATAGAGGGAATGTGGTTGCTGGCCAGATGAGACAGATGGATGCTCAGCAGAGTGAAATGCTTTGGGGTGGAGTGGGGGGGGGATTTACTGTGGCTGGTAAAGTGATGTGACTGTTCAACTGAAGTGACCATTAGTGCTGTATTCTTTTAACTCTTAAGATGCCAATCACAATAATTGTCATCTGCTTTGTTGTCTGCTGGTTACTTTAAAAGTCCTTGTTGTAAACAGTGTGGACCCAGATCAGATTGTAGGAGCAGTCTGATCTGGGACAACACTGTTTGACTGATGCAAAAATATGTTTGAAAAGTTGGCAAGGAGATGCAGAAGATGATATAAACAGACATTTTGAGATGCGATTTTTCTTGGCAGCTTAAGGGGCAGACAACAATTTGAGTGCATTTTTTCTTGGCAGCTTAAGGGGGCTGTTGGGTGAAGCAAAGTTGACATGTATCTTGCATCTCTGGGGTCTCCATCTGATATTGGCTTACTGTTGGACAAGGTCTGTTGCCTTGCAGCCGGTAAGGGTAGAGAGGTAATGTTTTTATTTCTTTTGTTTCTACACTTCCATTCATTTTCCTCTTTCTCATCTGTCCCTCACTTTCATCTCCTCTACTATCTTTTCTATCTCTTTTCTCCCTTTCTCTGGGAGATGACACAAACTGACCCACAAGGGTTGACATGTCGTTAAACCCAAAACAATCAATCAATCAATCTTGGAAGCTTAAGGGTAAACCCTTAAAATGCCAAGAAAAAATGCATCTGAAAATGTTGTGTATGTTGTTTACTGGATCATATCAAAAACTTTTCAAACACAATTTCTATTCAGGCAAACAGTGTGGACCATGATCGGACTGCTCCTAGAGGAGCAGTCTGATCTGGGTCCACAGTGTTTGCAACAATGACTTGTAAAGTAACCAGCAAAGTAGACAACAACTGTTGTGATTGGCATCTTAAGGGTTAAAATGGACTCTTTGAAAACAACAAAAAAGTTAAAAGAAATACAGTTTAGTCTTAATAACTCAACAACGCATAGCTCAAATCTATCACTTATGTCGAAGTGAATGTCTAGGACCGACTTTATTTCCAATATATTCTTCGTACTTCAATAATGCATACGGGTATTATGGCTAATTCAAAATTATGGGCAACGTTACAGATTTTCAGTCCCAAATTTCAAAATAGCATGAAAATTGCATCACTCAACTCAAATCGATATTGGAAAAATCGGTGACGAAAGCTGGTCTACAAACTTACACAACAAAGTTTGTCAAACTACTGAAAAACAGTTTCCCACGATTACCATGCAGTAATTACTGCATTAATTGACACCTGTATTCAACTTTGATCTTAGCCCAGGGTTGTTTGATTTGTCAAGCTGAGTTTGACATGTGGTACTCGAATACGAATACGAACAATTTATTCAGCATAAAACATTACATACAATGTTTATAGCCTAACATAAGCTATCATACAGTGAAGACAACAGTTGAAAAAAGTTTTTCGAAGAGTGCAAGAAATGCATAATATGAACTAATCATTTAAGTTATCATAGGTATATGATACGTAACGTTATACTGGTGTTGAACTATATGGACTAAACATTTTATGAACATATTTTCCACAATGAGAGAGGGTCTTCAGTGATTCACCAATAAAGGAATTCTTATGATATTCGACACTTTGTGGCAAAATAAATAAATTTAGCTAAGTGTGTGATGAGTTTAGGTGACGAGGCGGACATCAGACTTTCAAATTTATGCAAAGTTGGCCAGTGACAAAAATAGTTTTTGAAGTATTTTTTCCTCAATTCACGATATTTAGGACATACAAGCAAAAAATGAAATTCATCCTCTATCCTATTCATGTTACACGACATACAGAGTCTTTGGTTTCGTGGAGTGCCATCATATCGCCCGGTTTCAATGTGAAGATCATGAGACGATGTTCTAAAACGTGCCAATGCGACCTTATACTTTTTTTCTCTGATAGCCTCTAGATATTTCTCGGGTTTTAATTCATGTTTAAATATGCAGTAAGATTTCATGCGATTAGAATTATTGATATCTGAGTACCATTTCTGGAAATATATATCGAATATTCTTTGTTTTATTACGTTAAAAGGAATGTTTATTTCTGATTGTTGGGTCCAAACATATTGTAAACCATGTTGTTGCAAGATAGACTTAACGTTGAAAGCCCAATTTTTACCGTTGTAACTTAAATTCGAGTCTGCATCTGATTTTAGGAGTAGATACATCTGTTTTACCAAAGATGAATCATTTTGCCTCGGTATTTTTATCCAGTATTTAATCATTATGACTTTGCGAAATACCGCCAGCGGAACCCGCCCTAATTCGCCATAAAGAGCCGTAAGATTAGTGGATTTCTTAACCCCTAGGATGCGTCTTAAAAACTTAGTGTGAATTTGTTCAACATCAATAGCGTCGTGCATACCCCAGATTTCTGCCCCAAAATTTAATATCGATCCCACTAGAGTATCAAAAAGCTTGCATTTTTGCGTTACTGGTAGCTCGACAGAATTGAAAATCGTAAAGAGATTGTACAGAGCAAAAGATCCATGCTGTGCTACACTTTTTTGTGTTCGGTACCAGTTACCATTTTTGAATAGCGTTATTCCGAGGTATTTGAAATGATCAACAAGCTCGATCGCAGTATTGTAAATGAAAAACTCGTGATGAGTATGTCGTCCTTTTTCGAATATCATTGCTTTCGTTTTTGTTGTATTTATTTTAAGTCCCCAGGTTGTGCAGTAAGTTTCTATGTCGGAGAGAAGTGATTGCAAGGCTTGGGGAGTTTTTGCGAAAACCACCTGATCGTCTGCAAACAAGAGCAAGAAGATTTTTATTTCGTTCAAATTAAATATACCGTCAATATTTGAGTTGATATTTTTTTCTAGATCATTTACAAAAAGCATGAATAGCAGTGGGGAAATCGGGTCCCCCTGCTTGACTCCGATATAAGAGTTGAAGAAATTAGAGAATGAATTTTTATATCTAACGCAAAGTTTTACAGTGGCATATATCGATTTTACAGCCTTCACAAACTTACTACTAACGTTTTCTTTCAGAAGCTTTTGCCATAAATATGAACAGTCAATTTTATCAAAACACTTTTCGTAGTCGATAAAGACGCAATATAATTTACCCCCGGAGTTGAGCATTTTTGAAAGTACTGAATGAAGGATGAACATGCAATCCGTTATTGATTTTCCTTTTTGGAAACCAAATTGGTTGTTCATAATTTTTTCGTGTTGAGTTGACCATTTTGTAAGACGATTTAATAGAAGTTGTGAGTAGATTTTGGCTAAAACATTGATAAGTGTGATACCGCGATAGTTTTGGGCGTCATTGACGTCTCCCTTTTTAAATATTGGGTTTATAATGCAGTCGCCCCACGAGCGTGGATATTCTCCAGAGCTAAACATTTTGTTGAATATTTTGATTAAGAACGGGGAAATAAATTCATAGGAGGCTTTAATTATCTCGCTTGGTATATTGTCTAAGCCTGGCGATTTATTGTTTTTCTGGGAAAATATAGCATTTCGAAGTTCCGTACAAGTAAATTCCGTGTCTAGTTCAGCGTCAAACGAGCAGTTGTTTGGGTTCGGTTCGGCGTCCTCGTTCGGTTCGGTTTGCTCACCAAACATTACTTTAAAATGGTCGTGCAGTTGTTCCGCAGTCAAATTGTCGGTTTGTTTACTGGAATTTTTGTAAGATTTCTTAATATTTTTCCAAAATTTCCGCGGATCTTTTCTTGCGATATCATTGAGCCGTATACCCTCTCTAATCTTGAAGTTTTGTAGTGCTTTTTTCTTAACTTTGTTGTACCTAGTTCGTGCTCTCGTGAAAATTATACGGTTCTGTGCGGTTTTGTTGCGATTAAAGCTATTTCTCTTTTGTGTGAATTCATGTTTGGCACTTACACAGTTTCTGTCAAACCATTCTTTATTTGTGACTTTGCCTCGCGAATTGCCTTTTTGGGTGCTTGTTTTACCAAAAACTTCGAAAGCTTTATCATGTAAAAACTGAGTAAAATTGTTAATTGTATCTTCAATTGGTTCATTGGATACATCTGTCGTCAATTGGTGTAAAATATGTGTATTATCTAACAAGGTAGATCTGAAGGCGTCTCGTTTAGCCTCGTCCCATACAATTTTGCGGCTTATACCAGTATCTGCGGTTTCACCTTGGCCGGTTTTCAACAGATGTGTATGTGGAATTTTTGACTTTAAATAAAAACTGTAAGACAATGGTGCATGATCTGAATGCTCATTAAACTCTAAAATTTCAAAATAAGATAGAGTTTCAAAATCTGAATGATTTAAGAGTAAAATACTCAAATAAAATGTCATTGATCAAGTGACTTATTATTGGCCCAGTTACAGGTCCTTGGCCAGCTGTATTGACCCTCAGCTTTCAGACACGGGCCAATACAGCTGGCCTTGGACCAGCAACTGGACCAATACTAAATCACTTGATTAATAACACAATAATACAAAAAAGCAATATGTTCTCACATCAGTGCTTTTCCTGATGTTAAAATGTCTTTTGTTTGACAAATTTTCAGAACTAAATGAGACTGTCAAAACTTTTTGGCTAAGATACAAATTTTCAGCAGCGAACTCACAGATTTGAAATCCTGAGGGTTTTTTGATGTTTCTATAATTAGATCAAGTTCTCCCCTGAAATGCTTGAGGAGTTCTTCAGTGTCTGGTTTACGAGTAAGAAGAACTCGAGTAGCTCTGTGGCACAAATTCTTTGGAAGGCCTATGTAAAACTCAATATCTGGAAGTAAAAAAACTAAGGACTATCATTACTCAACCCATAAAATGCCAGTCATGACAACTGTTGTCTGCTTTGTTGTCTGCCAGTTGGTTGCTTTAAAAGTCACTGCTGCTAACTTTGTGGACCCAGATCAGACTGCTCCTAGAGGAGCAGTCTGATCTTGATCCACAATGTTAGCCTGTTTACAAAAATACCTTTTTTAAAAAGTTGCCAGAAGATTCAGCAGACGACACAAACAGACGACATTTTCAGATGCAGTTAACTCGGCATCTTAAGTTTTGAAAATTGAAATTCATTTCCCAACCTTCATGATGGGATGAAAACAGTGAATGAAGCAAAATTTTATGGAGAATCAAGTGCTTCATAGTAAATTTAAACGACAAAGACTGTCTCCATTACACCATTTATATTTGAGCTGGCGCATGATAAAACCTACAATAAGACCCGTGCTATAGTCGAAGACTCAGTTCTGCCAGCTTGTCTGGTCAGCCTGGTGGGAGCATTCTCTTGTTGCCCTATTAACCCTTGTCCTGCTGAATATTCATATATGCCACACCCACTACCGATTATCAACCAATCAGATTACTTGATGCAAATTATTACAACAAATTCACAACCTGAATGACAAACAATGTAGATCCTGATCAGATGGCTTCTTCAGAAGCCATCTGATCTGGATCTACATTGTTTCAAATAAAAGGCATATCCTGCTTCAGCAGGACAAGGGTTAATATCACACAGGCTATAGAAGGCTCATGTGAACAGTGAAGACTCTGATCAGACTGCATGGATGTGCAGACTGATCTCAGTCTTAGCTGGTCGCACATGCCTTACTGTAGATTTTATCGTGCGCTGGCTCATTTACCGGTATTATTGACACTTTATTTCAGATCATTCACTGCATTTATTACTAAGTCTGACAGAGTTACTACCCTTCACCATGCTGAACCCAGCTATATCTTTTTCTTAAAAACAGTATACATTCAGATCAGCAGGCTTCGAGAAGCCACCTGATCAGGATCTATACTGTCTTCCATTCTGCTTCTGAAGTCATGATCAAAATTAAAATCATGCAAGACAAATGGCTGAAGATCAGAGAGGAGTGTAGTATACTGAAATATTCACCATGGTGAGGGATAACGACCATATGCAGACATGATGACAAACAGCCATTGCCATGACATGATGTCAATCTAACATAATAACGATCAATCAAAACCTTTCTGTACCATTGCCGGTGCTTAAAGTTTAAGCCTACTCAAGACATACCGTATTTATATCCTAAGTATTCAGACACTGAATTCCTTAACCCTTTTTGTACCAAATGGAATATTCCTCCTTATATATAGCAGGAGTCCATTTCAAAATTTAGGGACAAAATCGCCCCGGACATAATCCCCACCGGAAAAATCCCCCCTTTTTGTAAAGGAGGACAAAATCCCCCCGTACATTTGTTCAGGTGGACAAAATCCCCCCCCCCCCTGGACATAATCCCCCTGCTGTTTATAAAGGTGGACAGTATCCTGCACACATGCACAATTACTGGTTTTTGAAAATCAGTCTGTCATTTTGAAAACTGCAGATCCCATATCAGATTTGGTGCAGTACTATCAAAGCTATATTGGTGCTCATGGAGAAATTATTGCCCGTCAACACTGTATAGGTCATTTTGGAGACGTTGCTTGCAAGATCAAAGTAAAAAGGGCATACTTGTATTAACTTTTTGTAATTGTACATGTGTGCTTTTGGGTTTTATGGACCTCTCAACCCATTAGGATTATGTCTGGCATGATCAGTTAACCTAACCCAGTTCCAGGCACACTTAGATTCCAGATCTTAGATTCCTGATCTGTATTGATTCCTGATCATTGCCTTCACTTCTATTTTAGAACCTCTACCATCACGAAAAATGCCAGTTCAAGTATATTGAAAATTGACATATTCCAATAACAGATTCCAATATTTTTCATATTTCTGCTCAAATCATAGATTGTGTGTAGTGGAAGGATAATTAACTAGAACAATTTAGAACAAGGGTAATTTTTTCCCGGGGGGATTTTGTCCAACCTGACATACAGCTAGGGGGATTTTGTGCGGGGGGGGGGGGGGGTTGTCCAAGGGGGATTTTGTCCGCCTTTACAAAAAGGGGGGATTTTGTCCGGGGGGATTATGTCCAGGGGGATTTTGTCCGGCTACCCAGGTTGGGTTTCCTTCAAAAACTATTCGGAAAATAGCTGAATTTTTGCAAACAGTGTAGGCCCTGATCAGACGCCGCGTTTGTCTGATCTGGGCCTGCAATGTTTGCCAGGGTACCTATTTTGGGGTTTCCGGTACAAAATGGGTTAATACCGTACTTGTTCTAAAATTTGAACAAATACAATATTAAAACCCCAATTTTCTATCTATAACTGGCTAGATGAGTGGCAAACAATGACGACCCTGATGAGATGCCACATTCTGCAGCAGACTCATGTGGGTCTACATTGTATGCTCAGGCTTGTCTGTTTGAATACATATGGTAAATATGGTCGTCCTACCTTAGAAATGTCTTCAATATTCATAGCAACCGATAAGGTGCGCATTTTGTGATAATTGAGGGATAGTTCTCCTTATTTCTCCATAAAAACATATGTTGTGGGTATTCATTAGAACCGCCTCGGTGAGGCGGTTCTAATGAATACCCACATTATATGTTTTTATGGAGCATTGACAAAAACTCTAATGAATACCCACATTATATGTTTTTATGGAGCATTGACAAAAACTATCCTTCAATTATCACAAAATACCAACCTTATCTGTTGCTATGGTTATTATATACAAAATACAAGCACTCACAGATCTAAAATCTTGAGGATTATTTGTAGTGGCCATATACAATTCCATTTCCCCATCAAACTTTTTGTTTCTCTCTGCATCATAGTCAGCCCTTGTGTACTGTTTGTTCAAAATATTTCTCGCTGCTCGGTGAGTTAAAAGTTTTGGCAATCCAATATAGAATTCAATGCCTCAAAATAAAAGTAAAACTTCACTTCAGCCACACAATACTGATACACATTGCTCCAGAAAGGGAGGATTTGTTTGTTTGAATTGGTGTTTAACAGCCCTGTCAACACTATTTTAGGTCATTTTTGGGCCGGTCAGTTTACCTATCCACACTTTTCCTAGGCAAGTTTATACGTAAGCGGTTCTTTCGCCAGAAAATGACAACTGCCCTTCTTGAATCAGAGGAAGGGCGAGAATGACCGTAGAAAAGATTTCATGGTTGATTTCCACAAAAGAATGTTGCCGACCCCGTCAGGTATCAAACCCACGTCCTCCTGATCACCAGTCAGACACACATCCGACTGAGCTACCGAGGCCGACGAATCCAGAAAAAGAGGAGAACTCAGTATAGTCTAGGGCTTATTTTTCTACTTAAACTATTACGATAACACACCCATGCGACATAGTTGATTTTTTCACATCTCCGAAATTCTGATGAAAATTGGTAAATTTTTCTTATTTATAACGTGCATAGTTTGTGGATGCTCATTAGAACCTCCTCATTGAGGCAGTTCTAACGTGTACCCACAAACTATAGTAAAATTCCTATATTAAGACCACCTTTGGGACTGTTGAAAAGTGGTTTTTAATACCACATTTGAACAGCCCCAAAGGTGGTCTCTGACCAGAGGACACTGTCTGCGGAAAACACAAAGAAAGAATAACTGCAACTTACTAAATAAGCTTTCTGAAGCAGAATTAGACTTCATTTTAGGTGGTCTTAATAGTGGAATTTCACTGTATGTCGTGGACCATCCCCTTAAACCCCAGTTTTATCTATTTATCATATGACGTCGCGTCTGAGAGTGTAATTACGCCATGTAATATTTTCGATAATCCACTAGTGGATTAAATATGCAAATTAGCTAGATATGTCCCGTAACGTTACATGTTCGACGTCCTTAACGACGTCGCGTTTTCTAATGGCGGAATATTGACATTTCCATAAACAATCGTGAATAAAATGGGTTTTAAACGTCATATGATAAATAGAATCTTGCATTCGTGCTCATGTATTATTGAATTTATTAAACTCGTTGAGGAAAAGGGATAAAATGCTCGGCAAAGCCTCGCATTTTATCCCTTTTCCTCAACTCGTTTAATAAATTCAATAATACATGCACACTCATGTAAGATCCTCTATATAAAGTGGTGTTTAGGTGGGGGTCATCATTTCACTGACTTGTTAACCTGATGATATTTTGTGGGAATTTGTTCAAATGCCCTAGATGAGGCAATTTAACCCTTATCTTGCTGAATATTCATTTAAGCCACACCCATTTCTGTCTATCAACCAATCAGATTACTTGATATAATTTATTGCTACAAATTCATAAACTGAATGCCAAACAGTGTAGATCCTGATCAGAGGGCTTCTTCAGAAGCCCTCTGATCTGGATCTACACTGTTTGCAAAGACAGGGGTTGTCGTGAACAGCAGGATAAGAGTTAAACAAGTACCAACAACAAAGATTTCTGCATTTGGTTGGTGCCTGATGCTCTATATCTGGTCAGGCCCACCAGAGTCCAACTATTAGTTTTCTTTTGCTCCAGCATTTCAGTTATTTCATGCTGTCGAGTCCTCGTTGTTGTGTCACCTCTGTATTTGTTTGACTTTTATGTTCTCCGAGACGTTGCTCATGAAGTACTTCATGCAGACTCAACAAATTATTTCTCTAAACCATGATAGAGCTGGGTGGGTGGGGGTAGAATATGGCCACGTAAAATCGATTTAGCTCCCCCCCTCCAGTAAAAATATTACTGACCATCCCAAGGTGGTTCTTCTGTTGTGGTTTATTATTATATTATTATCGTTCTTCTTTGCATGTTTGTATGTATTGCTAATCTTTTTTTTTTGATAGCTGTTTGGTTATTTTGTAGGAAAGTAACTGTCATTCTGGCTTTTGCTTGTGACGTTTTCATTATGGTGAAGTTGTTTTATGTCGGTGTTTCTTTCCCTTTGGTGTCTTGGATGGGAGGTGTAGGGTAATCAGATCGATTCCTGATAATTGCCTTCACTTCTACCATGATGATCCTAAGTACTGGGACAGATAGGCCTAATCAAACAAGGAGCAGTCTGATCTGGGTCTTCACAGTTTGCCAACTGGACTCCTTGCTGGATCATCAAGCAAATTTTTTTATTTTTATGGTATTTTCTAACAAAAAATACAGTCGAACTTCGATAGCTCGAACACCTTTGGGACCATGAAAATCTGTTCGAGACAGGGGTAGTTCGAGCCACTGAGGGCTTGAATGCCATGAGTCATAACGACATACTTTAGGACATCTTTTTCTCTGTTCTATAATGAAAAATGTATGCTATGTGTACTCATTAGAATCGCCTCATCGAGGCGATTCTAATGAGTACACACAGCATACATTTGCAAGATAATAGACGAAAATATCCTAATTTTTACCCTCCCTATTTCTTATGTACAGAAATTCCCTAGGGAGTCAAGAACGGGTTCGACTCAGCCATGGTATACGAGCCATCGGTGTTCGAGCCATCGAAGTTCTACTGTAGGAAGTATCCCTAGATTATCTTTGTCACCCCTCCTTACATGAAGCTATGATAAGACAGACAGAAATGGTGAATTTCAAATGAATTCACACAAATGAACCATTTTTTTTATGGGTTTGGTTTTATGGCCCTATCAAGATTATTTCATTTACCAGGTATTTCAAGCCACTCATTAATCAGGTGGGTAAGAACTTGAGTACCCAAAGAAAAACCACCTGAACTTCCTTTGCAGAACTTGCCATCTCACATGTAACTCAACCAATAAGTCTAATGTTCTAATATATGTGGTTCATGTTTTTGTGATTCACCTGAACAATTCATATTTTTGTCATTTGCCTAAAGAAACATAAATTGACCAAACCCTTGGGTTGAACCTCAGGTTAACAAGTCCATGCAATGAACACCTCTAAACCCCACTTTATACAAAGAAAAGTAGGGTTTCCAGAGGTATTCGTTGTTCTCCTTATTTTTGTTCAAAAACATAGAGTGTGATTACTCCTTAGGACTGCCTCATTGAGGGAAGGGGTTCTAACAAGCATCCACAATCTATATTTGAACTAGAAATCAGGAAAATATCAAATATTTCCATCTGGAAAATGCTAGTTTAATAGATGGGAGAGACAACATTTTTGCCCATGGGTGTGATATTGTAATGGTAAATCCTCATGCAAAAATAGAGTAAAACTTGTGATAGCGGCCACCACTATTAACCCATTTAGTACCAGAAACCACTAAAGGGGTAATTGGCAAACAATGCAGGCCCAGATCAGATGCCACAGAATGTGGCGTCTGATCACGGTCTACACTGTTTGCAGAAAAATTAGCCTTTTTCCAAATCAATTTCGAAGGAAACACAACCCGACACCCCTAAATTTTGAAATGGATTCCTGCTTTATATAAGGAGGAAGATTCCATTTGGTACAAAAACGGTTAAGAAAGCAACTTGTATTATGCACATAAACATGGGCCCCGTCAAGTGATTTTGGTACTTATCGCCTATACCTATGCGAGCAGCTAAGGTTCAGGCGAGCCTGCGCATCCGCGCAGTCTCACCAGAACCTTCGCTGCTCGCTCATACAAGCAGTGAATCAAGAGGCACCTTCAGACAGAAAGCCATATCCCTGGCCCCTCTGAATGGCTGGGCATGCGCAGCTAAAATTTGTCATGAGGGTATGCTCGAAGACACAAATTCGCTTGGCAGGGCTCACATACAGTTAGTGAGAAAAGACCAACACAATAAATCTCACCTGATTTATAAGCAAGAGCAGACAGATTTTGACTATCCCTTAGGTGCTTGTTTAATACAGGTTAGACTACATTATCTTTATAGAGGATCTTTCATGAGTGTTCATGTATTATTGAATTTATTAAACGAGTTGAGGAAAAGGGATAAAATGCTCGGCAAAGCCTCGCATTTTATCCCTTTTCCTCAACTCGTTTAATAAATTCAATAATACATGAGCAGGAATGCAAGATTCTATTTATCATATGACATTTAAAACGCTTTTTCTTGCATAAATATCTATGCGCATGGCTGTTTGAAGCCATTGTCAAATGGACCGAAAGCCGTGCTCAAACAGCAAAACCATGTTCAAATCATGAAATTCGCGTGTTGTTTGAACATGGATCTTGAGCTTTTGATATCACAAGACGGGCCTTGCGTTTTTTAGGTTACTTGATCGACGTAAAATTATCGCCCTGAACGTAGCATTTTATGGTTCTATGATGACGTCACTGCATGACAACGTCATTGTAAACAACATTCTGAACTGGCCGCCATTTTGGTTTGTCTGTCGCATTTGAAGAGTTTATATGGAATTTATATGGAGCTTTTGGACGTTTTCGTCAAAAATTGTGGTCAGATTCGTAAGTTATGCAAGAACAACGATCATCCATGGTTATTTCATTCCATTAACATTTGCCGGATCCCTCGGAAGATATTTGAACATTCGGCCTAGCGGCCTCATGTTCAAACAGCTTCCTCGGGACCCAGCAAATGTTAATGCATGAAAAACCATGGTTGATCCAGGAGGGCTATATTATTCACGATTGTTTTATAAAAATGTCAGTATTCCGTCATTAGTAAAGCGATGACGCTAAGGACGTCATACATGTAACGTTACGGGGTGTATCTAGCTAATTTGCATATTTGATCCACTAGTGGATTATCAAATTTATTACATGGCGTTATTACACTCTCAGACGCGATGTCATATGATAAAAAAGATAATATCACTTGTTTCTTCTAAGTTCTGCAACGGAAGGTCAGGTGGTTTTCTCCGGGTACACCGGTTTTCGCCCACCTCTGATTAACGATCGGCTCGATATGAGTGAAATAATCTTGAAAGGGCCGTAAAACCCAACCCCCCCCCCCCCCCCCCCAAAAAAAATCATTTGTTTCTATATAAAATGCACACAATTTTCTATCAATCATGTGTTTATGCACATATTAGATGTACTTTTTGAAATTTAAGAAAAAAACTTGGACAATACTGTGACTACTTCATATGGCCATGAAATCGGATGGAAAATTTTATCACTGACTGGGATTCACCCTTAAAGTACCATGGAAAATTCTAAAGCAGATTGCAATCCATTTTCTCTTATTTCTTAGAAAAATTTAAGTTCTTGAATCATCTGCTACAGGTAAAGTCAAGTCTTATTTGCTCTGATAAAATACAGAGGACACCTCATAATAATGACAGCATTTGTTCACTATCATTTTGCCATTATAAAGAAGTTGCTATTGTAAAACAATGTCCCCATAAGGAATTACTGATATGCAATAAAGGGCCTTTCTCCTATAATTACTCCAAATGTTATGGACATTTGTTAGAATCGCCTCGATGAGGCGATTCTAACAAATATCCATAACACTTGTTTCTTTGCCTACGAAATACAATATTCTTGAATATCCATCAAATTGGCTTATCTTGAGCAAATGATACATTACATCAAAACTGTTGTTGTAACGCATTTCATTGTTATATACATGTAGAAAGTCAGTCTAAAGCGGGTTGACTGTACTGTGCAAATGCAGTCTGCCAGTCAGTTTGTGAATTTGAATGAATATCATGTAATTTGATTGTTTGATAGTCAAAAATGGGTGTGGCAAAATTAATTTATTCAGCAGGACAAGGATTAACAGACACTGAACTGGCAAGTGTAATTATTCTTGTTTCTCAATACCAAAACATAGCAATAAAGTTCTGAGACTTACCGAAAGGTTGAGCCATTTCTTCTTGGAAATACTGGGACAGACTTCTTCCCTTCTTGTCAACATGTCGAACCACCTGGTCAAGATATAACCCAAATGTCAGTGGATGATAGCCAAACTTCTCTCCTAAAATAATTAGGTATACATATTTTGTACTATTAATTTTCTTAATAGCAGGAACTATGGTAACCTGCCTACAAAAACAAAGTATCTTTTCTCAAAGGAATTTCTGTCTGTCTGGTACAACTAAACATGAACTTCTTTATAAAACCATTCATTATAACAAGATTTTGGATATAACATGATTTATATAATATCACATAATATGTAATTGGGTCCCAAAATGTTAAAACTATATAGAAAAATCATTTTTCAAATTAATCTGTATATTTTTGTTGGAATATATAACACAGCTGTTTTTTTTTCCAACACCTGTTTCTGCTTTAGATCTAAGCAACAGTGTTATAAAGAGGGTGTGGTGTATTATTCAAAGAAAATGCTAAAATAGCAAAATTCTGCTATTTAGCCCAGCTAAAATGAAGAAGACTAAATCTTCTTTTAAAAGCCTATTCAACAGTTTTCAATTACTCCTTCTTTGTGATTTCTACACCCAACATCCTCCATCACCATCATCATCATCATCATCATCATCATCATCATCATCATCATCATCATCATCAACGGATTTTTGATTAACATGCAGGTACAGGGGCAACGTCCACATGAGTGGGCCCCCTTCCAGGTAGCTGGCTTGCTGCACGCATGGCAGATCTTACACCAGATCTCCAGGCTTGTCTATCATGAGGATCGATAGCAGAGAGCTTCCATTCTCTGCAATCGCTTTCTGTTAGCTGCTTCCAGGTCATCTTGGGCCTTCCTGGCCAATAAAAGAAAACCTTTAGGACTGTTCAAAAGAGGTCTGAATATAGGAATACATTTGGAAAGAAGTACATGTACAATCAATGCTGACTGTCAGACTACTTGTAATCAACTCATACTGCACCTGGAGCCAGTTGTTTCAAAGCATCATTAGCTTAACAAGCTCGTTAGTGGTCATATTAATAAATGTTCTAGCAAGGACAATATCTAAAATTTTGGTATTTTTGCTGAAAAATGTGAGCAGCTTTTGCATATGCAAAAGCTGTTCACATTTTTTCAGCAAAAATATTAGCATATTTCCCATTTTAAATGATCAAAGTTTTAACGATTTGTTTACTAACGACATCATTAGTTTTGAACAACTGGCCCCAGATACAGAGTTTAAGAGACAACCGATCTAACTACTAAGACATAGAGGCCTGAGAAGTGGTGCTAATCAGGACAACTTAGGAAAACTCTACATTTTTAAAAAATAAAATAAGTTCACACAACATATGTTTCAAAAGACAAATAAGGAAAGATATCCTCCATTTTCAAAAGCTGGTTATTTTTTAACAATTTGCTTCCAAAGTACTGCAGTCCTGTTGTAAAGGGCTGCTATCCTTCAGCCTTGTTACAAAGGGATGGCTGCTATCCTTCAGTCTTGTTGCAAAGGGCTGCTATCCTTCAGTCTTGTTGCAAAGGGATAGCGGCTATCCTTCAGCCTTGTTACAAAGGGATGACTGCTCCCCTTCAGTCTTGTTGCAAAGGGCTGCTATCCTTCAGTCTTGTTGCAAAGGGCTGCTATCCTACAGTCTTGTTGCAAAGGGCTGCTATTCTTCAGTCTTGCTGCAAAGGGCTGCTACCATTCAGTCTTGTTGCAAAGGGCTGCTATCCTTCAGTCTTGTTGCAAAGTGCTGCTAGCATTCAGTGTTGTTGCAAATGGCTACTATCCTTCAGTGTTGTTGCAAAGGGCTGTTATCCTTCAGTCTTGTTGCAAATGGCTGCTAGCACAAAGTCTTGTTGCAAATGGCTGTTATCTTTCAGTCTTGTTGAAAGGGCTGCTAGCACTCAGTCTTTTTGCAAAGGGCTGCTATCCTTCAGTCTTTTTGTAAAGGACTGCTAGCACTCAGTCTTGTTGCAAAGGGCTGCTATCCTTCAGTCTTGTTGCAAAGGGCTGCTAGTATTAAGTGTTGTTGCAAAGGGATGGCTGCTATCCTTCAGTCTTGTTGCATAGGGCTGGTATCCTTCAGTCTTGTTGCAAAGGACTGCTAGCACAAAGTCTTGTTGCAAAGGGCTGCTAGCACAAAGTCTTGTTGCAAAGGGCTGCTAGCACAAAGTCTTGTTGCAAAGGGCTGCTATCCTTCAGTCTTGTTGCAAAGGGCTGCTAGCATTAAGTGTTGTTGCAAAGGGATGGCTGCTATCCTTCAGTCTTTTTGCATAGGGCTGGTATCCTTCAGTCTTGTTGCAAAGGACTGCTAGCACAAAGTCTTGTTGCAAAGGGCTGCTATCCTTCAGTCTTGTTGAAAGGGCTGCTAGCACTCAGTCTTGTTGCAAAGGGCTGCTATCCTTCAGTCTTGTTGCAAAGGGCTTTTTTCCTTCAGTCTTATTGCAAAGGGCTGCTATCCTTCAGTCTTGTTGCAAAGGGCTGCTATCCTTCAGTCTTGTTGCAAAGGGCTGCTATCCTTCAGTCTTGTTGCAAAGGGCTGCTAGCATTCAGTCTTGTTGCAAAGGGCTGCTAACATTCAGTCTTGTTGCAAAGGGCTGCTATCCTTCAGTCTTGTTGCAAAGGGCTGCTATCCTTCAGTCCTGTTGCAAAGGGCTGCTATCCTTCAGTCTTGTTGCAAAGGGCTGCTAGCATTCAGTCTTGTTGCAAAGGGCTGCTAACATTCAGTCTTGTTGCAAAGGGCTGCTAGCATTCAGTCTTGTTGCAAAGGGCTGCAAGCATTCAGTCTTGTTGCAAAAGGACTGCTATTATTCCGCCTTGTTACAAAGGGATGGCTGCTATCCTTCAGTCTTGTTGCAAAAGGCTGCTCTCACATAAGAAATACTCCCACGTGACATGGTCCCAAAAATATGTTTCTGATGAAAATGTGTGAGGCTCTTCATGTTGTATGTGCTTAAGGTTGTGTATTATTATTATTATTTTATTTTCATTGTTTAATTGTGCCTGTTGCACCTGGACCACCTGTTGTGTGGAAGTGGGAGCTTGTTGCTGTGCTGTTTTTGTTTTTCCTCGTTGTTAGTTACTCTTCCTCTTGGTGTCATTTGTAGGCTGTAATCTTTGATTGTGGCTTTTGCTTGGCATCTATTTCTATATTTATTATAATAAATAAGGTTTCACATGTTTTGTTTGTTTGTTTGATTTGAGGTTTTACGTCCCTGTCAACACTGTAAAGGTCATTTTGTAGACGTTGCTTCCAATTTTGTGGGACTTTTACCCGACATCGAGATGAAAAGACATCGCAAGCCATGTCGCCCAATGAAACCAATAGGGTTTATTTGCATGGACGGTCCGCCTCGCACCGCGGTTCATGGACAGGCTTAGATCCTCTAAGCGGTTTACCAGTACTATTGTGCAGGCCGGATTCAGCTCTGCGTGGAAGCATCATGCAGCCCATATATTTCTTCAAGCCCCTGTGGGTGGTAGCCGAGGTTTCACATGTACTGTATTTATTATAATAAATAAGGTTTCACATGTAATGTAAAGCCTTATTTTCACTGAAAAATAAGAATAATACACTTTGAGAATGTAGTCTGCAAGTCAAGGGTTAAAAATCACTACAATAGATTACCAAATCTCCAATACTAACCAGGTGTCCAGTAAGGTTTTTGTCTGGCTAACTTCTTTCCAAGTCCAACAGGATCATCTTTTAACTCAGACAGCCAGAAGGGTTCTTCAAGAGTTATTAGTCCTGCCTAGAGGAATACATGTATTAAACAGAAGTGCAAGCTCTAAGGTTATTAAAAAAACAAACTTGACCAGTCTGTCCCAGAACACTAGAACACTTTAAGGTCCAGGGGCCAGTTGTTCAAAACTAACAATGTCGTTAGTTAACGTATCTTTAAAACTTTGATCATTAAATATGGCAAATATGCTGAAATTTTTGCTGAAAAAATGTGAGCAGCTTAAGCTGCTCACATTTTTTCAGCCAAAATACCAAAATTTACAATATTGTACTTGCTAGAAGTGTCAACAATATGACCACTAACGAGCTCGTTAAGCTACCAATGCTTTGAACAACTGGCCCCAGCTGTTTAACGCATCACTATTAAATGAGCTGGCAAGTACAATATCTAACATGGATATTTTTGCAAAAGCTACCCATATTGTTTCAGAAAGAAATAAATGTATTGTGTATAACCCCATTAAAGGCATATATTCTTGATAATTGAGGACTATCATTTCATTACATAATATTATGTAGCCCTCAGTGCTGACTGAAGAGAAGTCCTCTGTCTTCAACAGGTAATTGGCCTCCCTGGGAAAAATCAATAATTTACTAACTGTTGACTTGAGTGTACATTATTGATTTTCCCCTTAAGTGCCTCAGTCAGGGGATTCAACAAGAGCTACTAATCACTCTATTAAGGACTGCCTTTGATCTGCTATAGACAGTATATCACAGGGGGCAATAAAACCATTATGAACACACAGTGTGTCCTACTGTTCAAGAATAAATCCTTTTAAATGATTTAAGTTTTAATGCAATGGTAACTAGTCTAATACATTCAATGATATTGTAACAATTTTGTCAGTTTTTCCTGCAAGACTAATATCCAATATATGGTAATTTTTGTTGAAGAAATGTGAGTAGCTTCTGTACTGGCAGTCTTTCAGCAAAAATATTAGTGTATTTTGCCCTATTTAATGATTAAAGTTTCAATGTGATGTTAAATAGGACTTCATTTGCTTTGAACAATAGACCAACCCTTTATTTTCATTTTTAAAGGTGTTCGTTGTTCTCAAGGGTCAAATTAGCAAACACAGGAGAAATGGGCCATTAAAACTCCACAACTTATGTTCTTCAAATCCATGCTTGCAGCCATTTAACAGGGCCAGCTAGATGCAGCATGATTTCTTGATTCTGAAATTCTTGTATGAATCTAATCCAAGACTGCCTGTACATGTCTTCAAGCAGCAAAGGCTCTGGCAAGACTGCGCTTATGCGCAGGCTTGCCCGAGCCTTTGCTGGTTACCTAGCTAACACGAACCCTTTTCTATTGAGCTGACTAGTTTTTTCTAGAGGTTTTTTTTTTTCAACTCAGTTGAACATAGAGTTTATATTATGCCCATAAAGATATAAACAAAGCACTGATAGCCATTACAATTACACACCCATGCAAAATAGTGCATTTTTCACATCTCAAAAATGGCTACTTTTCTGATGAAAATTCTTGATATTTCTCTTATTTGCACTGTAAAGAAAGGTTGTGGGTGCTCGTTAGAACCGCCTCATTGAGGCGGTTCTAACGAGTACCCACAACCTATGTCTTGGAACAGAAATAAGAAAAATAATGTATATCTCCATAAACCCCAGTTTTCTATTTATAAAATGGGGTTTAGTGGGGTGTTCATTTCACAGACTTGATCACATGATGCTCTGGTGGGTTGATTGCAACTGAGCATAGGCTGGGAAAATCGTCCTGAACGTGGGGTGTTTTGTTTAACCCTTAAATTCTGGTATTTTAACCCTTATCTCGCTGAATATTCATATATGCCACACCCATTTCTGTCTATCAACCAATCAAATTACTTGATGTAATTTATTGCTACAAATTCATAAACTGAATGTCAAACAGTGTAGATCCTGATCAGATAGCTTCTTCAGAAGCCATCTGATCTGGAGCTTCACTGTTTCCAAAGATATGGGTTGTCGTGAACAGCATGATAAGAGTTAAGCAAACAGTGTAGACCCTGATCAGATGCCGTATTCTGTTGGATCTACTCTGTTTACCAATGTCCCAGTACACTTTCCCAGTCTAGCTTTTACAGATAACCAACCCTTTTAGCGTGTGATTTGTCTATTTGCAAGTGATGGACAAACTGTGAGTTTATTATTCAACAATTAACCCTTATCTTGCTGTTCACGACAACCCCTATCTTTGCAAACAGTGTAGATCCAGATCAGATGGCTTCTGAAGAAGCCATCTGATCAGGATCTACACTGTTTGGCATTCAGTTTATGAATTTGTAGCAATAAATTACATCAAGTAATTTGATTGGTTGATAGACAGAAATGGGTGTGGCTTAAATGAATATTCAGCAAGATAAGGGTTAACAGCTTGAGCTGAGATACGAAAACCAACAATAATTTTGTTGTTTCCTTAAAATTGTCAAAACCTTTCCTATTGTTGGAAGAAATCCTGTCAATACTATCGACTGTAATACATGCATTTAACCCTCATCCCGCTGCATAAATTAATTTAGCCACACCCATTTACATTTCAACCAATCAAATTACTTGACGTAATTTATTCATTTAAATTTGCAAATTGAATGGCAAACAATGTAGATCCTGATCAGATGACTTCTAAGAAGCTTTGTTTTGTTTGTTTCATTTGAGGTTTAAGGGTCCCGTCAACACTATTTAGGTCATTTTGGAGACATTGCTTCCAATTTTGTGGGGCTTTTACCAAACTCTTAGATGAAATGACATCCCGATCCCTGCCGCCAAATGAACCAATAGGGTTTATATGCATGGACGGGCTGACTTGCACCACTTTGCCTGGGCAGGCTTAGACCTTCTAAGCAGTTTACCAGTACTCATGTGCAGTCGGTTTCAGCTCTGCGTGGAAGCATCATGCAGCCAAATCTATTTCTTCAAGCCCTGATTGGCGAGGGCAATTCAAAGAAGCCGCTGTCTGATCTGGATCTACACTGTTTGCAAAGGTAGGGCTTGTCATGAAAAGCAGGATAAACGTTAAGTCAATTTGCAAAATTTTTGATGCAAGAAAATGACGTTATCCTGTTTTACATCAAAGAACTATGAGTACGTCATAAAGCAGCGGCTTTTCCTCTGTCACACTTTTCTGTTCAGTGATTTGTTGCAGAATAAATCACAGTTTCTTTCCATTGGGTAGAACAATGTGTTAGAATTGTTGGTATTTTATTATTATGTAGCCTGGCTCCCAAGCTAAGAGATGAAGAATTCTTACTAAGAAAACATACTCCTCGTTGACTACCGGTATTTGTCTGCACATATTAACCACCTTACTTGGCAGAAACTCACAATGAACCAAATCAGTGACAAACCCTTTGATAATGGAAGATTTTTATAAAAAAATAAAACCTGTTACATCTAGCTATCAGCTAGATGGGAGCCAGTCTAAGGAGCAGAATAAATTACATGCCATGCCAGGTGTTTCGAGGATAGAAAATAAAATTTGCGACAGTGCAGCTAAATCAATACAGATATATACTAGATTAATCCTGAATAGCAGAGTAGGCCCAGACTGGAGCAGCGTGATCTTGGTATGCACTTTTATAACGCGTGTTGTGGAGATATCAAATTCAAATTTTAGTACAGTTACAATATCATTGAAACAAAAGGCCACTCACATGTGTACATTCCTTTAAAAATATTACATCACGCAAACACGCCTATATAATTTTGACTGCTCAAAAACATAGATTGTGGGTACTCGTTAGAACCGCCTTGTCGAGGCGGTTCTAACGCGTATCTACAATCTATATTTTGAGCAGAAATAAGAAAAATATCACAATTTTTCATCTTAAAAGTTTCTTTTTTTCGGCGGTAAAAATTACAATCTATTTGTATAGGTGTGTTTTCGTAATGGCATATTTGTCACATTAAAGGATGAAAGTTTCAATGATACATTAACTAACAATTAACATCATTAGCTGTGAACAGCTGGCCCCAGAAAATTAAAAACCCTTTTAACCCTTTTTGCACCAAATGGAATCTTCCTTCTTATATATACACCCCAACCTCTTTATAACACTACTGTTGGGGTCCAAAGCAGAAACTGTGTTAGTTAAACAACCATGTTATATCCAAACAAAAAAGGTGAAGATTATATAGAAAAATGACCATAAATGGTCATTTTTCTACATAATCTTCACATTTTTTGGATCCATCTTGAAACCATGTTATAATCAAAACGGGCCTCCGTGGCCTAGTGGTTAAGAGCGCTGACTCTTGATCATTAGGTCTCTCACCGCTGTGGTTCGAGCCTCCCTCGGGTCACATGTGAGACACTAAGTTCTGCAACAGAAGGTCAGGTGATTTTTCTCCGGGTACTCCGGTTTTCGCTCACCTCTGATTAACGATCGGCTCGATATGAGTGAAATAATCTTGAAAGGGCCGTAAAACCAAAACCCCAAAAAATAAAATAAAAAAATGTTATATTCAAAACCATGTTATAGCGGACCATGTTATAATGAAGTTTTGGTGTAGTAGGAGTCCATTTCAAAATTTAGGGGTATCAGGTTGTGTTTTCATCAAAATTTATTTCGAAAATGACTGAACTTTTAGCAAACAGTGGAGGCCATGATCTGGGCCTGCACTGTTTGCCAGGGTACCCGTTTTGGGGTTTCTGGTACAAAATGGGTTAATTATAGCATTTCAAGTGCATTTGGCATGTCATCATATCTACTGCAGTGCACACCCAGATTTTACTACATGATTATGTACTTAAAAACAGGCTTACTTTCCTGATCAGATTAATAACATAACAAGAGGGCCCAATGGCCCTATATCGCTCACCTGTTTACAAGAAAATCATTAGTGTAGGAGACCACTTGACATTGCTACATACTAAATATCTAAGCTCAGGCAATGCGGTGTCCATGCTTATAAACCCTAATGGTTTCATTGGGTGACAGGGCTTGAGATGTAATTTCATCTCAATGTCTGGTAAAAGTCCCACAAAATTGGAAGAGACATCTCCAAAATGACCTATACAGTGTGAACCGGCCCCGATAGCTCAGTTGGTAGAGTGTCCACTCCGGGGAACGGGAGGTCTGGGGTTCGATCCCGGGCCGCGACATACCAAAGTCGTTAAAAATGGTACTAGCTGCTCCTCGCTTGGCACTCAGGTTTACGGGGAAGAGCTAGGACTGGTCGATCCAGTGTCAGGATAATGTGACTGGGTGTGGTATCATGCAATGTGTCTGGGACATGATACTTCAGTGAGGCAGCACTATAAACGTGAGCATTGAGCTCCCTGTCACAACCAGACACCGTCGTGATATGACTGAAAAATTGTTGAAAGCGACGTTAAACCCGAATTCACACACACACACACACACACCTATACAGTGTTGTCGGGGATGTAAAACCTCAAATCAAACAAAATCTGTGCCTTATGGTTTTGGAGAAAAAGATTTTTTTAAGTTTTTTCCAGTATAAGTCTATAGAAGCTAATGAGCCCTGGGGCTTGGCCAATTTTGACCCAAAGGGCACGGTTGGCAGGATTTATGTAGGCTACCATTTTGTGTTGCTATATACTAAATTTCTTAGGTCTGTACTTCATGGTTTCAAAGAAGATGTTTGAAGCTTTTTCCATTATAAGTTTGTTGGAGTTAAGGGGCCACAGGATTTGGACCCCAGGGGCATGATTGGCAGGATTCATGTAGGCGACCACTCGACATTGCTACATGCTAAATACCTAAGCCCTGGGACTTATGGTTTCAGAGAAGAAGATTTTTTCCCCCATTTTAAGTGTTTTTTTTTTTTTTCTTTTTTTCTTTTTTTTTTCATTATAAGGGCCCTGTGGTTTCAGAGAAGAAGATTTTTGAAGTTTCTCCAATTGTAAGTTATGGAAGCTAAAGAACCCTGGGGTGGGGCCAATTTGGATCCCAGGGGCATAACTGGCAGGATTTATGTAGGTGGCCACATGACATTGCTACATACTAAAAATCTAAGCTCTGGGCCTTATGGTTTCATAGAAGAAGATTTTTTAAGTTTTTTATCCATTATAAGTCTATTGGAGGTGATGAGCTCGGGCGTGGCCAATTTTGACCCCAGGGGCAGGATTAATTTATTTAGATGGCTATTTTATGTTGCTAGATACTAAATATCTAAGTTCTGTGCTTTACAGTTTCTGAGAAGAAGATTTTTGAAGCTTTTTTCCATTATGAGTCTATGAGAGCTAAGGGGCCCCGGGGCGTGGCCCATTTGGACCCCAGGGGCATGATTAGCAGGAAATATGTAGGTAACCACTTGCCGTTGCTACATGCTAAATATCTAAGCTCTGGGCCCTGTGGTTTCAGAGAAGAAGATTTTTGAAGTTTTTTTTCCATTATGAGTCTATGGGAGCTAAGGGGGTCCAAGGGTGTGGCCCATTTGGACCCAAGGGGCATGATTGGCAGGATTTATATAGGTGACCACTTGCCGTTGCTAAATGCCAAATACCTCAGCTCTGGGCCCTGTGGTTTCGGAGAAGAAGATTTTTGAAGCTTTTTTCCATTATGAGTCTATAGGAGCTAAAGGGCCCCGGGGGTGGCCAGTTTGGACCCCAGGGGCATTATTGGCAGGAATTATGTAGGTGACCACTTGCCGTTGCTAAATGCTAAACATCTAAGCTCTGGGCCCTGTGGTTCCTGAGAAGAAGATTTTTGTTCCATTATGAGTCTATGGGAGCGGAGGGGCCCCGGGGCGTCGCCCATTTGGAACCCAGGGGCATGATTGGCAGGAATTATATAGGTGACCACTGGCCGTTGCTACATGCTAAATATCTAAGCTCTGGGCCCTGTGGTTTCAGAGAAGAAGATTTTTGAAGCTTTATTTTCCATTATGCGTCTTTGGGAGCTAAGGGGCCCCGGGGTGTGGCCAATTAGGACCCCAGGGGCATGATTGGCAGGAATTATGTGGGGGACCACTTGCCGTTGCTACATGCCAAATATCTCAGCTCTGGGCCCCGTGGTTTCAGAGAAGAAGATTTTTGAAGATTTTTTTACCATTATGAGTCTATAGGAGCTAAAGGGCCCCGGGGCGTGGCCCATTTGGACCCAAGGGGCATGATTGGCAGGAATTATGTAGGTGTCCACTTGCCGTTGCTACATGCTAAATATCTAAGCTCTGGGCCCTGTGGTTTCTGAAAAGAAGATTTTTGAAGCTTTTTTTTTCCATTATGAGTCTATGTGAGCTAAGGGCCCCTGGGGCGTGGCCCATTTGGACCCTAGGGGCATGATTGGCAGGATTTATGTAGGTGACCACTTGCTGTTGCTACATGCCAAATACCTCAGCTCTTGGCCCTGTGGTTTCAGAGAAGAAGATTTTTGAAGCTTTTTTTCCATTATGAGTCTATAGGAGCTAAAGGGCCCCGGGGCGTGGCCCGTTTGGACCCCGTGGCCAGATTGGCAGGAATTATATGGGTGACCACTTGCCGTTGCTACCTGCTAAATATCTAAGCTCACGGCCCTGTGGTTTCAGAGAAGAAGATTTTTGAAGCTTTTTGTTCCACTATGAGTCTATGGGAGCGAAGGGGCCCCGGGGCGTCGCCCATTTGGAACCCAGGGGCATGATTGGCAGGAATTATGTAGGTGACCACTGGCCATTGCTACATGCTAAATATCTAAGCTCTGGGCCCTGTGGTTTCAGAGAAGAAGATTTTTGAAGCTTTTTTCATTATGCGTCTTTGGGAGCTAAGGGGCCCCCGGGTGTGGCCAATTTGGACCCCAGGGGCATGATTGGCAGGAATTATGTAGGTAACCACTTTCCGTTGCTACATGCCAAATATCTCAGCTCTGGGCCCTGTGGTTTCAGAGAAGAAGATTTTTGAAGCTTTTTTCCATTATGAGTCTATAGGAGCTAAAGGGCCCCGGGGCGTGGCCCGTTTGGACCCCAGGGGCAAGGTTGGCAGGAATTATATAGGTGACCACTTGCCGTTGCTACCTGCTTAATATCTAAGCTCTGGGCCCTGTGGTTTCCGAGAAGAAAATTTTTGAAGCTTTTTGTTCCATTATGAGTCTATGGGAGCGAAGGGGCCCCGGGGCGTCGCCCATTTGGAACCCAGGGGCATGATTGGCAGGAATTATGTAGGTGACCACTGGCCGTTGCTACATGCTAAATATCTAAGCTCTGGGCCCTGTGGTTTCAGAGAAGAAGATTTTTGAAGCTTTTTTTTCATTATGCGTCTTTGGGAGCTAAGGGGCCCCTGGGTGTGGCCAATTACGACCCCAGGGGCATGATTGGCAGGAATTATGTAGGTAACCACTTTCCGTTGCTACATGCCAAATATCTCAGCTCTGGGCCCTGTGGTTTCAGAGAAGAAGATTTTTGAAGCTTTTTTCCATTATGAGTCTATAGGAGCTAAAGGGCCCCGGGGCGTGGCCCGTTTGGACCCCAGGGGCAAGATTGGCAGGAATTATATAGGTGACCACTTGCCGTTGCTACCTGCTTAATATCTAAGCTCTGGGCCCTGTGGTTTCCGAGAAGAAGATTTTTGAAGCTTTTTGTTCCATTATGAGTCTATGGGAGCGAAGGGGCCCCGGGGCGTCGCCCATTTGGAACCCAGGGGCATGATTGCAGGAATTATGTAGGTGACCACTGGCCGTTGCTACATGCTAAATATCTAAGCTCTGGGCCCTGTGGTTTCAGAGAAGAAGATTTTTGAAGCTTTTTTTTCATTATGAGTCTTTGGGAGCTAAGGGGCCCCGGGGTGTGGCCAATTTGGACCCCAGGGGCATGATTGGCAGGAATTATGTAGGTGACCACTTTCCATTGCTACATGCCAAATATCTCAGCTCTGGGCCCTGTGGTTTCAGAGAAGAAGATTTTTGAAGCTTTTTTCCATTATGAGACTATAGGAGCTAAAGGGCCCCGAGGTGTGGCCCGTTTGGACCCCAGGGGCATGATTGGCAGGAATTATGTAGGTGACCACTTGCCATTGCTACATGCTAAATATCTAAGCTCTGGGCCCTGTGGTTTCCGAGAAGAAGATTTTTGAAGATTTTTGTTCCATTATGAGTCTATGGGAGCAAAGGGGCCCCGGGGCGTGGCCAATTTGGACCCCAGGGGCATGAATGGCAGGAATTATGTAGGTGACCACTGGCCGTTAATACATGCTAAATATCTAAGCTCTGGGCCCTGTGGTTTCAGAGAAGAAGATATTTTAATTTTTTCCCATTGTAAGTCTATGGGAGCTATATGTTGCCATGGCAACCAGAATTCCAATCTGATCAGCCCAAAAACCTTATGCAGCCTTTCCCCCTACCTGATGATGCTTCTCATGAAATTTGATCAAGATTGACCGTGGGGTATTAGAGATATACTTATTTGAAATTGTTTACGGACGCACGGGCGCACGCACGATTGACAACGGACAAAAAGTGATCACAAAAGCTCACCTTGTCACTACGTGACAGGTGAGCTAAAAATGCTAAAAATATGGACACCTTGAGAACTTGCTGTAATTCTCCTAAAATTTTAACAATTTTTTTCATGATCCAGCAAGGAGTCCAAAAATTGCAGACAGAATTGCAAACAGTGAAGATCCTGCTCAGACTGCTCCTTCAGCTGGTTCTGCACTGTTTGCTTAGACATGTCTGTCCCAATATTTAGGATCACTATGGTAACAAGCATTTGGTCTAGAAATACTTCACTTTTACAGCATTAATCACATCTGATTGGAGAACATTTTTGATTTCCCCAGCAATCACAAGTGAGTGAATAACATTTTTGATTTTTCCCCTTTTTCTCATTGAAAATAAGGCTTGACATTTCATGTGAATCATCTGCTTTCTCTGCATTCCATGTGATTCATCTGCATGGCAATAATGTTTAGCCTTATTTTCTCTGAAAAAACTAGAGAAAGCAACCAGTGGGTCACATATACCCCCGGCCAGCGCCACCCTCTAATGTAGCTTTAGAGCTTAATTTTATGTAATGTGGAAGCCATAAGAATCTATAAATGTGCTTGTAAAAGCTAAACCAAAGATAAAATTTCTATATGGACCAAGGGATTGAGGGCATTGAAGTTACTGAAGGGGTAGGGGCATCAATGTTACTGAAGCAGCAGGGAGGGGTATGCATCAATGAAATATTTGGATTGAGTTTCGGACATACAGGGACCTATAAACTTTGTCATAAAACTTTAACCAAATCTAAAATTTCTAAGTCTGTGACCTTGACCTCAAGGTCACTGTGGGGGTGGGACATGCATCAATGAAATCTTTAGACCAGTATGTAACTTCAGTGTAAGTATCAATTAAATTCATCATAGGGTTCAGAAGATACAATCTCTTAGAAACTTTGACGTAAAACTTTAACCAAACATAAAATTTCTAAGTCTGTGACCTTGACCCCAAGGTCACTGTGGGGGGGGTGGGACATGCATCAATGAAATCTTTGGACCAGTATTTAACTTCAGTGTAATTACATTGTATCAACTAAATCTATCAAAGGGTTCTGAAGATACAATCTCTTAAAACTTTGACGTAAAACTGTAACCAAAATGTTAACGGACGGACAGACGGACACATGGACAAACGGCAGGACGAAAACTATTTACCCCCATAGCATACTTTGTATGCCATGGGTATAATAAAAGAACTAGTAATGTGTCTAAGGGACACTGAAGCCCCAGCCTTTGTATTTGTGACACGGATGAAAAACTTATAAGAAATTGCTAACACCATCTTGGCCGCAGATGGAGATGGATGGACAGGTGTAACAATATATGTCTTTTCCGCCATTCTTTGAATGGCCATTGGCAGGGGCATAAAAATGTTAACCCTTGTCCCCCTTGTCCTGCTAATCCCGGTGTCAGATAATATTTTGACCCGTGTAATATTTTGACCCGCGGGTCAATATATTACAGTAATATTTTGACCCCCCCCCCTATAATATTATGACCCGCCCCTAAAACTTCAGCAAAATAAATCAGAAGTGGACTTTTATCAATAAATAGGTATTGACAAGATAAGAAATGGGTATTGCAAGGAGTCTATTGCAGATCTGACAACATGGGTAGGGGGGTCAAAATATTATAGCCATAATAAAATGCCCCCCCCCCCCCCCCCAATACATATCTTTTTTCAACTAAGGAAATGGACTCAAAATAATAGTACTGGACAATAATATCAACAGATTATTTCACATTTGACAAAATTAATGCAGAATAATATTCTCTTTTGAAATGGGTGTTGCTGCCAAGAAAGGGGGGGGGGTCAAAATATTATAGCTATAATAAAATGACCCCCAGTACAATTTACAAAGTACTGGACAATAATATCATGTCAAGAAAACGGATAAAACAACATATTATATCACATTTAACAAGATAATGAAGAATAATATTCTCTTTTGAAATGGGTGTTGCTGCTTAGAAGGGGGGGTCAAAATATTATACCCATAATAAAATGACCCCCCCCCCCCCCCACCCAAGTATCTTTTTCAACAAAGGAAATGGACTCAAAATAATAGTACTGGACAATAATATCAACAAATTATTTCACATAATGCAGAATAATATTCTCTTTTGAAATGGGTGTTGCTGCCAAGAAAGGGGGGGGGGGGGTCAAAATATTATAGCTATAACAAAATGACCCCCCCCCCCCCCCACCCAGTACAATTTACAAAGTACTGGACAATAATATCATTATCATCATTATATCACATTTAACAAGATAATGAAGAATAATATTCTCATTTGAAATGGGTGTTGCTGCTTAGAAGGGGGGGGGGGGTCAAAATATTATACCCATAATAAAATCCCCCCCCCCCCAAGTATCTTTTTCAACAAAGGAAATGGAGTCAAAATAATGTAAAGAAAAGGGGATATAGCAGTAGATTATTTCTAATTAACTGGATTAAAATAACAGGATAATCATGGCAATTGAACGTTGAACTGTTGATGAAATGTAGGGGGGGTCAAAATATTATACCCATAATAAAATGACCCCCCACACCATGTATCATTTTCAACCAAGGAAATGGACTCAAAATAATGTAAAGAAAAGGGGATATAGCAGTAGATTATTTCTAATTAACTGGATTAAAACAACAGAATAATCATGACTATTGAATGTTGAACTGTTGATGAAATGTAGGGGGGGGGGGTCAAAATATTATACCCATAATAAAATGACCCCCCACACCAAGTATCTTTTTCAACCAAGGAAATGGACTCAAAATAATGTAAAGAAAAGGGGATATAGCAGTAGATTATTTCTAATTAACTTGGTTAAAACAACAGGATAATCATGACAATTGAACGTTGAACCCCCCATTTAAAGTCATTAAGTTACAATCCCTCCAACATACTGAACCAGTGAACCTTACTGAATCTAGTGTATTACAATCCATCTAATTCAATGAAAAGTTTAATTAATTGAATGAACTCAAATACCAATATATCAATAACAGATAATAAGGGTGGGTCATTATATTATAACTATAATAATTTGACCCCCCCCAATTTCAGGTCATTAAGTTACAACCCCTCCCACATACTGAACCTTACTGAATCTAGTGTATTACAAGCCATCTAATTCAATTAAAAGTTTAATCTATTGAGAGAACTCAAATGCCAGTATATCAATAACAGATAATAAGGGTGGGTCATTTTATTATAGCTATAATAATTTGACCCTCCCCCCCCCCCCCCCCAATTTCAAGTCATTAAGTAACAACCCCTCCCACATACTGAACCTTACTGAATATAGTCTATTTCTAGCCATATAAAGCAATATAAGTTTTAATTTAACTGTATAAACTCAAATACCAGTACACTAATTACAAATAGTAAGGGTGGGTCATTTTATTATAGCTATAATAATTTGACCCCCCCCCCCCCCCCGCCAATTTCAAGTCATTAAGTAACAACCCCTCCCACATACTGAACCTTACTGAATATAGTCTATTTCTAGCCATATAAAGCAATTTAAGTTTTAATTTAACTGTGTGAACTCAAATACCAGTACACTAATTACAAATAGTAAGGGTGGGTCATTTTATTATAGCTATAATAATTTGACCCCCCCCCCCCCTTATTTTTCTAGTCATTAAGTTACAACCCCTCCCACATACTGAACCTTACTGAATCTAGTGTATTACAAGCCATCTAATTCAATGAAAAGTTTAATTAATTGAATGAACTCAAATACCAGTATATCAATAACAGATAAAAAGGGTGGGTCATTTTATTATAGCTATAATAATGTTATTTTTTATCTTTTTTGCTGCTTTTTAGCCATTTCCCTTTAAACATGATTGCCCTTTCTTATATATTATAGTCATTTTTCTTGCTGTAGATTTTCAGATCTAGAACTATCCCACCACACCCCTCAGACAATGCCCAAGTGTAAAAATCAGCAGGAAAAAACACCACAATTGTCATAGTTTTACTGCTTAACAGTTACCTCACCATATTTGGTCATTTAAATGTAACTTTTGTGAAGTTAGGGAGGGGGGTCAAAATATTATAGGGGGGGTCAAAATATTATAATAATATATTGACCCGCGGGTCATAATATTATGACCCGCGGGTCACTTTTTAGGCGGGTCAAAATATTATATGACACCGGATATGCCTTATCTTTGAAACAATGTAGATCCAGATCAGATGGCTTCTGACGAAGCCATCTGATCAGGACCTACATTGTTTGCCATTCAGCTTGTGAATTTGTTGCAATAATTTGTATCAAGTAATCTGATTGGTTGATAATCAGTAGTGGGTGTGGCATATATAAATATTCAGCAGGACAAGGGTTAAGAATGTCATCTGCTATTCAGTTCTGCTTGGGGCTCTAAGAGCTCACATAGTTTCAGTTACATGTAACTGTTTATTCAGAAGGCATTTCTAAGTTACCCTAATGATCCTATGTATAGGGACAGACAGGCCTAAGCATACAGTGCAGACCCAGATCGGACTGCTCTGATCAGGGTCTACACTGTTTGCAATTCTGTTGGCACCTTTTTGACTCCTTGCCTGATTGTAAAACAAATTTGCTAAAATTTAAGGAGAATTACAGCAAAACCGCCAGGTGTCCGAATTTTTAGGATTTTTATGCTATCCCTCAACCACCAGGTACATGTATAGTGAAACTTCATTCGCTCAAATAATGTGAACTCATTTCCCATGGCTGTTTCAAACTCAAATGTTACTTCACTATCTTGTTAAACCCTTATCTTGCTGTTCATGACAACTCCTATCTTTGTAAACAGTGTAGATCCAGATCAGATGGCTTCCCATCTGATCAGGATCTACACTGTTTGGCATTCCGTTTATGAATGTGTAGCAATAAATTACATCAAGTAATTTGATTGGTTCAAAGTCAAAAATGGGTGTGGCTTAACTGAATATTCAGCAAGATAAGGGTTAACTAACCATCACGTGAACAAGTCTGTGAAATGAACACCCCTAAACCCCACTTTATATAGAGAAAATTGGGGTTTATGGGGTATACATTGTTTTTTATAGTTCTGCTAATAGTCATAGATTGTGGGTACTCGTTAGAACCGTCACAATGAGTCAGTTCTAACAAGTTAACAGAACCTGTGTTTGCAGTATAAACTAGAGCTGTCAGTGAAACTGACTAGGGCCCCGGCAACGCTATCAGAGGAGTAGGAAAATTTGTGGACGGACAGACAGACAGACAGACGGGCGAACAGAGTGATTACTATAGGGCACCCACACTTTCATTGCGGGGCCCTAATAACAAAAAATATCAAAGGTTTTCATCAGAAAAGTAATGGAGATGTGAAATAAGAGCTGTCACTATAGGTGACCAATGTCTCCCATGGGAGCCAATTTCTGAGTTTTTGCAAAATTTCAAGGGGAGATAATTCAGCCAGAAATGATAACAGAGTTATGGCCCTTGGTCAGACTGTAGCCCTTGTGATGGTGAATAAGTATGTGAAGTTTCATGGGCTAGGTCAAATACTTTTGAAGTTATGATCAAGGTTTAAGTTTTTGTGACGGACAGACAGGCAGACAAACAAACAGACCGACAGGGCAAATACTATATGCCCCGCGAATCAAAGATTCTCGTGGGGCATAAAAATTCACTATGTCCCATGGGTGTGTTATCGTAATGCTTTTTTCCTTTGCTTGTATTCAGTATATATGATTACAGAACCTCTTGCATAGTTTTAATACGTTGTTTGCCAAGGCTCACAACATTTAGAAATTATTCGACCAGTTCTGTACATTTGTAGGTGAAGTAGCTTATTGTTAACTGAAACTAGGTTTTAAATTGTATATGAATCTACAGATTTCACCAGCAAATTATTATGAATTATTGAAACTGTGAATTATAGCTGATACACTTTTCAAAATGTGTCATTTTTCCAATGAGTCAGCGCATGACAAAATCTACAAGAAGGCTTGAGCAACCAGCAAAGTCTAAGATCAGCCTGCGCATTCGCACAGTCTGATCAGAGTCTTCACTGATCACATGTACCTACTATAGGCAAATATCTAGGCAAAGAGACATAAGCAAAAGGTCTTGTCATAGTGGATGGGTGCGCAGGTTGATTTGAGTCTGTGCTGGTAGCACCGGTCTTATTGTAAGTTTTGTCATGCGCAGTCTCAAATATTCTGGTATTTACAGTTGCCAGCTAACACATAACCTACTGCATTTTGATTGGAAAAGAACCAAAGAAGCAGGCTTCTGCTTTCGTTCCTATCCTATTGATTTGTGCGAATATTGTAATATTGTTTTTGAAATAAAATACATGTATGTTTAACCCATTGTGGACCGGAAACCCCAAAACGGGTAGTTGGCAAACAGTGCAGGCCCAGATCAGATGCCGCAGAATGCGGCATCTGATCAGGTCCTACACTGTTTGCAAAATGTTCAGCCATTTTTCAAATAAAGTTTGAAGGAGACACAACCTGACACCCCTAAATTTTGAAATGGACTCCTGCTATATATAAGAAGGAAGATTCCATTTGGTACAAAAAGGGCTAAACCAAATTCCTTGAGTCCCTAAGAAAAATTTCCCATAACTTCATATACTGATATATTTGGGTAAATTTAAGATTTATCTTATTTTATGATGAAAAGTTATGTTGTGTGTACTCATTAAAATTGGTAATTCTACTGAGTACACACAGCAACCGTAAATTTATTGAAGACCGAAAAGATTTAGTGGCTTGGCCTCAGAGGTTGACGGGTACATAAAACCTCAAATCAAACAAACATTCTTAATGCACATGTCTTTTGTTTTGGATCTGGATGCAAGTTGGCTTAAAACAGGTAACTTGCTTAACCCTTGTCCTGCTAATCCTGGATATACTTTATCTTTGAAACAATGTAGATCCAGATCAGATGGCTTCTGGTGAAGCCATCTGATCAGGATCTACATTGTTTGCGATCCAGATCAGATGGCTTCTGGCGAAGCCATCTGATCAGGATCTACATTGTTTGCCATTCAGATTATGAATTTGTTGCAATAATTTGCATCAATTAATCTGATTGGTTGATAATCGGTAGTGGGTGTGGCATATATAAATATTCAGCAGGACAAGGGTTAACAGACATGCTATTCACAAACTTATATATGGCAAATAAATCAAGGTGTACCTGATTAGTTATGAGTTGCTCCAGGGTAACATTCTCTTTCCCATTTTGAGCAAAATCTGGCCAGAACTTGGAAACCTTTTCTTTGTAACACAACAAACCCCTGAAAAAAATCAACCATGGATTTCTGAGACATGTTATTGAAAACTACATGTGTTTGTTTGATTTGAGGTTTAACGTCCCCGTCAACACTGTAAAGGTCATTTTGGAGACGCTGCTCCCAATTTTGGAGGGACTTTTACCCGACATTGAGATGAAATGACATCTCAAGCCCTGTCGCCCAATGGAACCAAAAGGGTTTATAAGCATGGACGGTCCGACTCGCACTGCTTGCCTGGGCAGGCTTAGATCCTCTAAGCGGTTTACCAGTACTTGTGTGTGGCCAGTTTTAGCTCTGTGTGGAAGCATCATGCAGCCAATCTATTTCTTCAAGCCCCGATGGGTGGGGTCCTATTAAAAACTACATATCTTGTTAATTAATGGGAATGGAAACATCTTCAGGGGAGACAACTCTTGAAAGTATTTTTGCCATCCATGTCAATAGGGGTCTTCTCTTAAAGAATTTGCTCCTGAGGTGCAAATTCTTTCCTTTAAGGGTAGACCCCTTTTCTGTTGGACAGAGTTAATAGAAAAGTGAACAGAAGTCCCAAAAGTTGTCACCGTTTGAAAATGGGTAGAAAAATCTGCCAGATGTATTGTTAAAACTGATTATTTAATACAGGAAATATGCTAATATTTTTCCTGCCAAAAAAAATGTGAGTAAAAAGCTACTCATAAAAAATTCCAAAGTATTTGATACTGTATTGTAATTTCTAGAACAGTTCACATTTTGACCACTATACTGAGTTCTTTATGCTAACAATACATGCACTTTGAACAAATGAGCCCAGGTGATTAGTATTTGTTGGGACTCAAGGTTGATGTTAACAACTGACATAATTAATGTCCATTGTAAAGAGATGGCCATAATAAAACATTAAATTCTCTGTTACACATTTTCAAACTGTATTAAACTGCAGATTTGCTATGAAAATGAAAGGTTCTGACATACAGATAGAAATCTACTGTAATATTTACATGTCAGATTCAGACAGTGACATGGGATTTGAAATTCACAAGTAAAGCAGACTGCTTCTTTGCTTTATTACTTATCACAAAGGATGTTTTTTGTGAGAAAAACAAGAGCACAGTCCAGCATCAACACTTGATAAGAAAATCGGACCTCAGAGAGCATTTGGCATTAGATTTTTTGGCCATTTTGTTTTTGAGTTGTGACTTAACCCATTGTATCCAGGAAACCCCTGAAGGGATACCTTGGCAAATAGTGCAGGCCCAAGCATCTGATCAGGGCCTGCACAATTTGTTAACATAATTTTCAGTCAAAAATAGAATTAAAACAATTAAAAAATAGGCCTGATATCCCTTATAAAACAAATGGACTTGTTCAATATATAGCAATAGAAGAGTCCACTAGCATACAATGGGTTAAACCCTTGTGTTGAACAATGGTTATGTCAAAATTAGAAGATGGAAGAGACTACTTCATGTCCTCAGGAGTGAGAGGGTTTACTGTGGAATCTTCTAACTCAAAGTACACAGGCGTTTGTTTTTAAATTAACACATCAAGTGCTTAATAGCAGGTTTAGCAGATAGCATTTCAAAGCTGTTGCGTTTTTTTCTTATCTTTAGTGAAAAGAGGCTTCACATTACATGTAGATCATCTACTGGGCAGACAATTCATAATTATTGTCAAGCCTTATTTTCACTGAAAAATAATGAAAGAAACAAGACCGTCATCTGCTCCAGAATTTCCGCAGTGCTTGTAGGGTTAACAGGTGTAAAATTATACCTTTTTTACTCAAATATTCAATTTTTATGCAGCCTGTGTTTAAACAGCACTTTAAGCAGAAATGCTGACACTCATAAACAGACTTGTGTTAGCACTTCTAAGCAGACTGTATTAGCAATTCTAAGCAGACTGTGTTATCATTTCTAAGCAGACTGTATTAGAACTTCTAAGCAGACTGTATTAGCACTTCTAAGCAGACTGTATTAGCAATTCTAAGCAGAGTATGTTATCATTTCTAAGCTGACGGTATTAGCATTTCTAAGCAGACTGTATTAGCATTTCCAAGCAGACTATGTTAGCATTTCTAAGTAGACTGTATTAGCATATCTAAGCAGACTATGTTAGCATTTCTAAGTAGACTGTAGCATTTCTAAGCAGACTATGTTATCATTTCTAAGCAGACTGTATTAACATTTATAAGCAGACTGTGTCAGCATTTTTAAGCAGACTGTATTAGTACTTCTAAGCAGACTGTGCTACACTTCTAAGCAGAGTGTATTAGCAATTCTGTTCAGACTGTGTTAACAATTCCAAGCAGACTGTGTTAACAATTCCAAGCAGACTGTGTTAATATTTCTAATCAGACTGTGTTATCACAAGAAGTAAGAACAGAAGGGCAATTTTTCATCTGAAGAATGCTGCCTAAACCAGTTTTGCATTAAATTGCATCTTCCACATTATACATGTACATGTATTTACCAGCAGTCCATGTCGAAATTTATGGATGTTAGATTCAGTTCCTTAGAAAATGGTAGAACTTTTTGTAAACAGTGAAGGCCCTGATCAGATGCCACATTCTGTGGCATCTGGTCTGAGTCTGCACAGTTTGCCAGTGTCTCCTTTCCTTTGTTTTTTGTCTTTTTTTTATTTTTAATTTTTATTTAAAATGGGTTTGCTTCTTAAAAGATATTTCCGGTAACCATAGTAACCTGTCTACTAGATGAGCAATCACAGATGATGCAACAGCCTTAGTGGACGAGAAAAATGTTGACAATGTGTCCTCCTTCCAAGGTCGGCGACAGTCGTAGTCAGAGTAACCTCCCCACACATTAGCGACAAGTTGACCTCGGTGATATGCAGCAAAACTACCACCTTTTTCCACACCAGTCTTCAGGTTGGACCTGCAGGGATAGAAACTACAGATTTTAACCCTTGTCCTGCTAATCCCCGATATGCCTTATCTTTGAAACACTGTAGATCCAGATCAGATGGCTTCTGAAGAAGCCATCTGATCAGGATCTACATTGTTTGCCATTCAGATTGTGAATTTGTTGCAATAATTTGCATCAAGTAATCTGATTGGTTGATAATCGGTAGTGGGTGTGGCATATATAAATATTCAGCAAGACAAGGGTTAACATTGAAGGCACTAATGGGGCTTGACATTTCATGTAAATTGTCCAACAGATTATGGGCTGCATGATGCTTCCACGCAGAGCTGAAACCCACCACACATGAGTACTGGTTAACCACTTTGAGGATCTAAGCCTGCCCAGGCAATGCGGTGCGAGTCGGACCATCCATGCTTATAAACCCTATTGGTTTCATTGGGTGACAGGGCTTGAGATATCATTTCATCTCAATGTTGGGAAAAGTTCCAACAAAATTGGAAGCAATGTCTCCAAAATGACATATAAAGTGTTGACGGGGATGTTAAACCTCAAATCAAACAAACAAACAAATCTATTCTGCTTGGCACTTCATATTTTGAAAAAGTTAATCGATAAGATGCCATGAAAAACTGCATCTGAAAATGTCGTCTGTTTATGTTGTCTGCTGCATCTTCTTGAAAACTTAGCATAAAGGCAAACAGTGTGGTCACTGATCAGACTGCTCCTAGAGGTGCAATCTGATCTTGGTCTGCACTGTCTGCAAAATTGGCTTTTTAAGTTTTAAAGTCACCAGTAGATGACAATTGTTGTGATTGGCATGTTATGGGTTGATATGTCAAAATGCAACATACACCCTGATAAGTGATAAACCAACATTAAATGGTTCGAGCCTCGCTCTGGTCACATGTGGGGCGCCATGGTCTGCAATGGTAGGGCAAGTGGTTTTTCTCCAGTTATTCCAGTTTCGCTCACCTCTGATTTATGATCGGCTCGAACTAAGGGAAATAATCTTGAAAGTGCCTTAAAACCAAAATATAAAAAATAAAAACGCATTAAAACATAAAATCTATCAGGTATACAATATCAAGGGGACTGATTTCATGCTTATTTAAACCTGTTTAATTGCTTCTGGTAACACTAATCACTGAGGGTTCTCACTAGGATTTTGAAAATTGGAGTAAAAATGCTGTCCTCCAGAAAAAGTTGGGAGTTGTACCATGCTTTTCTATTTAGACTTTCCAAAAAGTTGGAGTGAGAAATTAAAAAGTTGGAGTAAATTACTCCATATTTGGAGTTAACGAGAACTCTGCCACTGCATGCATATTCATGTATTTGTTTTAGCCAACAGCAATATCTTCCTCGAATGGAAGGGCAGTCATGTCTACACAACATAACTCCTGATTAACAGCATCATACAGTTTGACCCCTTTGAACTGCCAGTAAGCATCTTTATTAGTGCCACAGAAATATATTACATGTTTTCAAAAACACATGTACAATGCTTCTTTTCTGCTTTCTAGAGAATATGTACTTAACTCATATGTAATGTTAAATATTACTGACCTGAGGGCCCCTACTGATTGGGGCTTGGGGTAATTGATTGAGCTGCACAATGCTTCCATGCAGAGGTGAAACCAACCCCACATGAGTACTGGTAAATCGCTTTGAGGATCTAAGCCTGCCCATTGTGCCAAAGCAAAACGCTTCCATCAGAGCTGAAACCAACCGCACATGAGTAATGGTAAACGGCTTAGAGGATCTAAGCCTGCCAAAGCAAAAAGGTGCAAGTCCCCCTGTCCCTACACATAAACCATTTTAGTTTGTTTGGATGGCAGGACTTAAGATGTCATTTCATCTCAATGCCGGGTAAAAGTCCCACAAAATTAATAGCAATGCCTCCAAAGTGACCTAAATACATGTAGTGTTGACCAGGATGACAAACCTCAATTCAAACAAACAATTGCTGACCTGAGATGGAACAAAGTTGAAGTCTCATTATTCTCTGTCTAGTAAGCCACGCTATTATGCTTTTTTGTAATACTGTGATTTGGATGTAATTCTGGGAAAATAATAGTTACTCCCAAATGTTTAATTAACTCTTCACATTCTGTAATGGGCCTTACATGGTCTAGAGACAGCATGGGATTTGGCGCTGACCTAAACCATAGCCCCTTATAAGAAGGAGTACTGGTAGAATTGTCTTAGTCTAACAAGAACCTATAATGTATGTATGTTTTATGGAGAAATAAGAAAAAATATCCCATATAGATTTAACCCTTTTGTACCGAATGGAATCTTCCTCCTTATATATAGCATGAGTCCATTTCAAAATTCAGGGGTGCCAGGTTGTGTTTTTTTTTCAAAATTTATTTGGAAAATGACTAAACTTTAAGAAAACAGTGGAGGCCCTGATCAGACGCTGCGTTCTGCGACGTCTGATCTGGGCCTGCACTGTTTGCCAGGGTACCCCTTATGGGGTTTCCGGTACAAAATGGGTTAATTATCCTCATGCAGGAAAAACTCTTTCTCATTTCTGATTAGAAACGTATGTTGTGGATACTTGTTCAAATTGCCTCAGCAAAGTCACTCTAACAAGTATTTTTTTTTTTTTTTTTTTTTGGTTTGGGTTTTATGGCCCTTTCAAGATTATTTCACTCATATCGAGCCAATTGTTAATCATAGGTGGGCGAAAACCGGAGTACCCGGAGAAAAAACACCTGACCTTCCGTTGCACTTGCAGAACTTGGCGTCTCACACGTGACCCGAGCGAGGCTCGAACCCACGGCGGTGAGAGACCTAATGACTAAGAGTCAGCGCTTTTATCCATTAGGCCACGGAGGCCCGTTCTAACAAGTATATGTACCCAACAACATACATGTATGATTTTATGGATAAATGAGAAAAATAATCCTCATTCAATAGGGATAGCCCATCCATGTGACATAGTGCATTCCCTCATGGCTCAAACACAATATTTTTTTTCACGAAATTTAGTTAACCTATTTCTTGTTTCTGCCGCACACACACATTGCAAGTGTTCTTTACCCACAACATGCCAATTAGACTATTGTCGTCTGCTTTGCCATCTGCCAGTTACCTTAAAAATATATTTTTTTGCAAACAGTGTGGACCCAGATCAGACTGCTCCTACAGGAGCAGTCTGATCTGGGCCCACACTGTTTGCCTGTGTGCAAAAATAGTTTTAAAAAGTTTGCAAGAAGATTCAGCAGACAACATAAGCAAACGACATCTTCAGATGTTGTTTTTTTCATCATCTTAAGGGTTACGATGGAGGCACAATCTATGATTTTAACCCATTTATGCCTAGCAACCATTTTTGGGACATTGGCAAACAATGCAGACCCAGATCAGATGCCACAAAATGCAGCATCTTATCTGAGGCTACACTGTTTGCTGAAAGTGCAAACATTTTTTGCAAAACATACTGCTAACAAAACAAAACTGACACCCTTATAATTGGAAATGGACCACTCCAAACTTATTAGGTGGGAGATTCCATTGTCATATATAAATTATGGGCTAAGAAAAATAAGAAAAGTAATGAACACCCTTGTAAACGCAACTTTTCTCTGTTTCAAGTGGGTTTTCCTGTCCTAAGGCTATACCGGAAGAAGAATTTATACCACAATCAGGCATACTAGTAACCTAATATAGAGGGTCGAATAACTGCACGCTATAATCGCTAGTGACCTATAATACATTCTACTGACCTATAATACATCTAGTGACCGTTTATAGACTGGACCTACTTTTCAGGTCACTAATTTACAAGTGTAAACAATAACATGCAACCTTTTACACATGAGAAAACAACGAAACTGCAAATTAAAATCTTTGCAATATTTATTTGAACAGATTTTCAGAAATTTCAGCTAAATTCTTGCCTTCTCGGCCTTTCCAGGTTTGAATGGCCTGTTGGAATAACTGCGCACTGCTACTGCAGTTGAGTCTCAACCTCGAAAATAATTTCTAAAGCTAAAATAAACTATTTATTTGCAGATTTTCATACAGAATGTAAAGCACTGAGAAACTTTTATTCGAGCGTCCATGTTGTTTCCTACGTCTTTGTGGCGTGGTGACGTCAGAAACTTTGCACTTGTTGACGTCACGTTATATTATGTGTGCGCGCCATGGCACTGAATGTCGTTTAACATGCCACACTGTCTGCAAAACCCCTTGTTTTTTTTAATTGTGGTATAAACTAAATACATAATTAGTGTCTTTAATAATAAAATATAACCAATTCACCCCGACAATTTTATAGGGGCTCGCCCCTATAAAATTGTCTAAGGCTCACCGATTATATTTTATTATTAAAGACACTAACCCAGGGCCTGACAAATCCAAAATTTTTCCACTTGCCCACCGGGCAAGTCAAATATTTTTGCACTTGCCCAGCTCAAATTCCTACTTGCCCAGGATTTTGGAACTCAAAGTGGGGTTCGATGTGGGGGGGGGGGAATGGTGGCGATGATGACGACCAACATTTATAAATATAATCCAAGGTTTCTGTCAAGTGTCAAGCACAACCACTTTCCATTAGGGTCTAGTTATTTCATGTTAGTGTTTATTTCCCCTTGGTGTCTCTGGTGGGAGCTCAGGGTTAATTGTATCGATTCCTGATCATTGCATTCACTTCTATTTATTTCCCTCTGTGCGGTAATACGGTAGAAAATACTGTTGTTGTCACAGCCAATAACGGTACCTTTCAAGTTAATTGCTGACATAATACCTTAACCGATTAGAAATTTAAGATACAGTTATATAAACTCATTTAGCTTGACACGCACGATAAACACGAGCTGCAGCCGATATAGAGCTACTTAAAAGATCAGAAGTGTCAGGGCAGCGAGATAAAAGATTAAAAGAATGCAGTTTATTTAGCTTGGATTTAATGATCCAACCAGAAGACGAGAACCAACTCTATCACAAACGAACCCAAATGTTCACACCCACCCTACAAGCAAGTTCAATGCGATCATCATTTCCGCCATCCAAATCGTTGTCCACAAACCACCACTCCCATTTTTCTGCACGCGATCGGTAAATGACGTCATCCGACCCGAGCAACACCGCGCGTGTTTAACGTCATTGTTTTATTTTAATGGGGCCTATCTCTTTCATAAAAAAATGTTTGGAACCGGTAAAAAATATTTTCTCGATAGCTAGAGGCGCGACTAATCCGCGGTTACCAACATTAAAACATTCGACTTTTTCCGCCAGCGTCTGCTATTTTGCGCCAAAACATAACCATTCACGAGATAGTAGAATAGTCCGTTTTTACTACCGTAAGATGTAGCAAATCGTCTTAGGAGCTATTAAATCATTTTCACATTGATTGTGGATTAAATTTTATGGCAGAGGGATAAACGCAAATTAGAGACAATCTTAATTTCACACCTTGTCAAGCTTATCGACAGCGCTGGCGGTACACACTACACCAGAAATGAAAGACAGGCTCCGCCGGGCAATCATGTTAAATTGGTAATTATGTGACAGGGATTAACAGTAGTGTCATAAATGAACCGTTATAAAAACATGGAGGGTTTCGTCTCTGAATTGCCGACAAAGGGGGAATTATTGTGATTTACTTACCGGTCTAGTTTTAATGTATTTAAGGACTCAAAAACTGACGATTGTAGACGATTTTTTGCACTTGCCCGACCGGGCGTCGAAAGGTCAAAGTGCACCTGCCCGGCGCGATTTCGGACTTGTCCCGGGCGGCCGGGCAATGGATTTGTCAGCCCCTGCACTAACCATGAATTTACTATGTTGTATTGTACTAAAAGAGGGTCCAATCCCTTTTCTTAGATGACATCTTAAATAAATAAAATACATTAAATACATGAAAAAGGTAAGAAGATAATGAAAAAAAAAAAGTTTCCTGGAAAATTCATACAAACTTGAATGTTTCAAGTACATCTTCAAACCCAGGCCTCACAAAACCGCCTATTAATAACGGTTTGGTCTTCTTCGTTTGCATGGCTATGATTAGGTGAGTTAAGCTTTCTATCAGTAATGCTCTGGTCCTCTGATAAATACATCCACGTGTGTAGTATCTAAAAAGAAAAACAAACAGTCACAATTAAGACCCTAATTGTCTTTAATATCTAAGCAGTCTTATTTTTTATGAGAAAACTTGTTGTTGCAACCTGCACACAACAAAGGTGCAGATCAGCCTGTGCATCCATGCAGTCTCATCATCATTTTTTTCGCTCACTGGTTGGGAATCAAGACAATTCACCGACAAGACAACTCACGGACACGGTTTTTGGGAGGCAATTGACCGACACAATTGAAGACAATTCACCGATACTTTTTGAAGACAATTAACTCAATCATACATTATTTTGTTCAAAGACAATCGACCTGTGACTGATAATTATGACTGTTAACCGAAGGCAATTAGAGGTAATTATGGACAAATGGTGTACTGTGTTCGACTGACAATACCTGTGAATGACCAGACCAGTCTGTTGAACTGTCTGAGAATCGATTATTATGCTAAGATGGTCATGACTTATGTTTTGCATAATTTAGGATGCATTTCCAACAGTGACAGTGACTTGGATCAGCCAAGTAGAAAAAACAACAACATTTTACTATGTTTCCTTATAGTAGATCTACAGGTTTCCCTTAAATCACACCCCTAAAATAAAATGAGAATGTTTATATATGTCAGTCATCCTATGCGGTTGAAAATAATCTCTGTGTATAAGCAGTATTAGTCTATATATTTGTAGTCACAAACATGCAAAAAATTAATAAAGTTATCCTACATTCCTTATTTTAATAAAAACATAATAATACATCATTTTATTTCATCTTAATGCTTTCTTTTTATCATCTGGACTGTGAATGCAATATATAATGTGTCAGTGAATTGTCTTCAAAAAGTGTCGGTGAATTGTCTTCAATTGTTTCAGTGAATTGTCTCCAAAAACTGTGCCGCTGAGTTGTCTTGTAGGTGGACTGTCTTCTTATCACTGGTTGGATAGTGGAATACCTCAGGTTTCTTTATCTAAAATTTTAAAACTCTTGCTAGTCTGTATCTATGCTGAGCAGGCTAGTTTGTATCTGGGTTGGTAGAAAATACTTAAGACAGATTTTCTTGCAACTTGCAACAAACTGCATTTTTACAGTAGCATAAGTAAAAATGGAACAGTCAACCTTGAATCACTGTATTGAGCTCCAAATCATCAATCATCAACGGATTTTTGATTAACGTGCAGGTACAGGGGTAACTTCCACAAAAGTGGGCCCCACTTCCAGGTAGCTGGCTTGCTGCACGCATGGCAGATCTTACACCAGATCTCCAGGCCTGTCTATCATGAGGATCCATAGCAGAGAGCTTCCATTCTTTGCAATCTCTTTCTGTCAGCTGCTTCCAGGTCATCTTGGGCCTTCCAGGCCCCCGCTTTCCACCTACCTGTATGTCACAGGCAGTCTTGACTGGACCGTTGGAGCGTTCCACATGTCCATACCAGCGGAGCCTTCTCTCTTTCAGGATGAGGTCCAGGTCCTCAATGCCAAGATGCTCAAGTAACTCACTGGACCTGATGGTGACAGTGTCCTGTGGCTTGACATTGCAAATCTGTCTGATCGTTGCCCTGTTATTCCGCTGAAGACGTTGGAGGTTTGGCTTTGTCAATGGTCATGTCTCGCTGGCATGGAGCATTGCGATCCACACACAAGAGCTGTACACATGGCCACGTGTCTTGAACAAGAGGTGGCGGGAAGAGAGAAGTGGTAGCAACTCCTTGAATTTCTTCCAGGCTGTTTTCACACTTAATGTGATTGAAAGGTCGCAACCACCCACTGCTGAGAGCATATCACCAAGGTAGCAAAAGGAAGCTACAACCTCCAGCTTGTCAGATCCGACTTGGACTTCCCTCTGTGGTCTACCATCTAAGGGTTGTGCAGTTCCTTGGCACCGTGTATACCTGTAATCAGGGTCCTCTATCAAGCGCTTGAGCTCACTGCATTTCTTGTGCACCCAGAACTTGCAGCCATTACAAAAGATACTGTTGCTGCCCACTCCAGTGTGACATACAGTGCATGGGAACTGGCCTGTACTCTGCAGGAGGTCCAGACCTGAGCTACAGATCATGGTCTTTGTCTTTCCTGCATTCACTCTCAGCCCTTTCGCCTCCAATGCATCTTTCCAAGTTAAGAGCCTCCTGACACATTCCTCAAGGGATTCAGCTATGATGACAAGGTCATCAGCATCAAGGTTCTCCCAGGAGACTCCAGAGCAGAACTCGCATGACAAGGCTCCAAAGATGACATTTTAATATCATTTATTTGTGTGTGGGTGGGGGGTATTTTTGCCAACCCTGTTTAATCTGTTGTTGTGCTACTGATCAATTTTGCTAAATATTGCAACAAAGTCTGCTAAAAACACTGCAAAATACTATGAACATTAAACAAATTCTTTCCTATTTCTAAGCTGCACAGGGATTGTTTCTCACTGCATAGCCATAGGGGACCTGCATTTAACATTCCTATCTGAAAGACGATTCACTTTGTGGCATTCATCCCTGCAAATGATACCAACGGAGCATGTTAGGGCACCAAAATTTTACCACCAGTGTTGGGGTTCAAACTGGAGGCCTCTAGCATCAGAACTGTTTACTGGTGACACGTCCTTAGACAATCCTCTAGCAGAGGCAAGTGCTCTAACAATTGGCCTACCACACTCCACGAAGCTACCCCGCACCACAATTTAATGCTTTAGTGAATATATGAACTGATGTGACATTACATTTAGTTTTAATAAAAAATTAAGTGAAAGGTCAACAAATAGAACGAGATCACTGAATAGAACGAAATAGAACGAGTCTTACGAGATCATTTTTGAAGGTTTTACAAATAAAGTACTTAGCGAAGTTTAATGGTTGAGTTGACAAAAGTCATGGAGTTTGAAGATTATAATTAGTAAAGACAATACATTATGCATCTAGCCTACGACTTAAGCTTACTTAAAACGAGCACTATTTTAGAAAAAGTAAACTGCAATTATCAACTCCATCTCTTGTCAATGCGGAAGTGATTAGAGTGATGTCCCTTGAAAGTAGTTGAAGGACTAAAGCCCGGAATCAACTTCCGGACGGAAACCAAACTCGGCGAACCCTGTGCACCCACCCAGTTAGAAAGTAGCATTCCCGGTCTGCATGTAGGAGCTTTGGATCACCGACCAGCAATATACTCTTGTCAGTCTGCATGGCTGCAGATGCAGATCTGAATCTTCATTCACAGCATTACGAAAACACGCATATCCAAGTAGGCCACTAAAAAAAATGAAAAGTTTCAGATAAAACTCTGATATATTTTCAGATTTCTGCTCAAACATAGAATGTGGGTACTCGTAAGAACCGCCTCGGCAAGGCGGTTCTAACAAGTACCCAAAATCTATGTTTTTGAGCAGAAATAATAAGCAAAATGTATAAAATGTATACCCCTACAACCCCCAGTGTTATTATATAAAAAAAAACCGTTTAAGGGAGTCAAAATTATATAGGCCATGTGGGACAATTGTTATCCACTAAATTACCTGTGTCCGATTAAAGTTACTCCACAAAATATACAGAAGGTAATAGGGAACGTGTTTCTATGACATAATTTTTGCATTACTGCGCTAGATAGCAAAAATGGAGTTTAAGATGATAAAAATTCAATATTTTACAGTTAATTTGAATATAATTTCATATATATGTCATCAAATTAAGATCGGTCAATTTTAGAATAAAAAATAGGACCGTATGTCTAATGTACTTCAATAGTAAATAAGCAAAAATACGCGAAGTATCTGATTTTAAACTGCAGTAATTAAAACATTCATTATGCAATGAAAAATGTGGCTGAAAATTTAAGCAGAAAAAAAAAAGATTTTTCTTTCCTCCAATGTTAAATTTAAGAAAATCAAATAAAAACAAATTGGGATATTTTGAGGTTGTTTTGATTTTTTCGGGATTTTCGGGACTGGAAAAACTGCCAGTACAGGTAAGGTCCCTTGATATGACACGATGCATGATGATCCCAATTGTCCCGTATGCGTGTTTTCGTGATGGCCATGAAGATACCTCAGAATCAGAATTGTCACTGGTGATACATCAAATTACGTTCGTTCACCAGGACTTGTGATATGAGCTCCCACCAAAAAGGTAATCCTCTGATCAGTCAGCTGAGGAAATTAATCTGGAAGATGATGTCCCAAGGAAAGACTGAGGATCCTTTGTAAAATGTTAATTCTTGCAGTAGAGGTCTGAAATTCCCAAACAGCGATTATTTCTTCAGCACCTAATTTGGCGGGAATAAGATCAGCTGCTGGTGTGATGACGACGGGCGCTCTCTAGACCTTTGTACAATAGTATAAGCCTACATGTAGGCTTAAAGATTGTCTCTCCCGATTTTCTTGAGAGACATCCATCTTAAATCTTCTAGTAATCCAACAGACGACCAAAAACACACGAGATTACCCGCTTGCGTTCGAACGCGTGCGGAAATGTCGCTTTTGTTCTGCCCAGTGTCCGTCGTCCTTACCAACTGTTCTACCGAGGCATCCCCAAACCAAATCACTGGCCGCCATTACGATAACAAATCCGTGTGATATAGGCTCCAAAATGATAAAGTTTCGAATAAAAACGTGTTATATTCTTCATATTTATAATCTAAACATAGGTTGCGGGTGCTCGTTGGAACCGCCTCATTGAGTCGGTTCTAACGAGTATCCACAACCTATGTCTTGGAGTATAAATAAGAAAAATAAAGTTTATCCCCTTAAACTCCAGTTTTCTCTGTATAAAGTGGGGTTTAAAGGGGCGTTCATTCCATGGACATGATGGTGGCACTGGTGGGTCATTTGTTTCGTAGTAGCCGGCTTCGGTAGCTCAGTCGGGTGCACGTCTGACTGGTGATAAGGAGGACACGGGTTCGATACCTGCCGGGATCGGCAACATTCTTTCGTGGAGATTGAACATGAAATCTTTTCTATGGTCATTCACTCTCTTCCGCTGATTCAAGAAGGGTATTTGTCAGTTTCTGGCGAAAGAATGTGCACTGTACTGGTTAACCGCTTACGTATAAGCCTGCCCGGGAAAAGTGTGGATAAGTAAAGTGACCGGCTCAAAAATGACCTAAAATGTTGACTGTGCCGTTAAACTCCAATACAAACAAACAAAACAAAATTGTTTCGGAGTTTACCTCGGCAACTTAATGGTCCTGAACGTGGACTTAGTGTTTCGTTTAACCCTTAAATCCCTGTATTTTAAGCAAATAATGTACACTGATGAGACGCCGCGTCCTGTGACGTCTGATCTGGGTTGTCACTTGTTGCCAAACCCACTAACACTCTTTGCACAGCACAGCAGTCCGGCGACACGAATAGCGAGGCTCTATTTATAACCGTTACCTGGATATCGTACAAAAGCTATTTGCGCGGTTTAGCTTTATTGTTTTGTCGTTACACGTAGACATCTGGGGCCAGTTGTTCAAAACTAACGACGTCGTTAGTTAACGTATCGTCCAAACTTTGATCATTAAAAATGGCAAATATGCTGAAATTTTTGCTGAAAAAGTGTGAACAGCTTTTGCGGACGCTCAAATTTTTTTTTCAGCAAAATACCAAAATTTACAATATTGTACTTGCTAGAAGAGTTAACAATATGACCACTAACGAGCTCGTTAAGCTAACGATGCTTTGAACAACTGGCCCCAGGAGTATAACATACCTATTGATCGAGTGATAAAACAATCGATTCAAATAGGAGCCTTAAATAGCACATTAAAGACTAATGGCACCACAGTACACTCCTTATACATATGTTTCATCTAATATATACCAGTAATTTTCATAAAGTAAAGACTGAAAAGCATTTCCCTTTAATAGTTGTGGAATTAAGACCATAGTGGAGATAGGATAGGGCGGGATCTGAAACACTTACTCATTGTATTTGCTCCAGTTATGTAGCTGTCTTTGTCTATTAATTTCGTTACAGTTTTGATAGAAGCCTGATGTCGATTGTCCTGCCTGTCTGGCTACTGGAGATCTTAAAGTATATAATGACTAAAGCTTTCAGGATCGGCGCCTGTGTACTCCCTAGGCTCAATGAGGCGGTTCTAACGAACATCCACAATCTTTACTTGGAGGAGAAATAAGGACTCTGAAAATGCTAGTTTTAGATAGAGGCACGAAAGACGCGTTCACAGCATATAGGTCCCGGGATATAGAAGTTGATTCATGCACTAGAGTTGTTACCTGGCATCTCGTTTCTATCTATGGTCTCTGTTGTCAGCTGGGGCTCTGCAGCCGGGACATAAGCATCAGAGACATAAGGAGGTTGATATGATAAAGGACAGCATCAGCTTAAAGCATATATGATACATAGGAACGTTGGGCATTTACCCCTTAACCCTTTTTGTACCAAATGGAATCTTCCTTCTTATATATATAGCAGGAGTCCATTTCAAAATTTTGTCAGGTTGTGTTTTCTTCAAAATCTGTTTGGAAAATGGCAGAACGCTTTCGCAAACAGTGTAGGCCCTGATCAAACGCCGCGTCTGATCTGGGCCTGCACTGTTTGCCAACTACCCGTTTTGTGGTTCCCGGTACAAAATGGTTAAAGCGTTACAGAAGTTTAAGAGCAAGCGACATTTTTAAAATTATTTTTCAGAGGAAAATGAGGCTTGACATTTCATGTGAATCATCTGCCCTAGCAGGCGATTCACATGCAAAATGGCAGACGATTCACACACAGTATCAAGTCTTGTTTTCTCAGAAAAATAAGAAAAATCAACATACGTTTGACGGTTTACGGGTAAAGAAGTCAGGTTTGATTTGTTGCATTACGTAAACAAGCCTATACAAATACATTGTAAACTTAACCATTAAAAAAAACGAAAATGTTAAGATGAAAAATTGAGATATTTTTTCTTATTTCTGCTCAAAATGTAGATTGTGGGCACTTGTTAGAACCGCCTCATCGAGGGGGTTCTAACGGGTGCCCACAATATATATTTAGAGCAGAAATGAGAAAAATAAGGTTAACCCCTGTAAACGCCAGTTGTACTATATACAAGTGGGGTTCAAGAGGGTCAAAATTATATAGACGTGTTTTCAGTTTAACAAAATTGATGTAAATTAATTTCTCTATTGCTTTTCGAATTATGAAGGTAGCAAATTACGCGTGAACATGCTTCCATTTTATATTGAGATGCCACTAAGCTCATCTGTGATCATGTCTTCGTTTGGTCCATTTTCCATTATGTGTAGAGATTTAGAATCTTTAATTGTCAGCGATCGCATCTCCGTTTGGTTTGACTGAATGACTTTTAGCTTTGTAACTGGGTCACTACCATTGGGCCATCGTAGCTTCTCAATGTAATTTCCTAGTATTTGTCAATTTTGTCTACTGCTAACAAGGTATAAATTGTCATTGTCGGCGCATTAATATTTCATCTGGGATACATTTCAGACACTGGCAGAAATAAAGAAGAACTGGATTCTAAAAAAGGAACTATGGATTGGTTCTGTTTATGTATTATTCATACAACTCTTGCCTAAAAATCGAACAGATAAGCAAGCTTATGACAACCTTACTGAGGTAATAAACCTACAGTCGAACTTCTATGGCTTTAAAATAGAGCGCGGCACGCCTATATAATTGTGACCCCCTTAAACCTCACTTTTATAGACTAAAACTGGGGTTTACAGGGATTTATAGGTTGGAAAAATGGTCCTGAATGGCAATTTAGACTGTTTGCGTTCTGCGGCGTCTGATCTGAGTCTACATTGTTTGCCAAACCCAACACATGATGCCAGTCCAGTTTCTATAGAAAACCCACGTATGCCACATTTACATCACAGTGGCAAGAATAGTAAGGCTATTTTCTATAAGTAGCCGTTATATCAGTGATAGTCACATGAAAGTCATTGTGCTCACCTGACAAACAATCAACCCAATAAGTTTCTTAGTTCTTGACCTTTATCATAAGGGAGCTATTGCATATCAAATATATACCAACCACGCAGAGCTGAATCCGACCCGCACACGAGTACTGGTAAACCGCTTAGAGGATCTAAGCCTGCCCAGGCAAAGCGGTGCGCACGAGTCGGACCGTCCATGCTGATAAACCCTATTGGTTTCATTGTCATTTCATCTCAATGTCGGGTAAAAGTCCCACAAAATTGGAAGCAACGTCTCCAAAATGACCTTTACAGTGTTGACGGGGACGTTAAACCTCAAAACAAACAAACAAAACCAAACTGGGAAAACATGACCTGATAACACCTTAATCGGAAACATGGCCATAGTCGTGAGTGATGAAACCTAAACCTTTTAACCTACCAAACATAAACCGCAAAGTGGTGTGAGTCGGACCGTCCATGCATATAAACCCTATTGGTTTCATTGGGTGGCAGGGCTTGAGATGTCATTTCATGTCAGTGTCGGTAAATGTCCCCCAAAATTGGAAGCAACGTCTTCAAAATGACCTATATAGTGTTGACGGGGACGTTAGACCTCAAATCAAACACGCCGAACAAACCAAATATAAACCAAATCCAAACTTAAAACTTAAACATTTAATCAGTGACCTTGAGTAATTCTTGTATAAATCCCACTTTCCTCTTTATAACCAATGTAAGATTTTCAAGGGCGTTCATGGCATGGTCACGAGATAATGCGAAAGCAGGTATCCATGACATCCGGCTCCTATGCATTTCATGGGTCGGGCCAAGCGAAAAGGCGTCTTCGAGCATACATGTGCCAACGAAGACTCAGATCAGTCTGTGCATATGCGCAGTCTGATCATAGACGATATATGCTGACCACTGACACGAAGCTTATTCTTCATGAGGCCAGTTAGGAAAGGAGGTTGTGTTCTAAGTTTTGGTGCAGGCATCCCAGCAGGCTCAAAACGTAATTGTGACGTCACAGCAACGTCAGTACAACGTCATGACGTTTATGCAACGTCACATCTACGTCGGTGCAACGTCATGTCATGACAATGTACCGACGTTGATTTGATGTTGCCATAGCGACGTGTGCCTACAGGGGCATACATGCTTGGAGATCTCTTTTCGCTTGTCGCGGTTCATAAATACTGACTGTGTTGGAGTTTTTCGCCCCTGTCAACACCATTTAGGATATTTTGAAGACGTTGCTTCCGACTTTGTGAAAATTTCACCCGAAATTGAGATGAATTGACATATAGAGGATATTTGATTTTTTCAGTGTAAGATCGAATTTTATTTCATCGAATGAACACCAAAACTGTTATCTTCACGAGTGGCGTAGCCACGAGTGAAAATAGCAGTTTTGGTGTTCATGAGTGAAATAAAATTTGATCTTGCACTGAAAAAATCAAATTTTCTGTTTCTTATATGCTTCAAAAGGCAATATTTAGCGTCTTTAATGGTGTCGCTCACATTCGGAGAAAATTATCTTTGTTCCTGTTCGTTTCGCGTCAATTTAGTGGTGTCCATCGTGTTTAGTGGGTATACTATTGGGTGTAAACTGAAAGTTTGCACCTGAGAAATGGCCTGGGATGGTATTATTATGAATGATTAATGAAATAATTGAGAGAGTAGTTTTCCAAAGAAGTTGCTGGGAAGTCTAACGTCGCGCGACAAAAGACGTGACGTCAGCGTCATAAATGACGTCAGTAACGTCCCAGTCCCACATGAACGGGCTATGCGTCAATTAGAACACATTTCAGTATTGTTCAGTTATCTGACAAAGATAAAATTGAAATAAGAGTTAGATTTGAAGAAAAAAGTAGTCCCAAACAGTGAAAAATAAAAAATCGTATTTTCACTGTTTGAAACAGTGAAAATATCGATTTATATTTCACTGATAAATCTCTATCATTCATTGAAAAGCATGTAAGAAATTAAGCCCTATAACCCAAAAGAACCGCTGGTGCTTGAGGGACGGTCCGATTCGCACCACTTTTCCTGGGCAGGGTCAGACCTTCCAAGGTCACGTTCGGTCGGTTTCAGCTCTGAGTGGAAGGACCATGCGACTAAATCTATTTCTCTGAGCCTCTTTGAGCAGTGGCGATAAAGAAATGTAAAGTTCAGTTCAGTGTATGAGTTTTACGTATCACCAACAGCTAAGGTCATACAGAGACGGGACATCGGTTTAAAGACTCATACGAAAGTCTGGAGAAGCCCGGGATCAAAGAAATGTAAAGCCAGCTGTATAGCCAATAAGCTTAGGTGCCAAACAATAGCCACTTAATTGATGCATACTGTGCTATTCAATCATAGTGTTACAAAAGGTTGTGTTTCCACCATCTGGCTTGCAAATCAAAGTGCATATACAGTCTATATACTATCAAAACATTGGACTATCCTATTGGAAGCAAATGCAGCATAAAATAGCTCTTTGTTGGTATACATGCCGAAGGGAAATAACCACTGAACCGCTCACTTGAGTGCTGAGTGCATATGGAGCCATTTGATTTCTGAGAGGAAGACTTTTAAAGGGATTTTTACCATGGTAGCCATGTTAGTAACGTGACATAAACCATTTGAACAAACTTTCGTTTCTCTATGGAGGCTTCGTATAAAATTAGGCTTAAATTTGAAATTTGCCCAATATTTTTACAAGTACATTTTGAAATCTGAGTGACCCTGGACCAAGGTAGTGATGCAGCTTCATTAACTTGTTTAGCTGATTGCATATAGGTAGGATGTCAGACTGACAATGACTGTTTGGTGCATACTGCTGGACAGACTACAGGCTTGTTTGGAGCAAACTCAACCTGCGCATTCAGCCTGCACGGCGACCACAAGGCAAGAAAGTGCCCAAGAGACTGGATCTAAGCTAAAACAAGACAGCAAGAGACAAGCCTTCATCCATGACATGTGCAGCAGAATGGATACAATGGAACTCAGTTCAGATGATCTGGAAGAGATCTGGACAGTCTTCAGAGACACCGTTCACTAGGACCAGTATCTCATTAACATCAAGACTGGTTTGACGAGAATGACGAAGAAAGGGTTTCAGTCTTGTCTGGTGTCCCACAAGGGGACTGTTTGTACATAAATGCTTTTTCCACTGATATCGACTGTCTCCGAGTGTGACAAAAAGGAGTCATTATATGTACTACGATGATATATAGGGAGTTATTTTACGGCATTTAACACCTGCATACGACCCTAGGCGCGCATTGGCATTTCCAAAGAAACCAAATTGCTCATTTATTGAAAAGGCAGATATGATATGAATTATGACGAAGGACATGTGTAAAAATATGAAAAGTTTAACATTAGAAAAGGTTATTACAGGAAAGCCAATAGGTCAAAAAGTTGATTCAGTATACCTGATGCTTCCACACAGAGCTGAAATCGAATGCACATTAGTACTGGTAAACCGCTTAGAAGATCTAAGCTTGCCCAGGCAAAGCGCTGCGAGCCATGCTTATAAATCCTATTGGTTTCATTGGGAGACAGGGCTTGGGATGTCATTTCATCTCAATGTCGGTTAAAAGTCCCACAAAATTTGAAGTAACGTCTCCAAAATGACCTATACAGTGTTGACGGGGACGTAAAACCTCAAAACAAACTAACAAAACAAAACAGGAAAGACACAATCACAGACCACAACATTACGCTTACACACCCATGTGGCAGAGTGGTTTCTTTCATATCTCCAAAATGGTGACCTTTCTAATGAAAATTTGTGGGCGCCTCATTGAGGCGGTTCTCACGAGTATCCACCGGCCTAGGTAGATCATTTGGATGCGCGTCTGACTGGTGATCAGGTGGGCGCGGGTTCGATACCTGCCGGGGTCGGCAACATTCTTACATGGAGATTGATCATGAATTCTTGTGTATGGTCATTCTCTCCCTTCCGCTGATTCAAGAAGGGCAGTTGTCAGTTTCTGGCGAAAGAATGTGCACTGTACTGATTAACCGCCTACGTATAAGCCTGCACAGGAAAAGTGCGGATAGGAGAACTGACTGGCTCAAAAAATGACCTAAAATAGTGTTGACTGGACCGTTAAACTCCAATACAAACACACAAAACTAACGAGTATCCACAACCTATGTCTGGGAGCAGAAATGAGAAAAAAATAATGTATACCCCCGTAAACTGAGTGACCCTGGTACTTCATTACACGGAGCTATCCCATGCCACCAAAAGAGCACAAAAGCAAAACATCAAGTGCACTGACACACAATGCCAATTAAACGTAGCAGAAGTGAACCTGAGGACCGAGAAGACATCGGACTCCATCCCTCTAAAACAGGATGGAGTTGTCACAGGGTCCAAAGTCCGACCCACGGTCACGTATCTCAAGAGCAAAGTAAAGTTGCCACACATGCTGTCTGGTGAAAATTGCAGACGGAGTTCTCATTATGTCTCTTTATACGCAACGACTTTGTTTGCAAAATAGAAGTGGCGGCAATGATCAGAAATCGATAAATCAACCCACAGCTCCCATCAGAGACACCAAAGGGAAAGAAACACATGAAACAACTAGACCCTAATGGAAACATCAATAGCGGAAAGCCAAAAGGAGTTACTTTCCCACAAAATGGCTAATTGGCTATCCAAAACAAAATAATATAAGCGATACACACACTCAAAGATAAGCCATGACAAAAATAAACCGCGATGGAACGGTCAGTGGAACGAATTCCACCGGGGGCTTAAATCGATTTTACGTGGCCACAATCCTCGCCTTTACTTCCGTCGCGATTTAGACAAATAATTTGTTCAGTCCGCATGAAGGCCTCTGAACTCATCCGTGAACACAAAAATGAAACAACCACAGAGATGAAACAACGGTGAGGGCTCGATAGCAAGAAACCATTGAAATGCTGGAGCAAAAGAAAACCAACAGATAGACTCCGATGGGCCCAACCAGAGACAGAGCATCAGGCACCAACCAACATTACATAAAATTAGATTATCTCTAATTCTCAGTAGCCTTTACGCTGGAACCGTCATAGAATCTGAGGCCTGACCCACCGTTTTAATTTAGTTTCATGCCGTTTAATAATTTTAAACCTAACTGTAGAAATTACATCATCGTAATTTTTTTCCACTGGCTGTATAGAAATATCTTTTATAGAATGACCTGTATGTTTGAAATGACGGTAGAAGAAAGTGTCATTTTTTTAGGCTTACTTCGATGATGTTCGTTAAATCGTGTTTTTAACATACGATCAGTTTGCCCGACATACTGCATTTTACAATTTGCCTTATGTCAGGTTATCACATATATCAAATCCGTAGACTTCGTTTATTTGGTGTATTCTTTGCATCCAAAGGACCTAACTATTCAGAACTTATTTACATTTCAAATCGGACATGTTGACTACAGAAAAACGTCTAACTTTACAGACGAAGAAACGGTAGATGCAGTGCATAAATGTGAACAGCACCTGCACCTCTTAGCATTGCACTTAGAAATACTAGGATACATTCCACTTCTTTTGAAAGGATTGGTATATTTCCGAAGAATGGGCGATTTGATAGGAGATAATCTAATTCTCAGATTATTTTTAAATAAATTAGTACTACCTGCTCCACTTAATTAACGGAAGCGGCAGAAAACAAATTTATAGGCCTCACCAATACCGACGACAACATAGCTCTAAAATTATTAATAGAATGGGGAATCCGTACAGAAGAAGCAGAATGTAACCTAAGGGGAGATATTGTAAGTTTAAATTTATTTGTGATACTCATGTGTGTTTAAAGGGGCGATACCGTCAAAACTAAAGCGATATTCATACCGGTCATTAAGTTAAACAGTATACGGAAGAACGGTACATCCTTCAAATAGAAGGCGAGTATAACAAAAGCCAACAAAACAGCTATGCCTATAAAAAGCCCATAGATATCAAACAAGCAATTGTTATACAACGAGATACGAACATCGGTTCAATTAAGACCTTCAACAGGTATCTAAAGGATGTCAAATTAAGGAACGATGAAAAGCAATTATAAAAGCAATCCCTGAGGATTGAAACGCATGTACGGGGAGACCTTTTACAGCCACCACACGACACAACCAAACAGCTCTGATATGCAAAATAGAAGTGTAGGTAATGATCAGGAATCGATATAATTAACCCACAGCTCCCATCAGAGACACCAAAGGAAAAGTATAATTATAATTTTGACCCCCTCATACCCCAATTTTATATAGTAAAACTGGGGTTTAAGGGGGTATACATTATTTTTCTTATTTCTGCTCAAAAAAAAGATTGTGGGTACTCGATAGAACCGCCTCGTCGTGGCGGTTCTATCGAGTCCCCGCAATCTATGTTTTGAGCAGAAATAAGAAAAATATCGCAATTTTTCATCTTAAAATTTCTAATTTTGGGCCAAAAATTGGCAATGTATTTGTATAAGCGTGTTTTCGTAATGTCAGCAAAGCATGGATGACTTTGTCTTTTATTATCAAGCCAGTATTAGAATTTGGAACAAGCTACGAGCCCTCATCTTTGTTTCATCACAGTTATTTAATTTGCTTTTTTTTTTTTTTTCAGTTTTTATCAATTTCTATGTTTCTGTGATGGTCCAATGACTGAGTTAGTTACCTTCAGGTGGACCAGCTATTTTGTGAGTTGTAAAATATTAGAACCTAGAGCCAGTGTCGCTTCTAGGGTGGGTGCGAGATTGCGGGAATCCCGCGAAAATTCGCTTCAGAACGCAAAAATATTACGCCCCTGCGCCCAAAGTTCCGCAAATTTAAATAACGTCACACATTTTCGCTGTTTGTTGCGCCCATTGTAAAAAATATTAGTGTTGATCATGTATCGGAAGCAGGGATTGGTCAATAAGTTGATTCAGTATACCTGATGACCAATCATTGAGTTCGTATTTGGAGTTGTAAACCTCCTTTAACATGTGGTTAGAAAAGTAAAAGTGCAAGGATTTTGTAACAAATCACGCATTAAAAAGATCTTTAATAGCATCTTCAATATCATCGAAATGTACAAACTACATGACTAGCACATTCGTTTGGCGCACAAGTACAGCCGCACATCGGTTAATAAAACTAAAGATCGTAAAGTACAGGCGTTTTTGTAATGCCTTAGGGCCTGATGAGCTTCATCCTAGAGTCCTTCAAAATTGGCAAACGAATTGGTTCCAGTGTTTTCATATTTTAAGCAATCTCTTGATACTGGTGAAGTCCCCTAAAATGGCTTCTTGCAAACACTTGGCCCCTCTTTAAGAAAGGAGATAGACCTCTTGCTCCCAACTATCGTCCTGTGTCACAGACACGCGTGCCATGAAAGTTGCTTGGGCATATTGTTTGCTGAAATATTCTGACTCACTTGGGTGAACACCAACTTTTGTCTAACAGACAACATGCATTTAGGAAAACAACAGTTGTGAAACTCAGCTGACCACAGCGACCATTGACTGGGTAAAAATCTTGGACAAAGGAGGACAGGTGGATACATTTATCCTAGATTTTGAAAAAGCTTTTGACACATCCCCTCATGAACTACTAAAAAGCGAATTATATCGTTATGGCATTGGCGGAAGTACCATAAAATGGATAGACCCCTTCCTTTGCTAGAGAAAACAACAGTTGTTGTTAATGGGGAAACTTCAGGGTGGGCCTCAGTCATATCTGGTGTCCCACAAGGGACTGTTTTTGTTCCATTATTGTTTTCTTTGTACATAAATGCTATTTCCACTGATAATGATTCCGAAATAAGACTGTTCGCAGATGACTGTGTTTGCTATAGTGAAGGACTCATTGAAACGTCAGAGGGATATAGATAGATCAGGGCGTTGGGCTAGAAAATGGGGTAGGCGATTTCAGCCAGTTAAATGCAATATCATGCCGATAACTAGGAAAATCAACAACACAATTTAGGCTTCTTACACTTAACAGGGAACGGTCCTCGAACATGTGGACACCATACCTTGGTGTGACCATCTCGCATGACTTGAGATGGAATACTTATATTAGCAACATGTGTACTAAAGCTAATAGAACACTTGGCTTCTTTTGGCGAAATCTTTAACAATGCCCTAAAGATGTAAATCGCCACAGCCGATCGGGGCTTGAAGCACAGAGTAGAAACTCACCACACATGAGTACTGGCCCCGACGTTATGAAACTTTTTCCATGCTCAACTCACTTGAACATGAATTTTGTCCTGCTCACAAATTTTAAAATGCCAACAATTGTTGGCATTTTAAAATGTGTGAGCAGGACAAATAACATTCTCTGCTATCTGAGAAAGAAAAATCGTTCAACTTCTTAGTATTTTAATTTTTATGAGCATCACAAGTTTTATGCTCAGCTGAGTTGAGCATGAAAAAAGTTTTATAACCTCGGGGCCTGGTATACCGCATAGATGGACTTAGCCTACACGGGCAAAGTGGAGTGATTCAGACCGTCCAATTCAAATAAGTATTTTGGTTTCATTGGGCGACAGGGTTTCAGATGTCATTTCATCTCAATGTTGGGTAAAAGTCCCACAAAAGTGGAAGCAACCTCTCCAAAATGATGTAAATAATGTTGATTGGGACGTTAAACCCCAATTCAAACAAACAAAGATGTAAAGGAAGCAGCATATAATGGACTTGTTCGCCCCATCCTGGAATATGGTAGTTGTGTCTGGGACCCCCATGGAGTGGTCTCTCAGGAAGAAATTGAAAAAGTTCAGAATAGGGCAGCTATATTTGTTACGAACAATTACAGCTTTGAAACTGAAAGTATGACTGGAATACTGAAAAACTTAGGATGGGAGTCTCTCAAGAAGAGGAGGAGAGACAGTGTAGGCTTATACTCTTGTACAAAGGTCTAAAGGGTGCTCCTAAATTTCCAACAGACGACCTTATCCCCCATTTAAGAGCGACAGAAAGAATCACTCCTTGGCATTTCAGGTGCCCTCTGCAAGAACTGACATTTACAAGGGATTCTTCTTCGCTCATACAATTAGAGATTGGAATGCCCTTCCAGATTCGGTTATTTCATCCGCGGAAGGTGCAAAAGATAATGTAGCTAAGTTTACTTCTTTGGCGAGAGCTAGGCACTAACTTCCATTTTCATGGGTCATGGTGGATGAATGTCATTTGACGTGTCACCAGTAACAATTACAGCCCCCACCCATAGGGGCTTGAAGAAATATATGGGCTGCATGATGCTTCCACGCAGAGCTGAATCTGGCCCGTACACTAGTACTGGTAAACCGCTTAGAGGACCTCAGCCTGTCCAGGAACCGCGGTGCGAGGCGGTCCGTCCATGCTAATAAACCCTATTGGATTCATTGGGCGACAGGGCTTGAGTTGTCAGTTCATCTCAATGTCGGGCAAAAGTCCCACAAAATTGGAAGCAACGTCTTCAAAATGACCTTTACAGTGTTGACGGGGACGTTAAACCTCAAATCAAACAAAAACAAACTAAAAACAGTAACAATTCTGATTCTGAATTTTTAAAGGTCCGGTTTACCCATGCTTTTTCAATTGTTAGACCCCCACCCCCGTCAAAAGGCTCATCGGAAGCCAATAAGCATGCACGAATTTTCATTGATTTCACATGGGGCGTATTTCTTTCATAAAAAAAAAAGCCGTTAAAAATAGACGGCAAAAATATTTTTGTCGCAGTCTAACCATGAAACAGGTTTTATTAAATATTGACAATAACTATCTCGTTGGTTTGATCAGTCAAATTTACGCATTCCCCCCCCCCCCCCACACACACACACACACACACCACCTCCCCAGAACTTCAGTTAAATAAAGCAAATTCTTCTGATACCGAGGCCCCGTTTTGGTTTTTTACATCTATCTATTGTGGATGGGTTTGTTTCCTGCAAAAATTATGATAAACGCGATTATTTGAATTTGAAATTGTAAATTTTCCTTTCTTGGATAGTGATGTCCCTCGTGCTGCATCCTATGGCGTTATATTTCGCAATTAATTAGATTTTCCAGAGTGTCTAGTCATGTTACTGAGTTCAACACTCGTAATAAACTGTTAACTGCTAAACCTCTTTAATCAGGGTGATCCGTCTCATAACAGATTTTGGAGGGTCCCTAATGAGGCCTAATTGGCCGAAACTAGCTAGTCTGGCCCAGAAAACATGTGCACTTCATATTTTCCAGTTTTGCGATGTATTCCTTGCTTCCAAAGGATAACCCTTTCTCGAACATATTTAACGTCACTATAGCTGGTGTCTGGGAATGTGCGGCGGCCGTAAAAAGTCTCCCTGTCCTACATCATAGTGTAGTTTATATTTCCTTGTGTTTTGTGGATCATTGGTTCCATTGTGGAATTTTGAAAATATTTTAGGGTCACTGATGAGGCCTAATTGGCCAAAACTAGCTGGTCTGGCCCAGAAAAACATGGCACTGTACACTTCATATTTTCCAGT